>CAWUDS030000990.1:1200000-1800000 GCA_963859935.3 Lathyrus sativus | reverse complement strand
GATTATTTGGTTTTCCAACGGCGTTGTTGGATGTTTTGTTTTTCCGGCAGCGATGTCGGATGTTTTGGTTTTCTGGCGGCAATGTCAGATTTTTTTGGTTTTCCCGCGGCGATGTCGGATGTTTTGGTTTTCTGGCGGCGATGTCGGATTATTTGGTTTTCTGGCGCTATGTCAGATTATTGGGTTTTCCGATGGCGATGACGGATGTTTTGGTTTTCTGGCGGCGATGTCAGATTATTTGGTTTTCCGGCGGAGATGTTGGATGTTTTGGTTTTCCGACAGCGATGTCGGATGTTTTGGTTTTCTGGCGATGATGTCAGATTATTTGGATTTTCCGATGGCGATGTCAGATGTTTTGGTTTTCTGGCGGCGATGTCGGATTATTTGGTTTTCTGGCGGCGATGTCGGATTATTTGGTTTTCCGGCGGCGATATCAGATTATTTTGGTTTTCGGGCGACGATGTCAGATTATTTGGTTTTCCGACGGCGATGTCAGATGTTTTGGTTTTCCGACGGCGATGTCAGATGTTTTGGTTATTTGGCGGCGATGTCAGATTATTTGGTTTTCCAGCGGTGATGTCGGATGTTTTGGTTTTCTGGCAGGAATGTCAGATTATTTGGTTTTCAGGCGGTGATGTCAGATATTATGGTTTTCTGGCGACGATGTCAGATTATTTGGTTTTCTGGCGGCGATGTCAGGTTATTTGGTTTTCCGGGGGAGATGTTGGATGTTTTGGTTTTCCGGCGGCGATGTCGGATGTTTTGGTTTTCTGGCGGCAATGTCAGATTATTTGGTATTCCAGCGGCGATGTCAGATATTTTGGTTTTCGGGCGACGATGTCAGATTATTTGGTTTTCCGACGGCGATGTCAGATGTTTTGGTTTTCCGACGGCGATGTCAGATGTTTTGGTTTTCTGGCGGCGATGTCAGATTATTTGGTTTTCCAGCGGTGATGTCGGATGTTTTGGTTTTCTGGAAGGAATGTCAGATTATTTGGTTTTCCGGCTGTGATGTCAGATATTTTGGTTTTCTGGCGACGATGTCAGATTATTTGGTTTTCCGGCGGCATTGTCAGATGTTTTGGTTTTCTGGCAGCGATGTCAGATTATTTGGTTTTCCGGCGGCGATGTCGGATGTTTTGGTTTTCTGGCAGCAATGTCAGATTTTTTGGTTTTGCAGCGGCGATGTCGGTTGTTTTGGTTTTCTGGCGACGATGTAAGATTATTTGGTTTTCCGACGGCGATGACGGATGTTTTGGTTTTCTGGCTGCGATGTCTGGTTATTTGGTTTTCCGGCGGAGATGTTGGATGTTTTGGTATTCCGGCGGCTTTGTCGGATGTTTTGGTTTTCTGGTGGCAATGTCAGATTATTTTGTATTCCAACGGCGATGTCAGATATTTTGGTTTTCTGGCGACGATGTCAGATTATTTGGTTTTCCGACGGCGATGTCAGATGTTTTGGTTTTCTGGCGGCGATGTCAGATTATTTGGTTTTCCGGCGGCGATGTCGGATGTTTTGGTTTTTCTGGTGGTGATATCAGATTATTTGGTTTTCCAACGGCGTTGTTGGATGTTTTGTTTTTCCGGCAGCGATGTCGGATGTTTTGGTTTTCTGGCGGCAATGTCAGATTTTTTTGGTTTTCCCGCGGCGATGTCGGATGTTTTGGTTTTCTGGCGGCGATGTCAGATTATTTGGTTTTTCGGCGGAGATGTTGGATGTTTTGGTTTTCCGACAGCGATGTCGGATGTTTTGGTTTTCTGGCGATGATGTCAGATTATTTGGTTTTTCCAATGGCGATGTCAGATGTTTTGGTTTTCTGGCGGCGATGTCGGATTATTTGGTTTTATGGCGGCGATGTCGGATTATTTGGTTTTCCGGCGGCGATATCAGATTATTTTGGTTTTCGGGCGACGATGTCAGATTATTTGGTTTTCCGACGGCGATGTCAGATGTTTTGGTTTTCCGACGGCGATGTCAGATGTTTTGGTTTTCTGGCGGCGATGTCAGATTATTTGGTTTTCCAGCGGTGATGTCGGATGTTTTGGTTTTCTGGCAGGAATGTCAGATTATTTGGTTTTCCGGCGGTGATGTCAGATATTTTGGTTTTCTGGCGACGATGTCAGATTATTTGGTTTTCTGGCGGCGATGTCAGGTTATTTGGTTTTCCGCGGGAGATGTTAGATGTTTTGGTTTTCCGGCGGCGATGTCGGATGTTTTGGTTTTCTGGCGGCAATGTCAGATTATTTGGTATTCCAGCGGCGATGTCAGATGTTTTGGTTTTCGGGCGACGATGTCAGATTATTTGGTTTTCCGACGGCGATGTCAGATGTTTTGATTTTCCGACGGCGATGTCAGATGTTTTGGTTTTCTGGCGGCGATGTCAGATTATTTGGTTTTCCAGCGGTGATGTCGGATGTTTTGATTTTCTGGCAGGAATGTCAGATTATTTGGTTTTCCGGCGGCGATGTCGGATGTTTTGGTTTTCTGGCAGCGATGTCAGATTATTTGGTTTTCCGGCGGCGATGTCGGATGTTTTGGTTTTCTGGCAGCAATGTCAGATTTTTTGGTTTTGCAGCGGCGATGTCGGTTGTTTTGGTTTTCTGGCGACGATGTAAGATTATTTGGTTTTCCGACGGCGATGACGGATGTTTTGGTTTTCTGGCTGCGATGTCTGGTTATTTGGTTTTCCGGCGGAGATGTTGGATGTTTTGGTATTCCGGCGGCTTTGTCGGATGTTTTGGTTTTCTGGTGGCAATGTCAGATTATTTTGTATTCCAACGGCGATGTCAGATATTTTGGTTTTCTGGCGACGATGTCAGATTATTTGGTTTTCCGACGGCGATGTCAGATGTTTTGGTTTTCTGGCGGCGATGTCAGATTATTTGGTTTTCCGGCGGCGATGTCGGATGTTTTGGTTTTTCTGGTGGTGATATCAGATTATTTGGTTTTCCAACGGCGTTGTTGGATGTTTTGTTTTTCCGGCAGCGATGTCGGATGTTTTGGTTTTCTGGCGGCAATGTCAGATTTTTTTGGTTTTCCCGCGGCGATGTCGGATGTTTTGGTTTTCTGGCGGCGATGTCAGATTATTTGGTTTTCCGGCGGAGATGTTGGATGTTTTGGTTTTCCGACAGCGATGTCGGATGTTTTGGTTTTCTGGCGATGATGTCAGATTATTTGGTTTTTCCAATGGCGATGTCAGATGTTTTGGTTTTCTGGCGGCGATGTCGGATTATTTGGTTTTCTGGCGGCGATGTCGGATTATTTGGTTTTCCGGCGGCGATATCAGATTATTTTGGTTTTCGGGCGACGATGTCAGATTATTTGGTTTTCCGACGGCGATGTCAGATGTTTTGGTTTTCCGACGGCGATGTCAGATGTTTTGGTTTTCTGGCGGCGATGTCAGATTATTTGGTTTTCCAGCGGTGATGTCGGATGTTTTGGTTTTCTGGCAGGAATGTCAGATTATTTGGTTTTCCGGCGGTGATGTCAGATATTTTGGTTTTCTGGCGACGATGTCAGATTATTTGGTTTTCTGGCGGCGATGTCAGGTTATTTGGTTTTCCGCGGGAGATGTTAGATGTTTTGGTTTTCCGGCGGCGATGTCGGATGTTTTGGTTTTCTGGCGGCAATGTCAGATTATTTGGTATTCCAGCGGCGATGTCAGATATTTTGGTTTTCGGGCGACGATGTCAGATTATTTGGTTTTCCGACGGCGATGTCAGATGTTTTGATTTTCCGACGGCGATGTCAGATGTTTTGGTTTTCTGGCGGCGATGTCAGATTATTTGGTTTTCCAGCGGTGATGTCGGATGTTTTGATTTTCTGGCAGGAATGTCAGATTATTTGGTTTTCCGGCGGTGATGTCAGATATTTTGGTTTTCTGGCGACGATGTCAAATTATTTGGTTTTCCGGCGGCGATGTCGGATGTTTTGGTTTTCTGGCAGCAATGTCATATTTTTTGGTTTTGCAACGGCGATGTCGGTTGTTTTGGTTTTCTGGCGACGATGTAAGATTATTTGGTTTTCCGACGGCGATGACGGATGTTTTGGTTTTCTGGCTGCGACGTTTGGTTATTTGGTTTTCCGGCGGAGATGTTGGATGTTTTGGTATTCCGGCGGCGATGTCGGATGTTTTGGTTTTCTGGTGGCAATGTCAGATTATTTTGTATTCCAACGGCGATGTCAGATATTTTGGTTTTTTGGCGACGATGTCAGATTATTTTGTTTTCCGACGGCGATGTCAGATGTTTTGGTTTTCTGGCGGCGATGTCAGATTATTTGGTTTTCCGGCGGCGATGTCGGATGTTTTGGTTTTTCTGGTGGTGATATCAGATTATTTGGTTTTCCAACGGCGTTGTTGGATGTTTTGTTTTTCCGGCAGCGATGTCGGATGTTTTGGTTTTCTGGCGGCAATGTCAGATTTTTCTGGTTTTCCCGCTGCGATGTCGGATTATTTGGTTTTCTGACAGCGATGTTGGAGATTTTGGTTTTCCGCCGGCGATGTCGGATGTTTTGGTTTTTTGGCAGCGATGTAAGATTATTTGGTTTTCCGGCGGCGATGTCAGGTGTTTTGGATTTCTGACGGCGATGTCAGATTATTTGGTTTTCCGAAGGCGATGTTGGATGCTTTGGTTTTCCGGCAGCGATGTCGGATGTTTTGGTTTTCTAGCGGCAATGTCAAATTTTTTGGTTTTTCGACGGCGATGACAAATATTTTGGTTTTCTGGCGGCGATGTCAGATTGTTTGGTTTTTCGGCGGAGATGTTGGACGTTTTGGTTTTCTGGCGGCGATGTCAGGTTATTTGGTTTTCCAGGGGAGATGTTGGATGTTTTGGTTTTCCGGCGGCGATGTCGGATGTTTTGGTTTTCTGGCGACAATGTCAGATTATTTGGTATTCCAGCGGCGATGTCAGATATTTTAGTTTTCAGGCGACGATGTCAGATTATTTGGTTTTCCGACGGCGATGTCAGATGTTTTGGTTTTCCGACGGCGATGTCAGATTTTTTGGTTTTCTGGCGGCGATGTCAGATTATTTGGTTTTCCAGCGGTGATGTCAGATGTTTTGGTTTTCTGGAAGGAATGTCAGATTATTTGGTTTTCCGGCGGTGATGTCAGATATTTTGGTTTTCTGGCGACAATGTCAGATTATTTGGTTTTCCGGCGGCGATGTCAGATGTTTTGGTTTTCTGGCGGCGATGTCAGATTATTTGGTTTTCCGGCGGCGATGTCGGTTGTTTTGGTTTTCTGGCGACGATGTCAGATTTTTTGGTTTTGCAGCGGCGATGTCGGTTGTTTTGGTTTTCTGGCGACGATGTAAGATTATTTGGTTTTCCGACGGCGATGACGGATGTTTTGGTTTTCTGGCTGCGATGTCTGGTTATTTGGTTTTCCGGCGGAGATGTTGGATGTTTTGGTATTCCGGCGGCGATGTCGGATGTTTTGGTTTTCTGGTGGCAATGTCAGATTATTTTGTATTCCAACGGCGATGTCAGATATTTTGGTTTTCTGGCGACGATGTCAGATTATTTGGTTTTCCGACGGCGATGTCAAATGTTTTGGTTTTCTGGCGGCGATGTCAGATTATTTGGTTTTCCGGCGGCGATGTCGGATGTTTTGGTTTTTCTGGTGGTGATATCAGATTATTTGGTTTTCCAACGGCGTTGTTGGATGTTTTGTTTTTCCGGCAGCGATGTCGGATGTTTTGGTTTTCTGGCGGCAATGTCAGATTTTTTTGGTTTTCCCGCGGCGATGTCGGATGTTTTGGTTTTCTGGCGGCGATGTCGGATTATTTGGTTTTCTGGCGCTATGTCAGATTATTGGGTTTTCCGATGGCGATGACGGATGTTTTGGTTTTCTGGCGGCGATGTCAGATTATTTGGTTTTCCGGCGGAGTTGTTGGATGTTTTGGTTTTCCGACAGCGATGTCGGATGTTTTGGTTTTCTGGCGATGATGTCAGATTATTTGGTTTTTCCGATGGCGATGTCAGATGTTTTGGTTTTCTGGCGGCGATGTCGGATTATTTGGTTTTCTGGCGGCGATGTCGGATTATTTGGTTTTCCGGCGGCGATATCAGATTATTTTGGTTTTCGGGCGACGATGTCAGATTATTTGGTTTTCCGACGGCGATGTCAGATGTTTTGGTTTTCCGACGGCGATGTCAGATGTTTTGGTTATTTGGCGGCGATGTCAGATTATTTGGTTTTCCAGCGGTGATGTCGGATGTTTTGGTTTTCTGGCAGGAATGTCAGATTATTTGGTTTTCCGGCGGTGATGTCAGATATTATGGTTTTCTGGCGACGATGTCAGATTATTTGGTTTTCTGGCGGCGATGTCAGGTTATTTGGTTTTCCGGGGGAGATGTTGGATGTTTTGGTTTTCCGGCGGCGATGTCGGATGTTTTGGTTTTCTGGCGGCAATGTCAGATTATTTGGTATTCCAGCGGCGATGTCAGATATTTTGGTTTTCGGGCGACGATGTCAGATTATTTGGTTTTCCGACGGCGATGTCAGATGTTTTGGTTTTCCGACGGCGATGTCAGATGTTTTGGTTTTCTGGCGGCGATGTCAGATTATTTGGTTTTCCAGCGGTGATGTCGGATGTTTTGGTTTTCTGGAAGGAATGTCAAATTATTTGGTTTTCCGGCGGCGATGTCGGATGTTTTGGTTTTCTGGCAGCAATGTCAGATTTTTTGGTTTTGCAGCGGCGATGTCGGTTGTTTTGGTTTTCTGGCGACGATGTAAGATTATTTGGTTTTCCGACGGCGATGACGGATGTTTTGGTTTTCTGGCTGCGATGTCTGGTTATTTGGTTTTCCGGCGGAGATGTTGGATGTTTTGGTATTCCGGCGGCTTTGTCGGATGTTTTGGTTTTCTGGTGGCAATGTCAGATTATTTTGTATTCCAACGGCGATGTCAGATATTTTGGTTTTCTGGCGACGATGTCAGATTATTTGGTTTTCCGACGGCGATGTCAGATGTTTTGGTTTTCTGGCGGCGATGTCAGATTATTTGGTTTTCCGGCGGCGATGTCGGATGTTTTGGTTTTTCTGGTGGTGATATCAGATTATTTGGTTTTCCAACGGCGTTGTTGGATGTTTTGTTTTTCCGGCAGCGATGTCGGATGTTTTGGTTTTCTGGCGGCAATGTCAGATTTTTTTGGTTTTCCCGCGGCGATGTCGGATGTTTTGGTTTTCTGGCGGCGATGTCAGATTATTTGGTTTTTCGGCGGAGATGTTGGATGTTTTGGTTTTCCGACAGCGATGTCGGATGTTTTGGTTTTCTGGCGATGATGTCAGATTATTTGGTTTTTCCAATGGCGATGTCAGATGTTTTGGTTTTCTGGCGGCGATGTCGGATTATTTGGTTTTCTGGCGGCGATGTCGGATTATTTGGTTTTCCGGCGGCGATATCAGATTATTTTGGTTTTCGGGCGACGATGTCAGATTATTTGGTTTTCCGACGGCGATGTCAGATGTTTTGGTTTTCCGACGGCGATGTCAGATGTTTTGGTTTTCTGGCGGCGATGTCAGATTATTTGGTTTTCCAGCGGTGATGTCGGATGTTTTGGTTTTCTGGCAGGAATGTCAGATTATTTGGTTTTCCGGCGGTGATGTCAGATATTTTGGTTTTCTGGCGACGATGTCAGATTATTTGGTTTTCTGGCGGCGATGTCAGGTTATTTGGTTTTCCGCGGGAGATGTTAGATGTTTTGGTTTTCCGGCGGCGATGTCGGATGTTTTGGTTTTCTGGCGGCAATGTCAGATTATTTGGTATTCCAGCGGCGATGTCAGATATTTTGGTTTTCGGGCGACGATGTCAGATTATTTGGTTTTTCGACGGCGATGTCAGATGTTTTGATTTTCCGACGGCGATGTCAGATGTTTTGGTTTTCTGGCGGCGATGTCAGATTATTTGGTTTTCCAGCGGTGATGTCGGATGTTTTGATTTTCTGGCAGGAATGTCAGATTATTTGGTTTTCCGGCGGTGATGTCAGATATTTTGGTTTTCTGGCGACGATGTCAAATTATTTGGTTTTCCGGCGGCGATGTCGGATGTTTTGGTTTTCTGGCAGCAATGTCATATTTTTTGGTTTTGCAACGGCGATGTCGGTTGTTTCGGTTTTCTGGAGACGATGTAAGATTATTTGGTTTTCCGACGGCGATGACGGATGTTTTGGTTTTCTGGCTGCGACGTTTGGTTATTTGGTTTTCCGGCGGAGATGTTGGATGTTTTGGTATTCCGGCGGCGATGTCGGATGTTTTGGTTTTCTGGTGGCAATGTCAGATTATTTTGTATTCCAACGGCGATGTCAGATATTTTGGTTTTCTGGCGACGATGTCAGATTATTTGGTTTTCCGACGGCGATGTCAGATGTTTTGGTTTTCTGGCGGCGATGTCAGATTATTTGGTTTTCCGGCGGCGATGTCGGATGTTTTGGTTTTTCTGGTGGTGATATCAGATTATTTGGTTTTCCAACGGCGTTGTTGGATGTTTTGTTTTTCCGGCAGCGATGTCGGATGTTTTGGTTTTCTGGCGGCAATGTCAGATTTTTCTGGTTTTCCCGCTGCGATGTCGGATGTTTTGGTTTTCTGGCGGCGATGTCGGATTATTTAGTTTTCTGGCGCTTTGTCAGATTATTGGGTTTTCCGATGGCGATGACGGATGTTTTGGTTTTCTGGCGGCGATGTCAGATTATTTGGTTTTCCGGCGGAGATGTCAGATTATTTGGTTTTCCGACAGCGATGTCAGATGTTTTGGTTTTCTGGCGACGATGTCAGATTATTTGGTTTTTCCGATGGCGATGTCAGATGTTTTGGTTTTCTGGCGGCGATGTCGGATTATTTGGTTTTCTGGCGGCGATGTCGGATTATTTGGTTTTCCGGCGGCGATATCAGATTATTTGGTTTTCCGACGGCGATGTTGGATGTTTTGGTTTACCGGCGGCGATGTCGGATGTTTTGGTTTTCTTGCGGCGATGTCAGATTATTTGGTTTTACGGCGGCGATGTCGGATGTTTTGGTTTTTTGGCGGCGATGTCAGATTATTTGTTTTTTCTGGCGGCGATGTTGGATGTTTTGGTTTTCTTGTGGCGATGTCAGATTATTTGGCTATCCGGCGGCGATGTTGGATGTTTTGGTTTTCTGGCGGCGATATCACATGATTTGGTTTTCCAGCGGCGATGTCAGATGTTTTCGTTTTCTGACGGCGATGTCAGATTATTTGGTTTTCTGACAGCGATGTTGGAGATTTTGGTTTTCCGCCGGCGATGTCGGATGTTTTTGTTTTTTGGCGGCGATGTAAGATTATTTGGTTTTCCGGCGGCGATGTCAGGTGTTTTGGATTTCTGACGGCGATGTCAGATTATTTGGTTTTCCGAAGGCGATGTTGGATGCTTTGGTTTTCCGGCAGCGATGTCAGATGTTTTGGTTTTCTAGCGGCAATGTCAGATTTTTTGGTTTTCCGACGGCGATGACTGATATTTTGGTTTTCTGGCGGCGATGTCAGATTGTTTGGTTTTTCGGCGGAGATGTTGGACGTCTTGGTTTTCTGGCGGCGATGTCAGGTTATTTGGTTTTCCGGGGGAAATGTTGGATGTTTTGGTTTTCCGGCGGCGATGTCGGATGTTTTGGTTTTCTGGCGGCAATGTCAGATTATTTGGTATTCCAACGGCGATGTCAGTTATTTTGGTTTTCGGGCGACGATGTCAGATTATTTGGTTTTCCGACGGCGATGTCAGATGTTTTGGTTTTCCGACGGCGATGTCAGATGTTTTGGTTTTCTGGCGGCGATGTCAGATTATTTGGTTTTCCAGCGGTGATGTCGGATGTTTTGGTTTTCTGGCAGGAATGTCAGATTATTTGGTTTTCCGGCGGTGATGTCAGATATTTTGGTTTTCTGGCGACGATGTCAGATTATTTGGTTTTCCGGCGGCTATGTCAGATGTTTTGGTTTTCTAGCGGTGATGTCAGATTATTTGGTTTTCCGGCGGCGATGTCATATGTTTTGCTTTTCTGGCAGCAATGTCAGATTTTATGGTTTTGCAGCGGTGATGTCGGTTGTTTTGGTTTTCTGGCGACGATGTAAGATTATTTGGTTTTCCGACGGCGATGACGGATGTTTTGGTTTTCTGGCTGCGATGTCTGGTTATTTGGTTTTCCGACGGAGATGTTGGATGTTTTGGTATTCCGGCGGCGATGTCGGATGTTTTGGTTTTCTGGTGGCAATGTCAGATTATTTTGTATTCCAACGGCGATGTCAGATATTTTGGTTTTCTGGCGACGATGTCAGATTATTTGGTTTTCCGACGGCGATGTCAGATGTTTTGGTTTTCTGGCGGCGATGTCAGATTATTTGGTTTTCCGGCGGCGATGTCGGATGTTTTGGTTTTTCTGGTGGTGATATCAGATTATTTGGTTTTCCAATGGCGTTGTTGGATGTTTTGTTTTTCCGGCAGCGATGTCGGATGTTTTGGTTTTCTGGCGGCAATGTCAGATTTTTTTGGTTTTCCCGCGACGATGTCGGATGTTTTGGTTTTCTGGCGGCGATGTCGGATTATTTGGTTTTCTGGCGCTATGTCAGATTATTGGGTTTTCCGATGGCGATGACGGATGTTTTGGTTTTCTGGCGGCGATGTCAGATTATTTGGTTTTCCGGCGGAGATGTTGGATGTTTTGGTTTTCCGACAGCGATGTCGGATGTTTTGGTTTTCTGGCGACGATGTCAGATTATTTGGTTTTTCCGATGGCGATGTCAGATGTTTTGGTTTTCTGGCGGCGATGTCGGATTATTTGGTTTTCTGGCGGCGATGTCGGATTATTTGGTTTTCCGGCGGCGATATCAGATTATTTGGTTTTCCGGTGGCGATGTTGGATGTTTTGGTTTTCCGGCGGCGATGTCGGATGTTTTGGTTTTCTTGCGGCGATGTCAGATTATTTGGTTTTACGGCAGCGATGTCGGATGTTTTGGTTTTTTGGCGGCGATGTTGGATGTTTTGGTTTTCTTGTGGCGATGTCAGATTATTTGGCTATCCGGCGGCGATGTTGGATGTATTGGTTTTCTGGCGGCGATATCACATGATTTGGTTTTCCAGCGGCAATGTCAGATGTTTTTGTTTTCTGACGGCGATGTCAGATTATTTGGTTTTCTGACAGCGATGTTGGAGATTTTGGTTTTCCGCCGGCGATGTCGGATGTTTTGGTTTTTTGGCGGCGATGTAAGATTATTTGGTTTTCCGGCGGCGATGTCAGGTGTTTTGGATTTCTGACGGCGATGTCAGATTATTTGGTTTTCCGAAGGCAATGTTGGATGCTTTGGTTTTCCGGCAACGATGTCGGATGTTTTGGTTTTCTAGCGGCAATGTCAGATTTTTTGGTTTTCCGACGGCGATGACAAATATTTTGGTTTTCTGGCGGCGATGTCAGATTGTTTGGTTTTTCGGCGGAGATGTTGGACGTTTTGGTTTTCTGGCGGCGATGTCAGGTTATTTGGTTTTCCGGGGGAGATGTTGGATGTTTTGGTTTTCCGGCGGCGATGTCGGATGTTTTGGTTTTCTGGCGGCAACGTCAGATTATTTGGTATTCCAGCGGCGATGTCAGATATTTTGGTTTTCGGGCGACGATGTCAGATTATTTGGTTTTTCGACGGCGATGTCAGATGTTTTGGTTTTCTGGCGGCGATGTCAGATTATTTGGTTTTCCAGCGGTGATGTCGGATGTTTTGGTTTTCTGGTGGTGATATCAGATTATTTGGTTTTTCGGCGGCGATGTTGGATGTTTTGGTTTTCTGGCGGCGATGTCAGATTATTTGGTTTTACGACAGCGATGTCGGATGTTTTGGTTTTCTTGCGGTGAGGCCAGATTATTTGGTTTTCCGACGAAGATGTCAAATGTTTTGGTTTTCTGGTGGCGAAGTCTGATTATTTGGTTTTCTGGCGGCGATGTTGGATGTTGTGGTTTTCCGGCGGCGATGTTGGATGTTTTGGTTTTCTAACAGGAATGTCAGATTATTTGGTTTTCCGGCGGCGATCTCAAATATTTTGGTTTTCTGGCGACGATGTCAGATTATTTGGTTTTCCGGCGGCGATGTCAGATGTTTTGGTTTTCTGGCGGCGATGTCAGATTATTTGGTTTTCCGGGGGCGATGTCGGATGTTTTGGTTTTTTGGCGGCAATGTCAGATTTTTTGGTTTTGCAGCGGCGATGTCGGTTGTTTTGGTTTTCTGGCGGCAACGTCAGATTATTTTGTTTTCCGACGGCGATGACGGATGTTTTGGTTTTCTGGCGGCGATGTCAGGTTATTTGGTTTTCCGGCGGAGATGTTGGATCTTTTGGTATTCCGGTGGCGATGTCGGATGTTTTGGTTTTCTGGTGGCAATGTCAGATTATTTTGTATTCCAACGGCGATGTCAGATATTTTGGTTTTCTGGCGATGATGTCAGATTATTTGGTTTTCCGACAGCGATGTCGGATGTTTTGGTTTTCTGGCGACGATGTCAGATTATTTGGTTTTTCCGATGACGATGTCAGATGTTTTGGTTTTCTGGCGGCGATGTCGGATTATTTGGTTTTCTGGCGGCGATGTCGGATTATTTGGTTTTCCGGCGGCGATATCAGATTATTTGGATTATTTGGTTTTCTGGCGGCGATATCAGATTATTTGGTTTTCCGGCGGCGATGTTGGATGTTTTGGTTTTCCGGCGGCGATGTCGGATGTTTTGGTTTTCTTGCGGCGATGTCAGATTATTTGGTTTTACGACGGCGATGTCGGATGTTTTGGTTTTTTGGCGGCGATGTCAGATTATTTGGTTTTCTGGCGGCGATGTTGGATATTTTGGTTTTCTTGTGGCGATGTCAGATTATTTGGCTATCCGGCGGCGATGTTGGATGTTTTGGTTTTCTGGCGGCGATATCACATGATTTGGTTTTCCAGCGGCGATGTCAGATGTTTTCGTTTTCTGACGGCGATGTCAGATTATTTGGTTTTCTGACAGCGATGTTGGAGATTTTGGTTTTCCGCCGGCGATGTCGGATGTTTTGGTTTTTTGGCAGCGATGTAAGATTATTTGGTTTTCCGGCGGCGATGTCAGGTGTTTTGGATTTCTGACGGCGATGTCAGATTATTTGGTTTTCCGAAGGCGATGTTGGATGCTTTGGTTTTCCGGCAGCGATGTCGGATGTTTTGGTTTTCTAGCGGCAATGTCAGATTTTTTGGTTTTCCGACGGCGATGACAGATATTTTGGTTTTCTGGCGGCGATGTCAGATTGTTTGGTTTTTCGGCGGAGATGTTGGACGTTTTGGTTTTCTGGCGGCGATGTCACGTTATTTGGTTTTCCGGAGGAGATGTTGGATGTTTTGGTTTTCCGGCGGCGATGTCGGATGTTTTGGTTTTCTGGCGACAATGTCAGATTATTTGGTATTCCAGCGGCGATGTCAGATATTTTGGTTTTCGGGCGACGATGTCAGATTATTTGGTTTTCCGACGGCGATGTCAGATGTTTTGGTTTTCCGACGGCGATGTCAGATTTTTTGGTTTTCTGGCGGCGATGTCAGATTATTTGGTTTTCCAGCGGTGATGTCGGATGTTTTGGTTTTCTGGAAGGAATGTCAGATTATTTGGTTTTCCGGCGGTGATGTCAGATATTTTGGTTTTCTGGCGACGATGTCAGATTATTTGGTTTTCCGGCGGCGATGTCAGATGTTTTGGTTTTCTAGCGGTGATGTCAGATTATTTGGTTTTCCGGTGGCGATGTCGGATGTTTTGCTTTTCTAGCAGCAATGTCAGATTTTATGGTTTTGCAGCGGCGATGTCGGTTGTTTTGGTTTTCTGGCGACGATGTAAGATTATTTGGTTTTCCGACGGCGATGACGGATGTTTTGGTTTTCTGGCTGCGATGTCTGGTTATTTGGTTTTCCGGCGGAGATGTTGGATGTTTTGGTATTCCGGCGGCGATGTCGGATGTTTTGGTTTTCTGGTGGCAATGTCAGATTATTTTGTATTCCAACGGTGATGTCAGATATTTTGGTTTTCTGGCGACGATGTCAGATTATTTGGTTTTCCGACGGCGATGTCAGATGTTTTGGTTTTCTGGCGGCGATGTCAGATTATTTGGTTTTCCGGCGGCGATGTCGGATGTTTTGGTTTTTCTGGTGGTGATATCAGATTATTTGGTTTTCCAACGGCGTTGTTGGATGTTTTGTTTTTCCGGCAGCGATGTCGGATGTTTTGGTTTTCTGGCGGCAATGTCAGATTTTTTTGGTTTTCCCGCGGCGATGTCGGATGTTTTGGTTTTCTGGCGGCGATGTCGGATTATTTGGTTTTCTGGCGCTATTTCAGATTATTGGGTTTTCCGATGGCGATGACAGATGTTTTGGTCTTCTGGCGGCGATGTCAGATTATTTAGTTTTCCGGCGGAGATGTTGGATGTTTTGGTTTTCCGACAGCGATGTCGTATGTTTTGGTTTTCTGGCGATGATGTCAGATTGTTTGGTTTTTCCGATGGCGATGTCAGATGTTTTGGTTTTCTGGCGGCGATGTCGGATTATTTGGTTTTCTGGCGGCGATGTCGGATTATTTGGTTTTCCGGCGGCGATATCAGATTATTTGGTTTTCTGGCGGCGATATCAGATTATTTGGTTTTCCGGCGGCGATGTTGGATGTTTTGGTTTTCCGACGGCGATGTCGGATGTTTTGGTTTTCTTGCGGCGATGTCAGATTATTTGGTTTTACGGCGGCGATGTCGGATGTTTTGGTTTTTTGGCGGCGATGTCAGATTATTTGGTTTTCTGGCGGCGATGTTGGATGTTTTGGTTTTCTTGTGGCGATGTCAGATTATTTGGCTATCTGGCGGCGATGTTGGATGTTTTGGTTTTCTGGCGGCGATATCACACGATTTGGTTTTCCAGCGGCGATGTCAGATGTTTTCGTTTTCTGACGGCGATGTCAGATTATTTGGTTTTCTGACAGCGATGTTGGAGATTTTGGTTTTCCGCCGGCGATGTCGGATGTTTTGGTTTTTTGGCGGCGATGTAAGATTATTTGGTTTTCCGGCGGCGATGTCAGGTGTTTTGGATTTCTGACGGCGATGTCAGATTATTTGGTTTTCCGAAGGCGATGTTGGATGCTTTGGTTTTCCGGCAGCGATGTCGGATGTTTTGGTTTTCTAGCGGCAATGTCAGATTTTTTGGTTTTCCGACGGCGATGACAGATATTTTGGTTTTCTGGCGGCTATGTCAGATTGTTTGGTTTTTCGGCGGAGATGTTGGACGTTTTGGTTTTCTGGCGGCGATGTCAGGTTATTTGGTTTTCCGGGGGAGATGTTGAATGTTTTGGTTTTCCGGCGGCGATGTCGGATGTTTTGGTTTTCTGGCGGCAATGTCAGATTATTTGGAATTCCAGCGGCGATGTCAGATATTTTGGTTTTCGGGCGACGATGTCAGATTATTTGGTTTTCCGACGGCGATGTCAGATGTTTCGGTTTTCCGACGGCGATGTCAGATGTTTTGGTTTTCTGGCGGCGATGTCAGATTATTTGGTTTTCCAGCGGTGATGTCGGATGTTTTGGTTTTCTGGCAGGAATGTTAGATTATTTGGTTTTCCGACGGTGATGTCAGATATTTTGGTTTTCTGGCGACGATGTCAGATTATTTGGTTTTCCGGCGGCGATGTCAGATGTTTTGGTTTTCTGGCGGCGATGTCAGATTATTTGGTTTTCCGGCGGCGATGTCGGATGTTTTGGTTTTCTGGCAGCAATGTCAGATTTTTTGGTTTTGCAGCGGCGATGTCGGTTGTTTTGGTTTTCTGGCGACGATGTAAGATTATTTGGTTTTCCGACGGCGATGACGGATGTTTTGGTTTTCTGGCTGCGATGTCTGGTTATTTGGTTTTCCGGCGGAGATGTTGGATGTTTTGGTATTCCGGCGGCGATGTCGGATGTTTTGGTTTTCTGGTGGCAATGTCAGATTATTTTGTATTCCAACGGTGATGTCAGATATTTTGGTTTTCTGGCGACGATGTCAGATTATTTGGTTTTCCGACGGCGATGTCAAATGTTTTGGTTTTCTGGCGGCGATGTCAGATTATTTGGTTTTCCGGCGGCGATGTCGGATGTTTTGGTTTTTCTGGTGGTGATATCAGATTATTTGGTTTTCCAACGGCGTTGTTGGATGTTTTGTTTTTCCGGCAGCGATGTCGGATGTTTTGGTTTTCCCGCGGCGATGTCGGATGTTTTGGTTTTCTGGCGGCGATGTCGGATTATTTGGTTTTCTGGCGCTATGTCAGATTATTGGGTTTTCCGATGGCGATGACGGATGTTTTGGTTTTCTGGCGGCGATGTCAGATTATTTGGTTTTCTGACGGAGATGTTGGATGTTTTGGTTTTCCGACAGCGATGTCGGATGTTTTGGTTTTCTGGCGACGATGTCAGATTATTTGGTTTTTCCGATGGCGATGTCAGATGTTTTGGTTTTCTGGCGACGATGTCGGATTATTTGGTTTTCTGGCGGCGATGTCGGATTATTTGGTTTTCCGGCGGCGATATCAGATTATTTGGATTATTTGGTTTTCTGGCGGCGATATCAGATTATTTGGTTTTCCGGCGGCGATGTTGGATGTTTTGGTTTTCCGGCGGCGATGTCGGATGTTTTGGTTTTCTTGCGGCGATGTCAGATTATTTGGTTTTACGGCGGCGACGTCGGATGTTTTGGTTTTTTGGCGGCAATGTCAGATTATTTGGTTTTCTGGCGGCGATGTTGGTTGTTTTGGTTTTCTTGTGGCGATGTCAGATTATTTGGCTATCCGGCGGCGATGTTGGATGTTTTGGTTTTCTGGCGGCGATATCACATGATTTGGTTTTCCAGCGGCGATGTCAGATGTTTTCGTTTTCTAACGGCGATGTCAGATTATTTGGTTTTCTGACAGCGATGTTGGAGATTTTGGTTTTCCGCCGGCGATGTCGGATGTTTTGGTTTTTTGGCGGCGATGTAAGATTATTTGGTTTTCCGACGGCAATGTCAGGTGTTTTGGATTTCTGACGGCGATGTTAGATTATTTGGTTTTCCGAAGGCGATGTTGGATGCTTTGGTTTTCCGGCAGCGATGTCGGATGTTTTGGTTTTCTAGCGGCAATGTCAGATTTTTTGGTTTTCCGACAGCGATGACAGATATTTTGGTTTTCTGGCAGCGATGTCAGATTGTTTGGTTTTTCGGCGGAGATGTTGGACGTTTTGGTTTTCTGGCGGCGATGTCAGGTTATTTGGTTTTCCGGGGGAGATGTTGGATGTTTTGGTTTTCCGGCGACGATGTCGGATGTTTTGGTTTTCTGGCGGCAATGTCAGATTATTTGGTATTCCAGGGGCGATGTCAGATATTTTGGTTTTCGGGCGACGATGTCAGATTATTTGGTTTTCCGACGGCGATGTCAGATGTTTTGGTTTTCTGGCGGCGATGTCAGATTATTTGGTTTTCCAGTGGTGATGTCGGATGTTTTGGTTTTCTGGTGGTGATATCAGATTATTTGGTTTTTCGGTGGCGATGTTGGATGTTTTGGTTTTCTGGCGGCGATGTCAGATTATTTGGTTTTACGGCAGCGATGTCGGATGTTTTGGTTTTCTTGCGGTGAGGCCAGATTATTTGGTTTTCCGACGAAGATGTCAGATGTTTTGGTTTTTTGGCGGCGAAGTCTGATTATTTGGTTTTCTGGCGGCGATGTTGGATGTTGTGGTTTTCCGGCGGCAATGTTGGATGTTTTGGTTTTCTGGCAGGAATGTCAGATTATTTGGTTTTCCGGCGGCGATCTCAAATATTTTGGTTTTCTGGCGACGATGTCAGATGTTTTGGTTATCTGGCGGCGATGTCAGATTATTTGGTTTTCCGGGGGCGATGTCGGATGTTTTGGTTTTCTGGCAGCAATGTCAGATTTTTTGGTTTTGCAGCGGCGATGTCGGTTGTTTTGGTTTTCTGGCGGCGATGTCAGATTGTTTGGTATTTCGGCGGAGATGTTGGACGTTTTGGTTTTTTGGCGGCGATGTCAGGTTATTTGGTTTTCCGGGGGAGATGTTGAATGTTTTGGTTTTCCGGCGGCGATGTCGGATGTTTTGGTTTTCTGGCGGCAATGTCAAATTATTTGGTATTCCAGCGGCGATGTCAGATATTTTGGTTTTCGGGCGACGATGTCAGATTATTTGGTTTTCCGACGGCGATGTCAGATGTTTTGGTTTTCCGACGGCGATGTCAGATGTTTTGGTTTTTTGGCGGCGATGTCAGATTATTTGGTTTTCCAGCGGTGATGTCAGATGTTTTGGTTTTCTGGCAGGAATGTCAGATTATTTGGTTTTCCGGCGGTGATGTCAGATATTTTGGTTTTCTGGCGACGATGTCAGATTATTTGGTTTTCCGGCGGCGATGTCAGATGTTTTGGTTTTCTGGCGGCGATGTCAGATTATTTGGTTTTACGGCGGCGATGTCGGATGTTTTGGTTTTCTGGCAGCAATGTCAGATTTTTTGGTTTTGCAGCGGCGATGTCGGTTGTTTTGGTTTTCTGGCGGCGATGTCAGGTTATTTGGTTTTCCGGCGGAGATGTTGGATCTTTTGGTATTCCGGCGGCGATGTCGGGTGTTTTGGTTTTCTGGTGGCAATGTCAGATTATTTTGTATTCCAACGGCGATGTCAGATATTTTGGTTTTCTGGCGATGATGTCAGATTATTTGGTTTTCCGACAGCGATGTCGGATGTTTTGGTTTTCTGGCGAAGATGTCAGATTATTTGGTTTTTCCGATGGCGATGTCAGATGTTTTGGTTTTCTGGCGGCGATGTCGGATTATTTGGTTTTCTGGCGGCGATGTCAGATTATTTGGTTTTCCGGCGGCGATATCAGATTATTTGGATTATTTGGTTTTCTGGCGGCGATATCAGATTATTTGGTTTTCCGGCGGCGATGTTGGATGTTTTGGTTTTCCGGCGGCGATGTCGGATGTTTTGGTTTTCTTGCGGCGATGTCAGATTATTTGGTTTTACGGCGGCAATGTCGGATGTTTTGGTTTTTTGGCGGCGATGTCAGATTATTTGGTTTTCTGGCGGCGATGTTAGATGTTTTGGTTTTCTTGTGGCGATGTCAGATTATTTGGCTATCCGACAGCGATGTTGGATGTTTTGGTTTTCTAGCGGCGATATCACATGATTTGGTTTTCCAGCGGCGATGTCAGATGTTTTCGTTTTCTGACGGCGATGTCAGATTATTTGGTTTTCTGACAGCGATGTTGGAGATTTTGGTTTTCCGCCGGCGATGTCGGATGTTTTGGTTTTTTGGCGGCGATGTAAGATTATTTGGTTTTCCGGCGGCGATGTCAGGTGTTTTGGATTTCTGACGGCGATATCAGATTATTTGGTTTTCCGAAGGCGATGTTGGATGCTTTGGTTTTCCGGCGGCGATGTCAGATGTTTTGGTTTTCTAGCGGCAATGTCAGATTTTTTGGTTTTCCGACGGCGATGACAAATATTTTGGTTTTCTGGCGGCGATGTCAGATTGTTTGGTTTTTCGGGGGAGATGTTGGACGTTTTGGTTTTCTGGCGGCGATGTCAGGTTATTTGGTTTTCCGGGGGAGATGTTGGATGTTTTGGTTTTCCGGCGGCGATGTCGGATGTTTTGGTTTTCTGGCGGCAATGTCAGATTATTTGGTATTCCAGCGGCGATGTCAGATATTTTGGTTTTCGGGCGACGATGTCAGATTATTTGGTTTTCCGACGGCGATGTCAGATGTTTTGGTTTTCTGGCGGCGATGTCAGATTATTTGGTTTTCCAGCGGTGATGTCGGATGTTTTGGTTTTCTGGTGGTGATATCAGATTATTTGGTTTTTCGGCGGCGATGTTGGATGTTTTGGTTTTCTGGCGGCGATGTCAGATTATTTGGTTTTACGGCAGCGATGTCGGATGTTTTGGTTTTCTTGCGGTGAGGCCAGATTATTTGGTTTTCCGACGAAGATGTCAGATGTTTTGGTTTTCTGGCGGCGAAGTCTGATTATTTGGTTTTCTGGCGGCGATGTTGGATGTTGTGGTTTTCCGGCGGCGATGTTGGATGTTTTGGTTTTCTGGTGGCAATGTCAGATTATTTTGTATTCCAACGGCGATCTCAAATATTTTGGTTTTCTGGCGACGATGTCAGATTATTTGGTTTTCCGGCAGCGATGTCAGATGTTTTGGTTTTCTGGCGGCGATGTCAGATTATTTGGTTTTCCGGGGGCGATGTCGGATGTTTTGGTTTTCTGGCGGCAATGTCAGATTTTTTGGTTTTGCAGCGGCGATGTCGGTTGTTTTGGTTTTCTGGCGGCGATGTCAGATTATTTGGTTTTCCGACGGCGATGACGGATGTTTTGGTTTTCTGGCGGCGATGTCAGGTTATTTGGTTTTCCGGCGGAGATGTTGGATCTTTTGGTATTCCGGCGGCGATGTCGGATGTTTTGGTTTTCTGGTGGCAATGTCAGATTATTTTGTATTCCAACGGCGATGTCAGATATTTTGGTTTTCTGGCGATGATGTCAGATTATTTGGTTTTCCGGCAGCGATGTCGGATGTTTTGGTTTTCTTGCGGTGAGGTCAGATTATTTGGTTTCCGACGACGATGTCGGATATTTTGGTTTTCTGGCAGCGAAGTCTGATTATTTGGTTTTCTAGCGGCGATGTTGGATGTTGTGGTTTTCCGGCGACGATGTCAGATGTTTTGGTTTTCTGGCAGGAATGTCAGATTATTTGGTTTTCCGGCGGTGATGTCAGATATTTTGTTTTTCTGGCGACGATGTCAGATTATTTGGTTTTCCGGCGGCGATGTCAGATGTTTTGGTTTTCTGGCGGCGATGTCAGATTATTTGGTTTTCCGGCGGCGATGTCGGTTGTTTTGGTTTTCTGGCAGCAATGTCAGATTTTTTGGTTTTGCAGCGGCGATGTCGGTTGTTTTGGTTTTCTGGCGACGATGTAAGATTATTTGGTTTTCCGACGGCGATGACGGATGTTTTGGTTTTCTGGCTGCGATG
Source organism: Lathyrus sativus (assembly GCA_963859935.3). NCBI lineage: Eukaryota > Viridiplantae > Streptophyta > Magnoliopsida > Fabales > Fabaceae > Lathyrus > Lathyrus sativus. The sequence continues at coordinate 1,778,981 of CAWUDS030000990.1, read as the reverse complement.
TATGGTTATTTGGTTTTCCGGCGGAGATGTTGGATGTTTTGGTATTCCGGCGGCGATGTCGGATGTTTTGGTTTTCTGGTGGCAATGTCAGATTATTTTGTATTCCAACGGCGATGTCAGATATTTTGGTTTTCTGGCGACGATGTCAGATTATTTGGTTTTCCGACGGCGATGTCAGATGTTTTGGTTTTCTGGCGGCGATGTCAGATTATTTGGTTTTCCGGCGGCGATGTCGGATGTTTTGGTTTTTCTGGTGGTGATATCAGATTATTTGGTTTTCCAACTGCGTTGTTGGATGTTTTGTTTTTCCGGCAGCGATGTCGGATGTTTTGGTTTTCCGGGGGAGATGTTGGATGTTTTGGTTTTCCGGCGGCGATGTCGGATGTTTTGGTTTTCTGGCGGCGATGTCAGATTATTTGGTTTTCCAGCGGTGATGTCGGATGTTTTGGTTTTCTGGTGGTGATATCAGATTATTTGGTTTTTCGGCGGCGATGTTGGATGTTTTGGTTTTCTGGCGGCGATGTCAGATTATTTGGTTTTACGGCAGCGATGTCGGATGTTTTGGTTTTCTTGCGGTGAGGCCAGATTATTTGGTTTTCCGACGAAGATGTCAGATGTTTTGGTTTTCTGGCGGCGAAGTCTGATTATTTGGTTTTCTGGCGGCGATGTTGGATGTTGTGGTTTTCCGGCGGCGATGTTGGATGTTTTGGTTTTCTGGTGGCAATGTCAGATTATTTTGTATTCCAACGGCGATCTCAAATATTTTGGTTTTCTGGCGACGATGTCAGATTATTTGGTTTTCCGGCAGCGATGTCAGATGTTTTGGTTTTCTGGCGGCGATGTCAGATTATTTGGTTTTCCGGGGGCGATGTCGGATGTTTTGGTTTTCTGGCGGCAATGTCAGATTTTTTGGTTTTGCAGCGGCGATGTCGGTTGTTTTGGTTTTCTGGCGGCGATGTCAGATTATTTGGTTTTCCGACGGCGATGACGGATGTTTTGGTTTTCTGGCGGCGATGTCAGGTTATTTGGTTTTCCGGCGGAGATGTTGGATCTTTTGGTATTCCGGCGGCGATGTCGGATGTTTTGGTTTTCTGGTGGCAATGTCAGATTATTTTGTATTCCAACGGCGATGTCAGATATTTTGGTTTTCTGGCGATGATGTCAGATTATTTGGTTTTCCGGCAGCGATGTCGGATGTTTTGGTTTTCTTGCGGTGAGGTCAGATTATTTGGTTTCCGACGACGATGTCGGATATTTTGGTTTTCTGGCAGCAAAGTCTGATTATTTGGTTTTCTAGCGGCGATGTTGGATGTTGTGGTTTTCCGGCGACGATGTCAGATGTTTTGGTTTTCTGGCAGGAATGTCAGATTATTTGGTTTTCCGGCGGTGATGTCAGATATTTTGGTTTTCTGGCGACGATGTCAGATTATTTGGTTTTCCGGCGGCGATGTCAGATGTTTTGGATTTTTTGGTTTACCGGCGGCGATGTCGGATGTTTTGGTTTTCTTGCGGCGATGTCAGATTATTTGGTTTTACGGCGGCGATGTCGGATGTTTTGGTTTTTTGGCGGCGATGTCAGATTATTTGTTTTTTCTGGCGGCGATGTTGGATGTTTTGGTTTTCTTGTGGCGATGTCAGATTATTTGGCTATCCGGCGGCGATGTTGGATGTTTTGGTTTTCTGGCGGCGATATCACATGATTTGGTTTTCCAGCGGCGATGTCAGATGTTTTCGTTTTCTGACGGCGATGTCAGATTATTTGGTTTTCTGACAGCGATGTTGGAGATTTTGGTTTTCCGCCGGCGATGTCGGATGTTTTTGTTTTTTGGCAGCGATGTAAGATTATTTGGTTTTCCGGCGGCGATGTCAGGTGTTTTGGATTTCTGACGGCGATGTCAGATTATTTGGTTTTCCGAAGGCGATGTTGGATGCTTTGGTTTTCCGGCAGCGATGTCAGATGTTTTGGTTTTCTAGCGGCAATGTCAGATTTTTTGGTTTTCCGACGGCGATGACTGATATTTTGGTTTTCTGGCGGCGATGTCAGATTGTTTGGTTTTTCGGCGGAGATGTTGGACGTCTTGGTTTTCTGGCGGCGATGTCAGGTTATTTGGTTTTCCGGGGGAAATGTTGGATGTTTTGGTTTTCCGGCGGCGATGTCGGATGTTTTGGTTTTCTGGCGGCAATGTCAGATTATTTGGTATTCCAACGGCGATGTCAGTTATTTTGGTTTTCGGGCGACGATGTCAGATTATTTGGTTTTCCGACGGCGATGTCAGATGTTTTGGTTTTCCGACGGCGATGTCAGATGTTTTGGTTTTCTGGCGGCGATGTCAGATTATTTGGTTTTCCAGCGGTGATGTCGGATGTTTTGGTTTTCTGGCAGGAATGTCAGATTATTTGGTTTTCCGGCGGTGATGTCAGATATTTTGGTTTTCTGGCGACGATGTCAGATTATTTGGTTTTCCGGCGGCTATGTCAGATGTTTTGGTTTTCTAGCGGTGATGTCAGATTATTTGGTTTTCCGGCGGCGATGTCATATGTTTTGCTTTTCTGGCAGCAATGTCAGATTTTATGGTTTTGCAGCGGTGATGTCGGTTGTTTTGGTTTTCTGGCGACGATGTAAGATTATTTGGTTTTCCGACGGCGATGACGGATGTTTTGGTTTTCTGGCTGCGATGTCTGGTTATTTGGTTTTCCGACGGAGATGTTGGATGTTTTGGTATTCCGGCGGCGATGTCGGATGTTTTGGTTTTCTGGTGGCAATGTCAGATTATTTTGTATTCCAACGGCGATGTCAGATATTTTGGTTTTCTGGCGACGATGTCAGATTATTTGGTTTTCCGACGGCGATGTCAGATGTTTTGGTTTTCTGGCGGCGATGTCAGATTATTTGGTTTTCCGGCGGCGATGTCGGATGTTTTGGTTTTTCTGGTGGTGATATCAGATTATTTGGTTTTCCAATGGCGTTGTTGGATGTTTTGTTTTTCCGGCAGCGATGTCGGATGTTTTGGTTTTCTGGCGGCAATGTCAGATTTTTTTGGTTTTCCCGCGACGATGTCGGATGTTTTGGTTTTCTGGCGGCGATGTCGGATTATTTGGTTTTCTGGCGCTATGTCAGATTATTGGGTTTTCCGATGGCGATGACGGATGTTTTGGTTTTCTGGCGGCGATGTCAGATTATTTGGTTTTCCGGCGGAGATGTTGGATGTTTTGGTTTTCCGACAGCGATGTCGGATGTTTTGGTTTTCTGGCGACGATGTCAGATTATTTGGTTTTTCCGATGGCGATGTCAGATGTTTTGGTTTTCTGGCGGCGATGTCGGATTATTTGGTTTTCTGGCGGCGATGTCGGATTATTTGGTTTTCCGGCGGCGATATCAGATTATTTGGTTTTCCGGTGGCGATGTTGGATGTTTTGGTTTTCCGGCGGCGATGTCGGATGTTTTGGTTTTCTTGCGGCGATGTCAGATTATTTGGTTTTACGGCAGCGATGTCGGATGTTTTGGTTTTTTGGCGGCGATGTTGGATGTTTTGGTTTTCTTGTGGCGATGTCAGATTATTTGGCTATCCGGCGGCGATGTTGGATGTATTGGTTTTCTGGCGGCGATATCACATGATTTGGTTTTCCAGCGGCAATGTCAGATGTTTTTGTTTTCTGACGGCGATGTCAGATTATTTGGTTTTCTGACAGCGATGTTGGAGATTTTGGTTTTCCGCCGGCGATGTCGGATGTTTTGGTTTTTTGGCGGCGATGTAAGATTATTTGGTTTTCCGGCGGCGATGTCAGGTGTTTTGGATTTCTGACGGCGATGTCAGATTATTTGGTTTTCCGAAGGCAATGTTGGATGCTTTGGTTTTCCGGCAACGATGTCGGATGTTTTGGTTTTCTAGCGGCAATGTCAGATTTTTTGGTTTTCCGACGGCGATGACAAATATTTTGGTTTTCTGGCGGCGATGTCAGATTGTTTGGTTTTTCGGCGGAGATGTTGGACGTTTTGGTTTTCTGGCGGCGATGTCAGGTTATTTGGTTTTCCGGGGGAGATGTTGGATGTTTTGGTTTTCCGGCGGCGATGTCGGATGTTTTGGTTTTCTGGCGGCAACGTCAGATTATTTGGTATTCCAGCGGCGATGTCAGATATTTTGGTTTTCGGGCGACGATGTCAGATTATTTGGTTTTTCGACGGCGATGTCAGATGTTTTGGTTTTCTGGCGGCGATGTCAGATTATTTGGTTTTCCAGCGGTGATGTCGGATGTTTTGGTTTTCTGGTGGTGATATCAGATTATTTGGTTTTTCGGCGGCGATGTTGGATGTTTTGGTTTTCTGGCGGCGATGTCAGATTATTTGGTTTTACGACAGCGATGTCGGATGTTTTGGTTTTCTTGCGGTGAGGCCAGATTATTTGGTTTTCCGACGAAGATGTCAAATGTTTTGGTTTTCTGGTGGCGAAGTCTGATTATTTGGTTTTCTGGCGGCGATGTTGGATGTTGTGGTTTTCCGGCGGCGATGTTGGATGTTTTGGTTTTCTAACAGGAATGTCAGATTATTTGGTTTTCCGGCGGCGATCTCAAATATTTTGGTTTTCTGGCGACGATGTCAGATTATTTGGTTTTCCGGCGGCGATGTCAGATGTTTTGGTTTTCTGGCGGCGATGTCAGATTATTTGGTTTTCCGGGGGCGATGTCGGATGTTTTGGTTTTTTGGCGGCAATGTCAGATTTTTTGGTTTTGCAGCGGCGATGTCGGTTGTTTTGGTTTTCTGGCGGCAACGTCAGATTATTTTGTTTTCCGACGGCGATGACGGATGTTTTGGTTTTCTGGCGGCGATGTCAGGTTATTTGGTTTTCCGGCGGAGATGTTGGATCTTTTGGTATTCCGGTGGCGATGTCGGATGTTTTGGTTTTCTGGTGGCAATGTCAGATTATTTTGTATTCCAACGGCGATGTCAGATATTTTGGTTTTCTGGCGATGATGTCAGATTATTTGGTTTTCCGACAGCGATGTCGGATGTTTTGGTTTTCTGGCGACGATGTCAGATTATTTGGTTTTTCCGATGACGATGTCAGATGTTTTGGTTTTCTGGCGGCGATGTCGGATTATTTGGTTTTCTGGCGGCGATGTCGGATTATTTGGTTTTCCGGCGGCGATATCAGATTATTTGGATTATTTGGTTTTCTGGCGGCGATATCAGATTATTTGGTTTTCCGGCGGCGATGTTGGATGTTTTGGTTTTCCGGCGGCGATGTCGGATGTTTTGGTTTTCTTGCGGCGATGTCAGATTATTTGGTTTTACGACGGCGATGTCGGATGTTTTGGTTTTTTGGCGGCGATGTCAGATTATTTGGTTTTCTGGCGGCGATGTTGGATATTTTGGTTTTCTTGTGGCGATGTCAGATTATTTGGCTATCCGGCGGCGATGTTGGATGTTTTGGTTTTCTGGCGGCGATATCACATGATTTGGTTTTCCAGCGGCGATGTCAGATGTTTTCGTTTTCTGACGGCGATGTCAGATTATTTGGTTTTCTGACAGCGATGTTGGAGATTTTGGTTTTCCGCCGGCGATGTCGGATGTTTTGGTTTTTTGGCAGCGATGTAAGATTATTTGGTTTTCCGGCGGCGATGTCAGGTGTTTTGGATTTCTGACGGCGATGTCAGATTATTTGGTTTTCCGAAGGCGATGTTGGATGCTTTGGTTTTCCGGCAGCGATGTCGGATGTTTTGGTTTTCTAGCGGCAATGTCAGATTTTTTGGTTTTCCGACGGCGATGACAGATATTTTGGTTTTCTGGCGGCGATGTCAGATTGTTTGGTTTTTCGGCGGAGATGTTGGACGTTTTGGTTTTCTGGCGGCGATGTCACGTTATTTGGTTTTCCGGAGGAGATGTTGGATGTTTTGGTTTTCCGGCGGCGATGTCGGATGTTTTGGTTTTCTGGCGACAATGTCAGATTATTTGGTATTCCAGCGGCGATGTCAGATATTTTGGTTTTCGGGCGACGATGTCAGATTATTTGGTTTTCCGACGGCGATGTCAGATGTTTTGGTTTTCCGACGGCGATGTCAGATTTTTTGGTTTTCTGGCGGCGATGTCAGATTATTTGGTTTTCCAGCGGTGATGTCGGATGTTTTGGTTTTCTGGAAGGAATGTCAGATTATTTGGTTTTCCGGCGGTGATGTCAGATATTTTGGTTTTCTGGCGACGATGTCAGATTATTTGGTTTTCCGGCGGCGATGTCAGATGTTTTGGTTTTCTAGCGGTGATGTCAGATTATTTGGTTTTCCGGTGGCGATGTCGGATGTTTTGCTTTTCTAGCAGCAATGTCAGATTTTATGGTTTTGCAGCGGCGATGTCGGTTGTTTTGGTTTTCTGGCGACGATGTAAGATTATTTGGTTTTCCGACGGCGATGACGGATGTTTTGGTTTTCTGGCTGCGATGTCTGGTTATTTGGTTTTCCGGCGGAGATGTTGGATGTTTTGGTATTCCGGCGGCGATGTCGGATGTTTTGGTTTTCTGGTGGCAATGTCAGATTATTTTGTATTCCAACGGTGATGTCAGATATTTTGGTTTTCTGGCGACGATGTCAGATTATTTGGTTTTCCGACGGCGATGTCAGATGTTTTGGTTTTCTGGCGGCGATGTCAGATTATTTGGTTTTCCGGCGGCGATGTCGGATGTTTTGGTTTTTCTGGTGGTGATATCAGATTATTTGGTTTTCCAACGGCGTTGTTGGATGTTTTGTTTTTCCGGCAGCGATGTCGGATGTTTTGGTTTTCTGGCGGCAATGTCAGATTTTTTTGGTTTTCCCGCGGCGATGTCGGATGTTTTGGTTTTCTGGCGGCGATGTCGGATTATTTGGTTTTCTGGCGCTATTTCAGATTATTGGGTTTTCCGATGGCGATGACAGATGTTTTGGTCTTCTGGCGGCGATGTCAGATTATTTAGTTTTCCGGCGGAGATGTTGGATGTTTTGGTTTTCCGACAGCGATGTCGTATGTTTTGGTTTTCTGGCGATGATGTCAGATTGTTTGGTTTTTCCGATGGCGATGTCAGATGTTTTGGTTTTCTGGCGGCGATGTCGGATTATTTGGTTTTCTGGCGGCGATGTCGGATTATTTGGTTTTCCGGCGGCGATATCAGATTATTTGGTTTTCTGGCGGCGATATCAGATTATTTGGTTTTCCGGCGGCGATGTTGGATGTTTTGGTTTTCCGACGGCGATGTCGGATGTTTTGGTTTTCTTGCGGCGATGTCAGATTATTTGGTTTTACGGCGGCGATGTCGGATGTTTTGGTTTTTTGGCGGCGATGTCAGATTATTTGGTTTTCTGGCGGCGATGTTGGATGTTTTGGTTTTCTTGTGGCGATGTCAGATTATTTGGCTATCTGGCGGCGATGTTGGATGTTTTGGTTTTCTGGCGGCGATATCACACGATTTGGTTTTCCAGCGGCGATGTCAGATGTTTTCGTTTTCTGACGGCGATGTCAGATTATTTGGTTTTCTGACAGCGATGTTGGAGATTTTGGTTTTCCGCCGGCGATGTCGGATGTTTTGGTTTTTTGGCGGCGATGTAAGATTATTTGGTTTTCCGGCGGCGATGTCAGGTGTTTTGGATTTCTGACGGCGATGTCAGATTATTTGGTTTTCCGAAGGCGATGTTGGATGCTTTGGTTTTCCGGCAGCGATGTCGGATGTTTTGGTTTTCTAGCGGCAATGTCAGATTTTTTGGTTTTCCGACGGCGATGACAGATATTTTGGTTTTCTGGCGGCTATGTCAGATTGTTTGGTTTTTCGGCGGAGATGTTGGACGTTTTGGTTTTCTGGCGGCGATGTCAGGTTATTTGGTTTTCCGGGGGAGATGTTGAATGTTTTGGTTTTCCGGCGGCGATGTCGGATGTTTTGGTTTTCTGGCGGCAATGTCAGATTATTTGGAATTCCAGCGGCGATGTCAGATATTTTGGTTTTCGGGCGACGATGTCAGATTATTTGGTTTTCCGACGGCGATGTCAGATGTTTCGGTTTTCCGACGGCGATGTCAGATGTTTTGGTTTTCTGGCGGCGATGTCAGATTATTTGGTTTTCCAGCGGTGATGTCGGATGTTTTGGTTTTCTGGCAGGAATGTTAGATTATTTGGTTTTCCGACGGTGATGTCAGATATTTTGGTTTTCTGGCGACGATGTCAGATTATTTGGTTTTCCGGCGGCGATGTCAGATGTTTTGGTTTTCTGGCGGCGATGTCAGATTATTTGGTTTTCCGGCGGCGATGTCGGATGTTTTGGTTTTCTGGCAGCAATGTCAGATTTTTTGGTTTTGCAGCGGCGATGTCGGTTGTTTTGGTTTTCTGGCGACGATGTAAGATTATTTGGTTTTCCGACGGCGATGACGGATGTTTTGGTTTTCTGGCTGCGATGTCTGGTTATTTGGTTTTCCGGCGGAGATGTTGGATGTTTTGGTATTCCGGCGGCGATGTCGGATGTTTTGGTTTTCTGGTGGCAATGTCAGATTATTTTGTATTCCAACGGTGATGTCAGATATTTTGGTTTTCTGGCGACGATGTCAGATTATTTGGTTTTCCGACGGCGATGTCAAATGTTTTGGTTTTCTGGCGGCGATGTCAGATTATTTGGTTTTCCGGCGGCGATGTCGGATGTTTTGGTTTTTCTGGTGGTGATATCAGATTATTTGGTTTTCCAACGGCGTTGTTGGATGTTTTGTTTTTCCGGCAGCGATGTCGGATGTTTTGGTTTTCCCGCGGCGATGTCGGATGTTTTGGTTTTCTGGCGGCGATGTCGGATTATTTGGTTTTCTGGCGCTATGTCAGATTATTGGGTTTTCCGATGGCGATGACGGATGTTTTGGTTTTCTGGCGGCGATGTCAGATTATTTGGTTTTCTGACGGAGATGTTGGATGTTTTGGTTTTCCGACAGCGATGTCGGATGTTTTGGTTTTCTGGCGACGATGTCAGATTATTTGGTTTTTCCGATGGCGATGTCAGATGTTTTGGTTTTCTGGCGACGATGTCGGATTATTTGGTTTTCTGGCGGCGATGTCGGATTATTTGGTTTTCCGGCGGCGATATCAGATTATTTGGATTATTTGGTTTTCTGGCGGCGATATCAGATTATTTGGTTTTCCGGCGGCGATGTTGGATGTTTTGGTTTTCCGGCGGCGATGTCGGATGTTTTGGTTTTCTTGCGGCGATGTCAGATTATTTGGTTTTACGGCGGCGACGTCGGATGTTTTGGTTTTTTGGCGGCAATGTCAGATTATTTGGTTTTCTGGCGGCGATGTTGGTTGTTTTGGTTTTCTTGTGGCGATGTCAGATTATTTGGCTATCCGGCGGCGATGTTGGATGTTTTGGTTTTCTGGCGGCGATATCACATGATTTGGTTTTCCAGCGGCGATGTCAGATGTTTTCGTTTTCTAACGGCGATGTCAGATAATTTGGTTTTCTGACAGCGATGTTGGAGATTTTGGTTTTCCGCCGGCGATGTCGGATGTTTTGGTTTTTTGGCGGCGATGTAAGATTATTTGGTTTTCCGACGGCGATGTCAGGTGTTTTGGATTTCTGACGGCGATGTTAGATTATTTGGTTTTCCGAAGGCGATGTTGGATGCTTTGGTTTTCCGGCAGCGATGTCGGATGTTTTGGTTTTCTAGCGGCAATGTCAGATTTTTTGGTTTTCCGACAGCGATGACAGATATTTTGGTTTTCTGGCAGCGATGTCAGATTGTTTGGTTTTTCGGCGGAGATGTTGGACGTTTTGGTTTTCTGGCGGCGATGTCAGGTTATTTGGTTTTCCGGGGGAGATGTTGGATGTTTTGGTTTTCCGGCGACGATGTCGGATGTTTTGGTTTTCTGGCGGCAATGTCAGATTATTTGGTATTCCAGGGGCGATGTCAGATATTTTGGTTTTCGGGCGACGATGTCAGATTATTTGGTTTTCCGACGGCGATGTCAGATGTTTTGGTTTTCTGGCGGCGATGTCAGATTATTTGGTTTTCCAGTGGTGATGTCGGATGTTTTGGTTTTCTGGTGGTGATATCAGATTATTTGGTTTTTCGGTGGCGATGTTGGATGTTTTGGTTTTCTGGCGGCGATGTCAGATTATTTGGTTTTACGGCAGCGATGTCGGATGTTTTGGTTTTCTTGCGGTGAGGCCAGATTATTTGGTTTTCCGACGAAGATGTCAGATGTTTTGGTTTTTTGGCGGCGAAGTCTGATTATTTGGTTTTCTGGCGGCGATGTTGGATGTTGTGGTTTTCCGGCGGCAATGTTGGATGTTTTGCTTTTCTGGCAGGAATGTCAGATTATTTGGTTTTCCGGCGGCGATCTCAAATATTTTGGTTTTCTGGCGACGATGTCAGATGTTTTGGTTATCTGGCGGCGATGTCAGATTATTTGGTTTTCCGGGGGCGATGTCGGATGTTTTGGTTTTCTGGCAGCAATGTCAGATTTTTTGGTTTTGCAGCGGCGATGTCGGTTGTTTTGGTTTTCTGGCGGCGATGTCAGATTGTTTGGTATTTCGGCGGAGATGTTGGACGTTTTGGTTTTTTGGCGGCGATGTCAGGTTATTTGGTTTTCCGGGGGAGATGTTGAATGTTTTGGTTTTCCGGCGGCGATGTCGGATGTTTTGGTTTTCTGGCGGCAATGTCAAATTATTTGGTATTCCAGCGGCGATGTCAGATATTTTGGTTTTCGGGCGACGATGTCAGATTATTTGGTTTTCCGACGGCGATGTCAGATGTTTTGGTTTTCCGACGGCGATGTCAGATGTTTTGGTTTTTTGGCGGCGATGTCAGATTATTTGGTTTTCCAGCGGTGATGTCAGATGTTTTGGTTTTCTGGCAGGAATGTCAGATTATTTGGTTTTCCGGCGGTGATGTCAGATATTTTGGTTTTCTGGCGACGATGTCAGATTATTTGGTTTTCCGGCGGCGATGTCAGATGTTTTGGTTTTCTGGCGGCGATGTCAGATTATTTGGTTTTACGGCGGCGATGTCGGATGTTTTGGTTTTCTGGCAGCAATGTCAGATTTTTTGGTTTTGCAGCGGCGATGTCGGTTGTTTTGGTTTTCTGGCGGCGATGTCAGGTTATTTGGTTTTCCGGCGGAGATGTTGGATCTTTTGGTATTCCGGCGGCGATGTCGGGTGTTTTGGTTTTCTGGTGGCAATGTCAGATTATTTTGTATTCCAACGGCGATGTCAGATATTTTGGTTTTCTGGCGATGATGTCAGATTATTTGGTTTTCCGACAGCGATGTCGGATGTTTTGGTTTTCTGGCGAAGATGTCAGATTATTTGGTTTTTCCGATGGCGATGTCAGATGTTTTGGTTTTCTGGCGGCGATGTCGGATTATTTGGTTTTCTGGCGGCGATGTCAGATTATTTGGTTTTCCGGCGGCGATATCAGATTATTTGGATTATTTGGTTTTCTGGCGGCGATATCAGATTATTTGGTTTTCCGGCGGCGATGTTGGATGTTTTGGTTTTCCGGCGGCGATGTCGGATGTTTTGGTTTTCTTGCGGCGATGTCAGATTATTTGGTTTTACGGCGGCAATGTCGGATGTTTTGGTTTTTTGGCGGCGATGTCAGATTATTTGGTTTTCTGGCGGCGATGTTAGATGTTTTGGTTTTCTTGTGGCGATGTCAGATTATTTGGCTATCCGACAGCGATGTTGGATGTTTTGGTTTTCTAGCGGCGATATCACATGATTTGGTTTTCCAGCGGCGATGTCAGATGTTTTCGTTTTCTGACGGCGATGTCAGATTATTTGGTTTTCTGACAGCGATGTTGGAGATTTTGGTTTTCCGCCGGCGATGTCGGATGTTTTGGTTTTTTGGCGGCGATGTAAGATTATTTGGTTTTCCGGCGGCGATGTCAGGTGTTTTGGATTTCTGACGGCGATATCAGATTATTTGGTTTTCCGAAGGCGATGTTGGATGCTTTGGTTTTCCGGCGGCGATGTCAGATGTTTTGGTTTTCTAGCGGCAATGTCAGATTTTTTGGTTTTCCGACGGCGATGACAAATATTTTGGTTTTCTGGCGGCGATGTCAGATTGTTTGGTTTTTCGGGGGAGATGTTGGACGTTTTGGTTTTCTGGCGGCGATGTCAGGTTATTTGGTTTTCCGGGGGAGATGTTGGATGTTTTGGTTTTCCGGCGGCGATGTCGGATGTTTTGGTTTTCTGGCGGCAATGTCAGATTATTTGGTATTCCAGCGGCGATGTCAGATATTTTGGTTTTCGGGCGACGATGTCAGATTATTTGGTTTTCCGACGGCGATGTCAGATGTTTTGGTTTTCTGGCGGCGATGTCAGATTATTTGGTTTTCCAGCGGTGATGTCGGATGTTTTGGTTTTCTGGTGGTGATATCAGATTATTTGGTTTTTCGGCGGCGATGTTGGATGTTTTGGTTTTCTGGCGGCGATGTCAGATTATTTGGTTTTACGGCAGCGATGTCGGATGTTTTGGTTTTCTTGCGGTGAGGCCAGATTATTTGGTTTTCCGACGAAGATGTCAGATGTTTTGGTTTTCTGGCGGCGAAGTCTGATTATTTGGTTTTCTGGCGGCGATGTTGGATGTTGTGGTTTTCCGGCGGCGATGTTGGATGTTTTGGTTTTCTGGTGGCAATGTCAGATTATTTTGTATTCCAACGGCGATCTCAAATATTTTGGTTTTCTGGCGACGATGTCAGATTATTTGGTTTTCCGGCAGCGATGTCAGATGTTTTGGTTTTCTGGCGGCGATGTCAGATTATTTGGTTTTCCGGGGGCGATGTCGGATGTTTTGGTTTTCTGGCGGCAATGTCAGATTTTTTGGTTTTGCAGCGGCGATGTCGGTTGTTTTGGTTTTCTGGCGGCGATGTCAGATTATTTGGTTTTCCGACGGCGATGACGGATGTTTTGGTTTTCTGGCGGCGATGTCAGGTTATTTGGTTTTCCGGCGGAGATGTTGGATCTTTTGGTATTCCGGCGGCGATGTCGGATGTTTTGGTTTTCTGGTGGCAATGTCAGATTATTTTGTATTCCAACGGCGATGTCAGATATTTTGGTTTTCTGGCGATGATGTCAGATTATTTGGTTTTCCGGCAGCGATGTCGGATGTTTTGGTTTTCTTGCGGTGAGGTCAGATTATTTGGTTTCCGACGACGATGTCGGATATTTTGGTTTTCTGGCAGCGAAGTCTGATTATTTGGTTTTCTAGCGGCGATGTTGGATGTTGTGGTTTTCCGGCGACGATGTCAGATGTTTTGGTTTTCTGGCAGGAATGTCAGATTATTTGGTTTTCCGGCGGTGATGTCAGATATTTTGTTTTTCTGGCGACGATGTCAGATTATTTGGTTTTCCGGCGGCGATGTCAGATGTTTTGGTTTTCTGGCGGCGATGTCAGATTATTTGGTTTTCCGGCGGCGATGTCGGTTGTTTTGGTTTTCTGGCAGCAATGTCAGATTTTTTGGTTTTGCAGCGGCGATGTCGGTTGTTTTGGTTTTCTGGCGACGATGTAAGATTATTTGGTTTTCCGACGGCGATGACGGATGTTTTGGTTTTCTGGCTGCGATGTATGGTTATTTGGTTTTCCGGCGGAGATGTTGGATGTTTTGGTATTCCGGCGGCGATGTCGGATGTTTTGGTTTTCTGGTGGCAATGTCAGATTATTTTGTATTCCAACGGCGATGTCAGATATTTTGGTTTTCTGGCGACGATGTCAGATTATTTGGTTTTCCGACGGCGATGTCAGATGTTTTGGTTTTCTGGCGGCGATGTCAGATTATTTGGTTTTCCGGCGGCGATGTCGGATGTTTTGGTTTTTCTGGTGGTGATATCAGATTATTTGGTTTTCCAACTGCGTTGTTGGATGTTTTGTTTTTCCGGCAGCGATGTCGGATGTTTTGGTTTTCCGGGGGAGATGTTGGATGTTTTGGTTTTCCGGCGGCGATGTCGGATGTTTTGGTTTTCTGGCGGCGATGTCAGATTATTTGGTTTTCCAGCGGTGATGTCGGATGTTTTGGTTTTCTGGTGGTGATATCAGATTATTTGGTTTTTCGGCGGCGATGTTGGATGTTTTGGTTTTCTGGCGGCGATGTCAGATTATTTGGTTTTACGGCAGCGATGTCGGATGTTTTGGTTTTCTTGCGGTGAGGCCAGATTATTTGGTTTTCCGACGAAGATGTCAGATGTTTTGGTTTTCTGGCGGCGAAGTCTGATTATTTGGTTTTCTGGCGGCGATGTTGGATGTTGTGGTTTTCCGGCGGCGATGTTGGATGTTTTGGTTTTCTGGTGGCAATGTCAGATTATTTTGTATTCCAACGGCGATCTCAAATATTTTGGTTTTCTGGCGACGATGTCAGATTATTTGGTTTTCCGGCAGCGATGTCAGATGTTTTGGTTTTCTGGCGGCGATGTCAGATTATTTGGTTTTCCGGGGGCGATGTCGGATGTTTTGGTTTTCTGGCGGCAATGTCAGATTTTTTGGTTTTGCAGCGGCGATGTCGGTTGTTTTGGTTTTCTGGCGGCGATGTCAGATTATTTGGTTTTCCGACGGCGATGACGGATGTTTTGGTTTTCTGGCGGCGATGTCAGGTTATTTGGTTTTCCGGCGGAGATGTTGGATCTTTTGGTATTCCGGCGGCGATGTCGGATGTTTTGGTTTTCTGGTGGCAATGTCAGATTATTTTGTATTCCAACGGCGATGTCAGATATTTTGGTTTTCTGGCGATGATGTCAGATTATTTGGTTTTCCGGCAGCGATGTCGGATGTTTTGGTTTTCTTGCGGTGAGGTCAGATTATTTGGTTTCCGACGACGATGTCGGATATTTTGGTTTTCTGGCAGCGAAGTCTGATTATTTGGTTTTCTAGCGGCGATGTTGGATGTTGTGGTTTTCCGGCGACGATGTCAGATGTTTTGGTTTTCTGGCAGGAATGTCAGATTATTTGGTTTTCCGGCGGTGATGTCAGATATTTTGGTTTTCTGGCGACGATGTCAGATTATTTGGTTTTCCGGCGGCGATGTCAGATGTTTTGGTTTTCTGGCGGCGATGTCAGATTATTTGGTTTTCCGGCGGCGATGTCGGTTGTTTTGGTTTTCTGGCAGCAATGTCAGATTTTTTGGTTTTGCAGCGGCGATGTCGGTTGTTTTGGTTTTCTGGCGACGATGTAAGATTATTTGGTTTTCCGACGGCGATGACGGATGTTTTGGTTTTCTGGCTGCGATGTATGGTTATTTGGTTTTCCGGCGGAGATGTTGGATGTTTTGGTATTCCGGCGGCGATGTCGGATGTTTTGGTTTTCTGGTGGCAATGTCAGATTATTTTGTATTCCAACGGCGATGTCAGATATTTTGGTTTTCTGGCGACGATGTCAGATTATTTGGTTTTCCGACGGCGATGTCAGATGTTTTGGTTTTCTGGCGGCGATGTCAGATTATTTGGTTTTCCGGCGGCGATGTCGGATGTTTTGGTTTTTTTGGTGGTGATATCAGATTATTTGGTTTTCCAACTGCGTTGTTGGATGTTTTGTTTTTCCGGCAGCGATGTCGGATGTTTTGGTTTTCCGGGGGAGATGTTGGATGTTTTGGTTTTCCGGCGGCGATGTCGGATGTTTTGGTTTTCTGGCGGCAACGTCAGATTATTTGGTATTCCAGCGGCGATGTCAGATATTTTGGTTTTCGGGCGACGATGTCAGATTATTTGGTTTTCCGACGGCGATGTCAGATGTTTTGGTTTTCTGGCGGCGATGTCAGATTATTTGGTTTTCCAGCGGTGATGTCGGATGTTTTGGTTTTCTGGTGGTGATATCAGATTATTTGGTTTTTCGGCGGCGATGTTGGATGTTTTGGTTTTCTGGCGGCGATGTCAGATTATTTGGTTTTACGGCAGCGATGTCGGATGTTTTGGTTTTCTTGCGGTGAGGCCAGATTATTTGGTTTTCCGACGAAGATGTCAGATGTTTTGGTTTTCTGGCGGCGAAGTCTGATTATTTGGTTTTCTGGCGGCGATGTTGGATGTTGTGGTTTTCCGGCGGCGATGTTGGATGTTTTGGTTTTCCGGCTGCGATGTCGGATGTTTTGGTTTTCTGGTGGCAATGTCAGATTATATTGTATTCCAACGGCGATGTCAGATATTTTGGTTTTCTGGCGACGATGTCAGATTATTTGGTTTTCCGACGGCGATGTCAGATGTTTTGGTTTTTCTGGTGGTGATATCAGATTATTTGGTTTTCCAACGGCGTTGTTGGATGTTTTGTTTTTCCGGCAGCGATGTCGGATGTTTTGGTTTTCTGGCGGCAATGTCAGATTTTTTTGGTTTTCCCGCGGCGATGTCGGTTGTTTTGGTTTTCTGGCGGCGATGTCGGATTATTTGGTTTTCTGGCGCTATGTCAGATTATTGGGTTTTCCGATGGCGATGACGGATGTTTTGGTTTTCTGGCGGCGATGTCAGATTATTTGGTTTTCCGGCGGAGATGTTGGATGTTTTGGTTTTCAGACAGAGATGTCAGATGTTTTGGTTTTCTGGCGACGATGTCAGATTATTTGGTTTTTCTGATAGCGATGTCAGATGTTTTGGTTTTCTGGCGGCGATGTCAGATTATTTGGTTTTCTGGCGGCGATTTCGGATTATTTGGTTTTCCGGCGGCGATATCAGATTATTTGGATTATTTGGTTTTCTGGCGGCGATATCAGATTATTTGGTTTTCCGGCGGCGATGTTGGATGTTTTGGTTTTCCGGCGGCGATGTCGGATGTTTTGGTTTTCTAGCGGCAATGTCAGATTATTTGGTTTTCCGACGGCGATGACAGATATTTTGGTTTTCTGGCGGCGATGTCAGATTGTTTGGTTTTTCGGCGGAGATGTTGGACGTTTTGGTTTTCCGGCGCCGATGTCGGATGTTTTGATTTTCTAGCGGCAATGTCAGATTATTTGGTACTCCAGTGGCGATGTCGGATGTTTTGGT
The DNA here is from genome assembly GCA_963859935.3 of Lathyrus sativus. Taxonomy (NCBI): domain Eukaryota; kingdom Viridiplantae; phylum Streptophyta; class Magnoliopsida; order Fabales; family Fabaceae; genus Lathyrus; species Lathyrus sativus. The sequence continues at coordinate 1,762,034 of CAWUDS030000990.1, read as the reverse complement.
TTTCTGGCGACGATGTCAGATTATTTGGTTTTCCGACGGCGATGTCAGATGTTTTGGTTTTCTGGCGACGATGTCAGATTATTTGGTTTTCCGGCGGCGATGTCAGATGTTTTGGTTTTCTGGCGGCGATGTCAGATTATTTGGTTTTCCGGGGGCGATGTCGGATGTTTTGGTTTTCTGGCGGCAATGTCAGATTTTTTGGTTTTGCAGCGGCGATGTCAGTTGTTTTGGTTTTCTAGCGGCGATGTTTGATTATTTGGTTTTCCGACGGCGATGACGGATGTTTTGGTTTTCTGGCGGCGATGTCAGGTTATTTGGTTTTCCGGCGGAGATGTTGGATCTTTTGGTATTCCGGCGGCGATGTCGGATGTTTTGGTTTTCTGGTGGCAATGTCAGATTATTTTGTAGTCCAACGGTGATGTCAGATATTTTGGTTTTCTGGCGATGATGTCAGATTATTTGGTTTTCCGGCAGCGATGTGGGATGTTTTGGTTTTCTTGCGGTGAGGTCAGATTATTTGGTTTCCGACGACGATGTCGGATGTTTTGATTTTCTGGCGGCGAAGTCTAATTATTTGGTTTTCTAGCGGCGATGTTGGATGTTGTGGTTTTCCGGCGACGATGTCGGATGTTTTGGTTTTCTGGCAAGAATGTCAGATTATTTGGTTTTCCGGCGGTGATGTCATATATTTTGGTTTTCTGACGACGATGTCAGATTATTTGGTTTTCCGACGGCGATGTCAGATGTTTTGGTTTTCTGGCGGCGATGTCAGATTATTTGGTTTTCCGGCGGCGATGTCGGATGTTTTGGTTTTCTGGCAGCAATGTCAGATTTTTTGGTTTTGCAGCGGCGATGTCGGTTGTTTTGGTTTTCTGGCGACGATGTAAGATTATTTGGTTTTCCGACGACGATGACGGATGTTTTGGTTTTCTGGCTGCGATGTCTGGTTATTTGGTTTTCCGGCGGAGATGTTGGATGTTTAGGTATTCCGGCGGCGATGTCGGATGTTTTGGTTTTCTGGTGGCAATGTCAGATTATTTTGTATTCCAACGTCGATGTCAGATATTTTGGTTTTCTGGAGACGATGTCAGATTATTTGGTTTTCCGACGGCGATGTCAGATGTTTTGGTTTTATGGCGGCGATGTCAGATTATTTGGTTTTCCAGCGGTGATGTCGGATGTTTTGGTTTTCTGGTGGTGATATCAGATTATTTGGTTTTTCGGCGGCGATGTTGGATGTTTTGGTTTTCTGGCGGCGATGTCAGATTATTTGGTTTTACGGCAGCGATGTTGGATGTTTTGGTTTTCTTGCGGTGAGGCCAGATTATTTGGTTTTCCGACGAAGATGTCAGATGTTTTGGTTTTCTGGCGGCGAAGTCTGATTATTTGGTTTTCTGGCGGCGATGTTGGATGTTGTGGTTTTCCGGCGACGATGTTGGATGTTTTGGTTTTCTGGCAGGAATGTCAGATTATATGGGTTTCCAGCGGCGATCTCAAATATTTTGGTTTTCTGGCAACGATGTCAGATTATTTGGTTTTCCGGCGGCGATGTCAGATGTTTTGGTTTTCTGGCGGCGATGTCAGATTATTTGGTTTTCCGGGGGCGATGTCGGATGTTTTGGTTTTCTGGCGGCAATGTCAGATTTTTTGGTTTTGCAGCGGCGATGTCGGTTGTTTTGGTTTTCTGGCGGCGATGTCAGATTATTTGGTTTTCCGACGGCGATGACGGATGTTTTGGTTTTCTGGCGGCGATGTCAGGTTATTTGGTTTTCCGGCGGAGATGTTGGATCTTTTGGTATTCCGGCGGCGATGTCGGATGTTTTGGTTTTCTGGTGGCAATGTCAGATTATTTTGTATTCCAACGGCGATGTCAGATATTTTGGTTTTCTGGCGATGATGTCAGATTATTTGGTTTTCCGGCAGCGATGTCGGATGTTTTGGTTTTCTTGCGGTGAGGTCAGATTATTTGGTTTCCGACGACGATGTCGGATATTTTGGTTTTCTGGCGGCGAAGTCTGATTATTTGGTTTTCTAGCGGCGATGTTGGATGTTGTGGTTTTCCGGCGACGATGTCGGATGTTTTGGTTTTCTGGCAGGAATGTCAGATTATTTGGTTTTCCGGCGGTGATGTCATATATTTTGGTTTTCTGACGACGATGTCAGATTATTTGGTTTTCCGACGGCGATGTCAGATGTTTTGGTTTTCTGGCGGCGATGTCAGATTATTTGGTTTTCCGGCGGCGATGTCGGATGTTTTGGTTTTCTGGCAGCAATGTCAGATTTTTTGGTTTTGCAGCGGCGATGTCGGTTGTTTTGGTTTTCTGGCGACGATGTAAGATTATTTGGTTTTCCGACGACGATGACGGATGTTTTGGTTTTCTGGCTGCGATGTCTGGTTATTTGGTTTTCCGGCGGAGATGTTGGATGTTTAGGTATTCCGGCGGCGATGTCGGATGTTTTGGTTTTCTGGTGGCAATGTCAGATTATTTTGTATTCCAACGACGATGTCAGATATTTTGGTTTTCTGGAGACGATGTCAGATTATTTGGTTTTCCGACGGCGATGTCAGATGTTTTGGTTTTCCGACGGCGATGTCAGATGTTTTGGTTTTTTGGCGGCGATGTCAGATTATTTGGTTTTCCAGCGGTGATGTCGGATGTTTTGGTTTTCTGGCAAGAATGTCAGATTATTTGGTTTTCCGGCGGTGATGTCAGATATTTTGGTTTTCTGGCGACGATGTCAGATTATTTGGTTTTCCGGCGGCGATGTCAGATGTTTTGGTTTTCTGGCGGCGATGTCAGATTATTTGGTTTTACGGCGGCGATGTCGGATGTTTTGGTTTTCTGGCAGCAATGTCAGATTTTTTGGTTTTGCAGCGGCGATGTCGGTTGTTTTGGTTTTCTGGCGGCGATGTCAGGTTATTTGGTTTTCCGGCGGAGATGTTGGATCTTTTGGTATTCCGGCGGCGATGTCGGGTGTTTTGGTTTTCTGGTGGCAATGTCAGATTATTTTGTATTCCAACGGCGATGTCAGATATTTTGGTTTTCTGGCGATGATGTCAGATTATTTGGTTTTCCGACAGCGATGTCGGATGTTTTGGTTTTCTGGCGAAGATGTCAGATTATTTGGTTTTTCCGATGGCGATGTCAGATGTTTTGGTTTTCTGGCGGCGATGTCGGATTATTTGGTTTTCTGGCGGCGATGTCAGATTATTTGGTTTTCCGGCGGCGATATCAGATTATTTGGATTATTTGGTTTTCTGGCGGCGATATCAGATTATTTGGTTTTCCGGCGGCGATGTTGGATGTTTTGGTTTTCCGGCGGCGATGTCGGATGTTTTGGTTTTCTTGCGGCGATGTCAGATTATTTGGTTTTACGGCGGCAATGTCGGATGTTTTGGTTTTTTGGCGGCGATGTCAGATTATTTGGTTTTCTGGCGGCGATGTTAGATGTTTTGGTTTTCTTGTGGCGATGTCAGATTATTTGGCTATCCGGCAGCGATGTTGGATGTTTTGGTTTTCTAGCGGCGATATCACATGATTTGGTTTTCCAGCGGCGATGTCAGATGTTTTCGTTTTCTGACGGCGATGTCAGATTATTTGGTTTTCTGACAGCGATGTTGGAGATTTTGGTTTTCCGCCGGCGATGTCGGATGTTTTGGTTTTTTGGCGGCGATGTAAGATTATTTGGTTTTCCGGCGGCGATGTCAGGTGTTTTGGATTTCTGACGGCGATATCAGATTATTTGGTTTTCCGAAGGCGATGTTGGATGCTTTGGTTTTCCGGCGGCGATGTCAGATGTTTTGGTTTTCTAGCGGCAATGTCAGATTTTTTGGTTTTCCGACGGCGATGACAAATATTTTGGTTTTCTGGCGGCGATGTCAGATTGTTTGGTTTTTCGGGGGAGATGTTGGACGTTTTGGTTTTCTGGCGGCGATGTCAGGTTATTTGGTTTTCCGGGGGAGATGTTGGATGTTTTGGTTTTCCGGCGGCGATGTCGGATGTTTTGGTTTTCTGGCGGCAATGTCAGATTATTTGGTATTCCAGCGGCGATGTCAGATATTTTGGTTTTCGGGCGACGATGTCAGATTATTTGGTTTTCCGACGGCGATGTCAGATGTTTTGGTTTTCTGGCGGCGATGTCAGATTATTTGGTTTTCCAGCGGTGATGTCGGATGTTTTGGTTTTCTGGTGGTGATATCAGATTATTTGGTTTTTCGGCGGCGATGTTGGATGTTTTGGTTTTCTGGCGGCGATGTCAGATTATTTGGTTTTACGGCAGCGATGTCGGATGTTTTGGTTTTCTGGCAGCAATGTCAGATTTTTTGGTTTTCCGACGAAGATGTCAGATGTTTTGGTTTTCTGGCGGCGAAGTCTGATTATTTGGTTTTCTGGCGGCGATGTTGGATGTTGTGGTTTTCCGGCGGCGATGTTGGATGTTTTGGTTTTCTGGTGGCAATGTCAGATTATTTTGTATTCCAACGGCGATCTCAAATATTTTGGTTTTCTGGCGACGATGTCAGATTATTTGGTTTTCCGGCAGCGATGTCAGATGTTTTGGTTTTCTGGCGGCGATGTCAGATTATTTGGTTTTCCGGGGGCGATGTCGGATGTTTTGGTTTTCTGGCGGCAATGTCAGATTTTTTGGTTTTGCAGCGGCGATGTCGGTTGTTTTGGTTTTCTGGCGGCGATGTCAGATTATTTGGTTTTCCGACGGCGATGACGGATGTTTTGGTTTTCTGGCGGCGATGTCAGGTTATTTGGTTTTCCAGCGGAGATGTTGGATCTTTTGGTATTCCGGCGGCGATGTCGGATGTTTTGGTTTTCTGGTGGCAATGTCAGATTATTTTGTATTCCAACGGCGATGTCAGATATTTTGGTTTTCTGGCGATGATGTCAGATTATTTGGTTTTCCGGCAGCGATGTCGGATGTTTTGGTTTTCTTGCGGTGAGGTCAGATTATTTGGTTTCCGACGACGATGTCGGATATTTTGGTTTTCTGGCAGCGAAGTCTGATTATTTGGTTTTCTAGCGGCGATGTTGGATGTTGTGGTTTTCCGGCGACGATGTCAGATGTTTTGGTTTTCTGGCAGGAATGTCAAATTATTTGGTTTTCCGGCGGTGATGTCAGATATTTTGGTTTTCTGGCGACGATGTCAGATTATTTGGTTTTCCGGCGGCGATGTCAGATGTTTTGGTTTTCTGGCGGCGATGTCAGATTATTTGGTTTTCCGGCGGCGATGTCGGTTGTTTTGGTTTTCTGGCAGCAATGTCAGATTTTTTGGTTTTGCAGCGGCGATGTCGGTTGTTTTGGTTTTCTGGCGACGATGTAAGATTATTTGGTTTTCCGACGGCGATGACGGATGTTTTGGTTTTCTGGCTGCGATGTATGGTTATTTGGTTTTCCGGCGGAGATGTTGGATGTTTTGGTATTCCGGCGGCGATGTCGGATGTTTTGGTTTTCTGGTGGCAATGTCAGATTATTTTGTATTCCAACGGCGATGTCAGATATTTTGGTTTTCTGGCGACGATGTCAGATTATTTGGTTTTCCGACGGCGATGTCAGATGTTTTGGTTTTCTGGCGGCGATGTCAGATTATTTGGTTTTCCGGCGGCGATGTCGGATGTTTTGGTTTTTCTGGTGGTGATATCAGATTATTTGGTTTTCCAACTGCGTTGTTGGATGTTTTGTTTTTCCGGCAGCGATGTCGGATGTTTTGGTTTTCCGGGGGAGATGTTGGATGTTTTGGTTTTCCGGCGGCGATGTCGGATGTTTTGGTTTTCTGGCGGCGATGTCAGATTATTTGGTTTTCCAGCGGTGATGTCGGATGTTTTGGTTTTCTGGTGGTGATATCAGATTATTTGGTTTTTCGGCGGCGATGTTGGATGTTTTGGTTTTCTGGCGGCGATGTCAGATTATTTGGTTTTACGGCAGCGATGTCGGATGTTTTGGTTTTCTTGCGGTGAGGCCAGATTATTTGGTTTTCCGACGAAGATGTCAGATGTTTTGGTTTTCTGGCGGCGAAGTCTGATTATTTGGTTTTCTGGCGGCGATGTTGGATGTTGTGGTTTTCCGGCGGCGATGTTGGATGTTTTGGTTTTCTGGTGGCAATGTCAGATTATTTTGTATTCCAACGGCGATCTCAAATATTTTGGTTTTCTGGCGACGATGTCAGATTATTTGGTTTTCCGGCAGCGATGTCAGATGTTTTGGTTTTCTGGCGGCGATGTCAGATTATTTGGTTTTCCGGGGGCGATGTCGGATGTTTTGGTTTTCTGGCGGCAATGTCAGATTTTTTGGTTTTGCAGCGGCGATGTCGGTTGTTTTGGTTTTCTGGCGGCGATGTCAGATTATTTGGTTTTCCGACGGCGATGACGGATGTTTTGGTTTTCTGGCGGCGATGTCAGGTTATTTGGTTTTCCGGCGGAGATGTTGGATCTTTTGGTATTCCGGCGGCGATGTCGGATGTTTTGGTTTTCTGGTGGCAATGTCAGATTATTTTGTATTCCAACGGCGATGTCAGATATTTTGGTTTTCTGGCGATGATGTCAGATTATTTGGTTTTCCGGCAGCGATGTCGGATGTTTTGGTTTTCTTGCGGTAAGGTCAGATTATTTGGTTTCCGACGACGATGTCGGATATTTTGGTTTTCTGGCAGCGAAGTCTGATTATTTGGTTTTCTAGCGGCGATGTTGGATGTTGTGGTTTTCCGGCGACGATGTCAGATGTTTTGGTTTTCTGGCAGGAATGTCAGATTATTTGGTTTTCCGGCGGTGATGTCAGATATTTTGGTTTTCTGGCGACGATGTCAGATTATTTGGTTTTCCGGCGGCGATGTCAGATGTTTTGGTTTTCTGGCGGCGATGTCAGATTATTTGGTTTTCCGGCGGCGATGTCGGTTGTTTTGGTTTTCTGGCAGCAATGTCAGATTTTTTGGTTTTGCAGCGGCGATGTCGGTTGTTTTGGTTTTCTGGCGACGATGTAAGATTATTTGGTTTTCCGACGGCGATGACGGATGTTTTGGTTTTCTGGCTGCGATGTATGGTTATTTGGTTTTCCGGCGGAGATGTTGGATGTTTTGGTTTTCCGGCGGCGATGTCAGGTGTTTTGGATTTCTGACGGCGATATCAGATTATTTGGTTTTCCGAAGGCGATGTTGGATGCTTTGGTTTTCCGGCGGCGATGTCAGATGTTTTGGTTTTCTAGCGGCAATGTCAGATTTTTTGGTTTTCCGACGGCGATGACAAATATTTTGGTTTTCTGGCGGCGATGTCAGATTGTTTGGTTTTTCGGGGGAGATGTTGGACGTTTTGGTTTTCTGGCGGCGATGTCAGGTTATTTGGTTTTCCGGGGGAGATGTTGGATGTTTTGGTTTTCCGGCGGCGATGTCGGATGTTTTGGTTTTCTGGCGGCAATGTCAGATTATTTGGTATTCCAGCGGCGATGTCAGATATTTTGGTTTTCGGGCGACGATGTCAGATTATTTGGTTTTCCGACGGCGATGTCAGATGTTTTGGTTTTCTGGCGGCGATGTCAGATTATTTGGTTTTCCAGCGGTGATGTCGGATGTTTTGGTTTTCTGGTGGTGATATCAGATTATTTGGTTTTTCGGCGGCGATGTTGGATGTTTTGGTTTTCTGGCGGCGATGTCAGATTATTTGGTTTTACGGCAGCGATGTCGGATGTTTTGGTTTTCTGGCAGCAATGTCAGATTTTTTGGTTTTCCGACGAAGATGTCAGATGTTTTGGTTTTCTGGCGGCGAAGTCTGATTATTTGGTTTTCTGGCGGCGATGTTGGATGTTGTGGTTTTCCGGCGGCGATGTTGGATGTTTTGGTTTTCTGGTGGCAATGTCAGATTATTTTGTATTCCAACGGCGATCTCAAATATTTTGGTTTTCTGGCGACGATGTCAGATTATTTGGTTTTCCGGCAGCGATGTCAGATGTTTTGGTTTTCTGGCGGCGATGTCAGATTATTTGGTTTTCCGGGGGCGATGTCGGATGTTTTGGTTTTCTGGCGGCAATGTCAGATTTTTTGGTTTTGCAGCGGCGATGTCGGTTGTTTTGGTTTTCTGGCGGCGATGTCAGATTATTTGGTTTTCCGACGGCGATGACGGATGTTTTGGTTTTCTGGCGGCGATGTCAGGTTATTTGGTTTTCCAGCGGAGATGTTGGATCTTTTGGTATTCCGGCGGCGATGTCGGATGTTTTGGTTTTCTGGTGGCAATGTCAGATTATTTTGTATTCCAACGGCGATGTCAGATATTTTGGTTTTCTGGCGATGATGTCAGATTATTTGGTTTTCCGGCAGCGATGTCGGATGTTTTGGTTTTCTTGCGGTGAGGTCAGATTATTTGGTTTCCGACGACGATGTCGGATATTTTGGTTTTCTGGCAGCGAAGTCTGATTATTTGGTTTTCTAGCGGCGATGTTGGATGTTGTGGTTTTCCGGCGACGATGTCAGATGTTTTGGTTTTCTGGCAGGAATGTCAAATTATTTGGTTTTCCGGCGGTGATGTCAGATATTTTGGTTTTCTGGCGACGATGTCAGATTATTTGGTTTTCCGGCGGCGATGTCAGATGTTTTGGTTTTCTGGCGGCGATGTCAGATTATTTGGTTTTCCGGCGGCGATGTCGGTTGTTTTGGTTTTCTGGCAGCAATGTCAGATTTTTTGGTTTTGCAGCGGCGATGTCGGTTGTTTTGGTTTTCTGGCGACGATGTAAGATTATTTGGTTTTCCGACGGCGATGACGGATGTTTTGGTTTTCTGGCTGCGATGTATGGTTATTTGGTTTTCCGGCGGAGATGTTGGATGTTTTGGTATTCCGGCGGCGATGTCGGATGTTTTGGTTTTCTGGTGGCAATGTCAGATTATTTTGTATTCCAACGGCGATGTCAGATATTTTGGTTTTCTGGCGACGATGTCAGATTATTTGGTTTTCCGACGGCGATGTCAGATGTTTTGGTTTTCTGGCGGCGATGTCAGATTATTTGGTTTTCCGGCGGCGATGTCGGATGTTTTGGTTTTTCTGGTGGTGATATCAGATTATTTGGTTTTCCAACTGCGTTGTTGGATGTTTTGTTTTTCCGGCAGCGATGTCGGATGTTTTGGTTTTCCGGGGGAGATGTTGGATGTTTTGGTTTTCCGGCGGCGATGTCGGATGTTTTGGTTTTCTGGCGGCGATGTCAGATTATTTGGTTTTCCAGCGGTGATGTCGGATGTTTTGGTTTTCTGGTGGTGATATCAGATTATTTGGTTTTTCGGCGGCGATGTTGGATGTTTTGGTTTTCTGGCGGCGATGTCAGATTATTTGGTTTTACGGCAGCGATGTCGGATGTTTTGGTTTTCTTGCGGTGAGGCCAGATTATTTGGTTTTCCGACGAAGATGTCAGATGTTTTGGTTTTCTGGCGGCGAAGTCTGATTATTTGGTTTTCTGGCGGCGATGTTGGATGTTGTGGTTTTCCGGCGGCGATGTTGGATGTTTTGGTTTTCTGGTGGCAATGTCAGATTATTTTGTATTCCAACGGCGATCTCAAATATTTTGGTTTTCTGGCGACGATGTCAGATTATTTGGTTTTCCGGCAGCGATGTCAGATGTTTTGGTTTTCTGGCGGCGATGTCAGATTATTTGGTTTTCCGGGGGCGATGTCGGATGTTTTGGTTTTCTGGCGGCAATGTCAGATTTTTTGGTTTTGCAGCGGCGATGTCGGTTGTTTTGGTTTTCTGGCGGCGATGTCAGATTATTTGGTTTTCCGACGGCGATGACGGATGTTTTGGTTTTCTGGCGGCGATGTCAGGTTATTTGGTTTTCCGGCGGAGATGTTGGATCTTTTGGTATTCCGGCGGCGATGTCGGATGTTTTGGTTTTCTGGTGGCAATGTCAGATTATTTTGTATTCCAACGGCGATGTCAGATATTTTGGTTTTCTGGCGATGATGTCAGATTATTTGGTTTTCCGGCAGCGATGTCGGATGTTTTGGTTTTCTTGCGGTAAGGTCAGATTATTTGGTTTCCGACGACGATGTCGGATATTTTGGTTTTCTGGCAGCGAAGTCTGATTATTTGGTTTTCTAGCGGCGATGTTGGATGTTGTGGTTTTCCGGCGACGATGTCAGATGTTTTGGTTTTCTGGCAGGAATGTCAGATTATTTGGTTTTCCGGCGGTGATGTCAGATATTTTGGTTTTCTGGCGACGATGTCAGATTATTTGGTTTTCCGGCGGCGATGTCAGATGTTTTGGTTTTCTGGCGGCGATGTCAGATTATTTGGTTTTCCGGCGGCGATGTCGGTTGTTTTGGTTTTCTGGCAGCAATGTCAGATTTTTTGGTTTTGCAGCGGCGATGTCGGTTGTTTTGGTTTTCTGGCGACGATGTAAGATTATTTGGTTTTCCGACGGCGATGACGGATGTTTTGGTTTTCTGGCTGCGATGTATGGTTATTTGGTTTTCCGGCGGAGATGTTGGATGTTTTGGTATTCCGGCGGCGATGTCGGATGTTTTGGTTTTCTGGTGGCAATGTCAGATTATTTTGTATTCCAACGGCGATGTCAGATATTTTGGTTTTCTGGCGACGATGTCAGATTATTTGGTTTTCCGACGGCGATGTCAGATGTTTTGGTTTTCTGGCGGCGATGTCAGATTATTTGGTTTTCCGGCGGCGATGTCGGATGTTTTGGTTTTTCTGGTGGTGATATCAGATTATTTGGTTTTCCAACTGCGTTGTTGGATGTTTTGTTTTTCCGGCAGCGATGTCGGATGTTTTGGTTTTCCGGGGGAGATGTTGGATGTTTTGGTTTTCCGGCGGCGATGTCGGATGTTTTGGTTTTCTGGCGGCAACGTCAGATTATTTGGTATTCCAGCGGCGATGTCAGATATTTTGGTTTTCGGGCGACGATGTCAGATTATTTGGTTTTCCGACGGCGATGTCAGATGTTTTGGTTTTCTGGCGGCGATGTCAGATTATTTGGTTTTCCAGCGGTGATGTCGGATGTTTTGGTTTTCTGGTGGTGATATCAGATTATTTGGTTTTTCGGCGGCGATGTTGGATGTTTTGGTTTTCTGGCGGCGATGTCAGATTATTTGGTTTTACGGCAGCGATGTCGGATGTTTTGGTTTTCTTGCGGTGAGGCCAGATTATTTGGTTTTCCGACGAAGATGTCAGATGTTTTGGTTTTCTGGCGACGAAGTCTGATTATTTGGTTTTCTGGCGGCGATGTTGGATGTTGTGGTTTTCCGGCGGCGATGTTGGATGTTTTGGTTTTCCGGCTGCGATGTCGGATGTTTTGGTTTTCTGGTGGCAATGTCAGATTATTTTGTATTCCAACGGCGATGTCAGATATTTTGGTTTTCTGGCGACGATGTCAGATTATTTGGTTTTCCGACGGCGATGTCAGATGTTTTGGTTTTTCTGGTGGTGATATCAGATTATTTGGTTTTCCAACGGCGTTGTTGGATGTTTTGTTTTTCCGGCAGCGATGTCGGATGTTTTGGTTTTCTGGCGGCAATGTCAGATTTTTTTGGTTTTCCCGCGGCGATGTCGGTTGTTTTGGTTTTCTGGCGGCGATGTCGGATTATTTGGTTTTCTGGCGCTATGTCAGATTATTGGGTTTTCCGATGGCGATGACGGATGTTTTGGTTTTCTGGCGGCGATGTCAGATTATTTGGTTTTCCGGCGGAGATGTTGGATGTTTTGGTTTTCAGACAGAGATGTCAGATGTTTTGGTTTTCTGGCGACGATGTCAGATTATTTGGTTTTTCTGATAGCGATGTCAGATGTTTTGGTTTTCTGGCGGCGATGTCAGATTATTTGGTTTTTTGGCGGCGATTTCGGATTATTTGGTTTTCCGGCGGCGATATCAGATTATTTGGATTATTTGGTTTTCTGGCGGCGATATCAGATTATTTGGTTTTCCGGCGGCGATGTTGGATGTTTTGGTTTTCCGGCGGCGATGTCGGATGTTTTGGTTTTCTAGCGGCAATGTCAGATTTTTTGGTTTTCCGACGGCGATGACAGATATTTTGGTTTTCTGGCGGCGATGTCAGATTGTTTGGTTTTTCGGCGGAGATGTTGGACGTTTTGGTTTTCCGGCGCCGATGTCGGATGTTTTGATTTTCTAGCGGCAATGTCAGATTATTTGGTACTCCAGTGGCGATGTCGGATGTTTTGGTTTTCTGGCGACGATGTCAGATTATTTGGTTTTCCGACGGCGATGTCAGATGTTTTGGTTTTCTGGCGACGATGTCAGATTATTTGGTTTTCCGGCGGCGATGTCAGATGTTTTGGTTTTCTGGCGGCGATGTCAGATTATTTGGTTTTCCGGGGGCGATGTCGGATGTTTTGGTTTTCTGGCGGCATTGTCAGATTTTTTGGTTTTGCAGCGGCGATGTCAGTTGTTTTGGTTTTCTAGCGGCGATGTTTGATTATTTGGTTTTCCGACGGCGATGACGGATGTTTTGGTTTTCTGGCGGCGATGTCAGGTTATTTGGTTTTCCGGCGGAGATGTTGGATCTTTTGGTATTCCGGCGGCGATGTCGGATGTTTTGGTTTTCTGGTGGCAATGTCAGATTATTTTGTAGTCCAACGGTGATGTCAGATATTTTGGTTTTCTGGCGATGATGTCAGATTATTTGGTTTTCCGGCAGCGATGTGGGATGTTTTGGTTTTCTTGCGGTGAGGTCAGATTATTTGGTTTCCGACGACGATGTCGGATGTTTTGATTTTCTGGCGGCGAAGTCTAATTATTTGGTTTTCTAGCGGCGATGTTGGATGTTGTGGTTTTCCGGCGACGATGTCGGATGTTTTGGTTTTCTGGCAAGAATGTCAGATTATTTGGTTTTCCGGCGGTGATGTCATATATTTTGGTTTTCTGACGACGATGTCAGATTATTTGGTTTTCCGACGGCGATGTCAGATGTTTTGGTTTTCTGGCGGCGATGTCAGATTATTTGGTTTTCCGGCGGCGATGTCGGATGTTTTGGTTTTCTGGCAGCAATGTCAGATTTTTTGGTTTTGCAGCGGCGATGTCGGTTGTTTTGGTTTTCTGGCGACGATGTAAGATTATTTGGTTTTCCGACGACGATGACGGATGTTTTGGTTTTCTGGCTGCGATGTCTGGTTATTTGGTTTTCCGGCGGAGATGTTGGATGTTTAGGTATTCCGGCGGCGATGTCGGATGTTTTGGTTTTCTGGTGGCAATGTCAGATTATTTTGTATTCCAACGTCGATGTCAGATATTTTGGTTTTCTGGAGACGATGTCAGATTATTTGGTTTTCCGACGGCGATGTCAGATGTTTTGGTTTTCTGGCGGCGATGTCAGATTATTTGGTTTTCCAGCGGTGATGTCGGATGTTTTGGTTTTCTGGTGGTGATATCAGATTATTTGGTTTTTCGGCGGCGATGTTGGATGTTTTGGTTTTCTGGCGGCGATGTCAGATTATTTGGTTTTACGGCAGCGATGTTGGATGTTTTGGTTTTCTTGCGGTGAGGCCAGATTATTTGGTTTTCCGACGAAGATGTCAGATGTTTTGGTTTTCTGGCGGCGAAGTCTGATTATTTGGTTTTCTGGCGGCGATGTTGGATGTTGTGGTTTTCCGGCGACGATGTTGGATGTTTTGGTTTTCTGGCAGGAATGTCAGATTATATGGTTTTCCAGCGGCGATCTCAAATATTTTGGTTTTCTGGCAACGATGTCAGATTATTTGGTTTTCCGGCGGCGATGTCAGATGTTTTGGTTTTCTGGCGGCGATGTCAGATTATTTGGTTTTCCGGGGGCGATGTCGGATGTTTTGGTTTTCTGGCGGCAATGTCAGATTTTTTGGTTTTGCAGCGGCGATGTCGGTTGTTTTGGTTTTCTGGCGGCGATGTCAGATTATTTGGTTTTCCGACGGCGATGACGGATGTTTTGGTTTTCTGGCGGCGATGTCAGGTTATTTGGTTTTCCGGCGGAGATGTTGGATCTTTTGGTATTCCGGCGGCGATGTCGGATGTTTTGGTTTTCTGGTGGCAATGTCAGATTATTTTGTATTCCAACGGCGATGTCAGATATTTTGGTTTTCTGGCGATGATGTCAGATTATTTGGTTTTCCGGCAGCGATGTCGGATGTTTTGGTTTTCTTGCGGTGAGGTCAGATTATTTGGTTTCCGACGACGATGTCGGATATTTTGGTTTTCTGGCGGCGAAGTCTGATTATTTGGTTTTCTAGCGGCGATGTTGGATGTTGTGGTTTTCCGGCGACGATGTCGGATGTTTTGGTTTTCTGGCAGGAATGTCAGATTATTTGGTTTTCCGGCGGTGATGTCATATATTTTGGTTTTCTGACGACGATGTCAGATTATTTGGTTTTCCGACGGCGATGTCAGATGTTTTGGTTTTCTGGCGGCGATGTCAGATTATTTGGTTTTCCGGCGGCGATGTCGGATGTTTTGGTTTTCTGGCAGCAATGTCAGATTTTTTGGTTTTGCAGCGGCGATGTCGGTTGTTTTGGTTTTCTGGCGACGATGTAAGATTATTTGGTTTTCCGACGACGATGACGGATGTTTTGGTTTTCTGGCTGCGATGTCTGGTTATTTGGTTTTCCGGCGGAGATGTTGGATGTTTAGGTATTCCGGCGGCGATGTCGGATGTTTTGGTTTTCTGGTGGCAATGTCAGATTATTTTGTATTCCAACGACGATGTCAGATATTTTGGTTTTCTGGAGACGATGTCAGATTATTTGGTTTTCCGACGGCGATGTCAGATGTTTTGGTTTTCTGGCGGCGATGTCAGATTATTTGGTTTTCCAGCGGTGATGTCGGATGTTTTGGTTTTCTGGTGGTGATATCAGATTATTTGGTTTTTCGGCGGCGATGTTGGATGTTTTGGTTTTCTGGCGGCGATGTCAGATTATTTGGTTTTACGGCAGCGATGTTGGATGTTTTGGTTTTCTTGCGGTGAGGCCAGATTATTTGGTTTTCCGACGAAGATGTCAGATGTTTTGGTTTTCTGGCGGCGAAGTCTGATTATTTGGTTTTCTGGCGGCGATGTTGGATGTTGTGGTTTTCCGGCGGCGATGTTGGATGTTTTGGTTTTCTGGCAGGAATGTCAGATTATATGGTTTTCCGGCGGCGATCTCAAATATTTTGGTTTTCTGGCGACGATGTCAGATTATTTGGTTTTCCGGCGGCGATGTCAGATGTTTTGGTTTTTTGGCGGCGATGTCAGATTATTTGGTTTTCCGGGGGCGATGTCGGATGTTTTGGTTTTCTGGCGGCAATGTCAGATTTTTTGGTTTTGCAGCGGCGATGTCGGTTGTTTTGGTTTTCTGGCGGCGATGTCAGATTATTTGGTTTTCCGACGGCGATGACGGATGTTTTGGTTTTCTGGCGGCGATGTCAGGTTATTTGGTTTTCCGGCGGAGATGTTGGATCTTTTGGTATTCCGGCGGCGATGTCGGATGTTTTGGTTTTCTGGTGGCAATGTCAGATTATTTTGTATTCCAACGGCGATGTCAGATATTTTGGTTTTCTGGCGATGATGTCAGATTATTTGGATTTCCGGCAGCGATGTCGGATGTTTTGGTTTTCTTGCGGTGAGGTCAGATTATTTGGTTTCCGACGACGATGTCGGATATTTTGGTTTTCTGGCGGCGAAGTCTGATTATTTGGTTTTCTAGCGGCGATGTTGGATGTTGTGGTTTTCCGGCGACGATGTCGGATGTTTTGGTTTTCTGGCAGGAATGTCAGATTATTTGGTTTTCCGGCGGTGATGTCAGATATTTTGGTTTTCTGGCGACGATGTCGGATTATTTGGTTTTCCGGCGGCGATGTCAGATGTTTTGGTTTTCTGGCGGCGATGTCAGATTATTTGGTTTTCCGGCGGCGATGTCGGTTGTTTTGGTTTTCTGGCAGCAATGTCAGATTTTTTGGTTTTGCAGCGGCGATGTCGGTTGTTTTGGTTTTCTGGCGACGATGTAAGATTATTTGGTTTTCCGACGGCGATGACGGATGTTTTGGTTTTCTGGCTGCGATGTTTGGTTATTTGGTTTTCCGGCGGAGATGTTGGATGTTTTGGTATTCCGGCGGCGATGTCGGATGTTTTGGTTTTCTGGTGGCAATGTCAGATTATTTTGTATTCCAACGGCGATGTTAGATATTTTGGTTTTCTGGCGACGATGTCATATTATTTGGTTTTTCGACGGCGATGTCAGATGTTTTGGTTTTCTGGCGGCGATGTCAGATTATTTGGTTTTCCGGCGGCGATGTCGGATGTTTTGGTTTTTCTGGTGGTGATATCAGATTATTTGGTTTTCCAACGGCGTTGTTGGATGTTTTGTTTTTCCGGCAGCGATGTCGGATGTTTTGGTTTTCTGGCGGCAATGTCAGATTTTTTTGGTTTTCCCGCGGCGATGTCGGTTGTTTTGGTTTTCTGGCGGCGATGTCGGATTATTTGGTTTTCTGGCGCTATGTCAGATTATTGGGTTTTCCGATGGCGATGACGGATGTTTTGGTTTTCTGGCGGCGATGTCAGATTATTTGGTTTTCCGGCGGAGATGTTGGATGTTTTGGTTTTCAGACAGAGATGTCAGATGTTTTGGTTTTCTGGCGACGATGTCAGATTATTTGGTTTTTCTGATAGCGATGTCAGATGTTTTGGTTTTCTGGCGGCGATGTCAGATTATTTGGTTTTCTGGCGGCGATTTCAGATTATTTGGTTTTCCGGCGGCGATGTTGGATGTTTTGGTTTTCCGGCGGCGATGTCGGATGTTTTCGTTTTCTAGCGGCAATGTCAGATTTTTTGGTTTTCCGACGGCGATGACAGATATTTTGGTTTTCTGGCGGCGATGTCAGATTGTTTGGTTTTTCGGCGGAGATGTTGGGCGTTTTGGTTTTCCGGCGCCGATGTCGGATGTTTTGATTTTCTAGCGGCAATGTCAGATTATTTGGTACTCCAGTGGCGATGTCGGATGTTTTGGTTTTCTGGCGACGATGTCAGATTATTTGGTTTTCCGACGGCGATGTCAGATGTTTTGGTTTTCTGGCGACGATGTCAGATTATTTGGTTTTCCGGCGGCGATGTCAGATGTTTTGGTTTTCTGGCGGCGATGTCAGATTATTTGGTTTTCCGGGGGCGATGTCGGATGTTTTGGTTTTCTGGCGGCAATGTCAGATTTTTTGGTTTTGCAGCGGCGATGTCAGTTGTTTTGGTTTTCTAGCGGCGATGTTTGATTATTTGGTTTTCCGACGGCGATGACGGATGTTTTGGTTTTCTGGCGGCGATGTCAGGTTATTTGGTTTTCCGGCGGAGATGTTGGATCTTTTGGTATTCCGGCGGCGATGTCGGATGTTTTGGTTTTCTGGTGGCAATGTCAGATTATTTTGTAGTCCAACGGTGATGTCAGATATTTTGGTTTTCTGGCGATGATGTCAGATTATTTGGTTTTCCGGCAGCGATGTGGGATGTTTTGGTTTTCTTGCGGTGAGGTCAGATTATTTGGTTTCCGACGACGATGTCGGATGTTTTGATTTTCTGGCGGCGAAGTCTAATTATTTGGTTTTCTAGCGGCGATGTTGGATGTTGTGGTTTTCCGGCGACGATGTCGGATGTTTTGGTTTTCTGGCAGGAATGTCAGATTATTTGGTTTTCCGGCGGTGATGTCATATATTTTGGTTTTCTGGCGACGATGTCAGATTATTTGGTTTTCCGACGGCGATGTCAGATGTTTTGGTTTTCTGGCGGCGATGTCAGATTATTTGGTTTTCCGGTGGCGATGTCGGATGTTTTGGTTTTCTGGCAGCAATGTCAGATTTTTTGGTTTTGCAGCGGCGATGTCGGTTGTTTTGGTTTTCTGGCGACGATGTAAGATTATTTGGTTTTCCGACGACGATGACGGATGTTTTGGTTTTCTGGCTGCGATGTCTGGTTGTTTGGTTTTCCGGCGGAGATGTTGGATGTTTAGGTATTCCGGCGGCGATGTCGGATGTTTGGCAATGTCAGATTATTTTGTATTCCAACGGCGATGTCAGATATTTTGGTTTTCTGGAGACGATGTCAGATTATTTGGTTTTCCGACGGCGATGTCAGATGTTTTGGTTTTCTGGCGGTGATATCAGATTATTTGGTTTTTCGGCGGCGATGTTGGATGTTTTGGTTTTCTATCGGCGATGTCAGATTATTTGGTTTTACGGCAGCGATGTTGGATGTTTTGGTTTTCTTGCGGTGAGGCCAGATTATTTGGTTTTCCGACGAAGATGTCAGATGTTTTGGTTTTCTGGCGGCGAAGTCTGATTATTTGGTTTTCTGGCGGCGATGTTGGATGTTGTGGTTTTCCGGCGACGATGTTGGATGTTTTGGTTTTCTGGCAGGAATGTCAGATTATATGGTTTTCCAGCGGCGATCTCAAATATTTTGGTTTTCTGGCAACGATGTCAGATTATTTGGTTTTCCGGCGGCGATGTCAGATGTTTTGGTTTTCTGGCGGCGATGTCAGATTATTTGGTTTTCCGGGGGCGATGTCGGATGTTTTGGTTTTCTGGCGGCAATGTCAGATTTTTTGGTTTTGCAGCGGCGATGTCGGTTGTTTTGGTTTTCTGGCGGCGATGTCAGATTATTTGGTTTTCCGACGGCGATGACGGATGTTTTGGTTTTCTGGCGGCGATGTCAGGTTATTTGGTTTTCCGGCGGAGATGTTGGATCTTTTGGTATTCCGGCGGCGATGTCGGATGTTTTGGTTTTCTGGTGGCAATGTCAGATTATTTTGTATTCCAACGGCGATGTCAGATATTTTGGTTTTCTGGCGATGATGTCAGATTATTTGGTTTTCCGGCAGCGATGTCGGATGTTTTGGTTTTCTTGCGGTGAGGTCAGATTATTTGGTTTCCGACGACGATGTCGGATATTTTGGTTTTCTGGCGGCGAAGTCTGATTATTTGGTTTTCTAGCGGCGATGTTGGATGTTGTGGTTTTCCGGCGACGATGTCGGATGTTTTGGTTTTCTGGCAGGAATGTCAGATTATTTGGTTTTCCGGCGGTGATGTCATATATTTTGGTTTTCTGACGACGATGTCAGATTATTTGGTTTTCCGACGGCGATGTCAGATGTTTTGGTTTTCTGGCGGCGATGTCAGATTATTTGGTTTTCCGGCGGCGATGTCGGATGTTTTGGTTTTCTGGCAGCAATGTCAGATTTTTTGGTTTTGCAGCGGCGATGTCGGTTGTTTTGGTTTTCTGGCGACGATGTAAGATTATTTGGTTTTCCGACGACGATGACGGATGTTTTGGTTTTCTGGCTGCGATGTCTGGTTATTTGGTTTTCCGGCGGAGATGTTGGATGTTTAGGTATTCCGGCGGCGATGTCGGATGTTTTGGTTTTCTGGTGGCAATGTCAGATTATTTTGTATTCCAACGACGATGTCAGATATTTTGGTTTTCTGGAGACGATGTCAGATTATTTGGTTTTCCGACGGCGATGTCAGATGTTTTGGTTTTCTGGCGGCGATGTCAGATTATTTGGTTTTCCAGCGGTGATGTCGGATGTTTTGGTTTTCTGGTGGTGATATCAGATTATTTGGTTTTTCGGCGGCGATGTTGGATGTTTTGGTTTTCTGGCGGCGATGTCAGATTATTTGGTTTTACGGCAGCGATGTTGGATGTTTTGGTTTTCTTGCGGTGAGGCCAGATTATTTGGTTTTCCGACGAAGATGTCAGATGTTTTGGTTTTCTGGCGGCGAAGTCTGATTATTTGGTTTTCTGGCGGCGATGTTGGATGTTGTGGTTTTCCGGCGGCGATGTTGGATGTTTTGGTTTTCTGGCAGGAATGTCAGATTATATGGTTTTCCGGCGGCGATCTCAAATATTTTGGTTTTCTGGCGACGATGTCAGATTATTTGGTTTTCCGGCGGCGATGTCAGATGTTTTGGTTTTTTGGCGGCGATGTCAGATTATTTGGTTTTCCGGGGGCGATGTCGGATGTTTTGGTTTTCTGGCGGCAATGTCAGATTTTTTGGTTTTGCAGCGGCGATGTCGGTTGTTTTGGTTTTCTGGCGGCGATGTCAGATTATTTGGTTTTCCGACGGCGATGACGGATGTTTTGGTTTTCTGGCGGCGATGTCAGGTTATTTGGTTTTCCGGCGGAGATGTTGGATCTTTTGGTATTCCGGCGGCGATGTCGGATGTTTTGGTTTTCTGGTGGCAATGTCAGATTATTTTGTATTCCAACGGCGATGTCAGATATTTTGGTTTTCTGGCGATGATGTCAGATTATTTGGATTTCCGGCAGCGATGTCGGATGTTTTGGTTTTCTTGCGGTGAGGTCAGATTATTTGGTTTCCGACGACGATGTCGGATATTTTGGTTTTCTGGCGGCGAAGTCTGATTATTTGGTTTTCTAGCGGCGATGTTGGATGTTGTGGTTTTCCGGCGACGATGTCGGATGTTTTGGTTTTCTGGCAGGAATGTCAGATTATTTGGTTTTCCGGCGGTGATGTCAGATATTTTGGTTTTCTGGCGACGATGTCGGATTATTTGGTTTTCCGGCGGCGATGTCAGATGTTTTGGTTTTCTGGCGGCGATGTCAGATTATTTGGTTTTCCGGCGGCGATGTCGGTTGTTTTGGTTTTCTGGCAGCAATGTCAGATTTTTTGGTTTTGCAGCGGCGATGTCGGTTGTTTTGGTTTTCTGGCGACGATGTAAGATTATTTGGTTTTCCGACGGCGATGACGGATGTTTTGGTTTTCTGGCTGCGATGTTTGGTTATTTGGTTTTCCGGCGGAGATGTTGGATGTTTTGGTATTCCGGCGGCGATGTCGGATGTTTTGGTTTTCTGGTGGCAATGTCAGATTATTTTGTATTCCAACGGCGATGTTAGATATTTTGGTTTTCTGGCGACGATGTCATATTATTTGGTTTTTCGACGGCGATGTCAGATGTTTTGGTTTTCTGGCGGCGATGTCAGATTATTTGGTTTTCCGGCGGCGATGTCGGATGTTTTGGTTTTTCTGGTGGTGATATCAGATTATTTGGTTTTCCAACGGCGTTGTTGGATGTTTTGTTTTTCCGGCAGCGATGTCGGATGTTTTGGTTTTCTGGCGGCAATGTCAGATTTTTTTGGTTTTCCCGCGGCGATGTCGGTTGTTTTGGTTTTCTGGCGGCGATGTCGGATTATTTGGTTTTCTGGCGCTATGTCAGATTATTGGGTTTTCCGATGGCGATGACGGATGTTTTGGTTTTCTGGCGGCGATGTCAGATTATTTGGTTTTCCGGCGGAGATGTTGGATGTTTTGGTTTTCAGACAGAGATGTCAGATGTTTTGGTTTTCTGGCGACGATGTCAGATTATTTGGTTTTTCTGATAGCGATGTCAGATGTTTTGGTTTTCTGGCGGCGATGTCAGATTATTTGGTTTTCTGGCGGCGATTTCAGATTATTTGGTTTTCCGGCGGCGATGTTGGATGTTTTGGTTTTCCGGCGGCGATGTCGGATGTTTTCGTTTTCTAGCGGCAATGTCAGATTTTTTGGTTTTCCGACGGCGATGACAGATATTTTGGTTTTCTGGCGGCGATGTCAGATTGTTTGGTTTTTCGGCGGAGATGTTGGGCGTTTTGGTTTTCCGGCGCCGATGTCGGATGTTTTGATTTTCTAGCGGCAATGTCAGATTATTTGGTACTCCAGTGGCGATGTCGGATGTTTTGGTTTTCTGGCGACGATGTCAGATTATTTGGTTTTCCGACGGCGATGTCAGATGTTTTGGTTTTCTGGCGACGATGTCAGATTATTTGGTTTTCCGGCGGCGATGTCAGATGTTTTGGTTTTCTGGCGGCGATGTCAGATTATTTGGTTTTCCGGGGGCGATGTCGGATGTTTTGGTTTTCTGGCGGCAATGTCAGATTTTTTGGTTTTGCAGCGGCGATGTCAGTTGTTTTGGTTTTCTAGCGGCGATGTTTGATTATTTGGTTTTCCGACGGCGATGACGGATGTTTTGGTTTTCTGGCGGCGATGTCAGGTTATTTGGTTTTCCGGCGGAGATGTTGGATCTTTTGGTATTCCGGCGGCGATGTCGGATGTTTTGGTTTTCTGGTGGCAATGTCAGATTATTTTGTAGTCCAACGGTGATGTCAGATATTTTGGTTTTCTGGCGATGATGTCAGATTATTTGGTTTTCCGGCAGCGATGTGGGATGTTTTGGTTTTCTTGCGGTGAGGTCAGATTATTTGGTTTCCGACGACGATGTCGGATGTTTTGATTTTCTGGCGGCGAAGTCTAATTATTTGGTTTTCTAGCGGCGATGTTGGATGTTGTGGTTTTCCGGCGACGATGTCGGATGTTTTGGTTTTCTGGCAGGAATGTCAGATTATTTGGTTTTCCGGCGGTGATGTCATATATTTTGGTTTTCTGGCGACGATGTCAGATTATTTGGTTTTCCGACGGCGATGTCAGATGTTTTGGTTTTCTGGCGGCGATGTCAGATTATTTGGTTTTCCGGTGGCGATGTCGGATGTTTTGGTTTTCTGGCAGCAATGTCAGATTTTTTGGTTTTGCAGCGGCGATGTCGGTTGTTTTGGTTTTCTGGCGACGATGTAAGATTATTTGGTTTTCCGACGACGATGACGGATGTTTTGGTTTTCTGGCTGCGATGTCTGGTTGTTTGGTTTTCCGGCGGAGATGTTGGATGTTTAGGTATTCCGGCGGCGATGTCGGATGTTTGGCAATGTCAGATTATTTTGTATTCCAACGGCGATGTCAGATATTTTGGTTTTCTGGAGACGATGTCAGATTATTTGGTTTTCCGACGGCGATGTCAGATGTTTTGGTTTTCTGGCGGCGATGTCAGATTATTTGGTTTTCCGGCGGCGATGTCGGATGTTTTGGTTTTTCTGGTGGTGATATCAGATTATTTGGTTTTCCAACGGCGTTGTTGGATGTTTTGTTTTTCCGGCAACGATGTCGGATGTTTTGGTTTTCTAGCGGCAATGTCAGATTTTTTTGGTTTTCCCGCGGCGATGTCGGATGTTTTGGTTTTCTGGCGACGATGTCGGATTATTTGGTTTTCTGGCGCTATGTCAGATTATTGGGTTTTCCGATGGCGATGACGGATGTTTTGGTTTTCTGGCGGCGATGTCAGATTATTTGGTTTTCCGACAGCGATGTCGAATGTTTTGGTTTTCTGGCGACGATGTCAGATTATTTGGTTTTTCCGATGGCGATGTCAAATGTTTTTGTTTTCTGGCGGCGATGTCAGATTATTTGGTTTTCTGGCGGCGATGTCGGATTGTTTGGTTTTCCGGCGGCGATATCAGATTATTTGGATTATTTGGTTTTCTGGCGGCGATATCAGATTATTTGGTTTTCCGGAGGCGATGTTGGATGTTTTGGTTTTCCGGCGGCGATGTCGGATGTTTTGGTTTTCTTGCGACGATGTCAGATTATTTTGTTTTACGGCGGCGATGTCGGATGTTTTGGTTTTTTGGCGGCAATGTCAAATTATTTGGTTTTCTGGCGGTGATGTTGGATGTTTTGGTTTTCTTGTGGCGATGTCAGATTATTTGGCTATCCGGCGGCGATGTTGGATGTTTTGGTTTTCTGGCGGCGATATCACATGATTTGGTTTTCCGGCAGCGATGTCAGATGTTTTCGTTTTCTGACGGCGATGTCAGATTATTTGGTTTTCTGACAGCGATGTTGGAGATTTTGGTTTTCCGCCGGCGATGTCGGATGTTTTGGTTTTCTGGCGGCGATGTAAGATTATTTGGTTTTCCGGCGGCGATGTCAGGTGTTTTGGATTTCTGACGGCGATGTCAGATTATTTGGTTTTCCGAAGGCGATGTTGGATGCTTTGGTTTTCCGGCAGCGATGTCAGATGTTTTGGTTTTCTGGTGGCAATGTCAGATTATTTTGTAGTCCAACGGCGATGTCAGATATTTTGGTTTTCTGGCGATGATGTCAGATTATTTGGTTTTCCGACAGCGATGTCGGATGTTTTGGTTTTCTTGCGGTGAGGTCAGATTATTTGGTTTCCGACGACGATGTCGGATGTTTTGATTTTCTGGCGGCGAAGTCTGATTATTTGGTTTTCTAGCGGCGATGTTGGATGTTGTGGTTTTCCGGCGACGATGTCGGATGTTTTGGTTTTCTGGCAGGAATGTCAGATTATTTGGTTTTCCGGCGGTGATGTCAGATATTTTGGTTTTCTGGCGACGATGTCAGATTATTTGGTTTTCCGGCGGCGATGTCAGATGTTTTGGTTTTCTGGCGGCGATGTCAGATTATTTGGTTTTCCGGCGGCGATGTCGGATGTTTTGGTTTTCTGGCAGCAATGTTAGATTTTTTGGTTTTACAGCGGCGATGTCGGATGTTTTGGTTTTCTGGCGACGATGTAAGATTATTTGGTTTTCCGACGGCGATGACGGATGTTTTGGTTTTCTGGCTGCGATGTCTGGTTATTTGGTTTTCCGGCGGAGATGTTGGATGTTTTGGTATTCCGGCGGCGATGTCGGATGTTTTGGTTTTCTGGTGGCAATGTCAGATTATTTTGTATTCCAACGGCGATGTCAGATATTTTGGTTTTCTGGCGACGATGTCAGATTATTTGGTTTTCCGACGGCGATGTCAAATATTTTGGTTTTCTGGCGGCGATGTCAGATTATTTGGTTTTCCGGCGGCGATGTCGGATGTTTTGGTTTTTCTGGTTGTGATATCAGATTATTTGGTTTTCCAACGGCGTTGTTGGATGTTTTGTTTTTCCGGCAGCGATGTCGGATGTTTTGGTTTTCCCGCGGCGATGTCGGATGTTTTGGTTTTCTAGCGGCGATGTCGGATTATTTGGTTTTCTGGCGCTATGTCAGATTATTGGGTTTTCCGATGGCGGCTATGTCAGATTATTTGGTTTTACGGCGGCGATGTCGGATGTTTTGGTTTTTTGGCGGCGATGTCAGATTATTTGGTTTTCTGGCGGTGATGTTGGATGTTTTGGTTTTCTTGGGGCGATGTCAGATTATTTGGCTTTCCGGCGGCGATGTTGGATGTTTTGGTTTTCTGGCGGCGATATCACATGATTTGGTTTTCCAGCGGCGATGTCAGATGTTTTCGTTTTCTGACGGCGATGTCAGATTATTTGGTTTTCTGACAGCGATGTTGGAGATTTTGGTTTTCCGCCGGCGATGTCGGATGTTTTGGTTTTCTGGTGGCGATGTAAGATTATTTGGTTTTCCGGCGGCGATGTCAGGTGTTTTGGATTTCTGACGGCAATGTCAGATTATTTGGTTTTCCGAAGGCGATGTTGGATGTTGTGGTTTTCCGGCGACGATGTCGGATGTTTTGGTTTTCTGGCAGGAATGTCAGATTATTTGGTTTTCCGGCGGTGATGTCAGATATTTTGGTTTTCTGGCGACGATGTCAGATTATTTGGTTTTCCGGCGGCGATGTCAGATGTTTTGGTTTTCTGGCGGCGATGTCAGATTATTTGGTTTTCCGGCGGCGATGTCGGATGTTTTGGTTTTCTGGCAGCAATGTTAGATTTTTTGGTTTTACAGCGGCGATGTCGGATGTTTTGGTTTTCTGGCGACGATGTAAGATTATTTGGTTTTCCGACGGCGATGACGGATGTTTTGGTTTTCTGGCTGCGATGTCTGGTTATTTGGTTTTCCGGCGGAGATGTTGGATGTTTTGGTATTCCGGCGGCGATGTCGGATGTTTTGGTTTTCTGGTGGCAATGTCAGATTATTTTGTATTCCAACGGCGATGTCAGATATTTTGGTTTTCTGGCGACGATGTCAGATTATTTGGTTTTCCGACGGCGATGTCAAATATTTTGGTTTTCTGGCGGCGATGTCAGATTATTTGGTTTTCCGGCGGCGATGTCGGATGTTTTGGTTTTTCTGGTTGTGATATCAGATTATTTGGTTTTCCAACGGCGTTGTTGGATGTTTTGTTTTTCCGGCAGCGATGTCGGATGTTTTGGTTTTCCCGCGGCGATGTCGGATGTTTTGGTTTTCTAGCGGCGATGTCGGATTATTTGGTTTTCTGGCGCTATGTCAGATTATTGGGTTTTCCGATGGCGGCTATGTCAGATTATTTGGTTTTACGGCGGCGATGTCGGATGTTTTGGTTTTTTGGCGGCGATGTCAGATTATTTGGTTTTCTGGCGGTGATGTTGGATGTTTTGGTTTTCTTGGGGCGATGTCAGATTATTTGGCTTTCCGGCGGCGATGTTGGATGTTTTGGTTTTCTGGCGGCGATATCACATGATTTGGTTTTCCAGCGGCGATGTCAGATGTTTTCGTTTTCTGACGGCGATGTCAGATTATTTGGTTTTCTGACAGCGATGTTGGAGATTTTGGTTTTCCGCCGGCGATGTCGGATGTTTTGGTTTTCTGGTGGCGATGTAAGATTATTTGGTTTTCCGGCGGCGATGTCAGGTGTTTTGGATTTCTGACGGCAATGTCAGATTATTTGGTTTTCCGAAGGCGATGTTGGATGCTTTGGTTTTCCGGCAGCGATGTCGGATGTTTTGGTTTTCTAGCGGCAATGTCAGATTTTTTGGTTTTCCGACGGCGATGACAGATATTTTGGTTTTCTGGCGGCGATGTCAGATTGTTTGGTTTTTCGGCGGGGATGTTGGACGTTTTGGTTTTCCGGCGCCATGTCGGATGTTTTGGTTTTTTGGCGGCAATGTCAGATTATTTGGTACTCCAGTGGCGATGTCGGATGTTTTGGTTTTCTGGCGACGATGTCAGATTATTTGGTTTTCCGACGGCGATGTCAGATGTTTTGGTTTTCTGGCGACGATGTCAGATTATTTGGTTTTCCGGCGGCGATGTCAGATGTTTTGGTTTTCTGGCGGCGATGTCAGATTATTTGGTTTTCCGGGGGCGATGTCGGATGTTTTGGTTTTCTGGCGGCAATGTCAGATTTTTTGGTTTTGCAGCGGCGATGTCGGTTGTTTTGGTTTTCTGGCGGCGATGTCAGATTATTTGGTTTTCCGACGGCGATGACGGATGTTTTGGTTTTCTGGCGGCGATGTCAGGTTATTTGGTTTTCCGGCGGAGATGTTGGATCTTTTGGTATTCCGGCGGCGATGTCGGATGTTTTGGTTTTCTGGTGGCAATGTCAGATTATTTTGTATTCCAACGGCAATGTCAGATATTTTGGTTTTCTGGCGACGATGTCAGATTATTTGGTTTTCCGGCAGCGATGTCGGATGTTTTGGTTTTCTTGCGGTGAGGTCAGATTATTTAGTTTTCCGACGACGATGTCGGATGTTTTGGTTTTCTGGCGGCGAAGTCTGATTATTTGGTTTTCTAGCGGCGATGTTGGATGTTGTGGTTTTCCGGCGACGATGTCGGATGTTTTGGTTTTCTGGCAGGAATGTAAGATTATTTGGTTTTCTAGCGGCGATGTTGGATGTTGTGGTTTTCCGGCGACGATGTCGGATGTTTTGGTTTTCTGGCAGGAATGTAAGATTATTTGGTTTTCCGGCGGCGATGTCAGATATTTTGGTTTTCTGGCGACGATGTCAGATTATTTGGTTTTCCGGCGGCGATGTCAGATGTTTTGGTTTTCTGGCGGCGATGTCAGATTATTTGGTTTTCTGGCGGCGATGTCGGATGTTTTGGTTTTCTGGCAGCAATGTCAGATTTTTTGGTTTTGCAGCGGCGATGTCGGTTGTTTTGGTTTTCTGGCGACGATGTAAGATTATTTGGTTTTCCGACGGCGATGACGGATGTTTTGGTTTTCTGGCGGCGATGTCTGGTTATTTGGTTTTCCGGCGGAGATGTTGAATCTTTTGGTATTCCGGCGGCGATGTCGGATGTTTTGGTTTTCTGGTGGCAATGTCAGATTATTTTGTAGTCCAACGGCGATGTCAGATATTTTGGTTTTCTGGCGATGATGTTAGATTATTTGGTTTTCCGGCAGCGATGTGGGATGTTTTGGTTTTCTTGCGGTGAGGTCAGATTATTTGGTTTCCGACGACGATGTCGGATGTTTTGATTTTCTGGCGGCGAAGTCTAATTATTTGGTTTTCTAGCGGCGATGTTGGATGTTGTGGTTTTCCGGCGACGATGTCGGATGTTTTGGTTTTCTGGCAGGAATGTCAGATTATTTGGTTTTCCGACGGTGATGTCATATATTTTGGTTTTCTGGCGACGATGTCAGATTATTTGGTTTTCCGACGGCGATGTCAGATGTTTTGGTTTTCTGGCGGCGATGTCAGATTATTTGGTTTTCCGGCGGCGATGTCGGATGTTTTGGTTTTCTGGCAGCAATGTCAGATTTTTTGGTTTTGCAGCGGCGATGTCGGTTGTTTTGGTTTTCTGGCGACGATGTAAGATTATTTGGTTTTCCAACGACGATGACGGATGTTTTGGTTTTCTGGCTGCGATGTCTGGTTATTTGGTTTTCCGGCGGAGATGTTGGATGTTTAGGTATTCCGGCGGCGATGTCGGATGTTTTGGTTTTCTGGTGGCAATGTCAGATTATTTTGTATTCCAATGGCGATGTCAGATATTTTGGTTTTCTGGAGACGATGTCAGATTATTTGGTTTTCCAACGGCGATGTCAGATGTTTTGGTTTTCTGGCGGCGATGTCAGATTATTTGGTTTTCCGGCGGCGATGTCGGATGTTTTGGTTTTTCTGGTGGTGATATCAGATTATTTGGTTTTCCAACGGCGTTGTTGGATGTTTTGTTTTTCCGGCAGCGATGTCGGATGTTTTGGTTTTCTGGCGGGAATGTCAGATTTTTTTGGTTTTCCCGCGGCGATGTCGGATGTTTTGGTTTTCTGGCGACGATGTCGGATTATTTGGTTTTCTGGCGCTATGTCAGATTATTGGGTTTTCCGATGGCGATGACGGATGTTTTGGTTTTCTGGCGGCGATGTCAGATTATTTGGTTTTCCGACAGCGATGTCGGATGTTTTGGTTTTCTGGCGACGATGTCAGATTATTTGGTTTTTCCGATGGCGATGTCAAATGTTTTGGTTTTCTGGCGGCGATGTCAGATTATTTGGTTTTCTGGCGGCGATGTCGGATTGTTTGGTTTTCCGGCGGCGATATCAGATTATTTGGATTATTTGGTTTTCTGGCGGCGATATCAGATTATTTGGTTTTCCGGAGGCGATGTTGGATGTTTTGGTTTTCCGGCGGCGATGTCGGATGTTTTGGTTTTCTTGCGGCGATGTCAGATTATTTGGTTTTACGGCGGCGATGTCGGATGTTTTGGTTTTTTGGCGGCAATGTCAGATTATTTGGTTTTCTGGCGGTGATGTTGGATGTTTTGGTTTTCTTGTGGCGATGTCAGATTATTTGGCTATCCGGCGGCGATGTTGGATGTTTTGGTTTTCTGGCGGCGATATCACATGATTTGGTTTTCCGGCGGTGATGTCAGATGTTTTCGTTTTCTGACGGCGATGTCAGATTATTTGGTTTTCTGACAGCGATGTTGGAGATTTCGGTTTTCCGCCGGCGATGTCGGATGTTTTGGTTTTCTGGCGGCGATGTCTGGTTATTTGGTTTTCCGGCGGAGATGTTGGATCTTTTGGTATTCCGGCGGCGATGTCGGATGTTTTGGTTTTATGGTGGCAATGTCAGATTATTTTGTAGTCCAACGGCGATGTCAGATATTTTGGTTTTCTGGCGATGATGTCAGATTATTTGGTTTTCCGGCAGCGATGTGGGATGTTTTGGTTTTCTTGCGGTGAGGTCAGATTATTTGGTTTCCGACGACGATGTCGGATGTTTTGATTTTCTGGCGGCGAAGTCTAATTATTTTGTTTTCTAGCGGCGATGTTGGATGTTGTGGTTTTCCGGCGACGATGTCGGATGTTTTGGTTTTCTGGCAGGAATGTCAGATTATTTGGTTTTCCGGCGGTGATGTCATATATTTTGGTTTTCTGGCGACGATGTCAGATTATTTGGTTTTCCGACGGCGATGTCAGATGTTTTAGTTTTCTGGCGGCGATATCAGATTATTTGGTTTTCCGGCGGCGATGTCGGATGTTTTGGTATTCCGGCGGCGATGTCGGATGTTTTGGTTTTCTGGTGGCAATGTCAGATTATTGTGTATTCCAACGGCGATGTCAGATATTTTGGTTTTCTGGCGACGATGTCATATTATTTGGTTTTCCGACGGCGATGTCAGATGTTTTGGTTTTCTGGCGGCGATGTCAGATTATTTGGTTTTCCGGCGGCGATGTCGGATGTTTTGGTTTTTCTGGTGGTGATATCAGATTATTTGGTTTTCCAACGGCGTTGTTGGATGTTTTGTTTTTCCGGCAGCGATGTCGGATGTTTTGGTTTTCTGGCGGCAATGTCAGATTTTTTTGGTTTTCCCGCGGCGATGTCGGTTGTTTTGGTTTTCTGGCGGCGATGTCGGATTATTTGGTTTTCTGGCGCTATGTCAGATTATTGGGTTTTCCAATGGCGATGACGGATGTTTTGGTTTTCTGGCGGCGATGTCAGATTATTTGGTTTTCCGGCGGAGATGTTGGATGTTTTGGTTTTCAGACAGAGATGTCCGATGTTTTGGTTTTCTGGCGACGATGTCAGATTATTTGGTTTTTCTGATAGCGATGTCAGATGTTTTGGTTTTCTGGAGACGATGTCAGATTATTTGGTTTTCCGACGGCGATGTCAGATGTTTTGGTTTTCTGGCGGCGATGTCAGATTATTTGGTTTTCCAGCGGTGATGTCGGATGTTTTGGTTTTCTGGTGGTGATATCAGATTATTTGGTTTTTCGGCGGCGATGTTGGATGTTTTGGTTTTCTGGCGGCGATGTCAGATTATTTGGTTTTACGGCAGCGATGTTGGATGTTTTGGTTTTCTTGCGGTGAGGCCAGATTATTTGGTTTTCCGACGAAGATGTCAGATGTTTTGGTTTTCTGGCGGCGAAGTCTGATTATTTGGTTTTCTGGCGGCGATGTTGGATGTTGTGGTTTTCCGGCGACGATGTTGGATGTTTTGGTTTTCTGGCAGGAATGTCAGATTATATGGTTTTCCAGCGGCGATCTCAAATATTTTGGTTTTCTGGCGACGATGTCAGATTATTTGGTTTTCCGGCGGCGATGTCAGATGTTTTGGTTTTCTGGCGGCGATGTCAGATTATTTGGTTTTCCGGGGGCGATGTCGGATGTTTTGGTTTTCTGGCGGCAATGTCAGATTTTTTGGTTTTGCAGCGGCGATGTCGGTTGTTTTGGTTTTCTGGCGGCGATGTCAGATTATTTGGTTTTCCGACGGCGATGACGGATGTTTTGGTTTTCTGGCGGCGATGTCAGGTTATTTGGTTTTCCGGCGGAGATGTTGGATCTTTTGGTATTCCGGCGGCGATGTCGGATGTTTTGGTTTTCTGGTGGCAATGTCAGATTATTTTGTATTCCAACGGCGATGTCAGATATTTTGGTTTTCTGGCGATGATGTCAGATTATTTGGTTTTCCGGCAGCGATGTCGGATGTTTTGGTTTTCTTGCGGTGAGGTCAGATTATTTGGTTTCCAACGACGATGTCGGATATTTTGGTTTTCTGGCGGCGAAGTCTGATTATTTGGTTTTCTAGCGGCGATGTTGGATGTTGTGGTTTTCCGGCGACGATGTCGGATGTTTTGGTTTTCTGGCAGGAATGTCAGATTATTTGGTTTTCCGGCGGTGATGTCATATATTTTGGTTTTCTGACGACGATGTCAGATTATTTGGTTTTCCGACGGCGATGTCAGATGTTTTGGTTTTCTGGCGGCGATGTCAGATTATTTGGTTTTCCGGCGGCGATGTCGGATGTTTTGGTTTTCTGGCAGCAATGTCAGATTTTTTGGTTTTGCAGCGGCGATGTCGGTTGTTTTGGTTTTCTGGCGACGATGTAAGATTATTTGGTTTTCCGACGACGATGACGGATGTTTTGGTTTTCTGGCTGCGATGTCTGGTTATTTGGTTTTCCGGCGGAGATGTTGGATGTTTAGGTATTCCGGCGGCGATGTCGGATGTTTTGGTTTTCTGGTGGCAATGTCAGATTATTTTGTATTCCAACGACGATGTCAGATATTTTGGTTTTCTGGAGACGATGTCAGATTATTTGGTTTTCCGACGGCGATGTCAGATGTTTTGGTTTTCTGGCGACGATGTCAGATTATTTGGTTTTCCAGCGGTGATGTCGGATGTTTTGGTTTTCTGGTGGTGATATCAGATTATTTGGTTTTTCGGCGGCGATGTTGGATGTTTTGGTTTTCTGGCGGCGATGTCAGATTATTTGGTTTTACGGCAGCGATGTTGGATGTTTTGGTTTTCTTGCGGTGAGGCCAGATTATTTGGTTTTCCGACGAAGATGTCAGATGTTTTGGTTTTCTGGCGGCGAAGTCTGATTATTTGGTTTTCTGGCGGCGATGTTGGATGTTGTGGTTTTCCGGCGGCGATGTTGGATGTTTTGGTTTTCTGGCAGGAATGTCAGATTATATGGTTTTCCGGCGGCGATCTCAAATATTTTGGTTTTCTGGCGACGATGTCAGATTATTTGGTTTTCCGGCGGCGATGTCAGATGTTTTGGTTTTTTGGCGGCGATGTCAGATTATTTGGTTTTCCGGGGGCGATGTCGGATGTTTTGGTTTTCTGGCGGCAATGTCAGATTTTTTGGTTTTGCAGCGGCGATGTCGGTTGTTTTGGTTTTCTGGCGGCGATGTCAGATTATTTGGTTTTCCGACGGCGATGACGGATGTTTTGGTTTTCTGGCGGCGATGTCAGGTTATTTGGTTTTCCGGCGGAGATGTTGGATCTTTTGGTATTCCGGCGGCGATGTCGGATGTTTTGGTTTTCTGGTGGCAATGTTAGATTATTTTGTATTCCAACGGCGATGTCAGATATTTTGGTTTTCTGGCGATGATGTCAGATTATTTGGATTTCCGGCAGCGATGTCGGATGTTTTGGTTTTCTTGCGGTGAGGTCAGATTATTTGGTTTCCGACGACGATGTCGGATATTTTGGTTTTCTGGCGGCGAAGTCTGATTATTTGGTTTTCTAGCGGCGATGTTGGATGTTGTGGTTTTCCGGCGACGATGTCGGATGTTTTGGTTTTCTGGCAGGAATGTCAGATTATTTGGTTTTCCGGCGGTGATGTCAGATATTTTGGTTTTCTGGCGACGATGTCAGATTATTTGGTTTTCCGGCGGCGATGTCAGATGTTTTGGTTTTCTGGCGGCGATGTCAGATTATTTGGTTTTCCGGCGGCGATGTCGGTTGTTTTGGTTTTCTGGCAGCAATGTCAGATTTTTTGGTTTTGCAGCGGCGATGTCGGTTGTTTTGGTTTTCTGGCGACGATGTAAGATTATTTGGTTTTCCGACGGCGATGACGGATGTTTTGGTTTTCTGGCTGCGATGTTTGGTTATTTGGTTTTCCGGCGGAGATGTTGGATGTTTTGGTATTCCGGCGGCGATGTCGGATGTTTTGGTTTTCTGGTGGCAATGTCAGATTATTTTGTATTCCAACGGCGATGTTAGATATTTTGGTTTTCTGGCGACGATGTCATATTATTTGGTTTTCCGACGGCGATGTCAGATGTTTTGGTTTTCTGGCGGCGATGTCAGATTATTTGGTTTTCCGGCGGCGATGTCGGATGTTTTGGTTTTTCTGGTGGTGATATCAGATTATTTGGTTTTCCAACGGCGTTGTTGGATGTTTTGTTTTTCCGGCAGCGATGTCGGATGTTTTGGTTTTCTGGCGGCAATGTCAGATTTTTTTGGTTTTCCCGCGGCGATGTCGGTTGTTTTGGTTTTCTGGCGGCGATGTCGGATTATTTGGTTTTCTGGCGCTATGTCAGATTATTGGGTTTTCCGATGGCGATGACGGATGTTTTGGTTTTCTGGCGGCGATGTCAGATTATTTGGTTTTCCGGCGGAGATGTTGGATGTTTTGGTTTTCAGACAGAGATGTCAGATGTTTTGGTTTTCTGGCGACGATGTCAGATTATTTGGTTTTTCTGATAGCGATGTCAGATGTTTTGGTTTTCTGGCGGCGATGTCAGATTATTTGGTTTTCTGGCGGCGATTTCAGATTATTTGGTTTTCCGGCGGCGATATTAGATTATTTGGATTATTTGGTTTTCTGGCGGCGATATCAGATTATTTGGTTTTCCGGCGGCGATGTTGGATGTTTTGGTTTTCCGGCGGCGATGTCGGATGTTTTCGTTTTCTAGCGGCAATGTCAGATTTTTTGGTTTTCCGACGGCGATGACAGATATTTTGGTTTTCTGGCGGCGATGTCAGATTGTTTGGTTTTTCGGCGGAGATGTTGGGCGTTTTGGTTTTCCGGCGCCGATGTCGGATGTTTTGATTTTCTAGCGGCAATGTCAGATTATTTGGTACTCCAGTGGCGATGTCGGATGTTTTGGTTTTCTGGCGACGATGTCAGATTATTTGGTTTTCCGACGGCGATGTCAGATGTTTTGGTTTTCTGGCGACGATGTCAGATTATTTGGTTTTCCGGCGGCGATGTCATATGTTTTGGTTTTCTGGCGGCGATGTCAGATTATTTGGTTTTCCGGGGGCGATGTCGGATGTTTTGGTTTTCTGGCGGCAATGTCAGATTTTTTGGTTTTGCAGCGGCGATGTCAGTTGTTTTGGTTTTCTAGCGGCGATGTTTGATTATTTGGTTTTCCGACGGCGATGACGGATGTTTTGGTTTTCTGGCGGCGATGTCAGGTTATTTGGTTTTCCGGCGGAGATGTTGGATCTTTTGGTATTCCGGCGGCGATGTCGGATGTTTTGGTTTTCTGGTGGCAATGTCAGATTATTTTGTAGTCCAACGGCGATGTCAGATATTTTGGTTTTCTGGCGATGATGTCAGATTATTTGGTTTTCCGGCAGCGATGTGGGATGTTTTGGTTTTCTTGCGGTGAGGTCAGATTATTTGGTTTCCGACGACGATGTCGGATGTTTTGATTTTCTGGCGGCGAAGTCTAATTATTTGGTTTTCTAGCGGCGATGTTGGATGTTGTGGTTTTCCGGCGACGATGTCGGATGTTTTGGTTTTCTGGCAGGAATGTCAGATTATTTGGTTTTCCGGCGGTGATGTCATATATTTTGGTTTTCTGGCGACGATGTCAGATTATTTGGTTTTCCGACGGCGATGTCAGATGTTTTGGTTTTCTGGCGGCGATGTCAGATTATTTGGTTTTCCGGTGGCGATGTCGGATGTTTTGGTTTTCTGGCAGCAATGTCAGATTTTTTGGTTTTGCAGCGGCGATGTCGGTTGTTTTGGTTTTCTGGCGACGATGTAAGATTATTTGGTTTTCCGACGACGATGACGGATGTTTTGGTTTTCTGGCTGCGATGTCTGGTTGTTTGGTTTTCCGGCGGAGATGTTGGATGTTTAGGTATTCCGGCGGCGATGTCGGATGTTTGGCAATGTCAGATTATTTTGTATTCCAACGGCGATGTCAGATATTTTGGTTTTCTGGAGACGATGTCAGATTATTTGGTTTTCCGACGGCGATGTCAGATGTTTTGGTTTTCTGGCGGCGATGTCAGATTATTTGGTTTTCCGGCTGCGATGTCGGATGTTTTGGTTTTTCTGGTGGTGATATCAGATTATTTGGTTTTCCAACGGCGTTGTTGGATGTTTTGTTTTTCCGGCAGCGATGTCGGATGTTTTGGTTTTCTAGCGGCAATGTCAGATTTTTTTGGTTTTCCCGCGGCGATGTCGGATGTTTTGGTTTTCTGGCGACGATGTCGGATTATTTGGTTTTCTGGCGCTATGTCAGATTATTGGGTTTTCCGATGGCGATGACGGATGTTTTGGTTTTCTGGCGGCGATGTCAGATTATTTGGTTTTCCGACAGCGATGTCGAATGTTTTGGTTTTCTGGCGACGATGTCAGATTATTTGGTTTTTCCGATGGCGATGTCAAATGTTTTTGTTTTCTGGCGGCGATGTCAGATTATTTGGTTTTCTGGCGGCGATGTCGGATTGTTTGGTTTTCCGGCGGCGATATCAGATTATTTGGATTATTTGGTTTTCTGGCGGCGATATCAGATTATTTGGTTTTCCGGAGGCGATGTTGGATGTTTTGGTTTTCCGGCGGCGATGTCGGATGTTTTGGTTTTCTTGCGACGATGTCAGATTATTTTGTTTTACGGCGGCGATGTCGGATGTTTTGGTTTTTTGGCGGCAATGTCAAATTATTTGGTTTTCTGGCGGTGATGTTGGATGTTTTGGTTTTCTTGTGGCGATGTCAGATTATTTGGCTATCCGGCGGCGATGTTGGATGTTTTGGTTTTCTGGCGGCGATATCACATGATTTGGTTTTCCGGCAGCGATGTCAGATGTTTTCGTTTTCTGACGGCGATGTCAGATTATTTGGTTTTCTGACAGCGATGTTGGAGATTTTGGTTTTCCGCCGGCGATGTCGGATGTTTTGGTTTTCTGGCGGCGATGTAAGATTATTTGGTTTTCCGGCGGCGATGTCAGGTGTTTTGGATTTCTGACGGCGATGTCAGATTATTTGGTTTTCCGAAGGCGATGTTGGATGCTTTGGTTTTCCGGCAGCGATGTCAGATGTTTTGGTTTTCTGGTGGGAATGTCAGATTATTTTGTAGTCCAACGGCGATGTCAGATATTTTGGTTTTCTGGCGATGATGTCAGATTATTTGGTTTTCCGACAGCGATGTCGGATGTTTTGGTTTTCTTGCGGTGAGGTCAGATTATTTGGTTTCCGACGACGATGTCGGATGTTTTGATTTTCTGGCGGCGAAGTCTGATTATTTGGTTTTCTAGCGGCGATGTTGGATGTTGTGGTTTTCCGGCGACGATGTCGGATGTTTTGGTTTTCTGGCAGGAATGTCAGATTATTTGGTTTTCCGGCGGTGATGTCAGATATTTTGGTTTTCTGGCGACGATGTCAGATTATTTGGTTTTCCGGCGGCGATGTCAGATGTTTTGGTTTTCTGGCGGCGATGTCAGATTATTTGGTTTTCCGGCGGCGATGTCGGATGTTTTGGTTTTCTAGCAGCAATGTTAGATTTTTTGGTTTTACAGCGGCGATGTCGGATGTTTTGGTTTTCTGGCGACGATGTAAGATTATTTGGTTTTCCGACGGCGATGACGGATGTTTTGGTTTTCTGGCTGCGATGTCTGGTTATTTGGTTTTCCGGCGGAGATGTTGGATGTTTTGGTATTCCGGCGGCGATGTCGGATGTTTTGGTTTTCTGGTGGCAATGTCAGATTATTTTGTATTCCAACGGCGATGTCAGATATTTTGGTTTTCTGGCGACGATGTCAGATTATTTGGTTTTCCGACGGCGATGTCAAATATTTTGGTTTTCTGGCGGCGATGTCAGATTATTTGGTTTTCCGGCGGCGATGTCGGATGTTTTGGTTTTTCTGGTTGTGATATCAGATTATTTGGTTTTCCAACGGCGTTGTTGGATGTTTTGTTTTTCCGGCAGCGATGTCGGATGTTTTGGTTTTCCCGCGGCGATGTCGGATGTTTTGGTTTTCTAGCGGCGATGTCGGATTATTTGGTTTTCTGGCGCTATGTCAGATTATTGGGTTTTCAGATGGCGGCTATGTCAGATTATTTGGTTTTACGGCGGCGATGTCGGATGTTTTGGTTTTTTGGCGGCGATGTCAGATTATTTGGTTTTCTGGCGGTGATGTTGGATGTTTTGGTTTTCTTGGGGCGATGTCAGATTATTTGGCTTTCCGGCGGCGATGTTGGATGTTTTGGTTTTCTGGCGGCGATATCACATGATTTGGTTTTCCAGCGGCGATGTCAGATGTTTTCGTTTTCTGACGGCGATGTCAGATTATTTGGTTTTCTGACAGCGATGTTGGAGATTTTGGTTTTCCGCCGGCGATGTCGGATGTTTTGGTTTTCTGGTGGCGATGTAAGATTATTTGGTTTTCCGGCGGCGATGTCAGGTGTTTTGGATTTCTGACGGCAATGTCAGATTATTTGGTTTTCCGAAGGCGATGTTGGATGCTTTGGTTTTCCGGCAGCGATGTCGGATGTTTTGGTTTTCTAGCGGCAATGTCAGATTTTTTGGTTTTCCGACGGCGATGACAGATATTTTGGTTTTCTGGCGGCGATGTCAGATTGTTTGGTTTTTCGGCGGGGATGTTGGACGTTTTGGTTTTCCGGCGCCATGTCGGATGTTTTGGTTTTTTGGCGGCAATGTCAGATTATTTGGTACTCCAGTGGCGATGTCGGATGTTTTGGTTTTCTGGCGACGATGTCAGATTATTTGGTTTTCCGACGGCGATGTCAGATGTTTTGGTTTTCTGGCGACGATGTCAGATTATTTGGTTTTCCGGCGGCGATGTCAGATGTTTTGGTTTTCTGGCGGCGATGTCAGATTATTTGGTTTTCCGGCGGCGATGTCAGATGTTTTGGTTTTCTGGCGGCAATGTCAGATTTTTTGGTTTTGCAGCGGCGATGTCGGTTGTTTTGGTTTTTTGGCGGCGATGTCAGATTATTTGGTTTTCCGACGGCGATGACGGATGTTTTGGTTTTCTGGCGGCGATGTCAGGTTATTTGGTTTTCCGGCGGAGATGTTGGATCTTTTGGTATTCCGGCGGCGATGTCGGATGTTTTGGTTTTCTGGTGGCAATGTCAGATTATTTTGTATTCCAACGGCAATGTCAGATATTTTGGTTTTCTGGCGACGATGTCAGATTATTTGGTTTTCCGGCAGCGATGTCGGATGTTTTGGTTTTCTTGCGGTGAGGTCAGATTATTTAGTTTTCCGACGACGATGTCGGATGTTTTGGTTTTCTGGCGGCGAAGTCTGATTATTTGGTTTTCTAGTGGCGATGTTGGATGTTGTGGTTTTCCGGCGACGATGTCGGATGTTTTGGTTTTCTGGCAGGAATGTAAGATTATTTGGTTTTCTAGCGGCGATGTTGGATGTTGTGGTTTTCCGGCGACGATGTCGGATGTTTTGGTTTTCTGGCAGGAATGTAAGATTATTTGGTTTTCCGGCGGCGATGTCAGATATTTTGGTTTTCTGGCGACGATGTCAGATTATTTGGTTTTCCGGCGGCGATGTCAGATGTTTTGGTTTTCTGGCGGCGATGTCAGATTATTTGGTTTTCTGGCGGCGATGTCGGATGTTTTGGTTTTCTGGCAGCAATGTCAGATTTTTTGGTTTTGCAGCGGCGATGTCGGTTGTTTTGGTTTTCTGGCGACGATGTAAGATTATTTGGTTTTCCGACGGCGATGACGGATGTTTTGGTTTTCTGGCGGCGATGTCTGGTTATTTGGTTTTCCGGCGGAGATGTTGGATCTTTTGGTATTCCGGCGGCGATGTCGGATGTTTTGGTTTTCTGGTGGCAATGTCAGATTATTTTGTAGTCCAACGGCGATGTCAGATATTTTGGTTTTCTGGCGATGATGTCAGATTATTTGGTTTTCCGGCAGCGATGTGGGATGTTTTGGTTTTCTTGCGGTGAGGTCAGATTATTTGGTTTCCGACGACGATGTCGGATGTTTTGATTTTCTGGCGGCGAAGTCTAATTATTTGGTTTTCTAGCGGCGATGTTGGATGTTGTGGTTTTCCGGCGACGATGTCGGATGTTTTGGTTTTCTGGCAGGAATGTCAGATTATTTGGTTTTCCGACGGTGATGTCATATATTTTGGTTTTCTGGCGACGATGTCAGATTATTTGGTTTTCCGACGGCGATGTCAGATATTTTGGTTTTCTAGCGGCGATGTCAGATTATTTGGTTTTCCGGCGGCGATGTCGGATGTTTTGGTTTTCTGGCAGCAATGTCAGATTTTTTGGTTTTGCAGCGGCGATGTCGGTTGTTTTGGTTTTCTGGCGACGATGTAAGATTATTTGGTTTTCCAACGACGATGACGGATGTTTTGGTTTTCTGGCTGCGATGTCTGGTTATTTGGTTTTCCGGCGGAGATGTTGGATGTTTAGGTATTCCGGCGGCGATGTCGGATGTTTTGGTTTTCTGGTGGCAATGTCAGATTATTTTGTATTCCAACGGCGATGTCAGATATTTTGGTTTTCTGGAGACGATGTCAGATTATTTGGTTTTCCAACGGCGATGTCAGATGTTTTGGTTTTCTGGCGGCGATGTCAGATTATTTGGTTTTCCGGCGGCGATGTCGGATGTTTTGGTTTTTCTGGTGGTGATATCAGATTATTTGGTTTTCCAACGGCGTTGTTGGATGTTTTGTTTTTCCGGCAGCGATGTCGGATGTTTTGGTTTTCTGGCGGGAATGTCAGATTTTTTTGGTTTTCCCGCGGCGATGTTGGATGTTTTGGTTTTCTGGCGACGATGTCGGATTATTTGGTTTTCTGGCGCTATGTCAGATTATTGGGTTTTCCGATGGCGATGACGGATGTTTTGGTTTTCTGGCGGCGATGTCAGATTATTTGGTTTTCCGACAGCGATGTCGGATGTTTTGGTTTTCTGGCGACGATGTCAGATTATTTGGTTTTTCCGATGGCGATGTCAAATGTTTTGGTTTTCTGGCGGCGATGTCAGATTATTTGGTTTTCTGGCAGCGATGTCGGATTGTTTGGTTTTCCGGCGGCGATATCAGATTATTTGGATTATTTGGTTTTCTGGCGGCGATATCAGATTATTTGGTTTTCCGGAGGCGATGTTGGATGTTTTGGTTTTCCGGCGGCGATGTCGGATGTTTTGGTTTTCTTGCGGCGATGTCAGATTATTTGGTTTTACGGCGGCGATGTCGGATGTTTTGGTTTTTTGGCGGCAATGTCAGATTATTTGGTTTTCTGGCGGTGATGTTGGATGTTTTGGTTTTCTTGTGGCGATGTCAGATTATTTGGCTATCCGGCGGCGATGTTGGATGTTTTGGTTTTCTGGCGGCGATATCACATGATTTGGTTTTCCGGCGGCGATGTCAGATGTTTTCGTTTTCTGACGGCGATGTCAGATTATTTGGTTTTCTGACAGCGATGTTGGAGATTTTGGTTTTCCGCCGGCGATGTCGGATGTTTTGGTTTTCTGGCGGCGATGTCTGGTTATTTGGTTTTCCGGCGGAGATGTTGGATCTTTTGGTATTCCGGCGGCGATGTCGGATGTTTTGGTTTTATGGTGGCAATGTCAGATTATTTTGTAGTCCAACGGCGATGTCAGATATTTTGGTTTTCTGGCGATGATGTCAGATTATTTGGTTTTCCGGCAGCGATGTGGGATGTTTTGGTTTTCTTGCGGTGAGGTCAGATTATTTGGTTTCCGACGACGATGTCGGATGTTTTGATTTTCTGGCGGCGAAGTCTAATTATTTTGTTTTCTAGCGGCGATGTTGGATGTTGTGGTTTTCCGGCGACGATGTCGGATGTTTTGGTTTTCTGGCAGGAATGTCAGATTATTTGGTTTTCCGGCGGAGATGTCATATATTTTGGTTTTCTGGCGACGATGTCAGATTATTTGGTTTTCCGACGGCGATGTCAGATGTTTTAGTTTTCTGGCGGCGATATCAGATTATTTGGTTTTCCGGCGGCGATGTCGGATGTTTTGGTATTCCGGCGGCGATGTCGGATGTTTTGGTTTTCTGGTGGCAATGTCAGATTATTGTGTATTCCAACGGCGATGTCAGATATTTTGGTTTTCTGGCGACGATGTCATATTATTTGGTTTTCCGACGGCGATGTCAGATGTTTTGGTTTTCTGGCGGCGATGTCAGATTATTTGGTTTTCCGGCGGCGATGTCGGATGTTTTGGTTTTTCTGGTGGTGATATCAGATTATTTGGTTTTCCAACGGCGTTGTTGGATGTTTTGTTTTTCCGGCAGCGATGTCGGATGTTTTGGTTTTCTGGCGGCAATGTCAGATTTTTTTGGTTTTCCCGCGGCGATGTCGGTTGTTTTGGTTTTCTGGCGGCGATGTCGGATTATTTGGTTTTCTGGCGCTATGTCAGATTATTGGGTTTTCCAATGGCGATCACGGATGTTTTGGTTTTCTGGCGGCGATGTCAGATTATTTGGTTTTCCGGCGGAGATGTTGGATGTTTTGGTTTTCAGACAGAGATGTCAGATGTTTTGGTTTTCTGGCGACGATGTCAGATTATTTGGTTTTTCTGATAGCGATGTCAGATGTTTTGGTTTTCTGGCGGCGATGTCAGATTATTTGGTTTTCTGGCGGCGATTTCAGATTATTTGGTTTTCCGGCGGCGATATCAGATTATTTGGATTATTTGGTTTTCCGGCGGCGATGTTGGATGTTTTGGTTTTCCGGCGGCGATGTCGGATGTTTTGGTTTTCTAGCGGCAATGTCAGATTTTTTGGTTTTCCGACGGCGATGACAGATATTTTGGTTTTCTGGCGGCGATGTCAGATTGTTTGGTTTTTCGGCGGAGATGTTGGACGTTTTGGTTTTCCGGCGCCGATGTCGGATGTTTTGATTTTCTAGCGGCAATGTCAGATTATTTGGTACTCCAGTGGCGATGTCGGATGTTTTGGTTTTCTGGCGACGATGTCAGATTATTTGGTTTTCCGACGGCGATGTCAGATGTTTTGGTTTTCTGGTGACGATGTCAGATTATTTGGTTTTCCGGCGGCGATGTCAGATGTTTTGGTTTTCTGGCGGCGATGTCAGATTATTTGGTTTTCCGGGGGCGATGTCGGATGTTTTGGTTTTCTGGCGGCAATGTCAGATTTTTTGGTTTTGCAGCGGCGATGTCAGTTGTTTTGGTTTTCTAGCGGCGATGTTTGATTATTTGGTTTTCCGACGGCGATGACGGATGTTTTGGTTTTCTGGCGGCGATGTCAGGTTATTTGGTTTTCCGGCGGAGATGTTGGATCTTTTGGTATTCCGGCGGCGATGTCGGATGTTTTGGTTTTCTGGTGGCAATGTCAGATTATTTTGTAGTCCAACGGCGATGTCAGATATTTTGGTTTTCTGGCGATGATGTCAGATTATTTGGTTTTCCGGCAGCGATGTGGGATGTTTTGGTTTTCTTGCGGTGAGGTCAGATTATTTGGTTTCCGACGACGATGTCGGATGTTTTGATTTTCTGGCGGCGAAGTCTAATTATTTGGTTTTCTAGCGGCGATGTTGGATGTTGTGGTTTTCCGGCGACGATGTCGGATGTTTTGGTTTTCTGGCAGGAATGTCAGATTATTTGGTTTTCCGGCGGTGATGTCATATATTTTGGTTTTCTGGCGACGATGTCAGATTATTTGGTTTTCCGACGGCGATGTCAGATGTTTTGGTTTTCTGGCGGCGATGTCAGATTATTTGGTTTTCCGGTGGCGATGTCGGATGTTTTGGTTTTCTGGCAGCAATGTCAGATTTTTTGGTTTTGCAGCGGCGATGTCGGTTGTTTTGGTTTTCTGGCGACGATGTAAGATTATTTGGTTTTCCGACGACGATGACGGATGTTTTGGTTTTCTGGCTGCGATGTCTGGTTGTTTGGTTTTCCGGCGGAGATGTTGGATGTTTAGGTATTCCGGCGGCGATGTCGGATGTTTGGCAATGTCAGATTATTTTGTATTCCAACGGCAATGTCAGATATTTTGGTTTTCTGGAGACGATGTCAGATTATTTGGTTTTCCGACGGCGATGTCAGATGTTTTGGTTTTCTGGCGGCGATGTCAGATTATTTGGTTTTCCGGCGGCGATGTCGGATGTTTTGGTTTTTCTGGTGGTGATATCAGATTATTTGGTTTTCCAACGACGTTGTTGGATGTTTTGTTTTTCCGGCAGCGATGTCGGATGTTTTGGTTTTCTGGCGGCAATGTCAGATTTTTTTGGTTTTCCCACGGCGATGTCGGATGTTTTGGTTTTCTGGCGACGATGTCGGATTATTTGGTTTTCTGGCGCTATGTCAGATTATTGGGTTTTCCGATGGCGATGACGGATGTTTTGGTTTTCTGGCGGCGATGTCAGATTATTTGGTTTTCCGACAGCGATGTCGAATGTTTTGGTTTTCTGGCGACGATGTCAGATTATTTGGTTTTTCCGATGGCGATGTCAAATGTTTTTGTTTTCTGGCGGCGATGTCAGATTATTTGGTTTTCTGGCGGCGATGTCGGATTGTTTGGTTTTCCGGCGGCGATATCAGATTATTTGGATTATTTGGTTTTCTGGCGGCGATATCAGATTATTTGGTTTTCCGGAGGCGATGTTGGATGTTTTGGTTTTCCGGCGGCGATGTCGGATGTTTTGGTTTTCTTGCGACGATGTCAGATTATTTTGTTTTACGGCGGCGATGTCGGATGTTTTGGTTTTTTGGCGGCAATGTCAAATTATTTGGTTTTCTGGCGGTGATGTTGGATGTTTTGGTTTTCTTATGGCGATGTCAGATTATTTGGCTATCCGGCGGCGATGTTGGATGTTTTGGTTTTCTGGCGGCGATATCACATGATTTGGTTTTCCGGCAGCGATGTCAGATGTTTTCGTTTTCTGACGGCGATGTCAGATTATTTGGTTTTCTGACAGCGATGTTGGAGATTTTGGTTTTCCGCCGGCGATGTCGGATGTTTTGGTTTTCTGGCGGCGATGTAAGATTATTTGGTTTTCCGGCGGCGATGTCAGGTGTTTTGGATTTCTGACGGCGATGTCAGATTATTTGGTTTTCCGAAGGCGATGTTGGATGCTTTGGTTTTCCGGCAGCGATGTCAGATGTTTTGGTTTTCTGGTGGCAATGTCAGATTATTTTGTAGTCCAACGGCGATGTCAGATATTTTGGTTTTCTGGCGATGATGTTAGATTATTTGGTTTTCCGACAGCGATGTCGGATGTTTTGGTTTTCTTGCGGTGAGGTCAGATTATTTGGTTTCCGACGACGATGTCAGATGTTTTGATTTTCTGGCGGCGAAGTCTGATTATTTGGTTTTCTAGCGGCGATGTTGGAT
The DNA here is from genome assembly GCA_963859935.3 of Lathyrus sativus. Taxonomy (NCBI): domain Eukaryota; kingdom Viridiplantae; phylum Streptophyta; class Magnoliopsida; order Fabales; family Fabaceae; genus Lathyrus; species Lathyrus sativus. The sequence goes on along the minus strand of CAWUDS030000990.1, from coordinate 1,717,253 downwards.
GTTGTGGTTTTCCGGCGACGATGTCGGATGTTTTGGTTTTCTGGCAGGAATGTCAGATTATTTGGTTTTCCGGCGGTGATGTCAGATATTTTGGTTTTCTGGCGACGATGTCAGATTATTTGGTTTTCCGGCGGCGATGTCAGATGTTTTGGTTTTCTGGCGGCGATGTCAGATTATTTGGTTTTCCGGCGGCGATGTCGGATGTTTTGGTTTTCTGGCAGCAATGTTAGATTTTTTGGTTTTACAGCGGCGATGTCGGTTGTTTTGGTTTTCTGGCGACGATGTAAGATTATTTGGTTTTCCGACGGCGATGACGGATGTTTTGGTTTTCTGGCTGCGATGTCTGGTTATTTGGTTTTCCGGCGGAGATGTTGGATGTTTTGGTATTCCGGCGGCGATGTCGGATGTTTTGGTTTTCTGGTGGCAATGTCAGATTATTTTGTATTCCAACGGCGATGTCAGATATTTTGGTTTTCTGGCGACGATGTCAGATTATTTGGTTTTCCGACGGCGATGTCAAATGTTTTGGTTTTCTGGCGGCGATGTCAGATTATTTGGTTTTCCGGCGGCGATGTCGGATGTTTTGGTTTTTCTGGTGGTGATATCAGATTATTTGGTTTTCCAACGGCGTTGTTGGATGTTTTGTTTTTCCGGCAGCGATGTCGGATGTTTTGGTTTTCCCGCGGCGATGTCGGATGTTTTGGTTTTCTAGCGGCGATGTCGGATTATTTGGTTTTCTGGCGCTATGTCAGATTATTGGGTTTTCCGATGGCGGCTATGTCAGATTATTTGGTTTTACGGCGGCGATGTCGGATGTTTTGGTTTTTTTGCGGCGATGTCAGATTATTTGGTTTTCTGGCGGTGATGTTGGATGTTTTGGTTTTCTTGGGGCGATGTCAGATTATTTGGCTTTCCGGCGGCGATGTTGGATGTTTTGGTTTTCTGGCGGCGATATCACATGATTTGGTTTTCCAGCGGCGATGTCAGATGTTTTCGTTTTCTGACGGCGATGTCAGATTATTTGGTTTTCTGACAGCGATGTTGGAGATTTTGGTTTTCCGCCGGCGATGTCGGATGTTTTGGTTTTCTGGTGGCGATGTAAGATTATTTGGTTTTCCGGCGGCGATGTCAGGTGTTTTGGATTTCTGACGGCAATGTCAGATTATTTGGTTTTCCGAAGGCGATGTTGGATGCTTTGGTTTTCCGGCAGCGATGTCGGATGTTTTGGTTTTCTAGCGGCAATGTCAGATTTTTTGGTTTTCCGACGGCGATGACAGATATTTTGGTTTTCTGGCGGCGATGTCAGATTGTTTGGTTTTTCGGCGGGGATGTTGGACGTTTTGGTTTTCCGGCGCCGATGTCGGATGTTTTGGTTTTTTGGCGGCAATGTCAGATTATTTGGTACTCCAGTGGCGATGTCGGATGTTTTGGTTTTCTGGCGACGATGTCAGATTATTTGGTTTTCCGACGGCGATGTCAGATGTTTTGGTTTTCTGGCGACGATGTCAGATTATTTGGTTTTCCGGCGGCGATGTCAGATGTTTTGGTTTTCTGGCGGCGATGTCAGATTATTAGGTTTTCCGGGGGCGATGTCGGATGTTTTGGATTTCTGGCGGCAATGTCAGATTTTTTGGTTTTGCAGCGGCGATGTCGGTTGTTTTGGTTTTCTGGCGGCGATGTCAGATTATTTGGTTTTCCGACGGCGATGACGGATGTTTTGGTTTTCTGGCGGCGATGTCAGGTTATTTGGTTTTCCGGCGGAGATGTTGGATCTTTTGGTATTCCGGCGGCGATGTCGGATGTTTTGGTTTTCTGGTGGCAATGTCAGATTATTTTGTATTCCAACGGCAATGTCAGATATTTTGGTTTTCTGGCGACGATGTCAGATTATTTGGTTTTCCGGCAGCGATGTCGGATGTTTTGGTTTTCTTGCGGTGAGGTCAGATTATTTAGTTTTCCGACGACGATGTCGGATGTTTTGGTTTTTTGGCGGCGAAGTCTGATTATTTGGTTTTCTAGCGGCGATGTTGGATGTTGTGGTTTTCCGGCGACGATGTCGGATGTTTTGGTTTTCTGGCAGGAATGTAAGATTATTTGGTTTTCTAGCGGCGATGTTGGATGTTGTGGTTTTCCGGCGACGATGTCGGATGTTTTGGTTTTCTGGCAGGAATGTAAGATTATTTGGTTTTCCGGCGGCGATGTCAGATATTTTGGTTTTCTGGCGACGATGTCAGATTATTTGGTTTTCCGGCGGCGATGTCAGATGTTTTGGTTTTCTGGCGGCGATGTCAGATTATTTGGTTTTCTGGCGGCGATGTCGGATGTTTTGGTTTTCTGGCAGCAATGTCAGATTTTTTGGTTTTGCAGCGGCGATGTCGGTTGTTTTGGTTTTCTGGCGACGATGTAAGATTATTTGGTTTTCCGACGGCGATGACGGATGTTTTGGTTTTCTGGCGGCGATGTCTGGTTATTTGGTTTTCCGGCGGAGATGTTGGATCTTTTGGTATTCCGGCGGCGATGTCGGATGTTTTGGTTTTCTGGTGGCAATGTCAGATTATTTTGTAGTCCAACGGCGATGTCAGATATTTTGGTTTTCTGGCGATGATGTCAGATTATTTGGTTTTCCGGCAGCGATGTGGGATGTTTTGGTTTTCTTGCGGTGAGGTCAGATTATTTGGTTTCCGACGACGATGTCGGATGTTTTGATTTTCTGGCGGCGAAGTCTAATTATTTGGTTTTCTAGCGGCGATGTTGGATGTTGTGGTTTTCCGGCGACGATGTCGGATGTTTTGGTTTTCTGGCAGGAATGTCAGATTATTTGGTTTTCCGACGGTGATGTCATATATTTTGGTTTTCTGGCGACGATGTCAGATTATTTGGTTTTCCGACGGCGATGTCAGATGTTTTGGTTTTCTGGCGGCGATGTCAGATTATTTGGTTTTCCGGCGGCGATGTCGGATGTTTTGGTTTTCTGGCAGCAATGTCAGATTTTTTGGTTTTGCAGCGGCGATGTCGGTTGTTTTGGTTTTCTGGCGACGACGTAAGATTATTTGGTTTTCCAACGACGATGACGGATGTTTTGGTTTTCTGGCTGCGATGTCTGGTTATTTGGTTTTCCGGCGGAGATGTTGGATGTTTAGGTATTCCGGCGGCGATGTCGGATGTTTTGGTTTTCTGGTGGCAATGTCAGATTATTTTGTATTCCAACGGCGATGTCAGATATTTTGGTTTTCTGGCGACGATGTCAGATTATTTGGTTTTCCGACGGCGATGTCAAATGTTTTGGTTTTCTGGCGGCGATGTCAGATTATTTGGTTTTCCGACGGCGATGACGGATGTTTTGGTTTTCTGGCGGCGATGTCAGGTTATTTGGTTTTCCGGCGGAGATGTTGGATCTTTTGGTATTCCGGCGGCGATGTCGGATGTTTTGGTTTTCTGGTGGCAATGTCAGATTATTTTGTATTCCAACGGCGATGTCAGATATTTTGGTTTTCTGGCGATGATGTCAGATTATTTGGTTTTCCGGCAGCGATGTCGGATGTTTTGGTTTTCTTGCGGTGAGGTCAGATTATTTGGTTTCCGACGACGATGTCGGATATTTTGGTTTTCTGGCGGCGATGTCTGATTATTTGGTTTTCTAGCGGCGATGTTGGATGTTGTGGTTTTCCGGCGACGATGTCGGATGTTTTGGTTTTCTGGCAGGAATGTCAGATTATTTGGTTTTCCGGCGGTGATGTCAGATATTTTGGTTTTCTGGCGACGATGTCAGATTATTTGGTTTTCCGGCGGCGATGTCAGATGTTTTGGTTTTCTGGCGGCGATGTCATATTATTTGGTTTTCCGGCGGCGATGTCGGTTGTTTTGGTTTTCTGGCAGCAATGTCAGATTTTTTGGTTTTGCAGCGGCGATGTCGGTTGTTTTGGTTTTCTGGCGACGATGTAAGATTATTTGGTTTTCCGACGGCGATGACGGATGTTTTGGTTTTCTGGCTGCGATGTCTGGTTATTTGGTTTTCCGGCGGAGATGTTGGATGTTTTGGTATTCCGGCGGCGATGTCGGATGTTTTGGTTTTCTGGTGGCAATGTCAGATTATTTTGTATTCCAACGGCGATGTCAGATATTTTGGTTTTTTGGCGACGATGTCATATTATTTGGTTTTCTGACGGCGATGTCAGATGTTTTGGTTTTCTGGCGGCGATGTCAGATTATTTGGTTTTCCGGCGGCGATGTCGGATGTTTTGGTTTTTCTGGTGGTGATATCAGATTATTTGGTTTTCCAACGGCGTTGTTGGATGTTTTGTTTTTCCGGCAGTGATGTCGGATGTTTTGGTTTTCTGGCGGCAATGTCAGATTTTTTTGGTTTTCCCGCGGCGATGTCGGTTGTTTTGGTTTTCTGGCGGCGATGTCGGATTATTTGGTTTTCTGGCGCTATGTCAGATTATTGGGTTTTCCGATGGCGATGACGGATGTTTTGGTTTTCTGGCGGCGATGTCAGATTATTTGGTTTTCCGGCGGAGATGTTGGATGTTTTGGTTTTCAGACAGAGATGTCTGATGTTTTGGTTTTCTGGCGACGATGTCAGATTATTTGGTTTTTCTGATAGCGATGTCAGATGTTTTGGTTTTCTGGCGGCGATGTCAGATTATTTGGTTTTCTGGCGGCGTTTTCAGATTATTTGGTTTTCCGGCGGCGATATCAGATTATTTGGATTATTTGGTTTTCTGGCGGCGATATCAGATTATTTGGTTTTCCGGCGGCGATGTTGGATGTTTTGGTTTTCCGGCAGCGATGTCGGATGTTTTGGTTTTCTAGCGGCAATGTCAGATTTTTTGGTTTTCCGACGGCGATGACAGATATTTTGGTTTTCTGGCGGCGATGTCAGATAGTTTGGTTTTTCGGCGGAGATGTTGGACGTTTTGGTTTTCCGGCGCCGATGTCGGATGTTTTGATTTTCTAGCGGCAATGTCAGATTATTTGGTACTCCAGTGGCGATGTCAGATGTTTTGGTTTTCTGGCGGCGATATCACATGATTTGGTTTTCCAGCGGCGATGTCAGATGTTTTCGTTTTCTGACGGCGATGTCAGATTATTTGGTTTTCTGACAGCGATGTTGGAGATTTTGGTTTTCCGCCGGCGATGTCGGATGTTTTGGTTTTCTGGTGGCGATGTAAGATTATTTGGTTTTCCGGCGGCGATGTCAGGTGTTTTGGATTTCTGACGGCAATGTCAGATTATTTGGTTTTCCGAAGGCGATGTTGGATGCTTTGGTTTTCCGGCAGCGATGTCGGATGTTTTGGTTTTCTAGCGGCAATGTCAGATTTTTTGGTTTTCCGACGGCGATGACAGATATTTTGGTTTTCTGGCGGCGATGTCAGATTGTTTGGTTTTTCGGCGGGGATGTTGGACGTTTTGGTTTTCCGGCGCCGATGTCGGATGTTTTGGTTTTTTGGCGGCAATGTCAGATTATTTGGTACTCCAGTGGCGATGTCGGATGTTTTGGTTTTCTGGCGACGATGTCAGATTATTTGGTTTTCCGACGGCGATGTCAGATGTTTTGGTTTTCTGGCGACGATGTCAGATTATTTGGTTTTCCGGCGGCGATGTCAGATGTTTTGGTTTTCTGGCGGCGATGTCAGATTATTAGGTTTTCCGGGGGCGATGTCGGATGTTTTGGTTTTCTGGCGGCAATGTCAGATTTTTTGGTTTTGCAGCGGCGATGTCGGTTGTTTTGGTTTTCTGGCGGCGATGTCAGATTATTTGGTTTTCCGACGGCGATGACGGATGTTTTGGTTTTCTGGCGGCGATGTCAGGTTATTTGGTTTTCCGGCGGAGATGTTGGATCTTTTGGTATTCCGGCGGCGATGTCGGATGTTTTGGTTTTCTGGTGGCAATGTCAGATTATTTTGTATTCCAACGGCAATGTCAGATATTTTGGTTTTCTGGCGACGATGTCAGATTATTTGGTTTTCCGGCAGCGATGTCGGATGTTTTGGTTTTCTTGCGGTGAGGTCAGATTATTTAGTTTTCCGACGACGATGTCGGATGTTTTGGTTTTCTGGCGGCGAAGTCTGATTATTTGGTTTTCTAGCGGCGATGTTGGATGTTGTGGTTTTCCGGCGACGATGTCGGATGTTTTGGTTTTCTGGCAGGAATGTAAGATTATTTGGTTTTCTAGCGGCGATGTTGGATGTTGTGGTTTTCCGGCGACGATGTCGGATGTTTTGGTTTTCTGGCAGGAATGTAAGATTATTTGGTTTTCCGGCGGCGATGTCAGATATTTTGGTTTTCTGGCGACGATGTCAGATTATTTGGTTTTCCGGCGGCGATGTCAGATGTTTTGGTTTTCTGGCGGCGATGTCAGATTATTTGGTTTTCTGGCGGCGATGTCGGATGTTTTGGTTTTCTGGCAGCAATGTCAGATTTTTTGGTTTTGCAGCGGCGATGTCGGTTGTTTTGGTTTTCTGGCGACGATGTAAGATTATTTGGTTTTCCGACGGCGATGACGGATGTTTTGGTTTTCTGGCGGCGATGTCTGGTTATTTGGTTTTCCGGCGGAGATGTTGGATCTTTTGGTATTCCGGCGGCGATGTCGGATGTTTTGGTTTTCTGGTGGCAATGTCAGATTATTTTGTAGTCCAACGGCGATGTCAGATATTTTGGTTTTCTGGCGATGATGTCAGATTATTTGGTTTTCCGGCAGCGATGTGGGATGTTTTGGTTTTCTTGCGGTGAGGTCAGATTATTTGGTTTCCGACGACGATGTCGGATGTTTTGATTTTCTGGCGGCGAAGTCTAATTATTTGGTTTTCTAGCGGCGATGTTGGATGTTGTGGTTTTCCGGCGACGATGTCGGATGTTTTGGTTTTCTGGCAGGAATGTCAGATTATTTGGTTTTCCGACGGTGATGTCATATATTTTGGTTTTCTGGCGACGATGTCAGATTATTTGGTTTTCCGACGGCGATGTCAGATGTTTTGGTTTTCTGGCGGCGATGTCAGATTATTTGGTTTTCCGGCGGCGATGTCGGATGTTTTGGTTTTCTGGCAGCAATGTCAGATTTTTTGGTTTTGCAGCGGCGATGTCGGTTGTTTTGGTTTTCTGGCGACGACGTAAGATTATTTGGTTTTCCAACGACGATGACGGATGTTTTGGTTTTCTGGCTGCGATGTCTGGTTATTTGGTTTTCCGGCGGAGATGTTGGATGTTTAGGTATTCCGGCGGCGATGTCGGATGTTTTGGTTTTCTGGTGGCAATGTCAGATTATTTTGTATTCCAACGGCGATGTCAGATATTTTGGTTTTCTGGCGACGATGTCAGATTATTTGGTTTTCCGACGGCGATGTCAAATGTTTTGGTTTTCTGGCGGCGATGTCAGATTATTTGGTTTTCCGACGGCGATGACGGATGTTTTGGTTTTCTGGCGGCGATGTCAGGTTATTTGGTTTTCCGGCGGAGATGTTGGATCTTTTGGTATTCCGGCGGCGATGTCGGATGTTTTGGTTTTCTGGTGGCAATGTCAGATTATTTTGTATTCCAACGGCGATGTCAGATATTTTGGTTTTCTGGCGATGATGTCAGATTATTTGGTTTTCCGGCAGCGATGTCGGATGTTTTGGTTTTCTTGCGGTGAGGTCAGATTATTTGGTTTCCGACGACGATGTCGGATATTTTGGTTTTCTGGCGGCGATGTCTGATTATTTGGTTTTCTAGCGGCGATGTTGGATGTTGTGGTTTTCCGGCGACGATGTCGGATGTTTTGGTTTTCTGGCAGGAATGTCAGATTATTTGGTTTTCCGGCGGTGATGTCAGATATTTTGGTTTTCTGGCGACGATGTCAGATTATTTGGTTTTCCGGCGGCGATGTCAGATGTTTTGGTTTTCTGGCGGCGATGTCATATTATTTGGTTTTCCGGCGGCGATGTCGGTTGTTTTGGTTTTCTGGCAGCAATGTCAGATTTTTTGGTTTTGCAGCGGCGATGTCGGTTGTTTTGGTTTTCTGGCGACGATGTAAGATTATTTGGTTTTCCGACGGCGATGACGGATGTTTTGGTTTTCTGGCTGCGATGTCTGGTTATTTGGTTTTCCGGCGGAGATGTTGGATGTTTTGGTATTCCGGCGGCGATGTCGGATGTTTTGGTTTTCTGGTGGCAATGTCAGATTATTTTGTTTTCCAACGGCGATGTCAGATATTTTGGTTTTCTGGCGACGATGTCATATTATTTGGTTTTCCGACGGCGATGTCAGATGTTTTGGTTTTCTGGCGGCGATGTCAGATTATTTGGTTTTCCGGCGGCGATGTCGGATGTTTTGGTTTTTCTGGTGGTGATATCAGATTATTTGGTTTTCCAACGGCGTTGTTGGATGTTTTGTTTTTCCGGCAGTGATGTCGGATGTTTTGGTTTTCTGGCGGCAATGTCAGATTTTTTTGGTTTTCCCGCGGCGATGTCGGTTGTTTTGGTTTTCTGGCGGCGATGTCGGATTATTTGGTTTTCTGGCGCTATGTCAGATTATTGGGTTTTCCGATGGCGATGACGGATGTTTTGGTTTTCTGGCGGCGATGTCAGATTATTTGGTTTTCCGGCGGAGATGTTGGATGTTTTGGTTTTCAGACAGAGATGTCAGATGTTTTGGTTTTCTGGCGACGATGTCAGATTATTTGGTTTTTCTGATAGCGATGTCAGATGTTTTGGTTTTCTGGCGGCGATGTCAGATTATTTGGTTTTCTGGCGGCGATTTCAGATTATTTGGTTTTCCGGCGGCGATATCAGATTATTTGGATTATTTGGTTTTCTGGCGGCGATATCAGATTATTTGGTTTTCCGGCGGCGATGTTGGATGTTTTGGTTTTCCGGCAGCGATGTCGGATGTTTTGGTTTTCTAGCGGCAATGTCAGATTTTTTGGTTTTCCGACGGCGATGACAAATATTTTGGTTTTCTGGCGGCGATGTCAGATTGTTTGGTTTTTCGGCGGAGATGTTGGACGTTTTGGTTTTCCGGCGCCGATGTCGGATGTTTTGATTTTCTAGCGGCAATGTCAGATTATTTGGTACTCCAGTGGCGATGTCAGATGTTTTGGTTTTCTGGCGACGATGTCAGATTATTTGGTTTTCCGACGGCGATGTCAGATGTTTTGGTTTTCTGGCGACGATGTCAGATTATTTGGTTTTCCGACGGCGATGTCAGATGTTTTGGTTTTCTGGCGGCGATGTCAGATTATTTGGTTTTCCGGGGGCGATGTCGGATGTTTTGGTTTTCTGGCGGCAATGTCAGATTTTTTGGTTTTGCAGCGGCGATGTCAGTTGTTTTGGTTTTCTGGCGGCGATGTTTGATTATTTGGTTTTCCGACGGCGATGACGGATGTTTTGGTTTTCTGGCGGCGATGTCAGGTTATTTGGTTTTCCGGCGGAGATGTTGGATCTTTTGGTATTCCGGCGGCGATGTCGGATGTTTTGGTTTTCTGGTGGCAATGTCAGATTATTTTGTAGTCCAACAGCGATGTCAGATATTTTGGTTTTCTGGCGATGATGTCAGATTATTTGGTTTTCCGGCAGCGATGTGGGATGTTTTTGTTTTCTTGCGGTGAGGTCAGATTATTTGGTTTCCGACGACGATGTCGGATGTTTTGATTTTCTGGCGGCGAAGTCTAATTATTTGGTTTTCTAGCGGCGATGTTGGATGTTGTGGTTTTCCGGCGACGATGTCGGATGTTTTGGTTTTCTGGCAGGAATGTCAGATTATTTGGTTTTTCGGCGGTGATGTCATATATTTTGGTTTTCTGGCGACGATGTCAGATTATTTGGTTTTCCGACGGCGATGTCAGATGTTTTGGTTTTCTGGCGGCGATGTCAGATTATTTGGTTTTCCGGCGGCGATGTCGGATGTTTTGGTTTTCTGGCAGCAATGTCAGATTTTTTTGTTTTGCAGCGGCGATGTCGGTTGTTTTGGTTTTCTGGCGACGATGTAAGATTATTTGGTTTTCCGACGACGATGACGGATGTTTTGGTTTTCTGGCTGCGATGTCTGGTTGTTTGGTTTTCCGGCGGAGATGTTGGATGTTTAGGTATTCCGGCGGCGATGTCGGATGTTTGGCAATGTCAGATTATTTTGTATTCCAACGGCGATGTCAGATATTTTGGTTTTCTGGAGACGATGTCAGATTATTTGGTTTTCCGACGGCGATGTCAGATGTTTTGGTTTTCTGGCGGCGATGTCAGATTATTTGGTTTTCCGGCGGCGATGTCGGATGTTTTGGTTTTTCTGGTGGTGATATCAGATTATTTGGTTTTCCAACGGCGTTGTTGGATGTTTTGTTTTTCCGGCAGCGATGTCGGATGTTTTGGTTTTCTGGCGGCAATGTCAGATTTTTTTGGTTTTCCCGCGGCGATGTCGGATGTTTTGGTTTTCTAGCGACGATGTCGGAGTATTTGGTTTTCTGGCGCTATGTCAGATTATTGGGTTTTCCGATGGCGATGACGGATGTTTTGGTTTTCTGGCGGCGATGTCAGATTATTTGGTTTTCCGACAGCGATGTCGGATGTTTTGGTTTTCTGGCGACGATGTCAGATTATTTGGTTTTTCCGATGGCGATGTCAAATGTTTTTGTTTTCTGGCGGCGATGTCAGATTATTTGGTTTTCTGGCGGCGATGTCGGATTGTTTGGTTTTCCGGCGGCGATATCAGATTATTTGGATTATTTGGTTTTCTGGCGGCGATATCAGATTATTTGGTTTTCTGGAGGCGATGTTGGATGTTTTGGTTTTCCGGCGGCGATGTCGGATGTTTTGGTTTTCTTGCGACGATGTCAGATTATTTTGTTTTACGGCGGCGATGTCGGATGTTTTGGTTTTTTGGCGGCAATGTCAAATTATTTGGTTTTCTGGCGGTGATGTTGGATGTTTTGGTTTTCTTGTGGCGATGTCAGATTATTTGGCTATCCGACGGCGATGTTGGATGTTTTGGTTTTCTGGCGGCGATATCACATGATTTGGTTTTCCGGCGGCGATGTCAGATGTTTTCGTTTTCTGACGGCGATGTCAGATTATTTGGTTTTCTGACAGCGATGTTGGAGATTTTGGTTTTCCGCCGGCGATGTCGGATGTTTTGGTTTTCTGGCGGCGATGTAAGATTATTTGGTTTTCCGGCGGCGATGTCAGGTGTTTTGGATTTCTGACGGCGATGTCAGATTATTTGGTTTTCCGAAGGCGATGTTGGATGCTTTGGTTTTCCGGCAGCGATGTCAGATGTTTTGGTTTTCTGGTGGCAATGTCAGATTATTTTGTAGTCCAACGGCGATGTCAGATATTTTGGTTTTCTGGCGATGATGTCAGATTATTTGGTTTTCCGACAGCGATGTCGGATGTTTTGGTTTTCTTGCGGTGAGGTCAGATTATTTGGTTTCCGACGACGATGTCGGATGTTTTGATTTTCTGGCGGCGAAGTCTGATTATTTGGTTTTCTAGCGGCGATGTTGGATGTTGTGGTTTTCCGGCGACGATGTCGGATGTTTTGGTTTTCTGGCAGGAATGTCAGATTATTTGGTTTTCCGGCGGTGATGTCAGATATTTTGGTTTTCTGGCGACGATGTCAGATTATTTGGTTTTCCGGCGGCGATGTCAGATGTTTTGGTTTTCTGGCGGCGATGTCAGATTATTTGGTTTTCCGGCGGCGATGTCGGATGTTTTGGTTTTCTGGCAGCAATGTTAGATTTTTTGGTTTTACAGCGGCGATGTCGGTTGTTTTGGTTTTCTGGCGACGATGTAAGATTATTTGGTTTTCCGACGGCGATGACGGATGTTTTGGTTTTCTGGCTGCGATGTCTGGTTATTTGGTTTTCCGGCGAAGATGTTGGATGTTTTGGTATTCCGGCGGCGATGTCGGATGTTTTGGTTTTCTGGTGGCAATGTCAGATTATTTTGTATTCCAACGGCGATGTCAGATATTTTGGTTTTCTGGCGACGATGTCAGATTATTTGGTTTTCCGACGGCGATGTCAAATGTTTTGGTTTTCTGGCGGCGATGTCAGATTATTTGGTTTTCCGGCGGCGATGTCGGATGTTTTGGTTTTTCTGGTGGTGATATCAGATTATTTGGTTTTCCAACGGCGTTGTTGGATGTTTTGTTTTTCCGGCAGCGATGTCGGATGTTTTGGTTTTCCCGCGGCGATGTCGGATGTTTTGGTTTTCTGGCGGCGATGTCGGATTATTTGGTTTTCTGGCGCTATGTCAGATTATTGGGTTTTCCGATGGCGGCTATGTCAGATTATTTGGTTTTACGGCGGCGATGTCGGATGTTTTGGTTTTTTGGCGGCGATGTCAGATTATTTGGTTTTCTGGCGGTGATGTTGGATGTTTTGGTTTTCTTGGGGCGATGTCAGATTATTTGGCTTTCCGGCGGCGATGTTGGATGTTTTGGTTTTCTGGCGGCGATATCACATGATTTGGTTTTCCAGCGGCGATGTCAGATGTTTTCGTTTTCTGACGGCGATGTCAGATTATTTGGTTTTCTGACAGCGATGTTGGAGATTTTGGTTTTCCGCCGGCGATGTCGGATGTTTTGGTTTTCTGGTGGCAATGTAAGATTATTTGGTTTTCCGGCGGCGATGTCAGGTGTTTTGGATTTCTGACGGCAATGTCAGATTATTTGGTTTTCCGAAGGCGATGTTGGATGCTTTGGTTTTCCGGTAGCGATGTCGGATGTTTTGGTTTTCTAGCGGCAATGTCAGATTTTTTGGTTTTCCGACGGCGATGACAGATATTTTGGTTTTCTGGCGGCGATGTCAGATTGTTTGGTTTTTCGGCGTGGATGTTGGACGTTTTGGTTTTCCGGCGCCGATGTCGGATGTTTTGGTTTTTTGGCGGCAATGTCAGATTATTTGGTACTCCAGTGGCGATGTCGGATGTTTTGGTTTTCTGCCGACGATGTCAGATTATTTGGTTTTCCGACGGCGATGTCAGATGTTTTGGTTTTCTGGCGACGATGTCAGATTATTTGGTTTTCCGGCGGCGATGTCAGATGTTTTGGTTTTCTGGCGGCGATGTCAGATTATTTGGTTTTCCGGGGGCGATGTCGGATGTTTTGGTTTTCTGGCGGCAATGTCAGATTTTTTGGTTTTGCAGCGGAGATGTCGGTTGTTTTGGTTTTCTGGCGGCGATGTCAGATTATTTGGTTTTCCGACGGCGATGACGGATGTTTTGGTTTTCTGGCGGCGATGTCAGGTTATTTGGTTTTCCGGCGGAGATGTTGGATCTTTTGGTATTCCGGCGGCGATGTCGGATGTTTTGGTTTTCTGGTGGCAATGTCAGATTATTTTGTATTCCAACGGCAATGTCAGATATTTTGGTTTTCTGGCGACGATGTCAGATTATTTGGTTTTCCGGCAGCGATGTCGGATGTTTTGGTTTTCTTGCGGTGAGGTCAGATTATTTAGTTTTCCGACGACGATGTCGGATGTTTTGGTTTTCTGGCGGCGAAGTCTGATTATTTGGTTTTCTAGCGGCGATGTCGGATGTTTTGGTTTTCTGGTGGCAATGTCAGATTATTTTGTATTCCAACGGCGATGTCAGATATTTTGGTTTTCTGGCGACGATGTCAGATTATTTGGTTTTCCGACGGCGATGTCAAATGTTTTGGTTTTCTGGCGGCGATGTCAGATTATTTGGTTTTCCGGCGGCGATGTCGGATGTTTTGGTTTTTCTGGTGGTGATATCAGATTATTTGGTTTTCCAACGGCGTTGTTGGATGTTTTGTTTTTCCGGCAGCAATGTCGGATGTTTTCGTTTTCCCGCGGCGATGTCGGATGTTTTGGTTTTCTGGCGGCGATGTCGGATTATTTGGTTTTCTGGCGCTATGTCAGATTATTGGGTTTTCCGATGGCGGCTATGTCAGATTATTTGGTTTTACGGCGGCGATGTCGGATGTTTTGGTTTTTTGGCGGCGATGTCAGATTATTTGGTTTTCTGGCGGTGATGTTGGATGTTTTGGTTTTCTTGGGGCGATGTCAGATTATTTGGCTTTCCGGCGGCGATGTTGGATGTTTTGGTTTTCTGGCGGCGATATCACATGATTTGGTTTTCCAGCGGCGATGTCAGATGTTTTCGTTTTCTGACGGCGATGTCAGATTATTTGGTTTTCTGACAGCGATGTTGGAGATTTTGGTTTTCCGCCGGCGCTGTCGGATGTTTTAGTTTTCTGGTGGCGATGTAAGATTATTTGGTTTTCCAGCGGCGATGTCAGGTGTTTTGGATTTCTGACGGCAATGTCAGATTATTTGGTTTTCCGAAGGCGATGTTGGATGCTTTGGTTTTCCGGTAGCGATGTCGGATGTTTTGGTTTTCTAGCGGCAATGTCAGATTTTTTGGTTTTCCGACGGCGATGACAGATATTTTGGTTTTCTGGCGGCGATGTCAGATTGTTTGGTTTTTCGGCGGGGATGTTGGACGTTTTGGTTTTCCGGCGCCGATGTCGGATGTTTTGGTTTTTTGGCGGCAATGTCAGATTATTTGGTACTCCAGTGGCGATGTCGGATGTTTTGGTTTTCTGCCGACGATGTCAGATTATTTGGTTTTCCGACGGCGATGTCAGATGTTTTGGTTTTCTGGCGACGATGTCAGATTATTTGGTTTTCCGGCGGCGATGTCAGATGTTTTGGTTTTCTGGCGGCGATGTCAGATTATTTGGTTTTCCGGGGGCGATGTCGGATGTTTTGGTTTTCTGGCGGCAATGTCAGATTTTTTGGTTTTGCAGCGGCGATGTCGGTTGTTTTGGTTTTCTGGCGGCGATGTCAGATTATTTGGTTTTCCGACGGCGATGACGGATGTTTTGGTTTTCTGGCGGCGATGTCAGGTTATTTGGTTTTCCGGCGGAGATGTTGGATCTTTTGGTATTCCGGCGGCGATGTCGGATGTTTTGGTTTTCTGGTGGCAATGTCAGATTATTTTGTATTCCAACGGCAATGTCAGATATTTTGGTTTTCTGGCGACGATGTCAGATTATTTGGTTTTCCGGCAGCGATGTCAGATGTTTTGGTTTTCTTGCGGTGAGGTCAGATTATTTAGTTTTCCGACGACGATGTCGGATGTTTTGGTTTTCTGGCGGCGAAGTCTGATTATTTGGTTTTCTAGCGGCGATGTTGGATGTTGTGGTTTTCCGGCGACGATGTCGGATGTTTTGGTTTTCTGGCAGGAATGTAAGATTATTTGGTTTTCTAGCGGCGATGTTGGATGTTGTGGTTTTCCGGCGACGATGTCGGATGTTTTGGTTTTCTGGCAGGAATGTAAGATTATTTGGTTTTCCGGCGGCGATGTCAGATATTTTGGTTTTCTGGCGACGATGTCAGATTATTTGGTTTTCCGGCGGCGATGTCAGATGTTTTGGTTTTCTGGCGGCGATGTCAGATTATTTGGTTTTCTGGCGGCGATGTCGGATGTTTTGGTTTTCTGGCAGCAATGTCAGATTTTTTGGTTTTGCAGCGGCGATGTCGGTTGTTTTGGTTTTCTGGCGACGATGTAAGATTATTTGGTTTTCCGACGGCGATGACGGATGTTTTGGTTTTCTGGCGGCGATGTCTGGTTATTTGGTTTTCCGGCGGAGATGTTGGATCTTTTGGTATTCCGGCGGCGATGTCGGATGTTTTGGTTTTCTGGTGGCAATGTCAGATTATTTTGTAGTCCAACGGCGATGTCAGATATTTTGGTTTTCTGGCGATGATGTCAGATTATTTGGTTTTCCGGCAGCGATGTGGGATGTTTTGGTTTTCTTGCGGTGAGGTCAGATTATTTGGTTTCCGACGACGATGTCGGATGTTTTGATTTTATGGCGGCAAAGTCTAATTATTTGGTTTTCTAGCGGCGATGTTGGATGTTGTGGTTTTCCGGCGACGATGTCGGATGTTTTGGTTTTCTGGCAGGAATGTCAGATTATTTGGTTTTCCGACGGTGATGTCATATATTTTGGTTTTCTGGCGACGATGTCAGATTATTTGGTTTTCCGACGGCGATGTCAGATGTTTTGGTTTTCTGGCGGCGATGTCAGATTATTTGGTTTTCCGGCGGCGATGTCGGATGTTTTGGTTTTCTGGCAGCAATGTCAGATTTTTTGGTTTTGCAGCGGCGATGTCGGTTGTTTTGGTTTTCTGGCGACGATGTAAGATTATTTGGTTTTCCGACGACGATGACAGATGTTTTGGTTTTCTGGCTGCGATGTCTGGTTATTTGGTTTTCCGGCGGAGATGTTGGATGTTTAGGTATTCCGGCGGCGATGTCGGATGTTTTGGTTTTCTGGTGGCAATGTCAGATTATTTTGTATTCCAACGGCGATGTCAGATATTTTGGTTTTCTGGAGACGATGTCAGATTATTTGGTTTTCCGACGGCGATGTCAGATGTTTTGGTTTTCTGGCGGCGATGTCAGATTATTTGGTTTTCCGGCGGCGATGTCGGATGTTTTGGTTTTTTCTGGTGGTGATATCAAATTATTTGGTTTTCCAACGGCGTTGTTGGATGTTTTGTTTTTCCGGCAGCGATGTCGGATGTTTTGGTTTTCTGGCGGGAATGTCAGATTTTTTTGGTTTTCCCGCGGCGATGTCGGATGTTTTGGTTTTCTGGCGACGATGTCGGATTATTTGGTTTTCTGGCGCTATGTCAGATTATTGGGTTTTCCGATGGCGATGACGGATGTTTTGGTTTTCTGGCGGCGATGTCAGATTATTTGGTTTTCCGACAGCGATGTCGGATGTTTTGGTTTTCTGGCGACGATGTCAGATTATTTGGTTTTTCCGATGGCGATGTCAAATGTTTTGGTTTTCTGGCGGCGATGTCAGATTATTTGGTTTTCTGGCGGCGATGTCGGATTGTTTGGTTTTCCGGCGGCGATATCAGATTATTTGGATTATTTGGTTTTCTGGCGGCGATATCAAATTATTTGGTTTTCCGGAGGCGATGTTGGATGTTTTGGTTTTCCGGCGGCGATGTCGGATGTTTTGGTTTTCTTGCGGCGATGTCAGATTATTTGGTTTTACGGCGGCGATGTCGGATGTTTTGGTTTTTTGGCGGCAATGTCAGATTATTTGGTTTTCTGGCGGTGATGTTGGATGTTTTGGTTTTCTTGTGGCGATGTCAGATTATTTGGCTATCCGGCGGCGATGTTGGATGTTTTGGTTTTCTGGCGGCGATATCACATGATTTGGTTTTCCGGCGGCGATGTCAGATGTTTTCGTTTTCTGACGGCGATGTCAGATTATTTGGTTTTCTGACAGCGATGTTGGAGATTTTGGTTTTCCGCCGGCGATGTCGGATGTTTTGGTTTTCTGGCGGCGATGTCTGGTTATTTGGTTTTCCGGCGGAGATGTTGGATCTTTTGGTATTCCGGCGGCGATGTCGGATGTTTTGGTTTTCTGGTGGCAATGTCAAATTATTTTGTAGTCCAACGGCGATGTCAGATATTTTGGTTTTCTGGCGATGATGTCAGATTATTTGGTTTTCCGGCAGCAATGTGGGATGTTTTGGTTTTCTTGCGGTGAGGTCAGATTATTTGGTTTCCGACGACGATGTCGGATGTTTTGATTTTCTGGCGGCGAAGTCTAATTATTTTGTTTTCTAGCGGCGATGTTGGATGTTGTGGTTTTCCGGCGACGATGTCGGATGTTTTGGTTTTCTGGCAGGAATGTCAAATTATTTGGTTTTCCGGCGGTGATGTCATATATTTTGGTTTTCTGGCGACGATGTCAGATTATTTGGTTTTCCGACGGCGATGTCAGATGTTTTAGTTTTTTGGCGGCGATGTCAGATTATTTGGTTTTACGGCGGCGATGTCGGATGTTTTGGTTTTCTGGCGGCGATATCACATGATTTGGTTTTCCAGCGGCGATGTCAGATGTTTTCGTTTTCTGACGGCGATGTCAGATTATTTGGTTTTCTGACAGCGATGTTGGAGATTTTGGTTTTCCGCCGGCGATGTCGGATGTTTTGGTTTTCTGGCGGCGATGTAAGATTATTTGGTTTTCCGGCGGCGATGTCAGGTGTTTTGGATTTCTGACGGCGATGTCAGATTATTTGGTTTTCCGAAGGCGATGTTGGATGCTTTGGTTTTCCGGCAGCGATGTCGGATGTTTTGGTTTTCTAGCGGCAATGTCAGATTGTTTGGTTTTTCGGCGGGGATGTTGGACGTTTTGCTTTTCCGGCGCCGATGTCGGATGTTTTGGTTTTCTGGTGGCAATGTCAGATTATTTAGTACTCCAGTGGCGATGTCGGATGTTTTGGTTTTATGGCGACGATGTCAGATTATTTGGTTTTCCGACGGCGATGTCAGATGTTTTGGTTTTCTGGCGACGATGTCAGATGTTTTGGTTTTCCGGCGACGATGTCAGATTATTTGGTTTTCCGGCGGCGATGTCAGATTATTTGGCTTTCCGGGGGCGATGTCGGATGTTTTGGTTTTCTGGCGGCAATGTCAGATTTTTTGGTTTTGCAGCGGCGATGTCGGTTGTTTTGGTTTTCTGGCGGCGATGTCAGATTATTTGGTTTTCCGACGGCGATGACGGATGTTTTGGTTTTCTGGCGGCGATGTCAGGTTATTTGGTTTTCCGGCGGAGATGTTGGATCTTTTGGTATTCCGGCGGCGATGTCGGATGTTTTGGTTTTCTGGTGGCAATGTCAGATTATTTTGTATTCCAACGGCGATATCAGATATTTTGGTTTTCTGGCGACGATGTCAGATTATTTGGTTTTCCGGCAGCGATGTCGGATGTTTTGGTTTTCTTGCGGTGAGGTCAGATTATTTGGTTTTCCGACGACGATGTCGGATGTTTTGGTTTTCTGGCGGCGAAGTCTGATTATTTGGTTTTCTAGCGGCGATGTTGGATGTTGTGGTTTTCCGGCGACGATGTCGGATGTTTTGGTTTTCTGGCAGGAATGTAAGATTATTTGGTTTTCCGGCGGCGATGTCAGATATTTTGGTTTTCTGGCGACGATGTCAGATTATTTGGTTTTCCGGCGGCGATGTCAGATGTTTTGGTTTTCTGGCGGCGATGTCAGATTATTTGGTTTTCTGGCGGCGATGTCGGATGTTTTGGTTTTCTGGCAGCAATGTCAGATTTTTTGGTTTTGCAGCGGCGATGTCGGTTGTTTTGGTTTTCTCGCGACGATGTAAGATCATTTGGTTTTCCGACGGCGATGACGGATGTTTTGGTTTTCTGGCGGCGATGTCTGGTTATTTGGTTTTCCGGCGGAGATGTTGGATGTTTTGGTATTCCGGCGGCGATGTCGAATGTTTTGGTTTTCTGGTGGCAATGTCAGATTATTTTGTATTCCAACGGCGATGTCAGATATTTTAGTTTTCTGGCGACGATGTCAGATTATTTGGTTTTCCGACGGCGATGTCAGATGTTTTGGTTTTCTGTCGGCGATGTCAGATTATTTGGTTTTCCGGCGGCGATGTCGGATGTTTTGGTTTTCTGGCGGCAATGTCAGATTTTTTTGGTTTTCCCGCGGCGATGTCGGATGTTTTGGTTTTCTGGCAGCGAGGTCGGATTATTTGGTTTTCTTGCGCTATGTCAGATTATTGGGTTTTCCGATGGCGATGACGGATGTTTTGGTTTTCTGGCGGCGATGTCAGATTATTTGGTTTTCCGGCGGAGATGTTGGATGTTTTGGTTTTCCGACAGCGATGTCGGATGTTTTGGTTTTCTGGCGACGATGTCAGATTATTTGGTTTTTCCGATGGCGATGTCAGAAGTTTTGGTTTTCTGGCGGCGATGTCAGATTATTTGGTTTTCTGGCGGCGATGTCGGATTATTTGGTTTTCCGGCGGCGATATCAGATTATTTGGATTATTTGGTTTTCTGGCAGCGATATCAGATTATTTGGTTTTTCGGCGGCGATGTTGGATGTTTTGGTTTTCCGGCGGCGATGTCGGATGTTTTGGTTTTCTTGCGGCGATGTCAGATTATTTGGTTTTACGGCGGCGATGTCGGATGTTTTGGTTTTTTGGCGGCGATGTCAGATTATTTGGTTTTCTGGCGGTGATGTTGGATGTTTTGGTTTTCTTGTGGCGATGTAAGATTATTTGGCTATCCGGCGGCGATGTTGGATGTTTTGGTTTTCTGGCGGCGATATCACATGATTTGGTTTTCCAGCGGCGATGTCAGATGTTTTCGTTTTCTGACGGCGATGTCAGATTATTTGGTTTTCTGACAGCGATGTTGGAGATTTTGGTTTTCCGCCAGCGATGTCGGATGTTTTGGTTTTCTGGCGGTGATGTAAGATTATTTGGTTTTCCGACGGCGATGTCAGGTGTTTTGGATTTCTGACGGCGATGTCAGATTATTTGGTTTTCCGAAGGCGATGTTGGATGCTTTGGTTTTCCGGCAGCGATGTCGGATGTTTTGGTTTTCTAGCGGCAATGTCAGATTTTTTGGTTTTCCGACGGCGATGACAGATGTTTTGGTTTTCTGGCGGCGATGTCAGATTGTTTGGCTTTCCGGCGGCGATGTTGGATGTTTTGGTTTTCCGGCGCCGACGTCGGATGTTTTGGTTTTCTTGCAGCGATGTCAGATTATTTGGTTTTCCGGCTGCGATGTCCGATTATTTGGCCTTCCGGCGGCGATGTTGGATGTTTTGATATTCCAGAGGCGATGTCGGATGTTTTGGTTTTCTCGCGGCGATGTCATTTTATTTTGTTTTCGGTGCCGATGTTTGATGTTTTGGTTTTCTGGCGGCGATGTCGGATTATTTGGTTTTTCTGGCGGCGAAGTTAGATTATTTGGTTTTCCGGCAGCGATGTTGGATGTTTTGGTTTTCCGGCGGCGATGTCAGATGTTTTGGTTTTCTGGCGGCGATGTCAGATTATTTTGTTTTCTTGCGGCGATGTTGGATGTTTTGGTTTTTTTCGCGGAGATGTTGGATGTTTTGGTTTTCTGGCGGTGATGTTAAACTATTTGGTTTTCAAGCAGCGATGTTGGATGTTTTGGTTTTCTAGCGGCTATGTCAAATTATTTGGTTTTCCGGCGGCGATGTAGGATGTTTTGGTTTTCTGGCGGCGATGTTAGATTATTTGGTTTTTCGGCAGCGATGTTGGATGTTTTGGTTTCCCGGCGGCGATGTCGGATGTTTTGGTTTTCTAGCGGCAATGTCAGATTTTTTGGTTTTCCGACGGCGATGACAGATGTTTTGGTTTTCTGGCGGCGATGTCAGATTGTTTGGTTTTTCAGCGGAGATGATGGACATTTTGGTTTTCCGGCGCCGATGTCGGATGTTTTGGTTTTCTGGCGGCAATGTCAGATTATTTGGTATTCCAGCGGCGATGTCGGATGTTTTGGTTTTTTGGCGACGATGTCAGATTATTTTGTTTTCCGACGGCGATGTCAGATGTTTTGGTTTTCTGGCGACGTTGTTAGATTATTTGGTTTTCCGGCGGAGATGTTAGATGTTTTGGTTTTCTGGCGGCGATATCAGATTATTTGGTTTTCCGGCGGCGATGTTGGATGTTTTGGTTTTCCGGCGGCGATGTCGGATGTTTTGGTTTTCTTGCAGCGATGTCAGATTATTTGGTTTTCCGGCTGCGATGTCCGATTATTTGGCCTTCCGGCGGCGATGTTGGATGTTTTGATATTCCGGAGGCGATGTCGGATGTTTTGGTTTTCTCGCGGCGATGTCATTTTATTTTGTTTTCGGTGCCGATGTTTGATGTTTTGGTTTTCTGGCGGCGATGTCGGATTATTTGGTTTTTCTGGCGGCGAAGTTAGATTATTTGGTTTTCCGGCAGCGATGTTGGATGTTTTGGTTTTCCGGCGGCGATGTCGGATGTTTTGGTTTTCTGGCGGCGATGTCAGATTATTTTGTTTTCTTGCGGCGATGTTGGATGTTTTGGTTTTTTTCGCGGAGATGTTGGATGTTTTGGTTTTCTGGCGGTGATGTTAAACTATTTGGTTTTCAAGCAGCGATGTTGGATGTTTTGGTTTTCTAGCGGCTATGTCAAATTATTTGGTTTTCCGGCGGCGATGTAGGATGTTTTGGTTTTCTGGCGGCGATTTTAGATTATTTGGTTTTTCGGCAGCGATGTTGGATGTTTTGGTTTCCCGGCGGCGATGTCGGATGTTTTGGTTTTCTAGCGGCAATGTCAGATTTTTTGGTTTTCCGACGGCGATGACAGATGTTTTGGTTTTCTGGCGGCGATGTCAGATTGTTTGGTTTTTCGGCGGAGATGATGGACATTTTGGTTTTCCGGCGCCGATGTCAGATGTTTTGGTTTTCTGGCGGCAATGTCAGATTATTTGGTATTCCAGCGGCGATGTCGGATGTTTTGGTTTTTTGGCGACGATGTCAGATTATTTTGTTTTCCGACGGCGATGTCAGATGTTTTGGTTTTCTGGCGACGTTGTTAGATTATTTGGTTTTCCGGCGGAGATGTTAGATGTTTTGGTTTTCTGGCGGCGATATCAGATTATTTGGTTTTCCGGCGGCGATGTTGGATGTTTTGGTTTTCCGGCGGCGATGTCGGATGTTTTGGTTTTCTTGCAGCGATGTCAGATTATTTGGTTTTCCGGCTGCGATGTCCGATTATTTGGCCTTCCGGCGGCGATGTTGGATGTTTTGATATTCCGGAGGCGATGTCGGATGTTTTGGTTTTCTCGCGGCGATGTCATTTTATTTTGTTTTCGGCGCCGATGTTTGATGTTTTGGTTTTCTGGCGGCGATGTTAGATTATTTGGTTTTCCGGTCGAGTTGTTCGATGTTTTGGTTTTCCGGAGGCGATGTCGGATGTTTTGGTTTTCTTGCGGCAATGTTAGATTATTTGGTTTTCCGGCAGCGATGTTGGATGTTTTGGTTTTCCGGCGGCGATGTCGGATGTTTTGGTTTTCTGGCGGCGATGTCAGATTATTTTGTTTTCTTGCGGCGATGTTGGATGTTTTGGTTTTTTTCGCGGAGATGTTGGATGTTTTGGTTTTCTGGCGGCGATGTTAAATTATTTGGTTTTCTGGCAGCGATGTTGGATGTTTTGGTTTTCTAGCGGCTATGTCAAATTATTTGGTTTTCCGGCGGCGATGTAGGATGTTTTGGTTTTCTGGCGGCGATGTTAGATTATTTGGTTTTTCGGCAGCGATGTTGGATGTTTTGGTTTCCCGGCGGCGATGTCAGATGTTTTGGTTTTCTGGCGGCGATGTCAGATTATTTGGTCTTTCAGCGGGGATGTCGGATGTTTTGGTTTTCTGGCGGCGATGTTAGATTATTTGGTTTTCCGACGGCGATGTTGGATGTTTTAGTCTTCCGGCGGCGATGTCGGATGTTTTGGTTTTCTGGCGACAATGTCAGATTTTTTGGTTTTCCGACGGCGATGTCGGATGTTTTTGTTTTTTGGCGGCGTTGTCAGATTATTTGGTTTTCCGACGGCGATGATAAATGTTTTGGTTTTCTGGTGGCAATGTCAGATTGTTTGGTTTTCCGGCAGAGATGTTGGACGTTTTGGTTTTCCAGGGGCGATGTCGGATGTTTTGGTTTTCTGGCAGCAATATCAGATTATTTGGTATTCCGGCGGCGATGTCGGATGTTTTGGTCTTCTGGCGACGATGTTAGACAATTTGGTTTTCCGACGGCGATGTCAGATGTTTTGGTTTTCTGGCGGCGATGTCAGATTATTTGGTTTTCCGGCGGCGATGACAGATGTTTTGGTTTTCCGGCAGCAATGTTGGATGTTTTGGTTTTCCGGCGGCGATGTCGGATGTTTTTTTTTTTTGGAGGCGATGTCAGATTATTTGGTTTTCTTCCGGCGATGTTAGATGATTTGGTTTTTTCGCAGCGATGTTGGATGTTTTGGTTTTCTGGCGGCGGTGTTAGATTATTTGGTTTTCTGGCGGCGATGTTGAATGGTTTGGTTTTCTAGCGGCGATGTCAGATTATTTGGTTTTCCAGCGGCGATGTAAGATGTTTTGGTTTTCTGGCGGCGATGTTAGATTTATTGGGTTTTCGGCAGCGATGTTGGACGTTTTGTTTTCCCGGCAGCGATGTCAGATGTTTTGGTTTTCTGGCGGCGATGTCAGATTGTTTGGTTTTCCGGCCGAGATGTTGGACGTTTAGGTTTTCCAGCGGCGATGTCGGATGTTTTGGTTTTCTTGCGGCGATGTCAGATTATTTGGTATTCCGGCGGCAATGTCGGATGTTTTGGTTTTCTGGCGGCGATATCAGATTATTTGGCTTTCCGGCGGCGATGTTTGATGTTTTGGTTTTCCGGCGGCGATGTCAGATTATTTGGTTTTTCGGCGGCGATGTCGGATGTTTTGGTTTTCTGGCAGCAATGTCAGATTATTTGGTTTTCCGGCAGCAATGTTGGATGTTTTGATATTCCAGAGGCGATGTCGGATGTTTTGGTTTTCTCGCGGCGATGTCATTTTATTTTGTTTTCGGTGCCGATGTTTGATGTTTTGGTTTTCTGGCGGCGATGTCGGATTATTTGGTTTTTCTGGCGGCGAAGTTAGATTATTTGGTTTTCCGGCAGCGATGTTGGATGTTTTGGTTTTCCGGCGGCGATGTCAGATGTTTTGGTTTTCTGGCGGCGATGTCAGATTATTTTGTTTTCTTGCGGCGATGTTGGATGTTTTGGTTTTTTTCGCGGAGATGTTGGATGTTTTGGTTTTCTGGCGGTGATGTTAAACTATTTGGTTTTCAAGCAGCGATGTTGGATGTTTTGGTTTTCTAGCGGCTATGTCAAATTATTTGGTTTTCCGGCGGCGATGTAGGATGTTTTGGTTTTCTGGCGGCGATGTTAGATTATTTGGTTTTTCGGCAGCGATGTTGGATGTTTTGGTTTCCCGGCGGCGATGTCGGATGTTTTGGTTTTCTAGCGGCAATGTCAGATTTTTTGGTTTTCCGACGGCGATGACAGATGTTTTGGTTTTCTGGCGGCGATGTCAGATTGTTTGGTTTTTCAGCGGAGATGATGGACATTTTGGTTTTCCGGCGCCGATGTCGGATGTTTTGGTTTTCTGGCGGCAATGTCAGATTATTTGGTATTCCAGCGGCGATGTCGGATGTTTTGGTTTTTTGGCGACGATGTCAGATTATTTTGTTTTCCGACGGCGATGTCAGATGTTTTGGTTTTCTGGCGACGTTGTTAGATTATTTGGTTTTCCGGCGGAGATGTTAGATGTTTTGGTTTTCTGGCGGCGATATCAGATTATTTGGTTTTCCGGCGGCGATGTTGGATGTTTTGGTTTTCCGGCGGCGATGTCGGATGTTTTGGTTTTCTTGCAGCGATGTCAGATTATTTGGTTTTCCGGCTGCGATGTCCGATTATTTGGCCTTCCGGCGGCGATGTTGGATGTTTTGATATTCCGGAGGCGATGTCGGATGTTTTGGTTTTCTCGCGGCGATGTCATTTTATTTTGTTTTCGGTGCCGATGTTTGATGTTTTGGTTTTCTGGCGGCGATGTCGGATTATTTGGTTTTTCTGGCGGCGAAGTTAGATTATTTGGTTTTCCGGCAGCGATGTTGGATGTTTTGGTTTTCCGGCGGCGATGTCGGATGTTTTGGTTTTCTGGCGGCGATGTCAGATTATTTTGTTTTCTTGCGGCGATGTTGGATGTTTTGGTTTTTTTCGCGGAGATGTTGGATGTTTTGGTTTTCTGGCGGTGATGTTAAACTATTTGGTTTTCAAGCAGCGATGTTGGATGTTTTGGTTTTCTAGCGGCTATGTCAAATTATTTGGTTTTCCGGCGGCGATGTAGGATGTTTTGGTTTTCTGGCGGCGATTTTAGATTATTTGGTTTTTCGGCAGCGATGTTGGATGTTTTGGTTTCCCGGCGGCGATGTCGGATGTTTTGGTTTTCTAGCGGCAATGTCAGATTTTTTGGTTTTCCGACGGCGATGACAGATGTTTTGGTTTTCTGGCGGCGATGTCAGATTGTTTGGTTTTTCGGCGGAGATGATGGACATTTTGGTTTTCCGGCGCCGATGTCAGATGTTTTGGTTTTCTGGCGGCAATGTCAGATTATTTGGTATTCCAGCGGCGATGTCGGATGTTTTGGTTTTTTGGCGACGATGTCAGATTATTTTGTTTTCCGACGGCGATGTCAGATGTTTTGGTTTTCTGGCGACGTTGTTAGATTATTTGGTTTTCTGGCGACGTTGTTAGATTATTTGGTTTTCCGGCGGAGATGTTAGATGTTTTGGTTTTCTGGCGGCGATATCAGATTATTTGGTTTTCCGGCGGCGATGTTGGATGTTTTGGTTTTCCGGCGGCGATGTCGGATGTTTTGGTTTTCTTGCAGCGATGTCAGATTATTTGGTTTTCCGGCTGCGATGTCCGATTATTTGGCCTTCCGGCGGCGATGTTGGATGTTTTGATATTCCGGAGGCGATGTCGGATGTTTTGGTTTTCTCGCGGCGATGTCATTTTATTTTGTTTTCGGCGCCGATGTTTGATGTTTTGGTTTTCTGGCGGCGATGTTAGATTATTTGGTTTTCCGGTCGAGTTGTTCGATGTTTTGGTTTTCCGGAGGCGATGTCGGATGTTTTGGTTTTCTTGCGGCAATGTTAGATTATTTGGTTTTCCGGCAGCGATGTTGGATGTTTTGGTTTTCCGGCGGCGATGTCGGATGTTTTGGTTTTCTGGCGGCGATGTCAGATTATTTTGTTTTCTTGCGGCGATGTTGGATGTTTTGGTTTTTTTCGCGGAGATGTTGGATGTTTTGGTTTTCTGGCGGCGATGTTAAATTATTTGGTTTTCTGGCAGCGATGTTGGATGTTTTGGTTTTCTAGCGGCTATGTCAAATTATTTGGTTTTCCGGCGGCGATGTAGGATGTTTTGGTTTTCTGGCGGCGATGTTAGATTATTTGGTTTTTCGGCAGCGATGTTGGATGTTTTGGTTTCCCGGCGGCGATGTCAGATGTTTTGGTTTTCTGGCGGCGATGTCAGATTATTTGGTCTTTCAGCGGGGATGTCGGATGTTTTGGTTTTCTGGCGGCGATGTTAGATTATTTGGTTTTCCGACGGAGATGTTGGATGTTTTAGTCTTCCGGCGGCGATGTCGGATGTTTTGGTTTTCTGGCGACAATGTCAGATTTTTTGGTTTTCCGACGGCGATGTCGGATGTTTTTGTTTTTTGGCGGCGTTGTCAGATTATTTGGTTTTCCGACGGCGATGATAAATGTTTTGGTTTTCTGGTGGCAATGTCAGATTGTTTGGTTTTCCGGCAGAGATGTTGGACGTTTTGGTTTTCCAGGGGCGATGTCGGATGTTTTGGTTTTCTGGCAGCAATATCAGATTATTTGGTATTCCGGCGGCGATGTCGGATGTTTTGGTCTTCTGGCGACGATGTTAGACAATTTGGTTTTCCGACGGCGATGTCAGATGTTTTGGTTTTCTGGCGGCGATGTCAGATTATTTGGTTTTCCGGCGGCGATGACAGATGTTTTGGTTTTCCGGCAGCAATGTTGGATGTTTTGGTTTTCCGGCGGCGATGTCGGATGTTTTTTTTTTTTGGAGGCGATGTCAGATTATTTGGTTTTCTTCCGGCGATGTTAGATGATTTGGTTTTTTCGCAGCGATGTTGGATGTTTTGGTTTTCTGGCGGCGGTGTTAGATTATTTGGTTTTCTGGCGGCGATGTTGAATGGTTTGGTTTTCTAGCGGCGATGTCAGATTATTTGGTTTTCCAGCGGCGATGTAAGATGTTTTGGTTTTCTGGCGGCGATGTTAGATTTATTGGGTTTTCGGCAGCGATGTTGGACGTTTTGTTTTCCCGGCAGCGATGTCAGATGTTTTGGTTTTCTGGCGGCGATGTCAGATTGTTTGGTTTTCCGGCCGAGATGTTGGACGTTTAGGTTTTCCAGCGGCGATGTCGGATGTTTTGGTTTTCTTGCGGCGATGTCAGATTATTTGGTATTCCGGCGGCAATGTCGGATGTTTTGGTTTTCTGGCGACGATGTCAGATTATTTGGTTTTCCGGTGGCGATGTCAGATGTTTTGGTTTTCTGGCGGCGATGTCAGATTATTTGGTTTTTCGGCGGCGATGTCGGATGTTTTGGTTTTCTGGCAGCAATGTCAGATTATTTGGTTTTCCGGCAGCAATGTTGGATGTTTTGGTTTTCCGGCGGCGATGTCGGATGTTTTGGTTTTCTTGCGGCAATGTTAGATTATTTGGTTTTCCAGCAACGATGACAGATGTTTTGGTTTTCTGCCGACGATGTCAGATTATTTGGTTTTTCGGCAGAGTTATTGGATGTTTTGGTTTGCCAGCAGCGATGTCGGATTATTTGGTTTTCTGGCGGCAATGTTAGATTATTTGGTATTCCGGCGGCGATTTCATATGTTTTGGTTTTCTGGCGGCGATGTCATATTATTTGGTTTTCTGGCAGCGATGTCAAATGTTTTGGTTTTCTGGCGGCGATGTCAGATTATTTGGTTTTCCGACGGCGATTTCAGATGTTTTGGTTTTCTGGCGGCGATGTCAGATTATTTTTTTTCCAGAGGCGATGTTGGATGTTGTGGTTTTTCGGCGGCGATGTCAGATGTTTTGGTTTTCTGGAGGCAATGTCAGATTATTTGGTTTTCTGGCGGCGATTCGAATGTTTAGGTGTTCTGGCAGCGTTGTCAAATTTTTTTGGTTTTCCGGCGGCGATGTCGGATGTTTTGGTTTTCTGGCGGCGATGTCATTTTATTTTGTTTTTCGGCGCCGATGTTGGAAATTTTGGTTTTCTGGCGGCGATGTCAGATTATTTGGTTTTTCGGTAGCGATGTTGGATGTTTTGGTTTTCGGGCGGCGATGTCGGATTTTTTGGTTTTCTGGCGGCGATGTCAGATTATTTGGTATTCCGGCGGCAATGTCGGCTGTTTTGGTTTTCTGGCGGCAATGTCAGATTATATGGTTTTCCGGTAGCGATGTTGGATGTTTTGGTTTTCGGGCGGCGATGTCGGATTTTTTGGTTTTCTGGCGGCGATGTCAGATTATTTGTATTCCGGCGACGATGTCGGATGTTTTGGTTTTCTGGCGGCAATGTCAGATTATTTAGTTTTCCGACAGCGATGTTGGACGTTTTGGTTTTCCGGCGGCGATGTGGGATGTTTTGATTTTCTGGCGGGAATGTCAGATTATTTGGTATTTCGGCGGCGATGTCGGATGTTTTGGTTTTCTGGCGGCAATGTCAGATTATTTGGTTTTCCGGCAGCGATGTTGGATGTTTTGGTTTTCCGGCGGCGATGTCAGATGTTTTGGTTTTCTGCCGGCGATGTCAGAATATTTGGTTTTCTTGCGGCGATGTTGGATGTTTTGGTGTTTTTCGCGGCGATGTTAGATGTTTTGGTTTTCTGGCGGCGATGTTAAATTATTTAGTTTTCTGGCGGCGATGTTGGATGTTTTGGTTTTCTAGCGGCTATGTCAAATTATTTGGTTTTCCGGCGGCAATGTTGGATATTTTGATTTTTCGGCGGCGATGTTGGATATTTTGATTTTCCGGCGGTGATGTCGGATGTTTTGGTTTTCTGGCGGCAACTTCAGATTATTTGGTTTTCCGACGGCAATGTCAGATTATTTTGTATTCCAACGGCGATGTCAGATACTTTGGTTTTCTAGCGACGATGTCAGATTATTTGGTTTTCCGACGGTGATGTCAGATGATTTGGTTTTCTGGCGGCGATTTCATATGTTTTGGTTTTCTGGCGGCGATGTCATATTATTTGGTTTTCTGGCAGCAATGTCAAATGTTTTGGTTTTCTGGCGGCGATGTCAGATTATTTGGTTTTCCGACGGCGATTTCAGATGTTTTGATTTTCTGGCGGCGATGTCAGATTATTTTTTTTCCAGAGGCGATGTTGGATGTTGTGGTTTTTCGGCGGCGATGTCGGATGTTTTGGTTTTCTGGAGGCAATGTCAGATTATTTGGTTTTCTGGCGGCGATGTCGAATGTTTAGGTGTTCTGACAGCGTTGTCAAATTTTTTTGGTTTTCCGGCGGCGATGTCGGATGTTTTGGTTTTCTGGCGGCGATGTCATTTTATTTTGTTTTTCGGCGCCGATGTTGGAAATTTTGGTTTTCTGGCGGCGATGTCAGATTATTTGGTTTTTCGGTAGCGATGTTGGATGTTTTGGTTTTTGGGCGGCGATGTCGGATTTTTTGGTTTTCTGGCGGCGATGTCAGATTATTTGGTATTCCGGCGGCAATGTCGGCTGTTTTGGTTTTCTGGCGGCAATGTCAGATTATATGGTTTTCCGGTAGCGATGTTGGATGTTTTGGTTTTCGGGCGGCGATGTCGGATTTTTTGGTTTTCTGGCGGCGATGTCAGATTATTTGTATTCCGGCGGCGATGTCAGATGTTTTGGTTTTCTGGCGGCAATGTCAGATTATTTGGTTTTCCGGCAGCGATGTTGGATATTTTGATTTTTCAGTGGCGATGTCGGATGTTTTGGTTTTCTGGCGGCAACTTCAGATTATTTGGTTTTCCGGCGGCAATGTCAGATTATTTTGTATTCCAACGGCGATGTCAGATACTTTGGTTTTCTAGCGACGATGTCAGATTATTTGGTTTTCCGACGGCGATGACAGATGTTTTGGTTTTCTGGCGGCGATGTCAGATTGTTTGGTTTTTCGGCGGAGATGATGGACGTTTTGGTTTTCCGGCGCCGATGTCGGATGTTTTGGTTTTCTGGCGGCAATGTCAGATTATTTGGTATTCCAGCGGCGATGTCGGATGTTTTGGTTTTCTGGCGACGATGTCAGATTATTTTGTTTTCCGACGGCGATGTCAGATGTTTTGGTTTTCTGGCGACGATGTTAGATTATTTGGTTTTCCGGCGGAGATGTCAGATGTTTTGGTTTTCTGGCGGCGATATCAGATTATTTGGCTTTCCGGCGGCGATGTTGGATGTTTTGGTTTTCCGGCGGCGATGTCGGATGTTTTGGTTTTCTTGCAGCGATGTCAGATTATTTGGTTTTCCGGCTGCGATGTCCGATTATTTGGCCTTCCGGCGGCGATGTTGGATGTTTTGATATTCCGGAGGCGATGTCGGATGTTTTGGTTTTCTCGCGGCGATGTCATTTTATTTTGTTTTCGGCGCCGATGTTTGATGTTTTGGTTTTCTGGCGGCGATGTCAGATTATTTGGTTTTCCGGTCGAGTTGTTCGATGTTTTGGTTTTCCGGAGGCGATGTCGGATGTTTTGGTTTTTTGGCGGCAATGTTAGATTATTTGGTTTTCCGGCAGCGATGTTGGATGTTTTGGTTTTCCGGCGGCGATGTCGGATGTTTTGGTTTTCTGGCGGCGATGTCAGATTATTTGGTTTTCCGGCGGCAATGTCAGATTATTTTGTATTCCAACGGCGATGTCAGATACTTTGGTTTTTTAGCGACGATGTCAGATTATTTGGTTTTCCGACGGCGATGTCAGATGATTTGGTTTTCTGGCGGGGATGTCAGATTATTTGGTTTTCCGGCGGCGATTTCATATGTTTTGGTTTTCTGGGGGCGATGTCATATTATTTGGTTTTCTGGCAGCAATGTCAAATGTTTTGGTTTTCTGGCGGCGATGTCAGATTATTTGGTTTTCCGACGGCGATTTCAGATGTTTTGGTTTTCTGGCGGCGATGTCAGATTATTTTTTTTCCAGAGGCGATGTTGGATGTTGTGGTTTTTCGGCGGCGATGTCGGATGTTTTGGTTTTCTGGAGGCAATGTCAGATTATTTGGTTTTCTGGCGGCGATGTCGAATGTTTAGGTGTTCTGACAGCGTTGTCAAATTTTTTTGGTTTTCCGGCGGCGATGTCGGATGTTTTGGTTTTCTGGCGGCGATGTCATTTTATTTTGTTTTTCGGCGCCGATGTTGGAAATTTTGGTTTTCTGGCGGCGATGTCAGATTATTTGGTTTTTCGGTAGCGATGTTGGATGTTTTCGTTTTCGGGCGGCGATGTCGGATTTTTTGGTTTTCTGGCGGCGATGTCAGATTATTTGGTTTTCTTGCGGCGATGTTGGATGTTTTGGTGTTTTTCGCGGCGATGTTGGATGTTTTGGTTTTCTGGCGGCGATGTTAAATTATTTAGTTTTCTGGCGGCGATGTTGGATGTTTTGGTTTTCTAGCGGCTATGTCAAATTATTTGGTTTTCCGGCGGCAATGTTGGATATTTTGATTTTTCGGCGGCGATGTTGGATATTTTGATTTTCCGGCGGTGATGTCGGATGTTTTGGTTTTCTGGCGGCAACTTCAGATTATTTGGTTTTCCGGCGGCAATGTCAGATTATTTTGTATTCCAACGGCGATGTCAGATACTTTGGTTTTCTAGCGACGATGTCAGATTATTTGGTTTTCCGACGGCGATGTCAGATGATTTGGTTTTCTGGCGGCGATTTCATATGTTTTGGTTTTCTGGCGGCGATGTCATATGTTTTGGTTTTCTGGCGGCAATGTCAGATTATATGGTTTTCCGGTAGCGATGTTGGATGTTTTGGTTTTCGGGCGGCGATGTCGGATTTTTTGGTTTTCTGGCGGCGATGTCAGATTATTTGTATTCCGGCGACGATGTCGGATGTTTTGGTTTTCTGGCGGCAATGTCAGATTATTTAGTTTTCCGACAGCGATGTTGGATGTTTTGGTTTTCCGGCGGCGATGTGGGATGTTTTGGTTTTCTGGCGAGAATGTCAGATTATTTGGTATTTCGGCGGCGATGTCGGATGTTTTGGTTTTCTGGCGGCAATGTTAGATTATTTGGTTTTCCGGCAGCGATGTTGGATGTTTTGGTTTTCCGGCGGCGATGTCAGATGTTTTGGTTTTCTGCCGGCGATGTCAGAATATTTGGTTTTCTTGCGGCGATGTTGGATGTTTTGGTTTTTTTCGCGGCGATGTTGGATGTTTTGGTTTTCTGGCGGCGATGTTAAATTATTTAGTTTTCTGGCGGCGATGTTGGATGTTTTGGTTTTCTAGCGGCTATGTCAAATTATTTGGTTTTCCGGCGGCAATGTTGGATATTTTGATTTTTCGGCGGCGATGTTGGATATTTTGATTTTCCGGCGGCGATGTCGGATGTTTTGGTTTTCTGGCGGCAACTTCAGATTATTTGGTTTTCCGGCGGCAATGTCAGATTATTTTGTATTCCAACGGCGATGTCAGATACTTTGGTTTTCTAGCGACGATGTCAGATTATTTGGTTTTCCGACGGCGATGTCAGATGATTTGGTTTTCTGGCGGCGATGTCAGATTATTTGGTTTTCCGGCGGTGATGTCGGATGTTTTGGTTTTCTGGTGGTGATATCAGATTATTTGGTTTTTCGGCGACGATGTTGGATGTTTTGGTTTCCTGGCAGCGATGTCAGATGTTTTGGTTTTTTGGCGGCGATGTCAGATTATTTGGTTTTCCGGCGGCGATGTCAGATATTTTCATTTTATGGCGGCGATATCAAATGATTTGGTTTTCCTGCGGCAATGTCGGATGTTTTCGTTTTCTGGTGGCAATGTCAGATGTTTTCATTTTCTTGCAGCAATGTTGGATGTTTTGGTTT
The DNA here is from genome assembly GCA_963859935.3 of Lathyrus sativus. NCBI lineage: Eukaryota > Viridiplantae > Streptophyta > Magnoliopsida > Fabales > Fabaceae > Lathyrus > Lathyrus sativus. Next base: position 1,683,789 of record CAWUDS030000990.1, on the reverse strand, counting down.
TCCACCGGCGATGTCGGATATTTTGGTTTTCCGGCAGCGATGTCGGATGTTTTAGTTTTCTTGCGGCGATGTCAGATTATTTGGTTTCCCGGCGGCGACGTCAGATGTTTTAGTTTTCTGGCGGCGATGTCAGATGTTTTGGTTTTCTGGCGGCAATGTCAGATTATTTGGTTTTCCGGCAGCGATGTTGGATATTTTGATTTTTCAGTGGCGATGTTGGATATTTTGATTTTCCGGCGGCGATGTCGGATGTTTTGGTTTTCTGGCGGCAACTTCAGATTATTTGGTTTTCCGGCGGCAATGTCAGATTATTTTGTATTCCAACGGCGATGTCAGATACTTTGATTTTCTAGCGACGATGTCAGATTATTTGGTTTTCCGACGGCGATGACAGATGTTTTGGTATTCTGGCGGCGATGTCAGATTGTTTGGTTTTTCGGCGGAGATGATGGACGTTTTGGTTTTCCGGCGCCGATGTCGGATGTTTTGGTTTTCTGGCGGCAATGTCAGATTATTTGGTATTCCAGCGGCGATGTCGGATGTTTTGGTTTTCTGGCGACGATGTCAGATTATTTTGTTTTCCGACGGCGATGTCAGATGTTTTGGTTTTCTGGCGACGATGTTAGATTATTTGGTTTTCCGGCGGAGATGTCAGATGTTTTGGTTTTCTGGCGGCGATATCAGATTATTTGGCTTTCCGGCGGCGATGTTGGATGTTTTGGTTTTCCGGCAGCGATGTCGGATGTTTTGGTTTTCTTGCAGCGATGTCAGATTATTTGGTTTTCCGGCTGCGATGTCCGATTATTTGGCCTTCCGGCGGCGATGTTGGATGTTTTGATATTCCGGAGGCGATGTCGGATGTTTTGGTTTTCTCGCGGCGATGTCATTTTATTTTGTTTTCGGCGCCGATGTTTGATGTTTTGGTTTTCTGGCGGCGATGTCAGATTATTTGGTTTTCCGGTCGAGTTGTTCGATGTTTTGGTTTTCCGGAGGCGATGTCGGATGTTTTGGTTTTTTGGCGGCAATGTTAGATTATTTGGTTTTCCGGCAGCGATGTTGGATGTTTTGGTTTTCCGGCGGCGATGTCGGATGTTTTGGTTTTCTGGCGGCGATGTCAGATTATTTTGTTTTCTTGCGGCGATGTTGGATGTTTTGGTTTTTTTCGTGGAGATGTTGGATGTTTTGGTTTTCTGGCGGCGATGTTAAATTATTTGGTTTTCTGGCAGCGATGTTGGATGTTTTGGTTTTCTAGCGGCTATGTCAAATTATTTGGTTTTCCGGCGGCGATGTAGGATGTTTTGGTTTTCTGGCGGCGATGTTAGATTATTTGGTTTTTCGGCAGCGATGTTGGATGTTTTGGTTTCCCGGCGGCGATGTCAGATGTTTTGGTTTTCTGGCGGCGATGTCAGATTATTTGGTCTTTCGGCGGGGATGTTGGATGTCTTTCAGCGGGGATGTCGGATGTTTTGGTTTTCTGGCCGCGATGTTAGATTATTTGGTTTTCCGACGGCGATGTTGGATGTTTTAGTCTCCCGGCGGCGATGTCGGATGTTTTGGTTTTCTGGCGACAATGTCAGATTTTTTGGTTTTCCGGCGGCGATGTCGGGTGTTTTTGTTTTTTGGCGGCGTTGTCAGATTATTTGGTTTTCCGACGGCGATGATAAATGTTTTGGTTTTCTGGTGGCAATGTCAGATTGTTTGGTTTTCCGGCAGAGATGTTGGACGTTTTGGTTTTCCAGGGGCGATGTCGGATGTTTTGGTTTTCTGGCGGCAATATCAGATTATTTGGTATTCCGGCAGCGATGTCAGATGTTTTGGTTTTCTGGCGACGATGTCAGACAATTTGGTTTTCCGAAGGCGATGTCAGATGTTTTGGTTTTCTGGCGGCGATGTAAGATTATTTGGTTTTCCGGCGGCGATGTCAGATGTTTTGGTTTTCCGGCAGCAATGTTGGATGTTTTGGTTTTCCGGCGGCGATGTCGGATGTTTTCGTTTTCTGGCGGCGATGTCAGATTATTTGGTTTTCTTCCGGCGATGTTAGATGTTTTGGTTTTTTCGCGGCGATGTTGGATGTTTTGGTTTTCTGGCGGCGGTGTTAGATTATTTGGTTTTCTGGCGGCGATGTTGAATGGTTTGGTTTTCTAGCGGCGATGTCAGATTATTTGGTTTTCCGGCGGCGATGTAGGATGTTTTGGTTTTCTGGCGGCGATGTTAGATTTATTGGTTTTTCGGCAGCGATGTTGGATGTTTTGGTTTCCCGGCGGCGATGTCAGATGTTTTGGTTTTCTGGCGGCGATGTCAGATTGTTTGGTTTTCCGGCCGAGATGTTGGACGTTTTGGTTTTCCAGCAGCGATGTCGGATGTTTTGGTTTTCTTGCGGCGATGTCAGATTATTTGGTATTCCGGCGGCAATGTCGGATGTTTTGGTTTTCTGGCGACGATGTCAGATTATTTGGTTTTCCGGTGGCGATGTCGGATGTTTTGGTTTTCTGGCGGCGATGTCAGATTATTTGGTTTTTCGGCGGCGATGTCGGATGTTTTGGTTTTCTGGCAGCAATGTCAGATTATTTGGTTTTCCGGCAGCAATGTTGGATGTTTTGGTTTTCCGGCGGCGATGTCGGATGTTTTGGTTTTCTTGCGGCGATGTTAGATTATTTGGTTTTCCAGCAACGATGACGGATGTTTTGGTTTTCTGCCGACGATGTCAGATTATTTGGTTTTTCGGCAGAGTTGTTGGATGTTTTGGTTTGCCAGCAGCGATGTCGGATTATTTGGTTTTCTGGCGGCAATGTTAGATTATTTGGTATTCCGGCGGCGATTTCAGATGTTTTGGTTTTCTGGCGGCGATGTCATATTATTTGGTTTTCTGGCGGCGATGTCATATTATTTGGTTTTCCGGCGGCGATGTCAAATGTTTTGGTTTTCTGGCGGCGATGTCAGATTATTTGGTTTTCCGGCGGCGATTTCAGATGTTTTGGTTTTCTGGCGGCGATGTCAGATTATTTTTTTTCCAGAGACGATGTTGGATGTTGTGGTTTTTCGGCGGCGATGTCGGATGTTTTGGTTTTCTGGAGGCAATGTCAGATTATTTGGTTTTCTGGCACCGATGTCGAATGTTTAGGTGTTCTGGCAGCGTTGTCAAATTTTTTTGGTTTTCCGGCGGCGATGTCGGATGTTTTGGTTTTCTGGCGGCGATTTCATTTTATTTTGTTTTTCGGCGCCGATGTTGGAAATTTTGGTTTTCTTGCGGCGATGTCAGATTATTTGGTTTTTCGGTAGCGATGTTGGATGTTTTGGTTTTCGGGCGGCGATGTCGGATTTTTTGGTTTTCTGGCGGCGATGTCAGATTATTTGGTATTCCGGCGGCAATGTCGGCTGTTTTGGTTTTCTGGCGGCAATGTCAGATTATATGGTTTTCCGGTAGCGATGTTGGATGTTTAATTTTCGGGCGGCGATGTCGGATTTTTTGGTTTTCTGGCGGCGATGTCAGATTATTTGTATTCCGGCGACGATGTCGGATGTTTTGGTTTTCTGGCGGCAATGTCAGATTATTTAGTTTTCCGACAGCGATGTTGGATGTTTTGGTTTTCCGGCGGCGATGTCGGATGTTTTGGTTTTCTGGCGGGAATGTCAGATTATTTGGTATTTCGGCAGCGATGTCAGATGTTTTGGTTTTCTGGCGGCAATGTCAGATTATTTGGTTTTCCGGCAGCGATGTTGGATGTTTTGGTTTTCTGGCGGCGATGTCAGATGTTTTGGTTTTCTGCCGGCGATGTCAGAATATTTGGTTTTCTTGCGGCGATGTTGGATGTTTTGGTGTTTTTCGTGGCGATGTTGGATGTTTTGGTTTTCTGGCGGCGATGTTAAATTATTTAGTTTTCTGGCGGCGATGTTGGATGTTTTGGTTCTCTAGCGGCTATGTCAAATTATTTGGTTTTCCGGCGGCAATGTTGGATATTTTGATTTTTCGGCGGCGATGTTGGATATTTTGATTTTCCGGCGGTGATGTCGGATGTTTTGGTTTTCTGGCGGCAACTTCAGATTATTTGGTTTTCCGGCGGCAATGTCAGATTATTTTGTATTCCAATGGCGATGTCAGATACTTTGGTTTTCTAGCGACGATGTCAGATTATTTGGTTTTCCGACGGCGATGTCAGATGATTTGGTTTTCTGGCGGCGATGTCAGATTATTTGGTTTTCCTGCGGTGATGTCGGATGTTTTGGTTTTCTGGCGGCAATGTCAGATTATATGGTTTTCCGGTAGCGATGTTGGATGTTTTGGTTTTCGGGCGGCGATGTCGGATTTTTTGGTTTTCTGGCGGCGATGTCAGATTATTTGTATTCCGGCGACGATGTCGGATGTTTTGGTTTTCTGGCGGCAATGTCAGATTATTTAGTTTTCCGACAGCGATGTTGGATGTTTTGGTTTTCCGGCGGCGATGTGGGATGTTTTGGTTTTCTGGCGAGAATGTCAGATTATTTGGTATTTCGGCGGCGATGTCGGATGTTTTGGTTTTCTGGCGGCAATGTCAGATTATTTGGTTTTCCGGCAGCGATGTTGGATGTTTTGGTTTTCCGGCGGCGATGTCAGATGTTTTGGTTTTCTGCCGGCGATGTCAGAATATTTGGTTTTCTTGCGGCGATGTTGGATGTTTTGGTTTTTTTCGCGGCGATGTTGGATGTTTTGGTTTTCTGGCGGCGATGTTAAATTATTTAGTTTTCTGGCGGCGATGTTGGATGTTTTGGTTTTCTAGTGGCTATGTCAAATTATTTGGTTTTCCGGCGGCAATGTTGGATATTTTGATTTTTCGGCGGCGATGTTGGATATTTTGATTTTCCGGCGGCGATGTCGGATGTTTTGGTTTTCTGGCGGCAACTTCAGATTATTTGGTTTTCCGGCGGCAATGTCAGATTATTTTGTATTCCAACGGCGATGTCAGATACTTTGGTTTTTTAGCGACGATGTCAGTTTATTTGGTTTTCCGACGGCGATGTCAGATGATTTGGTTTTCTGGCGGCGATGTCAGATTATTTGGTTTTCCGGCGGTGATGTCGGATGTTTTGGTTTTCTGGTGGTGATATCAGATTATTTGGTTTTTCGGCGACGATGTTGGATGTTTTGGTTTCCTGGCAGCGATGTCAGATGTTTTGGTTTTTTGGCGGCGATGTCAGATTATTTGGTTTTCCGGCGGCGATGTCAGATATTTTCATTTTATGGCGGCGATATCAAATGATTTGATTTTCCTGCGGCAATGTCGGATGTTTTCGTTTTCTGGTGGCGATGTCAGGTTATTTGGTTTTCTTGCAGCGATGTTGGATGTTTTGGTTTTCCACCGGCGATGTCGGATATTTTGGTTTTCTAGCGGCGATGTCAGATTATTTGGTTTTCCGGCAGCGATGTCGGATGTTTTAGTTTTCTTGTTGCGATGTCAGATTATTTGGTTTTCCGGCGGCGATGTCGAATGTTTTGGTTTTCTGGCGGCGATGTCGGATGTTTTGGTTTTCTGGCGGAAATGTCAGATTATTTGGTTTTCCGGCAGCGATGTTGGATGTTTTGGTTTTCCGGCGGCGATGTCAGATGTTTTGGTTTTCTGCCGGAGATGTCAGAATATTTTGTTTTCTTGCGGCGATGTTGGATGTTTTGGTTTTTTTCGCGGCGATGTTGGATGTTTTGGTTTTCTGGCGGCGATGTTAAATTATTTGGTTTTCTGGCGGCGATGTTGTATGTTTTGGTTTTCTAGCGGCTATGTCAAATTATTTGGTTTTCCGGCGGCAATGTTGGATATTTTGATTTTTCGGCAGCGATGTTGGATATTTTGATTTTCCGGCGGCGATGTCGGATGTTTTGGTTTTCTGGCCGCAACTTCAGATTATTTGGTTTTCCGGCGGCAATGTCAGATTATTTTGTATTCCAACGGCGATGTTAGATACTTTGGTTTTCTAGCGACGATGTCATATTATTTGGTTTTCCGACGGCGATGTCAGATGATTTGGTTTTCTGGCGGCGATGTCAGATTATTTGGTTTTCCGGCGGTGATGTCGGATGTTTTGGTTTTCTGGTGGTGATATCAGATTATTTGGTTTTTCGGCGATGATGTTGGATGTTTTGGTTTTTCGACAGCGATGTCAGATGTTTTGGTTTTCTGGCGGCGATGTCAGATTATTTGGTTTTCCGGCGGCGATGTCAGATGTTTTCATTTTCTGGCGGCGATATCAAATGATTTGGTTTTCCTGCGGCAATGTCAGATGTTTTCGTTTTCTGGTGGCGATGTCAGATTATTTGGTTTTCTTGCAGCGATGTTGGATGTTTTGGTTTTCCACCGGCGATGTCGGATATTTTGGTTTTCTGGCGGCGATGTCAGATTATTTGGTTTTCCGGCAGCGATGTCGGATGTTTTAGTTTTCTTGCGGCGATGTCAGATTATTTGGTTTCCCGGCGGCGATGTCAGATGTTTTAGTTTTCTGGCGGCGATGTCAGATGTTTTGGTTTTCTGGCGGCAATGTCAGATTATTTGGTTTTCCGGCAGCGATGTTGGATATTTTGATTTTTCAGTGGCGATGTTGGATATTTTGATTTTCCGGCGGCGATGTCGGATGTTTTGGTTTTCTGGCGGCAACTTCAGATTATTTGGTTTTCCGGCGGCAATGTCAGATTATTTTGTTTTCCAACGGCGATGTCAGATACTTTGGTTTTCTAGCGACGATGTCAGATTATTTGGTTTTCCGACGGCGATGACAGATGTTTTGGTTTTCTGGCGGCGATGTCAGATTGTTTGGTTTTTCGGCGGAGATGATGGACGTTTTGGTTTTCCGGCGCCGATGTCGGATGTTTTGGTTTTCTGGCGGCAATGTCAGATTATTTGGTATTCCAGCGGCGATGTCGGATGTTTTGGTTTTCTGGCGACGATGTCAGATTATTTTGTTTTCCGACGGCGATGTCAGATGTTTTGGTTTTCTGGCGACGATGTTAGATTATTTGGTTTTCCGGCGGAGATGTCAGATGTTTTGGTTTTCTGGCGGCGATATCAGATTATTTGGCTTTCCGGCGGCGATGTTGGATGTTTTGGTTTTCCGGCGGCGATGTCGGATGTTTTGGTTTTCTTGCAGCGATGTCAGATTATTTGGTTTTCCGGCTGCGATGTCCGATTATTTGGCCTTCCGGCGGCGATGTTGGATGTTTTGATATTCCGGAGGCGATGTCGGATGTTTTGGTTTTCTCGCGGCGATGTCATTTTATTTTGTTTTCGGCGCCGATGTTTGATGTTTTGGTTTTCTGGCGGCGATGTTAGATTATTTGGTTTTCCGGTCGAGTTGTTCGATGTTTTGGTTTTCCGGAGGCGATGTCGGATGTTTTGGTTTTTTGGCGGCAATGTTAGATTATTTGGTTTTCCAGCAGCGATGTTGGATGTTTTGGTTTTCCGGCGGCGATGTCGGATGTTTTGGTTTTCTGGCGGCGATGTCAGATTATTTGGTTTTCCGGCGGCAATGTCAGATTATTTTGTATTCCAACGGCGATGTCAGATACTTTGGTTTTCTAGCGACGATGTCAGATTATTTGGTTTTCCGACGGCGATGTCAGATGATTTGGTTTTCTGGCGGGGATGTCAGATTATTTGGTTTTCCGGCGGCGATTTCATATGTTTTGGTTTTCTGGCGGCGATGTCATATTATTTGGTTTTCTAGCAGCAATGTCAAATGTTTTGGTTTTCTGGCGGCGATGTCAGATTATTTGGTTTTCCGACGGCGATTTCAGATGTTTTGGTTTTCTGGCGGCGATGTCAGATTATTTTTTTTCCAGAGGTGATGTTGGATGTTGTGGTTTTTCGGCGGCGATGTCGGATGTTTTGGTTTTCTGGAGGCAATGTCAGATTATTTGGTTTTCTGGCGGCGATGTCGAATGTTTAGGTGTTCTGACAGCGTTGTCAAATTTTTTTGGTTTTCCGGCGGCGATGTCGGATGTTTTGGTTTTCTGGCGGCGATGTCAGATTATTTGGTTTTCTAGCGACGATGTCAGATTATTTGGTTTTCCGACGGCGATGTCAGATGATTTGGTTTTCTGGCGGCGATGTCAGATTATTTGGTTTTCCGGCGGTGATGTCGGATGTTTTGGTCTTCTGGCGGCAATGTCAGATTATATGGTTTTCCGGTAGCGATGTTGGATGTTTTGGTTTTTGGGCGGCGATGTCGGATTTTTTGGTTTTCTGGCGGCGATGTCAGATTATTTCTATTCCGGCGACGATGTCGGATGTTTTGGTTTTCTGGCGGCAATGTCAGATTATTTAGTTTTCCGACAGCGATGTTGGATGTTTTGGTTTTCCGGCGGCGATGTGGGATGTTTTGGTTTTCTGGCGAGAATGTCAGATTATTTGGTATTTCGGCGGCGATGTCGGATGTTTTGGTTTTCTGGCGGCAATGTCAGATTATTTGGTTTTCCGGCAGCGATGTTAGATGTTTTGGTTTTCCGGCGGCGATGTCAGATGTTTTGGTTTTCTGCCGGCGATGTCAGAATATTTGGTTTTCTTGCGGCGATGTTGGATGTTTTGGTTTTTTTCGCGGCGATGTTGGATGTTTTGGTTTTCTGGCGGCGATGTTAAATTATTTAGTTTTCTGGCGGCGATGTTGGATGTTTTGGTTTTCTAGCGGCTATGTCAAATTATTTGGTTTTCCGGCGGCAATGTTGGATATTTTGATTTTTCGGCGGCGATGTTGGATATTTTGATTTTCCGGCGGCGATGTCGGATGTTTTGGTTTTCTGGCGGCAACTTCAGATTATTTGGTTTTCCGGCGGCAATGTCAGATTATTTTGTATTCCAACGGCGATGTCAGATACTTTGGTTTTCTAGCGACGATGTCAGATTATTTGGTTTTCCGACGGCGATGTCAGATTATTTGGTTTTCCGGCGGTGATGTCGGATGTTTTGGTTTTCTGGTGGTGATATCAGATTATTTGGTTTTTCGGCGACGATGTTGGATGTTTTGGTTTCCTGGCAGCGATGTCAGATGTTTTGGTTTTTTGGCGGCGATGTCAGATTATTTGGTTTTCCGGCGGCGATGTCAGATATTTTCATTTTATGGCGGCGATATCAAATGATTTGGTTTTCCTGCGGCAATGTCGGATGTTTTCGTTTTCTGGTGGCGATGTCAGGTTATTTGGTTTTCTTGCAGCGATGTTGGATGTTTTGGTTTTCCACCGGCGATGTCGGATATTTTGGTTTTCTAGCGGCGATGTCAGATTATTTGGTTTTCCGGCAGCGATGTCGGATGTTTTAGTTTTCTTGTTGCGATGTCAGATTATTTGGTTTTCCGGCGGCGATGTCGAATGTTTTGGTTTTCTGGCGGCGATGTCGGATGTTTTGGTTTTCTGGCGGAAATGTCAGATTATTTGGTTTTCCGGCAGCGATGTTGGATGTTTTGGTTTTCCGGCGGCGATGTCAGATGTTTTGGTTTTCTGCCGGCGATGTCAGAATATTTTGTTTTCTTGCGGCGATGTTGGATGTTTTGGTTTTTTTCGTGGCGATGTTGGATGTTTTGGTTTTCTGGCGGCGATGTTAAATTATTTGGTTTTCTGGCGGCGATGTTGTATGTTTTGGTTTTCTAGCGGCTATGTCAAATTATTTGGTTTTCCGGCGGCAATGTTGGATATTTTGATTTTTCGGCGGCGATGTTGGATATTTTGATTTTCCGGCGGCGATGTCGGATGTTTTGGTTTTCTGGCCGCAACTTCAGATTATTTGGTTTTCCGGCGGCAATGTCAGATTATTTTGTATTCCAACGGCGATGTTAGATACTTTGGTTTTCTAGCGACGATGTCATATTATTTGGTTTTCCGACGGCGATGTCAGATGATTTTGTTTTCTGGCGGCGATGTCAGATTATTTGGTTTTCCGGCGGTGATGTCGGATGTTTTGGTTTTCTGGTGGTGATATCAGATTATTTGGTTTTTCGGCGATGATGTTGGATGTTTTGGTTTTTCGGCAGCGATGTCAGATGTTTTGGTTTTCTGGCGGCGATGTCAGATTATTTGGTTTTCCGGCGGCGATGTCAGATGTTTTCATTTTCTGGCGGCGATATCAAATGATTTGGTTTTCCTGCGGCAATGTCAGATGTTTTCGTTTTCTGGTGGCGATGTCAGATTATTTGGTTTTCTTGCAGCGATGTTGGATGTTTTGGTTTTCCACCGGCGATGTCGGATATTTTGGTTTTCTGGCGGCGATGTCAGATTATTTGGTTTTCCGGCAGCGATGTCGGATGTTTTAGTTTTCTTGCGGCGATGTCAGATTATTTGGTTTCCCGGCGGCGATGTCAGATGTTTTAGTTTTCTGGCGGCGATGTCAGATGTTTTGGTTTTCTGGCGGCAATGTCAGATTATTTGGTTTTCCGGCAGCGATGTTGGATATTTTGATTTTTCAGTGGCGATGTTGGATATTTTGATTTTCCGGCGGCGATGTCGGATGTTTTGGTTTTCTGGCGGCAACTTCAGATTATTTGGTTTTCCGGCGGCAATGTCAGATTATTTTGTATTCCAACGGCGATGTCAGATACTTTGGTTTTCTAGCGACGATGTCAGATTATTTGGTTTTCCGACGGCGATGACAGATGTTTTGGTTTTCTGGCGGCGATGTCAGATTGTTTGGTTTTTCGGCGGAGATGATGGACGTTTTGGTTTTCCGGCGCCGATGTCGGATGTTTTGGTTTTCTGGCGGCAATGTCAGATTATTTGGTATTCCAGCGGCGATGTCGGATGTTTTGGTTTTCTGGCGACGATGTCAGATTATTTTGTTTTCCGACGGCGATGTCAGATGTTTTGGTTTTCTGGCGACGATGTTAGATTATTTGGTTTTCCGGCGGAGATGTCAGATGTTTTGGTTTTCTGGCGGCGATATCAGATTATTTGGCTTTCCGGCGGCGATGTTGGATGTTTTGGTTTTCCGGCGGCGATGTCGGATGTTTTGGTTTTCTTGCAGCGATGTCAGATTATTTGGTTTTCTGGCTGCGATGTCCGATTATTTGGCCTTCCGGCGGCGATGTTGGATGTTTTGATATTCCGGAGGCGATGTCGGATGTTTTGGTTTTCTCGCGGCGATGTCATTTTATTTTGTTTTCGGCGCCGATGTTTGATGTTTTGGTTTTCTGGCTGCGATGTCAGATTATTTGGTTTTCCGGTCGAGTTGTTCGATGTTTTGGTTTTCCGGAGGCGATGTCGGATGTTTTGGTTTTTTGGCGGCAATGTTAGATTATTTGGTTTTCCGGCAGCGATGTTGGATGTTTTGGTTTTCCGGCGGCGATGTCGGATGTTTTGGTTTTCTGGCGGCGATGTCAGATTATTTTGTTTTCTTGCGGCGATGTTGGATGTTTTGGTTTTTTTCGCGGAGATGTTGGATGTTTTGGTTTTCTGGCGGCGATGTTAAATTATTTGGTTTTCTGGCAGCGATGTTGGATGTTTTGGTTTTCTAGCGGCTATGTCAAATTATTTGGTTTTCCGGCGGCGATGTAGGATGTTTTGGTTTTCTGGCGGCGATGTTAGATTATTTGGTTTTTCGGCAGCGATGTTGGATGTTTTGGTTTCCCGGCGGCGATGTCAGATGTTTTGGTTTTCTGGCGGCGATGTCAGATTATTTGGTCTTTCGGCGGGGATGTTGGATGTCTTTCAGCGGGGATGTCGGATGTTTTGGTTTTCTGGCGGCGATGTTAGATTATTTGGTTTTCCGACGGCGATGTTGGATGTTTTAGTCTTCCGGCGGCGATGTCGGATGTTTTGGTTTTCTGGCGACAATGTCAGATTTTTTGGTTTTCCGGCGGCGATGTCGGGTGTTTTTGTTTTTTGGCGGCGTTGTCAGATTATTTGGTTTTCCGACGGCGATGATAAATGTTTTGGTTTTCTGGTGGCAATGTCAGATTGTTTGGTTTTCTGGCAGAGATGTTGGACGTTTTGGTTTTCCAGGGGCGATATCGGATGTTTTGGTTTTCTGGCGGCGATGTCAGATTATTTGGTTTTCCGGCGGCGATGTCGGATGTTTTGGTTTTTCTGGTGGTGATATCAGATTATTTGGTTTTCCAACGGCGTTGTTGGATGTTTTGTTTTTCCGGCAGCGATGTCGGATGTTTTGGTTTTCTGGCGGCAATGTCAGATTTTTTTGGTTTTCCCGCGGCGATGTCGGATGTTTTGGTTTTCTGGCGACGATGTCGGATTATTTGGTTTTCTGGCGCTATGTCAGATTATTGGGTTTTCCGATGGCGATGACGGATGTTTTGGTTTTCTGGCGGCGATGTCAGATTATTTGGTTTTCCGACAGCGATGTCGGATGTTTTGGTTTTCTGGCGACGATGTCAGATTATTTGGTTTTTCCGATGGCGATGTCAAATGTTTTTGTTTTCTGGCGGCGATGTCAGATTATTTGGTTTTCTGGCGGCGATGTCGGATTGTTTGGTTTTCCGGCGGCGATATCAGATTATTTGGATTATTTGGTTTTCTGGCGGCGATATCAGATTATTTGGTTTTCTGGAGGCGATGTTGGATGTTTTGGTTTTCCGGCGGCGATGTCGGATGTTTTGGTTTTCTTGCGACGATGTCAGATTATTTTGTTTTACGGCGGCGATGTCGGATGTTTTGGTTTTTTGGCGGCAATGTCAAATTATTTGGTTTTCTGGCGGTGATGTTGGATGTTTTGGTTTTCTTGTGGCGATGTCAGATTATTTGGCTATCCGGCGGCGATGTTGGATGTTTTGGTTTTCTGGCGGCGATATCACATGATTTGGTTTTCCGGCGGCGATGTCAGATGTTTTCGTTTTCTGACGGCGATGTTAGATTATTTGGTTTTCTGACAGCGATGTAGGAGATTTTGGTTTTCCGCCGGCGATGTCGGATGTTTTGGTTTTCTGGCGGCGATGTAAGATTATTTGGTTTTCCGGCGGCGATGTCAGGTGTTTTGGATTTCTGACGGCGATGTCAGATTATTTGGTTTTCCGAAGGCGATGTTGGATGCTTTGGTTTTCCGGCAGCGATGTCAGATGTTTTGGTTTTCTGGTGGCAATGTCAGATTATTTTGTAGTCCAACGGCGATGTCAGATATTTTGGTTTTCTGGCGATGATGTCAGATTATTTGGTTTTCCGACAGCGATGTCGGATGTTTTGGTTTTCTTGCGGTGAGGTCAGATTATTTGGTTTCCGACGACGATGTCGGATGTTTTGATTTTCTGGCGGCGAAGTCTGATTATTTGGTTTTCTAGCGGCGATGTTGGATGTTGTGGTTTTCCGGCGACGATGTCGGATGTTTTGGTTTTCTGGCAGGAATGTCAGATTATTTGGTTTTCCGGCGGTGATGTCAGATATTTTGGTTTTCTGGCGACGATGTCAGATTATTTGGTTTTCCGGCGGCGATGTCAGATGTTTTGGTTTTCTGGCGGCGATGTCAGATTATTTGGTTTTCCGGCGGCGATGTCGGATGTTTTGGTTTTCTGGCAGCAATGTTAGATTTTTTGGTTTTACAGCGGCGATGTCGGTTGTTTTGGTTTTCTGGCGACGATGTAAGATTATTTGGTTTTCCGACGGCGATGACGGATGTTTTGGTTTTCTGGCTGCGATGTCTGGTTATTTGGTTTTCCGGCGAAGATGTTGGATGTTTTGGTATTCCGGCGGCGATGTCGGATGTTTTGGTTTTCTGGTGGCAATGTCAGATTATTTTGTATTCCAACGGCGATGTCAGATATTTTGGTTTTCTGGCGACGATGTCAGATTATTTGGTTTTCCGACGGCGATGTCAAATGTTTTGGTTTTCTGGCGGCGATGTCAGATTATTTGGTTTTCCGGCGGCGATGTCGGATGTTTTGGTTTTTCTGGTGGTGATATCAGATTATTTGGTTTTCCAACGGCGTTGTTGGATGTTTTGTTTTTCCGGCAGCGATGTCGGATGTTTTGGTTTTCCCGCGGCGATGTCAGATGTTTTGGTTTTCTGGCGGCGATGTCGGATTATTTGGTTTTCTGGCGCTATGTCAGATTATTGGGTTTTCCGATGGCGGCTATGTCAGATTATTTGGTTTTACGGCGGCGATGTCGGATGTTTTGGTTTTTTGGCGGCGATGTCAGATTATTTGGTTTTCTGGCGGTGATGTTGGATGTTTTGGTTTTCTTGGGGCGATGTCAGATTATTTGGCTTTCCGGCGGCGATGTTGGATGTTTTGGTTTTCTGGCGGCGATATCACATGATTTGGTTTTCCAGCGGCGATGTCAGATGTTTTCGTTTTCTGACGGCGATGTCAGATTATTTGGTTTTCTGACAGCGATGTTGGAGATTTTGGTTTTCCGCCGGCGATGTCGGATGTTTTGGTTTTCTGGTGGCGATGTAAGATTATTTGGTTTTCCGGCGGCGATGTCAGGTGTTTTGGATTTCTGACGGCAATGTCAGATTATTTGGTTTTCCGAAGGCGATGTTGGATGCTTTGGTTTTCCGGTAGCGATGTCGGATGTTTTGGTTTTCTAGCGGCAATGTCAGATTTTTTGGTTTTCCGACGGCGATGACAGATATTTTGGTTTTCTGGCGGCGATGTCAGATTGTTTGGTTTTTCGGCGTGGATGTTGGACGTTTTGGTTTTCCGGCGCCGATGTCGGATGTTTTGGTTTTTTGGCGGCAATGTCAGATTATTTGGTACTCCAGTGGCGATGTCGGATGTTTTGGTTTTCTGCCGACGATGTCAGATTATTTGGTTTTCCGACGGCGATGTCAGATGTTTTGGTTTTCTGGCGACGATGTCAGATTATTTGGTTTTCCGGCGGCGATGTCAGATGTTTTGGTTTTCTGGCGGCGATGTCAGATTATTTGGTTTTCCGGGGGCGATGTCGGATGTTTTGGTTTTCTGGCGGCAATGTCAGATTTTTTGGTTTTGCAGCGGCGATGTCGGTTGTTTTGGTTTTCTGGCGGCGATGTCAGATTATTTGGTTTTCCGACGGCGATGACGGATGTTTTGGTTTTCTGGCGGCGATGTCAGGTTATTTGGTTTTCCGGCGGAGATGTTGGATCTTTCTGTATTCCTGCGGCGATGTCGGATGTTTTGGTTTTCTGGTGGCAATGTCAGATTATTTTGTATTCCAACGGCAATGTCAGATATTTTGGTTTTCTGGCGACGATGTCAGATTATTTGGTTTTCCGGCAGCGATGTCGGATGTTTTGGTTTTCTTGCGGTGAGGTCAGATTATTTAGTTTTCCGACGACGATGTCGGATGTTTTGGTTTTCTGGCGGCGAAGTCTGATTATTTGGTTTTCTAGCGGCGATGTCGGATGTTTTGGTTTTCTGGTGGCAATGTCAGATTATTTTGTATTCCAACGGCGATGTCAGATATTTTGGTTTTCTGGCGACGATGTCAGATTATTTGGTTTTCCGACGGCGATGTCAAATGTTTTGGTTTTCTGGCGGCGATGTCAGATTATTTGGTTTTCCGGCGGCGATGTCGGATGTTTTGGTTTTTCTGGTGGTGATATCAGATTATTTGGTTTTCCAACGGCGTTGTTGGATGTTTTGTTTTTCCGGCAGCAATGTCGGATGTTTTCGTTTTCCCGCGGCGATGTCGGATGTTTTGGTTTTCTGGCGGCGATGTCGGATTATTTGGTTTTCTGGCGCTATGTCAGATTATTGGGTTTTCCGATGGCGGCTATGTCAGATTATTTGGTTTTACGGCGGCGATGTCGGATGTTTTGGTTTTTTGGCGGCGATGTCAGATTATTTGGTTTTCTGGCGGTGATGTTGGATGTTTTGGTTTTCTTGGGGCGATGTCAGATTATTTGGCTTTCCGGCGGCGATGTTGGATGTTTTGGTTTTCTGGCGGCGATATCACATGATTTGGTTTTCCAGCGGCGATGTCAGATGTTTTCGTTTTCTGACGGCGATGTCAGATTATTTGGTTTTCTGACAGCGATGTTGGAGATTTTGGTTTTCCGCCGGCGATGTCGGATGTTTTGGTTTTCTGGTGGCGATGTAAGATTATTTGGTTTTCCAGCGGCGATGTCAGGTGTTTTGGATTTCTGACGGCAATGTCAGATTATTTGGTTTTCCGAAGGCGATGTTGGATGCTTTGGTTTTCCGGTAGCGATGTCGGATGTTTTGGTTTTCTAGCGGCAATGTCAGATTTTTTGGTTTTCCGACGGCGATGACAGATATTTTGGTTTTCTGGCGGCGATGTCAGATTGTTTGGTTTTTCGGCGGGGATGTTGGACGTTTTGGTTTTCCGGCGCCGATGTCGGATGTTTTGGTTTTTTGGCGGCAATGTCAGATTATTTGGTACTCCAGTGGCGATGTCGGATGTTTTGGTTTTCTGCCGACGATGTCAGATTATTTGGTTTTCCGACGGCGATGTCAGATGTTTTGGTTTTCTGGCGACGATGTCAGATTATTTGGTTTTCCGGCGGCGATGTCAGATGTTTTGGTTTTCTGGCGGCGATGTCAGATTATTTGGTTTTCCGACGGCGATGACGGATGTTTTGGTTTTCTGGCGGCGATGTCAGGTTATTTGGTTTTCCGGCGGAGATGTTGGATCTTTTGGTATTCCGGCGGCGATGTCGGATGTTTTGGTTTTCTGGTGGCAATGTCAGATTATTTTGTATTCCAACGGCAATGTCAGATATTTTGGTTTTCTGGCGACGATGTCAGATTATTTGGTTTTCCGGCAGCGATGTCAGATGTTTTGGTTTTCTTGCGGTGAGGTCAGATTATTTAGTTTTCCGACGACGATGTCGGATGTTTTGGTTTTCTGGCGGCGAAGTCTGATTATTTGGTTTTCTAGCGGCGATGTTGGATGTTGTGGTTTTCCGGCGACGATGTCGGATGTTTTGGTTTTCTGGCAGGAATGTAAGATTATTTGGTTTTCTAGCGGCGATGTTAAATGTTGTGGTTTTCCGGCGACGATGTCGGATGTTTTGGTTTTCTGGCAGGAATGTAAGATTATTTGGTTTTCCGGCGGCGATGTCAGATATTTTGGTTTTCTGGCGACGATGTCAGATTATTTGGTTTTCCGGCGGCGATGTCAGATGTTTTGGTTTTCTGGCGGCGATGTCAGATTATTTGGTTTTCTGGCGGCGATGTCGGATGTTTTGGTTTTCTGGCAGCAATGTTAGATTTTTTGGTTTTACAGCGGCGATGTCGGTTGTTTTGGTTTTCTGGCGACGATGTAAGATTATTTGGTTTTCCGACGGCGATGACGGATGTTTTGGTTTTCTGGCGGCGATGTCTGGTTATTTGGTTTTCCGGCGGAGATGTTGGATCTTTTGGTATTCCGGCGGCGATGTCGGATGTTTTGGTTTTCTGGTGGCAATGTCAGATTATTTTGTAGTCCAACGGCGATGTCAGATATTTTGGTTTTCTGGCGATGATGTCAGATTATTTGGTTTTCCGGCAGCGATGTGGGATGTTTTGGTTTTCTTGCGGTGAGGTCAAATTATTTGGTTTCCGACGACGATGTCGGATGTTTTGATTTTCTGGCGGCGAAGTCTAATTATTTGGTTTTCTAGCGGCGATGTTGGATGTTGTGGTTTTCCGGCGACGATGTCGGATGTTTTGGTTTTCTGGCAGGAATGTCAGATTATTTGGTTTTCCGACGGTGATGTCATATATTTTGGTTTTCTGGCGACGATGTCAGATTATTTGGTTTTCCGACGGCGATGTCAGATGTTTTGGTTTTCTGGCGGCGATGTCAGATTATTTGGTTTTCCGGCGGCGATGTCGGATGTTTTGGTTTTCTGGCAGCAATGTCAGATTTTTTGGTTTTGCAGCGGCGATGTCGGTTGTTTTGGTTTTCTGGCGACGATGTAAGATTATTTGGTTTTCCGACGACGATGACGGATGTTTTGGTTTTCTGGCTGCGATGTCTGGTTATTTGGTTTTCCGGCGGAGATGTTGGATGTTTAGGTATTCCGGCGGCGATGTCGGATGTTTTGGTTTTCTGGTGGCAATGTCAGATTATTTTGTATTCCAACGGCGATGTCAGATATTTTGGTTTTCTGGAGACGATGTCAGATTATTTGGTTTTCCGACGGCGATGTCAGATGTTTTGGTTTTCTGGCGGCGATGTCAGATTATTTGGTTTTCCGGCGGCGATGTCGGATGTTTTGGTTTTTTCTGGTGGTGATATCAAATTATTTGGTTTTCCAACGGCGTTGTTGGATGTTTTGTTTTTCCGGCAGCGATGTCGGATGTTTTGGTTTTCTGGCGGGAATGTCAGATTTTTTTGGTTTTCCCGCGGCGATGTCGGATGTTTTGGTTTTCTAGCGACGATGTCGGATTATTTGGTTTTCTGGCGCTATGTCAGATTATTGGGTTTTCCGATGGCGATGACGGATGTTTTGGTTTTCTGGCGGCGATGTCAGATTATTTGGTTTTCCGACAGCGATGTCGGATGTTTTGGTTTTCTGGCGACGATGTCAGATTATTTGGTTTTTCCGATGGCGATGTCAAATGTTTTGGTTTTCTGGCGGCGATGTCAGATTATTTGGTTTTCTGGCGGCGATGTCGGATTGTTTGGTTTTCCGGCGGCGATATCAGATTATTTGGATTATTTGGTTTTCTGGCGGCGATATCAGATTATTTGGTTTTCCGGAGGCGATGTTGGATGTTTTGGTTTTCCGGCGGCGATGTCGGATGTTTTGGTTTTCTTGCGGCGATGTCAGATTATTTGGTTTTACGGCGGCGATGTCGGATGTTTTGGTTTTTTGGCGGCAATGTCAGATTATTTGGTTTTCTGGCGGTGATGTTGGATGTTTTGGTTTTCTTGTGGCGATGTCAGATTATTTGGCTATCCGGCGGCGATGTTGGATGTTTTGGTTTTCTGGCGGCGATATCACATGATTTGGTTTTCCGGCGGCGATGTCAGATGTTTTCGTTTTCTGACGGCGATGTCAGATTATTTGGTTTTCTGACAGCGATGTTGGAGATTTTGGTTTTCCGCCGGCGATGTCGAATGTTTTGGTTTTCTGGCGGCGATGTCTGGTTATTTGGTTTTCCGGCGGAGATGTTGGATCTTTTGGTATTCCGGCGGCGATGTCGGATGTTTTGGTTTTCTGGTGGCAATGTCAAATTATTTTGTAGTCCAACGGCGATGTCAGATATTTTGGTTTTCTGGCGATGATGTCAGATTATTTGGTTTTCCGGCAGCGATGTGGGATGTTTTGGTTTTCTTGCGGTGAGGTCAGATTATTTGGTTTCCGACGACGATGTCGGATGTTTTGATTTTCTGGCGGCGAAGTCTAATTATTTTGTTTTCTAGCGGCGATGTTGGATGTTGTGGTTTTCCGGCGACGATGTCGGATGTTTTGGTTTTCTGGCAGGAATGTCAAATTATTTGGTTTTCCGGCGGTGATGTCATATATTTTGGTTTTCTGGCGACGATGTCAGATTATTTGGTTTTCCGACGGCGATGTCAGATGTTTTAGTTTTTTGGCGGCGATGTCAGATTATTTGGTTTTACGGCGGCGATGTCGGATGTTTTGGTTTTTTGGCGGCGATGTCAGATTATTTGGTTTTCTGGCGGTGATGTTGGATGTTTTGGTTTTCTTGTGGCGATGTCAGATTATTTGGCTATCCGGCGGCGATGTTGGATGTTTTGGTTTTCTGGCGGCGATATCACATGATTTGGTTTTCCAGCGGCGATGTCAGATGTTTTCGTTTTCTGACGGCGATGTCAGATTATTTGGTTTTCTGACAGCGATGTTGGAGATTTTGGTTTTCCGCCGGCGATGTCGGATGTTTTGGTTTTCTGGCGGCGATGTAAGATTATTTGGTTTTCCGGCGGCGATGTCAGGTGTTTTGGATTTCTGACGGCGATGTCAGATTATTTGGTTTTCCGAAGGCGATGTTGGATGCTTTGGTTTTCCGGCAGCGATGTCGGATGTTTTGGTTTTCTAGCGGCAATGTCAGATTGTTTGGTTTTTCGGCGGGGATGTTGGACGTTTTGCTTTTCCGGCGCCGATGTCGGATGTTTTGGTTTTCTGGTGGCAATGTCAGATTATTTAGTACTCCAGTGGCGATGTCGGATGTTTTGGTTTTCTGGCGACGATGTCAGATTATTTGGTTTTCCGACGGCGATGTCAGATGTTTTGGTTTTCTGGCGACGATGTCAGATGTTTTGGTTTTCCGGCGACGATGTCAGATTATTTGGTTTTCCGGCGGCGATGTCAGATTATTTGGCTTTCCGGGGGCGATGTCGGATGTTTTGGTTTTCTGGCGGCAATGTCAGATTTTTTGGTTTTGCAGCGGCGATGTCGGTTGTTTTGGTTTTCTGGCGGCGATGTCAGATTATTTGGTTTTCCGACGGCGATGACGGATGTTTTGGTTTTCTGGCGGCGATGTCAGGTTATTTGGTTTTCCGGCGGAGATGTTGGATCTTTTGGTATTCCGGCGGCGATGTCGGATGTTTTGGTTTTCTGGTGGCAATGTCAGATTATTTTGTATTCCAACGGCGATGTCAGATATTTTGGTTTTCTGGCGACGATGTCAGATTATTTGGTTTTCCGGCAGCGATGTCGGATGTTTTGGTTTTCTTGCGGTGAGGTCAGATTATTTGGTTTTCCGACGACGATGTCGGATGTTTTGGTTTTCTGGCGGCGAAGTCTGATTATTTGGTTTTCTAGCGGCGATGTTGGATGTTGTGGTTTTCCGGCGACGATGTCGGATGTTTTGGTTTTCTGGCAGGAATGTAAGATTATTTGGTTTTCCGGCGGCGATGTCAGATATTTTGGTTTTCTGGCGACGATGTCAGATTATTTGGTTTTCTGGCGGCGATGTCAGATGTTTTGGTTTTCTGGCGGCGATGTCAGATTATTTGGTTTTCCGGCGGCGATGTCGGATGTTTTGGTTTTCTGGCAGCAATGTCAGATTTTTTGGTTTTGCAGCGGCGATGTCGGTTGTTTTGGTTTTCTCGCGACGATGTAAGATCATTTGGTTTTCCGACGGCGATGACGGATGTTTTGGTTTTCTGGCGGCGATGTCAGGTTATTTGGTTTTCCGGCGGAGATGTTGGATCTTTTGGTATTCCGGCGGCGATGTCGGATGTTTTGGTTTTCTGGTGGCAATGTCAGATTATTTTGTATTCCAACGGCAATGTCAGATATTTTGGTTTTCTGGCGACGATGTCAGATTATTTGGTTTTCCGGCAGCGATGTCAGATGTTTTGGTTTTCTTGCGGTGAGGTCAGATTATTTAGTTTTCCGACGACGATGTCGGATGTTTTGGTTTTCTGGCGGCGAAGTCTGATTATTTGGTTTTCTAGCGGCGATGTTGGATGTTGTGGTTTTCCGGCGACGATGTCGGATGTTTTGGTTTTCTGGCAGGAATGTAAGATTATTTGGTTTTCTAGCGGCGATGTTAAATGTTGTGGTTTTCCGGCGACGATGTCGGATGTTTTGGTTTTCTGGCAGGAATGTAAGATTATTTGGTTTTCCGGCGGCGATGTCAGATATTTTGGTTTTCTGGCGACGATGTCAGATTATTTGGTTTTCCGGCGGCGATGTCAGATGTTTTGGTTTTCTGGCGGCGATGTCAGATTATTTGGTTTTCTGGCGGCGATGTCGGATGTTTTGGTTTTCTGGCAGCAATGTTAGATTTTTTGGTTTTACAGCGGCGATGTCGGTTGTTTTGGTTTTCTGGCGACGATGTAAGATTATTTGGTTTTCCGACGGCGATGACGGATGTTTTGGTTTTCTGGCGGCGATGTCTGGTTATTTGGTTTTCCGGCGGAGATGTTGGATCTTTTGGTATTCCGGCGGCGATGTCGGATGTTTTGGTTTTCTGGTGGCAATGTCAGATTATTTTGTAGTCCAACGGCGATGTCAGATATTTTGGTTTTCTGGCGATGATGTCAGATTATTTGGTTTTCCGGCAGCGATGTGGGATGTTTTGGTTTTCTTGCGGTGAGGTCAGATTATTTGGTTTCCGACGACGATGTCGGATGTTTTGATTTTCTGGCGGCGAAGTCTAATTATTTGGTTTTCTAGCGGCGATGTTGGATGTTGTGGTTTTCCGGCGACGATGTCGGATGTTTTGGTTTTCTGGCAGGAATGTCAGATTATTTGGTTTTCCGACGGTGATGTCATATATTTTGGTTTTCTGGCGACGATGTCAGATTATTTGGTTTTCCGACGGCGATGTCAGATGTTTTGGTTTTCTGGCGGCGATGTCAGATTATTTGGTTTTCCGGCGGCGATGTCGGATGTTTTGGTTTTCTGGCAGCAATGTCAGATTTTTTGGTTTTGCAGCGGCGATGTCGGTTGTTTTGGTTTTCTGGCGACGATGTAAGATTATTTGGTTTTCCGACGACGATGACGGATGTTTTGGTTTTCTGGCTGCGATGTCTGGTTATTTGGTTTTCCGGCGGAGATGTTGGATGTTTAGGTATTCCGGCGGCGATGTCGGATGTTTTGGTTTTCTGGTGGCAATGTCAGATTATTTTGTATTCCAACGGCGATGTCAGATATTTTGGTTTTCTGGAGACGATGTCAGATTATTTGGTTTTCCGACGGCGATGTCAGATGTTTTGGTTTTCTGGCGGCGATGTCAGATTATTTGGTTTTCCGGCGGCGATGTCGGATGTTTTGGTTTTTTCTGGTGGTGATATCAAATTATTTGGTTTTCCAACGGCGTTGTTGGATGTTTTGTTTTTCCGGCAGCGATGTCGGATGTTTTGGTTTTCTGGCGGGAATGTCAGATTTTTTTGGTTTTCCCGCGGCGATGTCGGATGTTTTGGTTTTCTGGCGACGATGTCGGATTATTTGGTTTTCTGGCGCTATGTCAGATTATTGGGTTTTCCGATGGCGATGACGGATGTTTTGGTTTTCTGGCGGCGATGTCAGATTATTTGGTTTTCCGACAGCGATGTCGGATGTTTTGGTTTTCTGGCGACGATGTCAGATTATTTGGTTTTTCCGATGGCGATGTCAAATGTTTTGGTTTTCTGGCGGCGATGTCAGATTATTTGGTTTTCTGGCGGCGATGTCGGATTGTTTGGTTTTCCGGCGGCGATATCAGATTATTTGGATTATTTGGTTTTCTGGCGGCGATATCAGATTATTTGGTTTTCCGGAGGCGATGTTGGATGTTTTGGTTTTCCGGCGGCGATGTCGGATGTTTTGGTTTTCTTGCGGCGATGTCAGATTATTTGGTTTTACGGCGGCGATGTCGGATGTTTTGGTTTTTTGGCGGCAATGTCAGATTATTTGGTTTTCTGGCGGTGATGTTGGATGTTTTGGTTTTCTTGTGGCGATGTCAGATTATTTGGCTATCCGGCGGCGATGTTGGATGTTTTGGTTTTCTGGCGGCGATATCACATGATTTGGTTTTCCGGCGGCGATGTCAGATGTTTTCGTTTTCTGACGGCGATGTCAGATTATTTGGTTTTCTGACAGCGATGTTGGAGATTTTGGTTTTCCGCCGGCGATGTCGAATGTTTTGGTTTTCTGGCGGCGATGTCTGGTTATTTGGTTTTCCGGCGGAGATGTTGGATCTTTTGGTATTCCGGCGGCGATGTCGGATGTTTTGGTTTTCTGGTGGCAATGTCAAATTATTTTGTAGTCCAACGGCGATGTCAGATATTTTGGTTTTCTGGCGATGATGTCAGATTATTTGGTTTTCCGGCAGCGATGTGGGATGTTTTGGTTTTCTTGCGGTGAGGTCAGATTATTTGGTTTCCGACGACGATGTCGGATGTTTTGATTTTCTGGCGGCGAAGTCTAATTATTTTGTTTTCTAGCGGCGATGTTGGATGTTGTGGTTTTCCGGCGACGATGTCGGATGTTTTGGTTTTCTGGCAGGAATGTCAAATTATTTGGTTTTCCGGCGGTGATGTCATATATTTTGGTTTTCTGGCGACGATGTCAGATTATTTGGTTTTCCGACGGCGATGTCAGATGTTTTAGTTTTTTGGCGGCGATGTCAGATTATTTGGTTTTACGGCGGCGATGTCGGATGTTTTGGTTTTTTGGCGGCGATGTCAGATTATTTGGTTTTCTGGCGGTGATGTTGGATGTTTTGGTTTTCTTGTGGCGATGTCAGATTATTTGGCTATCCGGCGGCGATGTTGGATGTTTTGGTTTTCTGGCGGCGATATCACATGATTTGGTTTTCCAGCGGCGATGTCAGATGTTTTCGTTTTCTGACGGCGATGTCAGATTATTTGGTTTTCTGACAGCGATGTTGGAGATTTTGGTTTTCCGCCGGCGATGTCGGATGTTTTGGTTTTCTGGCGGCGATGTAAGATTATTTGGTTTTCCGGCGGCGATGTCAGGTGTTTTGGATTTCTGACGGCGATGTCAGATTATTTGGTTTTCCGAAGGCGATGTTGGATGCTTTGGTTTTCCGGCAGCGATGTCGGATGTTTTGGTTTTCTAGCGGCAATGTCAGATTGTTTGGTTTTTCGGCGGGGATGTTGGACGTTTTGCTTTTCCGGCGCCGATGTCGGATGTTTTGGTTTTCTGGTGGCAATGTCAGATTATTTAGTACTCTAGTGGCGATGTCGGATGTTTTGGTTTTCTGGCGACGATGTCAGATTATTTGGTTTTCCGACGGCGATGTCAGATGTTTTGGTTTTCTGGCGACGATGTCAGATGTTTTGGTTTTCCGGCGACGATGTCAGATTATTTGGTTTTCCGGCGGCGATGTCAGATTATTTGGCTTTCCGGGGGCGATGTCGGATGTTTTGGTTTTCTGGCGGCAATGTCAGATTTTTTGGTTTTGCAGCGGCGATGTCGGTTGTTTTGGTTTTCTGGCGGCGATGTCAGATTATTTGGTTTTCCGACGGCGATGACGGATGTTTTGGTTTTCTGGCGGCGATGTCAGGTTATTTGGTTTTCCGGCGGAGATGTTGGATCTTTTGGTATTCCGGCGGCGATGTCGGATGTTTTGGTTTTCTGGTGGCAATGTCAGATTATTTTGTATTCCAACGGCGATGTCAGATATTTTGGTTTTCTGGCGACGATGTCAGATTATTTGGTTTTCCGGCAGCGATGTCGGATGTTTTGGTTTTCTTGCGGTGAGGTCAGATTATTTGGTTTTCCGACGACGATGTCGGATGTTTTGGTTTTCTGGCGGCGAAGTCTGATTATTTGGTTTTCTAGCGGCGATGTTGGATGTTGTGGTTTTCCGGCGACGATGTCGGATGTTTTGGTTTTCTGGCAGGAATGTAAGATTATTTGGTTTTCCGGCGGCGATGTCAGATATTTTGGTTTTCTGGCGACGATGTCAGATTATTTGGTTTTCCGGCGGCGATGTCAGATGTTTTGGTTTTCTGGCGGCGATGTCAGATTATTTGGTTTTCCGGCGGCGATGTCGGATGTTTTGGTTTTCTGGCAGCAATGTCAGATTTTTTGGTTTTGCAGCGGCGATGTCGGTTGTTTTGGTTTTCTCGCGACGATGTAAGATCATTTGGTTTTCCGACGGCGATGACGGATGTTTTGGTTTTCTGGCGGCGATGTCTGGTTATTTGGTTTTCCGGCGGAGATGTTGGATGTTTTGGTATTCCGGCGGCGATGTCGAATGTTTTGGTTTTCTGGTGGCAATGTCAGATTATTTTGTATTCCAACGGCGATGTCAGATATTTTAGTTTTCTGGCGACGATGTCAGATTATTTGGTTTTCCGACGGCGATGTCAGATGTTTTGGTTTTCTGTCGGCGATGTCAGATTATTTGGTTTTCCGGCGGCGATGTCGGATGTTTTGGTTTTTCTGGTGGTGATATCAGATTATTTGGTTTTCCAACGGCGTTGTTGGATGTTTTATTTTTCCGGCAGCGATGTCGGATGTTTTGGTTTTCTGGCGGCAATGTCAGATTTTTTTGGTTTTCCCGCGGCGATGTCGGATGTTTTGGTTTTCTGGCAGCGAGGTCGGATTATTTGGTTTTCTTGCGCTATGTCAGATTATTGGGTTTTCCGATGGCGATGACGGATGTTTTGGTTTTCTGGCGGCGATGTGAGATTATTTGGTTTTCCGGCGGAGATGTTGGATGTTTTGGTTTTCCGACAGCGATGTCGGATGTTTTGGTTTTCTGGCGACGATGTCAGATTATTTGGTTTTTCCGATGGCGATGTCAGAAGTTTTGGTTTTCTGGCGGCGATGTCAGATTATTTGGTTTTCTGGCGGCGATGTCGGATTATTTGGTTTTCCGGCGGCGATATCAGATTATTTGGATTATTTGGTTTTCTGGCAGCGATATCAGATTATTTGGTTTTTCGGCGGCGATGTTGGATGTTTTGGTTTTCCGGCGGCGATGTCGGATGTTTTGGTTTTCTTGCGGCGATGTCAGATTATTTGGTTTTACGGCGGCGATGTCGGATGTTTTGGTTTTTTGGCGGCGATGTCAGATTATTTGGTTTTCTGGCGGTGATGTTGGATGTTTTGGTTTTCTTGTGGCGATGTAAGATTATTTGGCTATCCGGCGGCGATGTTGGATGTTTTGGTTTTCTGGCGGCGATATCACATGATTTGGTTTTCCAGCGGCGATGTCAGATGTTTTCGTTTTCTGACGGCGATGTCAGATTATTTGGTTTTCTGACAGCGATGTTGGAGATTTTGGTTTTCCGCCAGCGATGTCGGATGTTTTGGTTTTCTGGCGGTGATGTAAGATTATTTGGTTTTCCGACGGCGATGTCAGGTGTTTTGGATTTCTGACGGCGATGTCAGATTATTTGGTTTTCCGAAGGCGATGTTGGATGCTTTGGTTTTCCGGCAGCGATGTCGGATGTTTTGGTTTTCTAGCGGCAATGTCAGATTTTTTGGTTTTCCGACGGCGATGACAGATGTTTTGGTTTTCTGGCGGCGATGTCAGATTGTTTGGTTTTTCGGCGGAGATGATGGACATTTTGGTTTTCCGGCGCCGACGTCGAATGTTTTGGTTTTCTGGCGGCAATGTCAGATTATTTGGTATTCCTACGGCGATGTCGGATGTTTTGGTTTTCTGGCGACGATGTCAGATTATTTTGTTTTCCGGCGGTGATGTCAGATGTTTTGGTTTTCTGGCGACGTTGTTAGATTATTTGGTTTTCCGGCGGAGATGTCAGATGTTTTAGTTTTCTGGCGGCGATATCAGATTATTTGGCTTTCCGGCGGCGATGTTGGATGTTTTGGTTTTCCGGCGGCGATGTCGGATGTTTTGGTTTTCTTGCAGCGATGTCAGATTATTTGGTTTTCCGGCTGCGATGTCCGATTATTTGGCCTTCCGGCGGCGATGTTGGATGTTTTGATATTCCAGAGGCGATGTCGGATGTTTTGGTTTTCTCGCGGCGATGTCATTTTATTTTGTTTTCGGTGCCGATGTTTGATGTTTTGGTTTTCTGGCGGCGATGTCGGATTATTTGGTTTTTCTGGCGGCGAAGTTAGATTATTTGGTTTTCCGGCAGCGATGTTGGATGTTTTGGTTTTCCGGCGGCGATGTCGGATGTTTTGGTTTTCTGGCGGCGATGTCAGATTATTTTGTTTTCTTGCGGCGATGTTGGATGTTTTGGTTTTTTTCGCGGAGATGTTGGATGTTTTGGTTTTCTGGCGGTGATGTTAAACTATTTGGTTTTCAAGCAGCGATGTTGGATGTTTTGGTTTTCTAGCGGCTATGTCAAATTATTTGGTTTTCCGGCGGCGATGTAGGATGTTTTGGTTTTCTGGCGGCGATGTTAGATTATTTGGTTTTTCGGCAGCGATGTTGGATGTTTTGGTTTCCGGGCGGCGATGTCGGATGTTTTGGTTTTCTAGCGGCAATGTCAGATTTTTTGGTTTTCCGACGGCGATGACAGATGTTTTGGTTTTCTGGCGGCGATGTCAGATTGTTTGGTTTTTCGGCGGAGATGATGGACATTTTGGTTTTCCGGCGCCGATGTCGGATGTTTTGGTTTTCTGGCGGCAATGTCAGATTATTTGGTATTCCAGCGGCGATGTCGGATGTTTTGGTTTTTTGGCGACGATGTCAGATTATTTTGTTTTCCGACGGCGATGTCAGATGTTTTGGTTTTCTGGCGACGTTGTTAGATTATTTGGTTTTCCGGCGGAGATGTTAGATGTTTTGGTTTTCTGGCGGCGATATCAGATTATTTGGTTTTCCGGCGGCGATGTTGGATGTTTTGGTTTTCCGGCGGCGATGTCGGATGTTTTGGTTTTCTTGCAGCGATGTCAGATTATTTGGTTTTCCGGCTGCGATGTCCGATTATTTGGCCTTCCGGCGGCGATGTTGGATGTTTTGATATTCCGGAGGCGATGTCGGATGTTTTGGTTTTCTCGCGGCGATGTCATTTTATTTTGTTTTCGGTGCCGATGTTTGATGTTTTGGTTTTCTGGCGGCGATGTCGGATTATTTGGTTTTTCTGGCGGCGAAGTTAGATTATTTGGTTTTCCGGCAGCGATGTTGGATGTTTTGGTTTTCCGGCGGCGATGTCGGATGTTTTGGTTTTCTGGCGGCGATGTCAGATTATTTTGTTTTCTTGCGGCGATGTTGGATGTTTTGGTTTTTTTCGCGGAGATGTTGGATGTTTTGGTTTTCTGGCGGTGATGTTAAACTATTTGGTTTTCAAGCAGCGATGTTGGATGTTTTGGTTTTCTAGCGGCTATGTCAAATTATTTGGTTTTCCGGCGGCGATGTAGGATGTTTTGGTTTTCTGGCGGCGATGTTAGATTATTTGGTTTTTCGGCAGCGATGTTGGATGTTTTGGTTTCCCGGCGGCGATGTCGGATGTTTTGGTTTTCTAGCGGCAATGTCAGATTTTTTGGTTTTCCGACGGCGATGACAGATGTTTTGGTTTTCTGGCGGCGATGTCAGATTGTTTGGTTTTTCGGCGGAGATGATGGACATTTTGGTTTTCCGGCGCCGATGTCGGATGTTTTGGTTTTCTGGCGGCAATGTCAGATTATTTGGTATTCCAGCGGCGATGTCGGATGTTTTGGTTTTTTGGCGACGATGTCAGATTATTTTGTTTTCCGACGGCGATGTCAGATGTTTTGGTTTTCTGGCGACGTTGTTAGATTATTTGGTTTTCCGGCGGAGATGTTAGATGTTTTGGTTTTCTGGCGGCGATATCAGATTATTTGGTTTTCCGGCGGCGATGTTGGATGTTTTGGTTTTCCGGCGGCGATGTCGGATGTTTTGGTTTTCTTGCAGCGATGTCAGATTATTTGGTTTTCCGGCTGCGATGTCCGATTATTTGGCCTTCCGGCGGCGATGTTGGATGTTTTGATATTCCGGAGGCGATGTCGGATGTTTTGGTTTTCTCGCGGCGATGTCATTTTATTTTGTTTTCGGCGCCGATGTTTGATGTTTTGGTTTTCTGGCGGCGATGTTAGATTATTTGGTTTTCCGGTCGAGTTGTTCGATGTTTTGGTTTTCCGGAGGCGATGTCGGATGTTTTGGTTTTCTTGCGGCAATGTTAGATTATTTGGTTTTCCGGCAGCGATGTAGGATGTTTTGGTTTTCCGGCGGCGATGTCGGATGTTTTGGTTTTCTGGCGGCGATGTCAGATTATTTTGTTTTCTTGCGGCGATGTTGGATGTTTTGGTTTTTTTCGCGGAGATGTTGGATGTTTTGGTTTTCTGGCGGCGATGTTAAATTATTTGGTTTTCTGGCAGCGATGTTGGATGTTTTGGTTTTCTAGCGGCTATGTCAAATTATTTGGTTTTCCGGCGGCGATGTAGGATGTTTTGGTTTTCTGGCGGCGATGTTAGATTATTTGGTTTTTCGGCAGCGATGTTGGATGTTTTGGTTTCCCGGCGGCGATGTCAGATGTTTTGGTTTTCTGGCGGCGATGTCAGATTATTTGGTCTTTCGGCGGGGATGTTGGATGTCTTTCAGCGGGGATGTCGGATGTTTTGGTTTTCTGGCGGCGATGTTAGATTATTTGGTTTTCCGACGGCGATGTTGGATGTTTTAGTCTTCCGGCGGCGATGTCGGATGTTTTGGTTTTCTGGCGACAATGTCAGATTTTTTGGTTTTCCGACGGCGATGTCGGATGTTTTTGTTTTTTGGCGGCGTTGTCAGATTATTTGGTTTTCCGACGGCGATGATAAATGTTTTGGTTTTCTGGTGGCAATGTCAGATTGTTTGGTTTTCCGGCAGAGATGTTGGACGTTTTGGTTTTCCAGGGGCGATGTCGGATGTTTTGGTTTTCTGGCAGCAATATCAGATTATTTGGTATTCCGGCGGCGATGTCGGATGTTTTGGTCTTCTGGCGACGATGTTAGACAATTTGGTTTTCCGACGGCGATGTCAGATGTTTTGGTTTTCTGGCGGCGATGTCAGATTATTTGGTTTTCCGGCGGCGATGTCAGATGTTTTGGTTTTCCGGCAGCAATGTTGGATGTTTTGGTTTTCCGGCGGCGATGTCGGATGTTTTTTTTTTTGGAGGCGATGTCAGATTATTTGGTTTTCTTCCGGCGATGTTAGATGTTTTGGTTTTTTCGCAGCGATGTTGGATGTTTTGGTTTTCTGGCGGCGGTGTTAGATTATTTGGTTTTCTGGCGGCGATGTTGAATGGTTTGGTTTTCTAGCGGCGATGTCAGATTATTTGGTTTTCCAGCGGCGATGTAAGATGTTTTGGTTTTCTGGCGGCGATGTTAGATTTATTGGGTTTTCGGCAGCGATGTTGGACGTTTTGTTTTCCCGGCAGCGATGTCAGATGTTTTGGTTTTCTGGCGGCGATGTCAGATTGTTTGGTTTTCCGGCCGAGATGTTGGACGTTTAGGTTTTCCAGCGGCGATGTCGGATGTTTTGGTTTTCTTGCGGCGATGTCAGATTATTTGGTATTCCGGCGGCAATGTCGGATGTTTTGGTTTTCTGGCGACGATGTCAGATTATTTGGTTTTCCGGTGGCGATGTCAGATGTTTTGGTTTTCTGGCGGCGATGTCAGATTATTTGGTTTTTCGGCGGCGATGTCGGATGTTTTGGTTTTCTGGCAGCAATGTCAGATTATTTGGTTTTCCGGCAGCAATGTTGGATGTTTTGGTTTTCCGGCGGCGATGTCGGATGTTTTGGTTTTCTTGCGGCAATGTTAGATTATTTGGTTTTCCAGCAACGATGACAGATGTTTTGGTTTTCTGCCGACGATGTCAGATTATTTGGTTTTTCGGCAGAGTTATTGGATGTTTTGGTTTGCCAGCAGCGATGTCGGATTATTTGGTTTTCTGGCGGCAATGTTAGATTATTTGGTATTCCGGCGGCGATTTCATATGTTTTGGTTTTCTGGCGGCGATGTCATATTATTTGGTTTTCTGGCAGCGATGTCAAATGTTTTGGTTTTCTGGCGGCGATGTCAGATTATTTGGTTTTCCGACGGCGATTTCAGATGTTTTGGTTTTCTGGCGGCGATGTCAGATTATTTTTTTTCCAGAGGCGATGTTGGATGTTGTGGTTTTTCGGCGGCGATGTCAGATGTTTTGGTTTTCTGGAGGCAATGTCAGATTATTTGGTTTTCTGGCGGCGATTCGAATGTTTAGGTGTTCTGGCAGCGTTGTCAAATTTTTTTGGTTTTCCGGCGGCGATGTCGTATGTTTTGGTTTTCTGGCGGCGATGTCATTTTATTTTGTTTTTCGGCGCCGATGTTGGAAATTTTGGTTTTCTGGCGGCGATGTCAGATTATTTGGTTTTTCGGTAGCGATGTTGGATGTTTTGGTTTTCGGGCGGCGATGTCGGATTTTTTGGTTTTCTGGCGGCGATGTCAGATTATTTGGTATTCCGGCGGCAATGTCGGCTGTTTTGGTTTTCTGGCGGCAATGTCAGATTATATGGTTTTCCGGTAGCGATGTTGGATGTTTTGGTTTTCGGGCGGCGATGTCGGATTTTTTGGTTTTCTGGCGGCGATGTCAGATTATTTGTATTCCGGCGACGATGTCGGATGTTTTGGTTTTCTGGCGGCAATGTCAGATTATTTAGTTTTCCGACAGCGATGTTGGACGTTTTGGTTTTCCGGCGGCGATGTGGGATGTTTTGATTTTCTGGCGGGAATGTCAGATTATTTGGTATTTCGGCGGCGATGTCGGATGTTTTGGTTTTCTGGCGGCAATGTCAGATTATTTGGTTTTCCGGCAGCGATGTTGGATGTTTTGGTTTTCCGGCGGCGATGTCAGATGTTTTGGTTTTCTGCCGGCGATGTCAGAATATTTGGTTTTCTTGCGGCGATGTTGGATGTTTTGGTGTTTTTCGCGGCGATGTTAGATGTTTTGGTTTTCTGGCGGCGATGTTAAATTATTTAGTTTTCTGGCGGCGATGTTGGATGTTTTGGTTTTCTAGCGGCTATGTCAAATTATTTGGTTTTCCGGCGGCAATGTTGGATATTTTGATTTTTCGGCGGCGATGTTGGATATTTTGATTTTCCGGCGGTGATGTCGGATGTTTTGGTTTTCTGGCGGCAACTTCAGATTATTTGGTTTTCCGACGGCAATGTCAGATTATTTTGTATTCCAACGGCGATGTCAGATACTTTGGTTTTCTAGCGACGATGTCAGATTATTTGGTTTTCCGACGGTGATGTCAGATGATTTGGTTTTCTGGCGGCGATTTCATATGTTTTGGTTTTCTGGCGGCGATGTCATATTATTTGGTTTTCTGGCAGCAATGTCAAATGTTTTGGTTTTCTGGCGGCGATGTCAGATTATTTGGTTTTCCGACGGCGATTTCAGATGTTTTGATTTTCTGGCGGCGATGTCAGATTATTTTTTTTCCAGAGGCGATGTTGGATGTTGTGGTTTTTCGGCGGCGATGTCGGATGTTTTGGTTTTCTGGAGGCAATGTCAGATTATTTGGTTTTCTGGCGGCGATGTCGAATGTTTAGGTGTTCTGACAGCGTTGTCAAATTTTTTTGGTTTTCCGGCGGCGATGTCGGATGTTTTGGTTTTCTGGCGGCGATGTCATTTTATTTTGTTTTTCGGCGCCGATGTTGGAAATTTTGGTTTTCTGGCGGCGATGTCAGATTATTTGGTTTTTCGGTAGCGATGTTGGATGTTTTGGTTTTCGGGCGGCGATGTCGGATTTTTTGGTTTTCTGGCGGCGATGTCAGATTATTTGGTATTCCGGCGGCAATGTCGGCTGTTTTGGTTTTCTGGCGGCAATGTCAGATTATATGGTTTTCCGGTAGCGATGTTGGATGTTTTGGTTTTCGGGCGGCGATGTCGGATTTTTTGGTTTTCTGGCGGCGATGTCAGATTATTTGTATTCCGGCGGCGATGTCAGATGTTTTGATTTTCTGGCGGCAATGTCAGATTATTTGGTTTTCCGGCAGCGATGTTGGATATTTTGATTTTTCAGTGGCGATGTCGGATGTTTTGGTTTTCTGGCGGCAACTTCAGATTATTTGGTTTTCCGGCGGCAATGTCAGATTATTTTGTATTCCAACGGCGATGTCAGATACTTTGGTTTTCTAGCGACGATGTCAGATTATTTGGTTTTCCGACGGTGATGTCAGATGATTTGGTTTTCTGGCGGCGATTTCATATGTTTTGGTTTTCTGGCGGCGATGTCATATTATTTGGTTTTCTGGCAGCAATGTCAAATGTTTTGGTTTTCTGGCGGCGATGTCAGATTATTTGGTTTTCCGACGGCGATTTCAGATGTTTTGATTTTCTGGCGGCGATGTCAGATTATTTTTTTTCCAGAGGCGATGTTGGATGTTGTGGTTTTTCGGCGGCGATGTCGGATGTTTTGGTTTTCTGGAGGCAATGTCAGATTATTTGGTTTTCTGGCGGCGATGTCGAATGTTTAGGTGTTCTGACAGCGTTGTCAAATTTTTTTGGTTTTCCGGCGGCGATGTCGGATGTTTTGGTTTTCTGGCGGCGATGTCATTTTATTTTGTTTTTCGGCGCCGATGTTGGAAATTTTGGTTTTCTGGCGGCGATGTCAGATTATTTGGTTTTTCGGTAGCGATGTTGGATGTTTTGGTTTTCGGGCGGCGATGTCGGATTTTTTGGTTTTCTGGCGGCGATGTCAGATTATTTGGTATTCCGGCGGCAATGTCGGTTGTTTTGGTTTTCTGGCGGCAATGTCAGATTATTTGGTTTTCCGGTAGCGATGTTGGATGTTTTGGTTTTCGGGCGGCGATGTCGGATTTTTTGGTTTTCTGGCGGCGATGTCAGATTATTTGTATTCCGGCGGCGATGTCGGATGTTTTGGTTTTCTTGCAGCGATGTCAGATTATTTGGTTTTCCGGCTGCGATGTCCGATTATTTGGCCTTCCGGCGGCGATGTTGGATGTTTTGATATTCCGGAGGCGATGTCGGATGTTTTGGTTTTCTCGCGGCGATGTCATTTTATTTTGTTTTCGGCGCCGATGTTTGATGTTTTGGTTTTCTGGCGGCGATGTCAGATTATTTGGTTTTCCGGTCGAGTTGTTCGATGTTTTGGTTTTCCGGAGGCGATGTCGGATGTTTTGGTTTTTTGGCGGCAATGTTAGATTATTTGGTTTTCCGGCAGCGATGTTGGATGTTTTGGTTTTCCGGCGGCGATGTCGGATGTTTTGGTTTTCTGGCGGCGATGTCAGATTATTTGGTTTTCCGGCGGCAATGTCAGATTATTTTGTATTCCAACGGCGATGTCAGATACTTTGGTTTTTTAGCGACGATGTCAGATTATTTGGTTTTCCGACGGCGATGTCAGATGATTTGGTTTTCTGGCGGGGATGTCAGATTATTTGGTTTTCCGGCGGCGATTTCATATGTTTTGGTTTTCTGGGGGCGATGTCATATTATTTGGTTTTCTGGCAGCAATGTCAAATGTTTTGGTTTTCTGGCGGCGATGTCAGATTATTTGGTTTTCCGACGGCGATTTCAGATGTTTTGGTTTTCTGGCGGCGATGTCAGATTATTTTTTTTCCAGAGGCGATGTTGGATGTTGTGGTTTTTCGGCGGCGATGTCGGATGTTTTGGTTTTCTGGAGGCAATGTCAGATTATTTGGTTTTCTGGCGGCGATGTCGAATGTTTAGGTGTTCTGACAGCGTTGTCAAATTTTTTTGGTTTTCCGGCGGCGATGTCGGATGTTTTGGTTTTCTGGCGGCGATGTCATTTTATTTTGTTTTTCGGCGCCGATGTTGGAAATTTTGGTTTTCTGGCGGCGATGTCAGATTATTTGGTTTTTCGGTAGCGATGTTGGATGTTTTGGTTTTCGGGCGGCGATGTCGGATTTTTTGGTTTTCTGGCGGCGATGTCAGATTATTTGGTTTTCTTGCGGCGATGTTGGATGTTTTGGTGTTTTTCGCGGCGATGTTGGATGTTTTGGTTTTCTGGCGGCGATGTTAAATTATTTAGTTTTCTGGCGGCGATGTTGGATGTTTTGGTTTTCTAGCGGCTATGTCAAATTATTTGGTTTTCCGGCGGCAATGTTGGATATTTTGATTTTTCGGCGGCGATGTTGGATATTTTGATTTTCCGGCGGTGATGTCGGATGTTTTGGTTTTCTGGCGGCAACTTCAGATTATTTGGTTTTCCGGCGGCAATGTCAGATTATTTTGTATTCCAACGGCGATGTCAGATACTTTGGTTTTCTAGCGACGATGTCAGATTATTTGGTTTTCCGACGGCGATGTCAGATGATTTGGTTTTCTGGCGGCGATTTCATATGTTTTGGTTTTCTGGCGGCGATGTCATATGTTTTGGTTTTCTGGCGGCAATGTCAGATTATATGGTTTTCCGGTAGCGATGTTGGATGTTTTGGTTTTCGGGCG
Source organism: Lathyrus sativus (assembly GCA_963859935.3). NCBI lineage: Eukaryota > Viridiplantae > Streptophyta > Magnoliopsida > Fabales > Fabaceae > Lathyrus > Lathyrus sativus. The sequence continues at coordinate 1,648,143 of CAWUDS030000990.1, read as the reverse complement.
GCGATGTCGGATTTTTTGGTTTTCTGGCGGCGATGTCAGATTATTTGTATTCCGGCGACGATGTCGGATGTTTTGGTTTTCTGGCGGCAATGTCAGATTATTTAGTTTTCCGACAGCGATGTTGGATGTTTTGGTTTTCCGGCGGCGATGTGGGATGTTTTGGTTTTCTGGCGAGAATGTCAGATTATTTGGTATTTCGGCGGCGATGTCGTATGTTTTGGTTTTCTGGCGGCGATGTCATTTTATTTTGTTTTTCGGCGCCGATGTTGGAAATTTTGGTTTTCTGGCGGCGATGTCAGATTACTTGGTTTTTCGCTAGCGATGTTGGATGTTTTGGTTTTCGGGCGGCGATGTCGGATTTTTTGGTTTTCTGGCGGCGATGTCAGATTATTTGGTATTCCGGCGGCAATGTCGGCTGTTTTGGTTTTCTGGCGGCAATGTCAGATTATATGGTTTTCCGGTAGCGATGTTGGATGTTTTGGTTTTCGGGCGGCGATGTCGGATTTTTTGGTTTTCTGGCGGCGATGTCAGATTATTTGTATTCCGGCGACGATGTCGGATGTTTTGGTTTTCTGGCGGCAATGTCAGATTATTTAGTTTTCCGACAGCGATGTTGGACGTTTTGGTTTTCCGGCGGCGATGTGGGATGTTTTGATTTTCTGGCGGGAATGTCAGATTATTTGGTATTTCGGCGGCGATGTCGGATGTTTTGGTTTTCTGGCGGCAATGTCAGATTATTTGGTTTTCCGGCAGCGATGTTGGATGTTTTGGTTTTCCGGCGGCGATGTCAGATGTTTTGGTTTTCTGCCGGCGATGTCAGAATATTTGGTTTTCTTGCGGCGATGTTGGATGTTTTGGTGTTTTTCGCGGCGATGTTAGATGTTTTGGTTTTCTGGCGGCGATGTTAAATTATTTAGTTTTCTGGCGGCGATGTTGGATGTTTTGGTTTTCTAGCGGCTATGTCAAATTATTTGGTTTTCCGGCGGCAATGTTGGATATTTTGATTTTTCGGCGGCGATGTTGGATATTTTGATTTTCCGGCGGTGATGTCGGATGTTTTGGTTTTCTGGCGGCAACTTCAGATTATTTGGTTTTCCGACGGCAATGTCAGATTATTTTGTATTCCAACGGCGATGTCAGATACTTTGGTTTTCTAGCGACGATGTCAGATTATTTGGTTTTCCGACGGTGATGTCAGATGATTTGGTTTTCTGGCGGCGATTTCATATGTTTTGGTTTTCTGGCGGCGATGTCATATTATTTGGTTTTCTGGCAGCAATGTCAAATGTTTTGGTTTTCTGGCGGCGATGTCAGATTATTTGGTTTTCCGACGGCGATTTCAGATGTTTTGATTTTCTGGCGGCGATGTCAGATTATTTTTTTTCCAGAGGCGATGTTGGATGTTGTGGTTTTTCGGCGGCGATGTCGGATGTTTTGGTTTTCTGGAGGCAATGTCAGATTATTTGGTTTTCTGGCGGCGATGTCGAATGTTTAGGTGTTCTGACAGCGTTGTCAAATTTTTTTGGTTTTCCGGCGGCGATGTCGGATGTTTTGGTTTTCTGGCGGCGATGTCATTTTATTTTGTTTTTCGGCGCCGATGTTGGAAATTTTGGTTTTCTGGCGGCGATGTCAGATTATTTGGTTTTTCGGTAGCGATGTTGGATGTTTTGGTTTTCGGGCGGCGATGTCGGATTTTTTGGTTTTCTGGCGGCGATGTCAGATTATTTGGTATTCCGGCGGCAATGTCGGCTGTTTTGGTTTTCTGGCGGCAATGTCAGATTATATGGTTTTCCGGTAGCGATGTTGGATGTTTTGGTTTTCGGGCGGCGATGTCGGATTTTTTGGTTTTCTGGCGGCGATGTCAGATTATTTGTATTCCGGCGGCGATGTCAGATGTTTTGATTTTCTGGCGGCAATGTCAGATTATTTGGTTTTCCGGCAGCGATGTTGGATATTTTGATTTTTCAGTGGCGATGTCGGATGTTTTGGTTTTCTGGCGGCAACTTCAGATTATTTGGTTTTCCGGCGGCAATGTCAGATTATTTTGTATTCCAACGGCGATGTCAGATACTTTGGTTTTCTAGCGACGATGTCAGATTATTTGGTTTTCCGACGGTGATGTCAGATGATTTGGTTTTCTGGCGGCGATTTCATATGTTTTGGTTTTCTGGCGGCGATGTCATATTATTTGGTTTTCTGGCAGCAATGTCAAATGTTTTGGTTTTCTGGCGGCGATGTCAGATTATTTGGTTTTCCGACGGCGATTTCAGATGTTTTGATTTTCTGGCGGCGATGTCAGATTATTTTTTTTCCAGAGGCGATGTTGGATGTTGTGGTTTTTCGGCGGCGATGTCGGATGTTTTGGTTTTCTGGAGGCAATGTCAGATTATTTGGTTTTCTGGCGGCGATGTCGAATGTTTAGGTGTTCTGACAGCGTTGTCAAATTTTTTTGGTTTTCCGGCGGCGATGTCGGATGTTTTGGTTTTCTGGCGGCGATGTCATTTTATTTTGTTTTTCGGCGCCGATGTTGGAAATTTTGGTTTTCTGGCGGCGATGTCAGATTATTTGGTTTTTCGGTAGCGATGTTGGATGTTTTGGTTTTCGGGCGGCGATGTCGGATTTTTTGGTTTTCTGGCGGCGATGTCAGATTATTTGGTATTCCGGCGGCAATGTCGGTTGTTTTGGTTTTCTGGCGGCAATGTCAGATTATTTGGTTTTCCGGTAGCGATGTTGGATGTTTTGGTTTTCGGGCGGCGATGTCGGATTTTTTGGTTTTCTGGCGGCGATGTCAGATTATTTGTATTCCGGCGGCGATGTCAGATGTTTTGGTTTTCTGGCGGCAATGTCAGATTATTTGGTTTTCCGGCAGCGATGTTGGATATTTTGATTTTTCAGTGGCGATGTCGGATGTTTTGGTTTTCTGGCGGCAACTTCAGATTATTTGGTTTTCCGGCGGCAATGTCAGATTATTTTGTATTCCAAAGGCGATGTCAGATACTTTGGTTTTCTAGCGACGATGTCAGATTATTTGGTTTTCCGACGGCGATGACAGATGTTTTGGTTTTCTGGCGGCGATGTCAGATTGTTTGGTTTTTCGGCGGAGATGATGGACGTTTTGGTTTTCCGGCGCCGATGTCGGATGTTTTGGTTTTCTGGCGGCAATGTCAGATTATTTGGTATTCCAGCGGCGATGTCGGATGTTTTGGTTTTCTGGCGACGATGTCAGATTATTTTGTTTTCCGACGGCGATGTCAGATGTTTTGGTTTTCTGGCGACGATGTTAGATTATTTGGTTTTCCGGCGGAGATGTCAGATGTTTTGGTTTTCTGGCGGCGATATCAGATTATTTGGCTTTCCGGCGGCGATGTTGGATGTTTTGGTTTTCCGGCGGCGATGTCGGATGTTTTGGTTTTCTTGCAGCGATGTCAGATTATTTGGTTTTCCGGCTGCGATGTCCGATTATTTGGCCTTCCGGCGGCGATGTTGGATGTTTTGATATTCCGGAGGCGATGTCGGATGTTTTGGTTTTCTCGCGGCGATGTCATTTTATTTTGTTTTCGGCGCCGATGTTTGATGTTTTGGTTTTCTGGCGGCGATGTCAGATTATTTGGTTTTCCGGTCGAGTTGTTCGATGTTTTGGTTTTCCGGAGGCGATGTCGGATGTTTTGGTTTTTTGGCGGCAATGTTAGATTATTTGGTTTTCCGGCAGCGATGTTGGATGTTTTGGTTTTCCGGCGGCGATGTCGGATGTTTTGGTTTTCTGGCGGCGATGTCAGATTATTTGGTTTTCCGGCGGCAATGTCAGATTATTTTGTATTCCAACGGCGATGTCAGATACTTTGGTTTTTTAGCGACGATGTCAGATTATTTGGTTTTCCGACGGCGATGTCAGATGATTTGGTTTTCTGGCGGGGATGTCAGATTATTTGGTTTTCCGGCGGCGATTTCATATGTTTTGGTTTTCTGGGGGCGATGTCATATTATTTGGTTTTCTGGCAGCAATGTCAAATGTTTTGGTTTTCTGGCGGCGATGTCAGATTATTTGGTTTTCCGACGGCGATTTCAGATGTTTTGGTTTTCTGGCGGCGATGTCAGATTATTTTTTTTCCAGAGGCGATGTTGGATGTTGTGGTTTTTCGGCGGCGATGTCGGATGTTTTGGTTTTCTGGAGGCAATGTCAGATTATTTGGTTTTCTGGCGGCGATGTCGAATGTTTAGGTGTTCTGACAGCGTTGTCAAATTTTTTTGGTTTTCCGGCGGCGATGTCGGATGTTTTGGTTTTCTGGCGGCGATGTCATTTTATTTTGTTTTTCGGCGCCGATGTTGGAAATTTTGGTTTTCTGGCGGCGATGTCAGATTATTTGGTTTTTCGGTAGCGATGTTGGATGTTTTGGTTTTCGGGCGGCGATGTCGGATTTTTTGGTTTTCTGGCGGCGATGTCAGATTATTTGGTTTTCTTGCGGCGATGTTGGATGTTTTGGTGTTTTTCGCGGCGATGTTGGATGTTTTGGTTTTCTGGCGGCGATGTTAAATTATTTAGTTTTCTGGCGGCGATGTTGGATGTTTTGGTTTTCTAGCGGCTATGTCAAATTATTTGGTTTTCCGGCGGCAATGTTGGATATTTTGATTTTTCGGCGGCGATGTTGGATATTTTGATTTTCCGGCGGTGATGTCGGATGTTTTGGTTTTCTGGCGGCAACTTCAGATTATTTGGTTTTCCGGCGGCAATGTCAGATTATTTTGTATTCCAACGGCGATGTCAGATACTTTGGTTTTCTAGCGACGATGTCAGATTATTTGGTTTTCCGACGGCGATGTCAGATGATTTGGTTTTCTGGCGGCGATTTCATATGTTTTGGTTTTCTGGCGGCGATGTCATATGTTTTGGTTTTCTGGCGGCAATGTCAGATTATATGGTTTTCCGGTAGCGATGTTGGATGTTTTGGTTTTCGGGCGGCGATGTCGGATTTTTTGGTTTTCTGGCGGCGATGTCAGATTATTTGTATTCCGGCGACGATGTCGGATGTTTTGGTTTTCTGGCGGCAATGTCAGATTATTTAGTTTTCCGACAGCGATGTTGGATGTTTTGGTTTTCCGGCGGCGATGTGGGATGTTTTGGTTTTCTGGCGAGAATGTCAGATTATTTGGTATTTCGGCGGCGATGTCGGATGTTTTGGTTTTCTGGCGGCAATGTTAGATTATTTGGTTTTCCGGCAGCGATGTTGGATGTTTTAGTTTTCCGGCGGCGATGTCAGATGTTTTGGTTTTCTGCCGGCGATGTCAGAATATTTGGTTTTCTTGCGGCGATGTTGGATGTTTTGGTTTTTTTCGCGGCGATGTTGGATGTTTTGGTTTTCTGGCGGCGATGTTAAATTATTTAGTTTTCTGGCGGCGATGTTGGATGTTTTGGTTTTCTAGCGGCTATGTCAAATTATTTGGTTTTCCGGCGGCAATGTTGGATATTTTGATTTTTCGGCGGCGATGTTGGATATTTTGATTTTCCGGCGGCGATGTCGGATGTTTTGGTTTTCTGGCGGCAACTTCAGATTATTTGGTTTTCCGGCGGCAATGTCAGATTATTTTGTATTCCAACGGCGATGTCAGATACTTTGGTTTTCTAGCGACGATGTCAGATTATTTGGTTTTCCGACGGCGATGTCAGATGATTTGGTTTTCTGGAGGCGATGTCAGATTATTTGGTTTTCCGGCGGTGATGTCGGATGTTTTGGTTTTCTGGTGGTGATATCAGATTATTTGGTTTTTCGGCGACGATGTTGGATGTTTTGGTTTCCTGGCAGCGATGTCAGATGTTTTGGTTTTTTGGCGGCGATGTCAGATTATTTGGTTTTCCGGCGGCGATGTCAGATATTTTCATTTTATGGCGGCGATATCAAATGATTTGGTTTTCCTGCGGCAATGTCGGATGTTTTCGTTTTCTGGTGGCAATGTCAGATGTTTTCATTTTCTTGCAGCAATGTTGGATGTTTTGGTTTTCCACCGGCGATGTCGGATATTTTGGTTTTCCGGCAGCGATGTCGGATGTTTTAGTTTTCTTGCGGCGATGTCAGATTATTTGGTTTCCCGGCGGCGACGTCAGATGTTTTAGTTTTCTGGCGGCGATGTCAGATGTTTTGGTTTTCTGGCGGCAATGTCAGATTATTTGGTTTTCCGGCAGCGATGTTGGATATTTTGATTTTTCAGTGGCGATGTTGGATATTTTGATTTTCCGGCGGCGATGTCGGATGTTTTGGTTTTCTGGCGGCAACTTCAGATTATTTGGTTTTCCGGCGGCAATGTCAGATTATTTTGTATTCCAACGGCGATGTCAGATACTTTGGTTTTCTAGCGACGATGTCAGATTATTTGGTTTTCCGACGGCGATGACAGATGTTTTGGTATTCTGGCGGCGATGTCAGATTGTTTGGTTTTTCGGCGGAGATGATGGACGTTTTGGTTTTCCGGCGCCGATGTCGGATGTTTTGGTTTTCTGGCGGCAATGTCAGATTATTTGGTATTCCAGCGGCGATGTCGGATGTTTTGGTTTTCTGGCGACGATGTCAGATTATTTTGTTTTCCGACGGCGATGTCAGATGTTTTGGTTTTCTGGCGACGATGTTAGATTATTTGGTTTTCCGGCGGAGATGTCAGATGTTTTGGTTTTCTGGCGGCGATATCAGATTATTTGGCTTTCCGGCGGCGATGTTGGATGTTTTGGTTTTTCGGCAGCGATGTCGGATGTTTTGGTTTTCTTGCAGCGATGTCAGCTTATTTGGTTTTCCGGCTGCGATGTCCGATTATTTGGCCTTCCGGCGGCGATGTTGGATGTTTTGATATTCCGGAGGCGATGTCGGATGTTTTGGTTTTCTCGCGGCGATGTCATTTTATTTTGTTTTCGGCGCCGATGTTTGATGTTTTGGTTTTCTGGCGGCGATGTCAGATTATTTGGTTTTCCGGTCGAGTTGTTCGATGTTTTGGTTTTCCGGAGGCGATGTCGGATGTTTTGGTTTTTTGGCGGCAATGTTAGATTATTTGGTTTTCCGGCAGCGATGTTGGATGTTTTGGTTTTCCGGCGGCGATGTCGGATGTTTTGGTTTTCTGGCGGCGATGTCAGATTATTTTGTTTTCTTGCGGCGATGTTGGATGTTTTCGTTTTTTTCGTGGAGATGTTGGATGTTTTGGTTTTCTGGCGGCGATGTTAAATTATTTGGTTTTCTGGCAGCGATGTTGGATGTTTTGGTTTTCTAGCGGCTATGTCAAATTATTTGGTTTTCCGGCGGCGATGTAGGATGTTTTGGTTTTCTGGCGGCGATGTTAGATTATTTGGTTTTTCGGCAGCGATGTTGGATGTTTTGGTTTCCCGGCGGCGATGTCAGATGTTTTGGTTTTCTGGCGGCGATGTCAGATTATTTGGTCTTTCGGCGGGGATGTTGGATGTCTTTCAGCGGGGATGTCGGATGTTTTGGTTTTCTGGCCGCGATGTTAGATTATTTGGTTTTCCGACGGCGATGTTGGATGTTTTAGTCTAGCGGCTATGTCAAATTATTTGGTTTTCTGGCGGCGATGTAAGATTATTTGGTTTTCCGGCGGCGATGTCAGATGTTTTGGTTTTCCGGCAGCAATGTTGGATGTTTTGGTTTTCCGGCGGCGATGTCGGATGTTTTCGTTTTCTGGCGGCGATGTCAGATTATTTGGTTTTCTTCCGGCGATGTTAGATGTTTTGGTTTTTTCGCGGCGATGTTGGATGTTTTGGTTTTCTGGCGGCGGTGTTAGATTATTTGGTTTTCTGGCGGCGATGTTGAATGGTTTGGTTTTCTAGCGGCGATGTCAGATTATTTGGTTTTCCGGCGGCGATGTAGGATGTTTTGGTTTTCTGGCGGCGATGTTAGATTTATTGGTTTTTCGGCAGCGATGTTGGACGTTTTGGTTTCCCGGCGGCGATGTCAGATGTTTTGGTTTTCTGGCGGCGATGTCAGATTGTTTGGTTTTCCGGCCGAGATGTTGGACGTTTTGGTTTTCCAGCGGCGATGTCGGATGTTTTGGTTTTCTTGCGGCGATGTCAGATTATTTGGTATTCCGGCGGCAATGTCGGATGTTTTGGTTTTCTGGCGACGATGTCAGATTATTTGGTTTTCCGGTGGCGATGTCGGATGTTTTGGTTTTCTGGCGGCGATGTCAGATTATTTGGTTTTTCGGCGGCGATGTCGGATGTTTTGGTTTTCTGGCAGCAATGTCAGATTATTTGGTTTTCCGGCAGCAATGTTGGATGTTTTGGTTTTCCGGCGGCGATGTCGGATGTTTTGGTTTTCTTGCGGCGATGTTAGATTATTTGGTTTTCCAGCAACGATGACGGATGTTTTGGTTTTCTGCCGACGATGTCAAATTATTTGGTTTTTCGGCAGAGTTGTTGGATGTTTTGGTTTGCCAGCAGCGATGTCGGATTATTTGGTTTTCTGGCGGCAATGTTAGATTATTTGGTATTCCGGCGGCGATTTCAGATGTTTTGGTTTTCTGGCGGCGATGTCATATTATTTGGTTTTCTGGCGGCGATGTCATATTATTTGGTTTTCCGGCGGCGATGTCAAATGTTTTGGTTTTCTGGCGGCGATGTCAGATTATTTGGTTTTCCGGCGGCGATTTCAGATGTTTTGGTTTTCTGGCGGCGATGTCAGATTATTTTTTTTCCAGAGACGATGTTGGATGTTGTGGTTTTTCGGCGGCGATGTCGGATGTTTTGGTTTTCTGGAGGCAATGTCAGATTATTTGGTTTTCTGGCGCCGATGTCGAATGTTTAGGTGTTCTGGCAGCGTTGTCAAATTTTTTTGGTTTTCCGGCGGCGATGTCGGATGTTTTGGTTTTCTGGCGGCGATTTCATTTTATTTTGTTTTTCGGCGCCGATGTTGGAAATTTTGGTTTTCTTGCGGCGATGTCAGATTATTTGGTTTTTCGGTAGCGATGTTGGATGTTTTGGTTTTCGGGCGGCGATGTCGGATTTTTTGGTTTTCTTGCGGCGATGTCAGATTATTTGGTATTCCGGCGGCAATGTCAGCTGTTTTGGTTTTCTGGCGGCAATGTCAGATTATATGGTTTTCCGGTAGCGATGTTGGATGTTTAATTTTCGGGCGGCGATGTCGGATTTTTTGGTTTTCTGGCGGCGATGTCAGATTATTTGTATTCCGGCGACGATGTCGGATGTTTTGGTTTTCTGGCGGCAATGTCAGATTATTTAGTTTTCCGACAGCGATGTTGGATGTTTTGGTTTTCCGGCGGCGATGTCGGATGTTTTGGTTTTCTGGCGGGAATGTCAGATTATTTGGTATTTCGGCAGCGATGTCAGATGTTTTGGTTTTCTGGCGGCAATGTCAGATTATTTGGTTTTCCGGCAGCGATGTTGGATGTTTTGGTTTTCTGGCGGCGATGTCAGATGTTTTGGTTTTCTGCCGGCGATGTCAGAATATTTGGTTTTCTTGCGGCGATGTTGGATGTTTTGGTGTTTTTCGTGGCGATGTTGGATGTTTTGGTTTTCTGGCGGCGATGTTAAATTATTTAGTTTTCTGGCGGCGATGTTGGATGTTTTGGTTTTCTAGCGGCTATGTCAAATTATTTGGTTTTCCGGCGGCAATGTTGGATATTTTGATTTTTCGGCGGCGATGTTGGATATTTTGATTTTCCGGCGGTGATGTCGGATGTTTTGGTTTTCTGGCGGCAACTTCAGATTATTTGGTTTTCCGGCGGCAATGTCAGATTATTTTGTATTCCAATGGCGATGTCAGATACTTTGGTTTTCTAGCGACGATGTCAGATTATTTGGTTTTCCGACGGCGATGTCAGATGATTTGGTTTTCTGGCGGCGATGTCAGATTATTTGGTTTTCCTGCGGTGATGTCGGATGTTTTGGTTTTCTGGCGGCAATGTCAGATTATATGGTTTTCCGGTAGCGATGTTGGATGTTTTGGTTTTCGGGCGGCGATGTCGGATTTTTTGGTTTTCTGGCGGCGATGTCAGATTATTTGTATTCCGGCGACGATGTCGGATGTTTTGGTTTTCTGGCGGCAATGTCAGATTATTTAGTTTTCCGACAGCGATGTTGGATGTTTTGGTTTTCCGGCGGCGATGTGGGATGTTTTGGTTTTCTGGCGAGAATGTCAGATTATTTGGTATTTCGGCGGCGATGTCGGATGTTTTGGTTTTCTGGCGGCAATGTCAGATTATTTGGTTTTCCGGCAGCGATGTTGGATGTTTTGGTTTTCCGGCGGCGATGTCAGATGTTTTGGTTTTCTGCCGGCGATGTCAGAATATTTGGTTTTCTTGCGGCGATGTTGGATGTTTTGGTTTTTTTCGCGGCGATGTTGGATGTTTTGGTTTTCTGGCGGCGATGTTAAATTATTTAGTTTTCTGGCGGCGATGTTGGATGTTTTGGTTTTCTAGCGGCTATGTCAAATTATTTGGTTTTCCGGCGGCAATGTTGGATATTTTGATTTTTCGGCGGCGATGTTGGATATTTTGATTTTCCGGCGGCGATGTCGGATGTTTTGGTTTTCTGGCGGCAACTTCAGATTATTTGGTTTTCCGGCGGCAATGTCAGATTATTTTGTATTCCAACGGCGATGTCAGATACTTTGGTTTTCTAGCGACGATGTCAGTTTATTTGGTTTTCCGACGGCGATGTCAGATGATTTGGTTTTCTGGCGGCGATGTCAGATTATTTGGTTTTCCGGCGGTGATGTCGGATGTTTTGGTTTTCTGGTGGTGATATCAGATTATTTGGTTTTTCGGCGACGATGTTGGATGTTTTGGTTTCCTGGCAGCGATGTCAGATGTTTTGGTTTTTTGGCGGCGATGTCAGATTATTTGGTTTTCCGGCGGCGATGTCAGATATTTTCATTTTATGGCGGCGATATCAAATGATTTGATTTTCCTGCGGCAATGTCGGATGTTTTCGTTTTCTGGTGGCGATGTCAGGTTATTTGGTTTTCTTGCAGCGATGTTGGATGTTTTGGTTTTCCACCGGCGATGTCGGATATTTTGGTTTTCTAGCGGCGATGTCAGATTATTTGGTTTTCCGGCAGCGATGTCGGATGTTTTAGTTTTCTTGTTGCGATGTCAGATTATTTGGTTTTCCGGCGGCGATGTCGAATGTTTTGGTTTTCTGGCGGCGATGTCGGATGTTTTGGTTTTCTGGCGGAAATGTCAGATTATTTGGTTTTCCGGCAGCGATGTTGGATGTTTTGGTTTTCCGGCGGCGATGTCAGATGTTTTGGTTTTCTGCCGGAGATGTCAGAATATTTTGTTTTCTTGCGGCGATGTTGGATGTTTTGGTTTTTTTCGCGGCGATGTTGGATGTTTTGGTTTTCTGGCGGCGATGTTAAATTATTTGGTTTTCTGGCGGCGATGTTGTATGTTTTGGTTTTCTAGCGGCTATGTCAAATTATTTGGTTTTCCGGCGGCAATGTTGGATATTTTGATTTTTCGGCGGCGATGTTGGATATTTTGATTTTCCGGCGGCGATGTCGGATGTTTTGGTTTTCTGGCCGCAACTTCAGATTATTTGGTTTTCCGGCGGCAATGTCAGATTATTTTGTATTCCAACGGCGATGTTAGATACTTTTGTTTTCTAGCGACGATGTCATATTATTTGGTTTTCCGACGGCGGTGTCAGATGATTTGGTTTTCTGGCGGCGATGTCAGATTATTTGGTTTTCCGGCGGTGATGTCGGATGTTTTGGTTTTCTGGTGGTGATATCAGATTATTTGGTTTTTCGGCGATGATGTTGGATGTTTTGGTTTTTCGACAGCGATGTCAGATGTTTTGGTTTTCTGGCGGCGATGTCAGATTATTTGGTTTTCCGGCGGCGATGTCAGATGTTTTCATTTTCTGGCGGCGATATCAAATAATTTGGTTTTCCTGCGGCAATGTCAGATGTTTTCGTTTTCTGGTGGCGATGTCAGATTATTTGGTTTTCTTGCAGCGATGTTGGATGTTTTGGTTTTCCACCGGCGATGTCGGATATTTTGGTTTTCTGGCGGCGATGTCAGATTATTTGGTTTTCCGGCAGCGATGTCGGATGTTTTAGTTTTCTTGCGGCGATGTCAGATTATTTGGTTTCCCGGCGGCGATGTCAGATGTTTTAGTTTTCTGGCGGCGATGTCAGATGTTTTGGTTTTCTGGCGGCAATGTCAGATTATTTGGTTTTCCGGCAGCGATGTTGGATATTTTGATTTTTCAGTGGCGATGTTGGATATTTTGATTTTCCGGCGGCGATGTCGGATGTTTTGGTTTTCTGGCGGCAACTTCAGATTATTTGGTTTTCCGGCGGCAATGTCAGATTATTTTGTATTCCAACGGCGATGTCAGATACTTTGGTTTTCTAGCGACGATGTCAGATTATTTGGTTTTCCGACGGCGATGACAGATGTTTTGGTTTTCTGGCGGCGATGTCAGATTGTTTGGTTTTTCGGCGGAGATGATGGACGTTTTGGTTTTCCGGCGCCGATGTCGGATGTTTTGGTTTTCTGGCGGCAATGTCAGATTATTTGGTATTCCAGCGGCGATGTCGGATGTTTTAGTTTTCTGGCGACGATGTCAGATTATTTTGTTTTCCGACGGCGATGTCAGATGTTTTGGTTTTCTGGCGACGATGTTAGATTATTTGGTTTTCCGGCGGAGATGTCAGATGTTTTGGTTTTCTGGCGGCGATATCAGATTATTTGGCTTTCCGGCGGCGATGTTGGATGTTTTGGTTTTCCGTCGGCGATGTCGGATGTTTTGGTTTTCTTGCAGCGATGTCAGATTATTTGGTTTTCCGGCTGCGATGTCCGATTATTTGGCCTTCCGGCGGCGATGTTGGATGTTTTGATATTCCGGAGGCGATGTCGGATGTTTTGGTTTTCTCGCGGCGATGTCATTTTATTTTGTTTTCGGCGCCGATGTTTGATGTTTTGGTTTTCTGGCGGCGATGTCAGATTATTTGGTTTTCCGGTCGAGTTGTTCGATGTTTTGGTTTTCCGGAGGCGATGTCGGATGTTTTGGTTTTTTGGCGGCAATGTTAGATTATTTGGTTTTCCAGCAGCGATGTTGGATGTTTTGGTTTTCCGGCGGCGATGTCGGATGTTTTGGTTTTCTGGCGGCGATGTCAGATTATTTGGTTTTCCGGCAGCAATGTCAGATTATTTTGTATTCCAACGGCGATGTCAGATACTTTGGTTTTCTAGCGACGATGTCAGATTATTTGGTTTTCCGACGGCGATGTCAGATGATTTGGTTTTCTGGCGGGGATGTCAGATTATTTGGTTTTCCGGCGGCGATTTCATATGTTTTGGTTTTCTGGCGGCGATGTCATATTATTTGGTTTTCTGGCAGCAATGTCAAATGTTTTGGTTTTCTGGCGGCGATGTCAGATTATTTGGTTTTCCGACGGCGATTTCAGATGTTTTGGTTTTCTGGCGGCGATGTCAGATTATTTTTTTTCCAGAGGTGATGTTGGATGTTGTGGTTTTTCGGCGGCGATGTCGGATGTTTTGGTTTTCTGGAGGCAATGTCAGATTATTTGGTTTTCTGGCGGCGATGTCGAATGTTTAGGTGTTCTGACAGCGTTGTCAAATTTTTTTGGTTTTCCAGCGGCGATGTCGGATGTTTTGGTTTTCTGGCGGCGATGTCATTTTATTTTGTTTTTCGGCGCCGATGTTGGAAATTTTGGTTTTCTGGCGGCGATGTCAGATTATTTGGTTTTCTAGCGACGATGTCAGATTATTTGGTTTTCCGACGGCGATGTCAGATGATTTGGTTTTCTGGCGGCGATGTCAGATTATTTGGTTTTCCGGCGGTGATGTCGGATGTTTTGGTTTTCTGGCGGCAATGTCAGATTATATGGTTTTCCGGTAGCGATGTTGGATGTTTTGGTTTTCGGGCGGCGATGTCGGATTTTTTGGTTTTCTGGCGGCGATGTCAGATTATTTCTATTCCGGCGACGATGTCGGATGTTTTGGTTTTCTGGCGGCAATGTCAGATTATTTAGTTTTCCGACAGCGATGTTGGATGTTTTGGTTTTCCGGCGGCGATGTGGGATGTTTTGGTTTTCTGGCGAGAATGTCAGATTATTTGGTATTTCGGCGGCGATGTCGGATGTTTTGGTTTTCTGGCGGCAATGTCAGATTATTTGGTTTTCCGGCAGCGATGTTAGATGTTTTGGTTTTCCGGCGGCGATGTCAGATGTTTTGGTTTTCTGCCGGCGATGTCAGAATATTTGGTTTTCTTGCGGCGATGTTGGATGTTTTGGTTTTTTTCGCGGCGATGTTGGATGTTTTGGTTTTCTGGCGGCGATGTTAAATTATTTAGTTTTCTGGCGGCGATGTTGGATGTTTTGGTTTTCTAGCGGCTATGTCAAATTATTTGGTTTTCCGGCGGCAATGTTGGATATTTTGATTTTTCGGCGGCGATGTTGGATATTTTGATTTTCCGGCGGCGATGTCGGATGTTTTGGTTTTCTGGCGGCAACTTCAGATTATTTGGTTTTCCGGCGGCAATGTCAGATTATTTTGTATTCCAACGGCGATGTCAGATACTTTGGTTTTCTAGCGACGATGTCAGATTATTTGGTTTTCCGACGGCGATGTCAGATTATTTGGTTTTCCGGCGGTGATGTCGGATGTTTTGGTTTTCTGGTGGTGATATCAGATTATTTGGTTTTTCGGCGACGATGTTGGATGTTTTGGTTTCCTGGCAGCGATGTCAGATGTTTTGGTTTTTTGGCGGCGATGTCAGATTATTTGGTTTTCCGGCGGCGATGTCAGATATTTTCATTTTATGGCGGCGATATCAAATGATTTGGTTTTCCTGCGGCAATGTCGGATGTTTTCGTTTTCTGGTGGCGATGTCAGGTTATTTGGTTTTCTTGCAGCGATGTTGGATGTTTTGGTTTTCCACCGGCGATGTCGGATATTTTGGTTTTCTAGCGGCGATGTCAGATTATTTGGTTTTCCGGCAGCGATGTCGGATGTTTTAGTTTTCTTGTTGCGATGTCAGATTATTTGGTTTTCCGGCGGCGATGTCGAATGTTTTGGTTTTCTGGCGGCGATGTCGGATGTTTTGGTTTTCTGGCGGAAATGTCAGATTATTTGGTTTTCCGGCAGCGATGTTGGATGTTTTGGTTTTCCGGCGGCGATGTCAGATGTTTTGGTTTTCTGCCGGCGATGTCAGAATATTTTGTTTTCTTGCGGCGATGTTGGATGTTTTGGTTTTTTTCGTGGCGATGTTGGATGTTTTGGTTTTCTGGCGGCGATGTTAAATTATTTGGTTTTCTGGCGGCGATGTTGTATGTTTTGGTTTTCTAGCGGATATGTCAAATTATTTGGTTTTCCGGCGGCAATGTTGGATATTTTGATTTTTCGGCGGCGATGTTGGATATTTTGATTTTCCGGCGGCGATGTCGGATGTTTTGGTTTTCTGGCCGCAACTTCAGATTATTTGGTTTTCCGGCGGCAATGTCAGATTATTTTGTATTCCAACGGCGATGTTAGATACTTTGGTTTTCTAGCGACGATGTCATATTATTTGGTTTTCCGACGGCGATGTCAGATGATTTTGTTTTCTGGCGGCGATGTCAGATTATTTGGTTTTCCGGCGGTGATGTCGGATGTTTTGGTTTTCTGGTGGTGATATCAGATTATTTGGTTTTTCGGCGATGATGTTGGATGTTTTGGTTTTTCGGCAGCGATGTCAGATGTTTTGGTTTTCTGGCGGCGATGTCAGATTATTTGGTTTTCCGGCGGCGATGTCAGATGTTTTCATTTTCTGGCGGCGATATCAAATGATTTGGTTTTCCTGCGGCAATGTCAGATGTTTTCGTTTTCTGGTGGCGATGTCAGATTATTTGGTTTTCTTGCAGCGATGTTGGATGTTTTGGTTTTCCACCGGCGATGTCGGATATTTTGGTTTTCTGGCGGCGATGTCAGATTATTTGGTTTTCCGGCAGCGATGTCGGATGTTTTAGTTTTCTTGCGGCGATGTCAGATTATTTGGTTTCCCGGCGGCGATGTCAGATGTTTTAGTTTTCTGGCGGCGATGTCAGATGTTTTGGTTTTCTGGCGGCAATGTCAGATTATTTGGTTTTCCGGCAGCGATGTTGGATATTTTGATTTTTCAGTGGCGATGTTGGATATTTTGATTTTCCGGCGGCGATGTCGGATGTTTTGGTTTTCTGGCGGCAACTTCAGATTATTTGGTTTTCCGGCGGCAATGTCAGATTATTTTGTATTCCAACGGCGATGTCAGATACTTTGGTTTTCTAGCGACGATGTCAGATTATTTGGTTTTCCGACGGCGATGACAGATGTTTTGGTTTTCTGGCGGCGATGTCAGATTGTTTGGTTTTTCGGCGGAGATGATGGACGTTTTGGTTTTCCGGCGCCGATGTCGGATGTTTTGGTTTTCTGGCGGCAATGTCAGATTATTTGGTATTCCAGCGGCGATGTCGGATGTTTTGGTTTTCTGGCGACGATGTCAGATTATTTTGTTTTCCGACGGCGATGTCAGATGTTTTGGTTTTCTGGCGACGATGTTAGATTATTTGGTTTTCCGGCGGAGATGTCAGATGTTTTGGTTTTCTGGCGGCGATATCAGATTATTTGGCTTTCCGGCGGCGATGTTGGATGTTTTGGTTTTCCGGCGGCGATGTCGGATGTTTTGGTTTTCTTGCAGCGATGTCAGATTATTTGGTTTTCCGGCTGCGATGTCCGATTATTTGGCCTTCCGGCGGCGATGTTGGATGTTTTGATATTCCGGAGGCGATGTCGGATGTTTTGGTTTTCTCGCGGCGATGTCATTTTATTTTGTTTTCGGCGCCGATGTTTGATGTTTTGGTTTTCTGGCTGCGATGTCAGATTATTTGGTTTTCCGGTCGAGTTGTTCGATGTTTTGGTTTTCCGGAGGCGATGTCGGATGTTTTGGTTTTTTGGCGGCAATGTTAGATTATTTGGTTTTCCGGCAGCGATGTTGGATGTTTTGGTTTTTCGGCGGCAATGTCAGATGTTTTGGTTTTCTGGCGGCGATGTCAGATTATTTTGTTTTCTTGCGGCGATGTTGGATGTTTTGGTTTTTTTCGCGGAGATGTTGGATGTTTTGGTTTTCTGGCGGCGATGTTAAATTATTTGGTTTTCTGGCAGCGATGTTGGATGTTTTGGTTTTCTAGCGGCTATGTCAAATTATTTGGTTTTCCGGCGGCGATGTAGGATGTTTTGGTTTTCTGGCGGCGATGTTAGATTATTTGGTTTTTCGGCAGCGATGTTGGATGTTTTGGTTTCCCGGCGGCGATGTCAGATGTTTTGGTTTTCTGGCGGCGATGTCAGATTATTTGGTCTTTCGGCGGGGATGTTGGATGTCTTTCAGCGGGGATGTCGGATGTTTTGGTTTTCTGGCCGCGATGTTAGATTATTTGGTTTTCCGACGGCGATGTTGGATGTTTTAGTCTTCCGGCGGCGATGTCGGATGTTTTGGTTTTCTGGCGACAATGTCAGATTTTTTGGTTTTCCGGCGGCGATGTCGGGTGTTTTTGTTTTTTGGCGGCGTTGTCAGATTATTTGGTTTTCCGACGGCGATGATAAATGTTTTGGTTTTCTGGTGGCAATGTCAGATTGTTTGGTTTTCCGGCAGAGATGTTGGACGTTTTGGTTTTCCAGGGGCGATGTCGGATGTTTTGGTTTTCTGGCGGCAATATCAGATTATTTGGTATTCCGGCAGCGATGTCAGATGTTTTGGTTTTCTGGCGACGATGTCAGACAATTTGGTTTTCCGAAGGCGATGTCAGATGTTTTGGTTTTCTGGCGGCGATGTCAGATTATTTGGTTTTCCGGCGGTGATGTCAGATGTTTTGGTTTTCCGGCAGCAATGTTGGATGTTTTGGTTTTCCGGCGGCGATGTCGGATGTTTTTGTTTTCTGGCGGCGATGTCAGATTATTTGGTTTTCTTCTGGCGATGTTAGATGTTTTGGTTTTTTCGCGGCGATGTTGGATGTTTTGGTTTTCTGGCGGCGGTGTTAGATTATTTGGTTTTCTGGCGGCGATGTTGAATGGTTTGGTTTTCTAGCGGCGATGTCAGATTATTTGGTTTTCCGGCGGCGATGTAGGATGTTTTGGTTTTCTGGCGGCGATGTTAGATTTATTGGATTTTCGGCAGCGATGTTGGACGTTTTGGTTTCCCGGCGGCGATGTCAGATGTTTTGGTTTTCTGGCGGCGATGTCAGATTGTTTGGTTTTCCGGCCGAGATGTTGGACGTTTTGGTTTTCCAGCGGCGATGTCGGATGTTTTGGTTTTCTTGCGGCGATGTCAGATTATTTGGTATTCCGGCGGCAATGTCGGATGTTTTGGTTTTCTGGCGACGATGTCAGATTATTTGGTTTTCCGGTGGCGATGTCGGATGTTTTGGTTTTCTGGCGGCGATGTCAGATTATTTGGTTTTTCAGCGGCGATGTCGGATGTTTTGGTTTTCTGGCAGCAATGTCAGATTATTTGGTTTTCCGGCAGCAATGTTGGATGTTTTGGTTTTCCGGCGGCGATGTCGGATGTTTTGGTTTTCTTGCGGCGATGTTAGATTATTTGGTTTTCCAGCAACGATGACGGATGTTTTGGTTTTCTGCCGACGATGTCAGATTATTTGGTTTTTCGGCAGAGTTGTTGGATGTTTTGGTTTGCCAGCAGCGATGTCGGATTATTTGGTTTTCTGGCGGCAATGTTAGATTATTTGGTATTCCGGCGGCGATTTCAGATGTTTTGGTTTTCTGGCGGCGATGTCATATTATTTGGTTTTCTGGCGGCGATGTCATATTATTTGGTTTTCTGGCAGCGATGTCAAATGTTTTGGTTTTCTGGCGGCGATGTCAGATTATTTGGTTTTCCGGCGGCGATTTCAGATGTTTTGGTTTTCTGGCGGCGATGTCAGATTATTTTTTTTCAGGAGACGATGTTGGATGTTGTGGTTTTTCGGCGGCGATGTCGGATGTTTTGGTTTTCTGGAGGCAATGTCAGATTATTTGGTTTTCTGGCGCCGATGTCGAATGTTTAGGTGTTCTGGCAGCGTTGTCAAATTTTTTTGGTTTTCCGGCGGCGATGTCGGATGTTTTGGTTTTCTGGCGGCGATTTCATTTTATTTTGTTTTTCGGCGCCGATGTTGGAAATTTTGGTTTTCTGGCGGCGATGTCAGATTATTTGGTTTTTCGGTAGCGATGTTGGATGTTTTGGTTTTCGGGCGGCGATGTCGGATTTTTTGGTTTTTTGGCGGCGATGTCAGATTATTTGGTATTTCGGCGGCAATGTCGGCTGTTTTGGTTTTCTGGCGGCAATGTCAGATTATATGGTTTTCCGGTAGCGATGTTGGATGTTTTGGTTTTCGGGCGGCGATGTCGGATTTTTTGGTTTTCTGGCGGCGATGTCAGATTATTTGTATTCCGGCGACGATGTCGGATGTTTTGGTTTTCTGGCGGCAATGTCAGATTATTTAGTTTTCCGACAGCGATGTTGGATGTTTTGGTTTTCCGGCGGCGATGTCGGATGTTTTGGTTTTCTGGCGGGAATGTCAGATTATTTGGTATTTCGGCGGCGATGTCAGATGTTTTGGTTTTCTGGCGGCAATGTCAGATTATTTGGTTTTCCGGCAGCGATGTTGGATGTTTTGGTTTTCTGGCGGCGATGTCAGATGTTTTGGTTTTCTGCCGGCGATGTCAGAATATTTGGTTTTCTTGCGGCGATGTTGGATGTTTTGGTGTTTTTCGCGGCGATGTTGGATGTTTTGGTTTTCTGGCGGCGATGTTAAATTATTTAGTTTTCTGGCGGCGATGTTGGATGTTTTGGTTTTCTAGCGGCTATGTCAAATTATTTGGTTTTCCGGCGGCAATGTTGGATATTTTGATTTTTCGGCGGCGATGTTGGATATTTTGATTTCCCGGCGGTGATGTCGGATGTTTTGGTTTTCTGGCGGCAACTTCAGATTATTTGGTTTTCCGGCGGCAATGTCAGATTATTTTGTATTCCAATGGCGATGTCAGATACTTTGGTTTTCTAGCGACGATGTCAGATTATTTGGTTTTCCGACGGCGATGTCAGATGATTTGGTTTTCTGGCGGCGATGTCAGATTATTTGGTTTTCCTGCGGTGATGTCGGATGTTTTGGTTTTCTGGCGGCAATGTCAGATTATATGGTTTTCCGGTAGCGATGTTGGATGTTTTGGTTTTCGGGCGGCGATGTCGGATTTTTTGGTTTTCTGGCGGCGATGTCAGATTATTTGTATTCCGGCGACGATGTCGGATGTTTTGGTTTTCTGGCGGCAATGTCAGATTATTTAGTTTTCCGACAGCGATGTTGGATGTTTTGGTTTTCCGGCGGCGATGTGGGATGTTTTGGTTTTCTGGCGAGAATGTCAGATTATTTGGTATTTCAGCGGCGATGTCGGATGTTTTGGTTTTCTGGCGGCAATGTCAGATTATTTGGTTTTCCGGCAGCGATGTTGGATGTTCTGGTTTTCCGGCGGCGATGTCAGATGTTTTGGTTTTCTGCCGGCGATGTCAGAATATTTGGTTTTCTTGCGGCGATGTTGGATGTTTTGGTTTTTTTCGCGGCGATGTTGGATGTTTTGGTTTTCTGGCGGCGATGTTAAATTATTTAGTTTTCTGGCGGCGATGTTGGATGTTTTGGTTTTCTAGCGGCTATGTCAAATTATTTGGTTTTCCGGCGGCAATGTTGGATATTTTGATTTTTCGGCGGCGATGTTGGATATTTTGATTTTCCGGCGGCGATGTCGGATGTTTTGGTTTTCTGGCGGCAACTTCAGATTATTTGGTTTTCCGGCGGCAATGTCAGATTATTTTGTATTCCAACGGCGATGTCAGATACTTTGGTTTTCTAGCGACGATGTCAGTTTATTTGGTTTTCCGACGGCGATGTCAGATGATTTGGTTTTCTGGCGGCGATGTCAGATTATTTGGTTTTCCGGCGGTGATGTCGGATGTTTTGGTTTTCTGGTGGTGATATCAGATTATTTGGTTTTTCGGCGACGATGTTGGATGTTTTGGTTTCCTGGCAGCGATGTCAGATGTTTTGGTTTTTTGGCGGCGATGTCAGATTATTTGGTTTTCCGGCGGCGATGTCAGATATTTTCATTTTATGGCGGCGATATCAAATGATTTGGTTTTCCTGCGGCAATGTCGGATGTTTTCGTTTTCTGGTGGCGATGTCAGGTTATTTGGTTTTCTTGCAGCGATGTTGGATGTTTTGGTTTTCCACCGGCGATGTCGGATATTTTGGTTTTCTAGCGGCGATGTCAGATTATTTGGTTTTCCGGCAGCGATGTCGGATGTTTTAGTTTTCTTTTTGCGATGTCAGATTATTTTGTTTTCCGGCGGCGATGTCGAATGTTTTGGTTTTCTGGCGGCGATGTCGGATGTTTTGGTTTTCTGGCGGAAATGTCAGATTATTTGGTTTTCCGGCAGCGATGTCGGATGTTTTGGTTTTCCGGCGGCGATGTCAGATGTTTTGCTTTTCTGCCGGCGATGTCAGAATATTTTGTTTTCTTGCGGCGATGTTGGATGTTTTGGTTTTTTTCGCGGCGATGTTGGATGTTTTGGTTTTCTGGCGGCGATGTTAAATTATTTGGTTTTCTGGCGGCGATGTTGTATGTTTTGGTTTTCTAGCGGCTATGTCAAATTATTTGGTTTTCCGGCGGCAATGTTGGATATTTTGATTTTTCGGCGGCGATGTTGGATATTTTGATTTTCCGGCGGCGATGTCGGATGTTTTGGTTTTCTGGCCGCAACTTCAGATTATTTGGTTTTCCGGCGGCAATGTCAGATTATTTTGTATTCCAACGGCGATGTTAGATACTTTGGTTTTCTAGCGACGATGTCATATTATTTGCTTTTCCGACGGCGATGTCAGATGATTTGGTTTTCTGGCGGCGATGTCAGATTATTTGGTTTTCCGGCGGTGATGTCGGATGTTTTGGTTTTCTGGTGGTGATATCAGATTATTTGGTTTTTCGGCGATGATGTTGGATGTTTTTGTTTTTCGGCAGCGATGTCAGATGTTTTGGTTTTCTGGCGGCGATGTCAGATTATTTGGTTTTCCGGCGGCGATGTCAGATGTTTTCATTTTCTGGCGGCGATATCAAATGATTTGGTTTTCCTGCGGCAATGTCAGATGTTTTCGTTTTCTGGTGGCGATGTCAGATTATTTGGTTTTCTTGCAGCGATGTTGGATGTTTTGGTTTTCCACCGGCGATGTCGGATATTTTGGTTTTCTGGCGGCGATGTCAGATTATTTGGTTTTCCGGCAGCGATGTCGGATGTTTTAGTTTTCTTGCGGCGATGTCAGATTATTTGGTTTCCCGGCGGCGATGTCAGATGTTTTAGTTTTCTGGCGGCGATGTCAGATGTTTTGGTTTTCTGGCGGCAATGTCAGATTATTTGGTTTTCCGGCAGCGATGTTGGATATTTTGATTTTTCAGTGGCGATGTTGGATATTTTGATTTTCCGGCGGCGATGTCGGATGTTTTGGTTTTCTGGCGGCAACTTCAGATTATTTGGTTTTCCGGCGGCAATGTCAGATTATTTTGTATTCCAACGGCGATGTCAGATACTTTGGTTTTCTAGCGACGATGTCAGATTATTTGGTTTTCCGACGGCGATGACAGATGTTTTGGTTTTCTGGCGGCGATGTCAGATTGTTTGGTTTTTCGGCGGAGATGATGGACGTTTTGGTTTTCCGGCGCCGATGTCGGATGTTTTGGTTTTCTGGCGGCAATGTCAGATAATTTGGTATTCCAGCGGCGATGTCGGATGTTTTGGTTTTCTGGCGACGATGTCAGATTATTTTGTTTTCCGACGGCGATGTCAGATGTTTTGGTTTTCTGGCGACGATGTTAGATTATTTGGTTTTCCGGCGGAGATGTCAGATGTTTTGGTTTTCTGGCGGCGATATCAGATTATTTGGCTTTCCGGCGGCGATGTTGGATGTTTTTGTTTTCCGGCGGCGATGTCGGATGTTTTGGTTTTCTTGCAGCGATGTCAGATTATTTGGTTTTCCGGCTGCGATGTCCGATTATTTGGCCTTCCGGCGGCGATGTTGGATGTTTTGATATTCCGGAGGCGATGTCGGATGTTTTGATTTTCTCGCGGCGATGTCATTTTATTTTGTTTTCGGCGCCGATGTTTGATGTTTTGGTTTTCTGGCGGCGATGTCAGATTATTTGGTTTTCCGGTCGAGTTGTTCGATGTTTTGGTTTTCCGGAGGCGATGTCGGATGTTTTGGTTTTTTGGCGGCAATGTTAGATTATTTGGTTTTCCGGCAGCGATGTTGGATGTTTTGGTTTTCCGGCGGCGATGTCGGATGTTTTGGTTTTCTGGCGGCGATGTCAGATTATTTTGTTTTCTTGCGGCGATGTTGGATGTTTTGGTTTTTTTCGCGGAGATGTTGGATGTTTTGGTTTTCTGGCGGCGATGTTAAATTATTTGGTTTTCTGGCAGCGATGTTGGATGTTTTGGTTTTCTAGCGGCTATGTCAAATTATTTGGTTTTCCGGCGGCGATGTAGGATGTTTTGGTTTTCTGGCGGCGATGTTAGATTATTTGGTTTTTCGGCAGCGATGTTGGATGTTTTGGTTTCCCGGCGGCGATGTCAGATGTTTTGGTTTTCTGGCGGCGATGTCAGATTATTTGGTCTTTCGGCGGGGATGTTGGATGTCTTTCAGCGGGGATGTCGGATGTTTTGGTTTTCTGGCGGCGATGTTAGATTATTTGGTTTTCCGACGGCGATGTTGGATGTTTTAGTCTTCCGGCGGCGATGTCGGATGTTTTGGTTTTCTGGCGACAATGTCAGATTTTTTGGTTTTCCGGCGGCGATGTCGGGTGTTTTTGTTTTTTGGCGGCGTTGTCAGATTATTTGGTTTTCCGACGGCGATGATAAATGTTTTGGTTTTCTGGTGGCAATGTCAGATTGTTTGGTTTTTCCGGCAGAGATGTTGGACGTTTTGGTTTTCCAGGGGCGATGTCGGATGTTTTGGTTTTCTGGCGGCAATATCAGATTATTTGGTATTCCGGCGGCGATGTCAGATGTTTTGGTTTTCTGGCGACGATGTCAGACAATTTGGTTTTCCGAAGGCGATGTCAGATGTTTTGGTTTTCTGGCGGCGATGTCAGATTATTTGGTTTTCCGGCGGCGATGTCAGATGTTTTGGTTTTCCGGCAGCAATGTTGGATGTTTTGGTTTTCCGGCGGCGATGTCGGATGTTTTTGTTTTCTGGCGGCGATGTCAGATTATTTGGTTTTCTTCCGGCGATGTTAGATGTTTTGGTTTTTTCGCGACGATGTTGGATGTTTTGGTTTTCTGGCGGCGGTGTTAGATTATTTGGTTTTCTGGCGGCGATGTTGAATGGTTTGGTTTTCTAGCGGCGATGTCAGATTATTTGGTTTTCCGGCGGCGATGTAGGATGTTTTGGTTTTCTGGCGGCGATGTTAGATTTATTGGTTTTTCGGCAGCGATGTTGGACGTTTTGGTTTCCCGGCGGCGATGTCAGATGTTTTGGTTTTCTGGCGGCGATGTCAGATTGTTTGGTTTTCCGGCCGAGATGTTGGACGTTTTGGTTTTCCGGCGGCGATGTCGGATGCTTTAGTTTTCTTGCGGCGATGTCAGATTATTTGGTTTCCCGGCGGCGATGTGGGATGTTTTGGTTTTCTGGCGGCGATGTCGGATGTTTTGGTTTTCTGGCGGCGATGTCGGATGTTTAGGTTTTCTGGCGGCAATGTCAGATTATTTGGTTTTCCGGCAGCGATGTTGGATGTTTTGGTTTTCCGGCGGCGATGTCAGATGTTTTGGTTTTCTGCCGGCGATGTCAGAATATTTGGTTTTCTTGCGACGATGTTGGATGTTTTGGTTTTTTTCGCGGCGATGTTGGATTTTTGGTTTTCTGGCGGCGATGTTGGATGTTTTGGTTTTCTAGCGGGTATGTCAAATTATTTGGTTTTCCGGCGGCAATGTTGGATATTTTGATTTTTCGGCGGCGATGTTGGATATTTTGATTTTCCGGCGGCGATGTCGGATGGTTTGGTTTTCTGGCGGCAACTTCAGATTATTTGGTTTTCCGGCGGCAATGTCAGATTATTTTGTATTCCAACGGCGATGTCAGATACTTTGGTTTTCTAGCGACGATGTCATATTATTTGGTTTTCCGACGGCGATGTCAAATGATTTGGTTTTCTGGCGGCGATGTCAGATTATTTGGTTTTCCGGCGGTGATGTCGGATGTTTTGGTTTTCTGGTGGTGATATCAGATTATTTGGTTTTTCGACGACGATGTTGGATGTTTTGGTTTTCCGGCAGCGATGTCAAATGTTTTGGTTTTCTGGCGGCGATGTCAGATTATTTGGTTTTCCGGCGGCGATGTCAGATGTTTTCATTTTCTGGCGGCGATATCAAATGATTTGGTTTTCCTGCGGCAATGTCAGATGTTTTCGTTTTCTGGTGGCGATGTCAGATTATTTGGTTTTCTTGCAGCGATGTTGGATGTTTTGGTTTTCCACCAGCGATGTCGGATATTTTGGTTTTCTGGCGGCGATGTCAGATTATTTGGTTTTCCGGCAGCGATGTCGGATGTTTTAGTTTTCTTGCGGCGATGTCATATTTTTTGGTTTTCCGGCGGCGATGTCGGATGTTTTGGTTTCCTGGCGGCGATGTCGGATGTTTTGGTTTTCTGGCGGCGATGTCGGGTGTTTTGGTTTTCTGGCGGCAATGTCAGATTATTTGGTTTTCCGGAAGCGATGTTGGATGTTTTGGTTTTCCGGCGGCGATGTCAGATGTTTTGGTTTTCTGCCGGCGATGTCAGAATATTTGGTTTTCTTGCGACGATGTTGGATGTTTTGGTTTTTTTCGCGGCGATGTTGGATGTTTTGGTTTTCTGGCGGCGATGTTAAATTATTTGGTTTTCCGGCTGCGATGTCGGATGTTTTGGTTTTCTGGCGGCAACTTCAGATTATTTGGTTTTCCGGCGGCAATGTCAGATTATTTTGTATTCCAACGGCGATGTCAGATACTTTGGTTTTCTAGCGACGATGTCAGATTATTTGGTTTTCCGACGGCTATGTCAGATGATTTGGTTTTCTGGCGGCGATGTCAGATTATTTGGTTTTCCGGCGGTGATGTCGGATGTTTTGGTTTTCTGGTGGTGATATCAGATTATTTGGTTTTTCGGCGACGATGTTGGATGTTTTGGTTTTCCGGCAGTGATGTCAGATGTTTTGGTTTTCTGGCGGCGATGTCAGATTATTTGGTTTTCCGGCGGCGATGTCAGATGTTTTCATTTTCTGGCGGCGATATCAAATGATTTGGTTTTCCTGCGGCAATGTCGGATGTTTTCGTTTTCTGGTGGCGATGTCAGATTATTTGGTTTTCTTGCAGCGATGTTGGATGTTTTGGTTTTCCACCGGCGATGTCGGATATTTTGGTTTTCTGGCGGCGATGTCAGATTATTTGGTTTTCCGGCAGCGATGTCAGATGTTTTAGTTTTGTTGCGGCGATGTCAGATTATTTGGTTTCCCGGCGGCGATGTCGGATGTTTTGGTTTTCTGGCGGCGATGTCGGATGTTTTGGTTTTCTGGCGGCGATGTCGGGTGTTTTGGTTTTCTGGCGGCAATGTCAGATTATTTGGTTTTCCGGAAGCGATGTTGGATGTTTTGGTTTTCCGGCGGCGATGTCAGATGTTTTGGTTTTCTGCCGGCGATGTCAGAATATTTGGTTTTCTTGCGACGATGTTGGATGTTTTGGTTTTTTTCGCGGCGATGTTGGATGTTTTGGTTTTCTGGCGGCGATGTTAAATTATTTGGTTTTCTGGCGGCGATGTTGGATGTTTTGGTTTTCTAGCGGGTATGTCAAATTATTTGGTTTTCCGGCGGCAATGTTGGATATTTTGATTTTTCGGCGGCGATGTTGGATATTTTGATTTTCCGGCGGCGATGTCGGATGTTTTGGTTTTCTGGCGGCAACTTCAGATTATTTGGTTTTCCGGCGGCAATGTCAGATTATTTTGTATTCCAACGGCGATGTCAGATACTATGGTTTTCTAGCGACGATGTCAGATTATTTGGTTTTCTGACGGCGATGTCAAATGATTTGGTTTTCTGGCGGCGATGTCAGATTATTTGGTTTTCCGGCGGTGATGTCGGATGTTTTGGTTTTCTGGTGGTGATATCAAATTATTTGGTTTTTCGGCGACGATGTTGGATGTTTTGGTTTTCCGGCAGCGATGTCAGATGTTTTGGTTTTCTGGCGGCGATGTCAGATTATTTGGTTTTCCGGCGGCGATGTCAGATGTTTTCATTTTCTGGCGGCGATATCAAATGATTTGGTTTTCCTGCGGCGATGTCGGATTTTTTGGTTTTCTAGCGGCGATGTCAGATTATTTGTATTCCGGCGACGATGTCGGATGTTTTGGTTTTCCACCGGCGATGTCGGATATTTTGGTTTTCTGGCGGCGATGTTAGATTATTTGGTTTTCCGGCAGCGATGTCGGATGTTTTAGTTTTCTTGCGGCGATGTCAGATTATTTGGTTTCCCGGCGGCGATGTGGGATGTTTTGGTTTTCTGGCGTCGATGTCGGATGTTTTGGTTTTCTGGCGGCGATGTCGGATGTTTAGGTTTTCTGGCGGCAATGTCAGATTATTTGGTTTTCCGGCAGCGATGTTGGATGTTTTGGTTTTCCGGCGGCGATGTCAGATGTTTTGGTTTTCTGCCGGCGATGTCAGAATATTTGGTTTTCTTGCGACGATGTTGGATGTTTTGGTTTTTTTCGCGGCGATGTTGGATTTTTGGTTTTCTGGCGGCGATGTTAAATTATTTGGTTTTCTGGCGGCGATGTTGGATGTTTTGGTTTTCTAGCGGGTATGTCAAATTATTTGGTTTTCCGGCGGCAATGTTGGATATTTTGATTTTTCGGCGGCGATGTTGGATATTTTGATTTTCCGGCGGCGATGTCGGATGTTTTGGTTTTCTGGCGGCAACTTCAGATTATTTGGTTTTCCGGCGGCAATGTCAGATTATTTTGTATTCCAACGGCGATGTCAGATACTTTGGTTTTCTAGCGACGATGTCAGATTATTTGGTTTTCCGACGGCGATGTCAAATGATTTGGTTTTCTGGCGGCGATGTCAGATTATTTGGTTTTCCGGCGGTGATGTCGGATGTTTTGGTTTTCTGGTGGTGATATCAGATTATTTGGTTTTTCGACGACGATGTTGGATGTTTTGGTTTTCCGGCAGCGATGTCAGATGTTTTGGTTTTCTGGCGGCGATGTCAGATTATTTGGTTTTCCGGCGGCGATGTCAGATGTTTTCATTTTCTGGCGGCGATATCAAATGATTTGGTTTTCCTGCGGCAATGTCAGATGTTTTCGTTTTCTGGTGGCGATGTCAGATTATTTGGTTTTCTTGCAGCGATGTTGGATGTTTTGGTTTTCCACCAGCGATGTCGGATATTTTGGTTTTCTGGCGGCGATGTCAGATTATTTGGTTTTCCGGCAGCGATGTCGGATGTTTTAGTTTTCTTGCGGCGATGTCATATTTTTTGGTTTTCCGGCGGCGATGTCGGATGTTTTGGTTTTCTGGCGGCGATGTCGGATGTTTTGGTTTTCGGGCGGCGATGTCGGGTGTTTTGGTTTTCTGGCGGCAATGTCAGATTATTTGGTTTTCCGGAAGCGATGTTGGATGTTTTGGTTTTCCGGCGGCGATGTCAGATGTTTTGGTTTTCTGCCGGCGATGTCAGAATATTTGGTTTTCTTGCGACGATGTTGGATGTTTTGGTTTTTTTCGCGGCGATGTTGGATGTTTTGGTTTTCTGGCGGCGATGTTAAATTATTTGGTTTTCCGGCGGCGATGTCGGATGTTTTGGTTTTCTGGCGGCAACTTCAGATTATTTGGTTTTCCGGCGGCAATGTCAGATTATTTTGTATTCCAACGGCGATGTCAGATACTTTGGTTTGCTAGCGACGATGTCAGATTATTTGGTTTTCCGACGGCTATGTCAGATGATTTGGTTTTCTGGCGGCGATGTCAGATTATTTGGTTTTCCGGCGGTGATGTCGGATGTTTTGGTTTTCTGGTGGTGATATCAGATTATTTGGTTTTTCGGCGACGATGTTGGATGTTTTGGTTTTCCGGCAGTGATGTCAGATGTTTTGGTTTTCTGGCGGCGATGTCAGATTATTTGGTTTTCCGGCGGCGATGTCAGATGTTTTCATTTTCTGGCGGCGATATCAAATGATTTGGTTTTCCTGCGGCAATGTCGGATGTTTTCGTTTTCTGGTGGCGATGTCAGATTATTTGGTTTTCTTGCAGCGATGTTGGATGTTTTGGTTTTCCACCGGCGATGTCGGATATTTTGGTTTTCTGGCGGCGATGTCAGATTATTTGGTTTTCCGGCAGCGATGTCGGATGTTTTAGTTTTCTTGCGGCGATGTCAGATTATTTGGTTTCCCGGCGGCGATGTCGGATGTTTTGGTTTTCTGGCGGCGATGTCGGATGTTTTGGTTTTCTGGCGGCGATGTCGGGTGTTTTGGTTTTCTGGCGGCAATGTCAGATTATTTGGTTTTCCGGAAGCGATGTTGGATGTTTTGGTTTTCCGGCGGCGATGTCAGATGTTTTGGTTTTCTGCCGGCGATGTCAGAATATTTGGTTTTCTTGCGACGATGTTGGATGTTTTGGTTTTTTTCGCGGCGATGTTGGATGTTTTGGTTTTCTGGCGGCGATGTTAAATTATTTGGTTTTCTGGCGGCGATGTTGGATGTTTTGGTTTTCTAGCGGGTATGTCAAATTATTTGGTTTTCCGGCGGCAATGTTGGATATTTTGATTTTTCGGCGGCGATGTTGGATATTTTGATTTTCCGGCGGCGATGTCGGATGTTTTGGTTTTCTGGCGGCAACTTCAGATTATTTGGTTTTCCGGCGGCAATGTCAGATTATTTTGTATTCCAACGGCGATGTCAGATACTATGGTTTTCTAGCGACGATGTCAGATTATTTGGTTTTCCGACGGCGATGTCAAATGATTTGGTTTTCTGGCGGCGATGTCAGATTATTTGGTTTTCCGGCGGTGATGTCGGATGTTTTGGTTTTCTGGTGGTGATATCAGATTATTTGGTTTTTCGGCGACGATGTTGGATGTTTTGGTTTTCCGGCAGCGATGTCAGATGTTTTGGTTTTCTGGCGGCGATGTCAGATTATTTGGTTTTCCTGCGGCGATGTCAGATGTTTTCATTTTCTGGCGGCGATATCAAATGATTTGGTTTTCCTGCGGCGATGTCGGATTTTTTGGTTTTCTGGCGGCGATGTCAGATTATTTGTATTCCGGCGACGATGTCGGATGTTTTGGTTTTCCACCGGCGATGTCGGATATTTTGGTTTTCTGGCGGCGATGTCAGATTATTTGGTTTTCCGGCAGCGATGTCGGATGTTTTAGTTTTCTTGCGGCGATGTCATATTTTTTGGTTTTCCGGCGGCGATGTCGGATGTTTTGGTTTTCTGGCGGCAATGTCAGATTATTTGGTTTTCCGGCAGCGATGTTGGATGTTTTGGTTTTCCGGCGGCGATGTCAGATGTTTTAGTTTTCTGCCGGCGATGTCAGAATATTTGGTTTTCTTGCGGCGATGTTGGATGTTTTGGTTTTTTTCGCGGCGATGCTGGATGTTTTGGTTTTCTGGCGGCGATGTTAAATTATTTGGTTTTCTGGCGGCGATGTTGGATGTTTTGGTTTTCTAGCGGGTATGTCAAGTTATTTGGTTTTCCGGCGGCAATGTTGGATATTTTGATTTTTCGGTGGCGATGTTGGATATTTTGATTTTCCGGGGGCGATGTCGGATGTTTTGGTTTTCTGGCAGCAACTTCAGATTATTTGGTTTTCCGGCGGCAATGTCAGATTATTTTGTATTCCAACGGCGATGTCAGATACTTTGGTTTTCTAGCGACGATGTCAGATTATTTGGTTTTCCGACGGCGATGTCAGATGATTTGGTTTTCTGGCGGCGATATCAGATTATTTGGTTTTCCGGCGGTGATGTCGGATGTTTTGGTTTTCTGGTGGTGATATCAGATTATTTGGTTTTTCGGCGACGATGTTGGATGTTTTGGTTTTCCGGCAGCGATGTCAGATGTTTTGGTTTTCTGACGGCGATGTCAGATTATTTGGTTTTCCGGCGGCGATGTCAGATGTTTTCATTTTCTGGCGGCGATATCAAATGATTTGGTTTTCCTTCGGCAATGTCAGATGTTTTCGTTTTCTGGTGGCGATGTCAGATTATTTGGTTTTTTTGCAGCGATGTTGGATGTTTTGGTTTTCCACCGGCGATGTTGGATATTTTGGTTTTCTGGCGGCGATGTTAGATTATTTGGTTTTCCGGCAGCGATGTCGGATGTTTTAGTTTTCTTGCGGCGATGACAGATTATTTGGTTTTCCGGCGGCGATGTCGGATGTTTTGGTTTTCTGGCGGCAATGTCGGATGTTTTGGTTTTCTGGCGGAAATGTCAGATTATTTGGTTTTCCGGCAGCGATGTTGGATGTTTTGGTTTTCCGGCGGCGATGTCATATGTTTTGGTTTTCTGCCGGCGATGT
The DNA here is from genome assembly GCA_963859935.3 of Lathyrus sativus. Lineage (NCBI taxonomy): Eukaryota > Viridiplantae > Streptophyta > Magnoliopsida > Fabales > Fabaceae > Lathyrus > Lathyrus sativus. The sequence goes on along the minus strand of CAWUDS030000990.1, from coordinate 1,616,516 downwards.
CAGAATATTTTGTTTTCTTGCGGCGATGTTGGATGTTTTGGTTTTTTTCGCGGCGATGTTGGATGTTTTGGTTTTCTGGCGACGATGTTAAATTATTTGGTTTTCTGGCGGCGATGTTGTATGTTTTGGTTTTCTAGCGGCTATGGCAAATTATTTGGTTTTCCGGCGGCAATGTTGGATATTTTGATTTTTCGGCGGCGATGTTGGATATTTTGATTTTCCGGCGGCGATGTCAGATTATTTTGTATTCCAACGGAGATGTCAGATACTTTGGTTTTCTAGCGACGATTTCAGATTATTTGGTTTTCCGACGGCGATGTCAGATGATTTGGTTTTCTGGCGGCGATGTCAGATTATTTGGTTTTCCGGCGGTGATGTCGGATGTTTTGGTTTTCTGGTGGTGATATCAGATTATTTGGTTTTTCGGCGACGATGTTGGATGTTTTGGTTTTTCGGCAACGATGTCAGATGTTTTGGTTTTCTGGCGGCGATGTCAGATTATTTGGTTTTCCGGCGGCGATGTCAGATGTTTTCATTTTCTGGCGGCGATATCAAATGATTTGGTTTTCCTGCGGCAATGTCAGATGTTTTCGTTTTCTGGTGGCGATGTCAGATTATTTGGTTTTCTTGCAGCGATGTTGGATGTTTTGGTTTTCCACCGGCGATGTCGGATATTTTGGTTTTCTGGCGGCGATGTCAGATTATTTGGTTTTCCGGCAGCGATGTCGGATGTTTTAGTTTTCTTGCGGAGATGTCAGATTATTTGGTTTCCCGGCGGCGATGTGAGATGTTTTGGTTTTCTGGCGGCGATGTTGGATGTTTTGGTTTTCCGGCAGCGATGTCAGATGTTTTGGTTTTCTGGCGGCGATGTCAGATTATTTGGTTTTCCGGCGGTGATGTCGGATGTTTTGGTTTTCTGGTGGTGATATCAGATTATTTGGTTTTTCGGCGACGATGTTGGATGTTTTGGTTTTCCGGCAGTGATGTCAGATGTTTTGGTTTTCTGGCGGCGATGTCAGATTATTTGGTTTTCCGGCGGCGATGTCAGATGTTTTCATTTTCTGGCGGCGATATCAAATGATTTGGTTTTCCTGCGGCAATGTCGGATGTTTTCGTTTTCTGGTGGCGATGTCAGATTATTTGGTTTTCTTGCAGCGATGTTGGATGTTTTGGTTTTCCACCGGCGATGTCGGATATTTTGGTTTTCTGGCGGCGATGTCAGATTATTTGGTTTTCCGGCAGCGATGTCGGATGTTTTAGTTTTCTTGCGGAGATGTCAGATTATTTGGTTTCCCGGCGGCGATGTGGGATGTTTTGGTTTTCTGGCGGCGATGTTGGATGTTTTGGTTTTCCGGCAGCGATGTCAGATGTTTTGGTTTTCTGGCGGCGATGTCAGATTATTTGGTTTTCCGGCGGTGATGTCGGATGTTTTGGTTTTCTGGTGGTGATATCAGATTATTTGGTTTTTCGGCGACGATGTTGGATGTTTTGGTTTTCCGGCAGTGATGTCAGATGTTTTGGTTTTCTGGCGGCGATGTCAGATTATTTGGTTTTCCGGCGGCGATGTCAGATGTTTTCATTTTCTGGCGGCGATATCAAATGATTTGGTTTTCCTGCGGCAATGTCGGATGTTTTCGTTTTCTGGTGGCGATGTCAGATTATTTGGTTTTCTTGCAGCGATGTTGGATGTTTTGGTTTTCCACCGGCGATGTCGGATATTTTGGTTTTCTGGCGGCGATGTCAGATTATTTGGTTTTCCGGCAGCGATGTCGGATGTTTTAGTTTTCTTGCGGCGATGTCAGATTATTTGGTTTCCTGGCGGCGATGTCGGATGTTTTGGTTTTCTGGCGGCGATGTCGGATGTTTTGGTTTTCTGGCGGCGATGTCGGGTGTTTTGGTTTTCTGGCGGCGATGTCAGATTATTTGGTTTTCCGGCGGTGATGTCGGATGTTTTGGTTTTCTGGTGGTGATATCAGATTATTTGGTTTTTCGGCGACGATGTTGGATGTTTTGGTTTTCCGGCAGTGATGTCAGATGTTTTGGTTTTCTGGCGGCGATGTCAGATTATTTGGTTTTCCGGCGGCGATGTCAGATGTTTTCATTTTCTGGCGGCGATATCAAATGATTTGGTTTTCCTGCGGCAATGTCGGATGTTTTCGTTTTCTGGTGGCGATGTCAGATTATTTGGTTTTCTTGCAGCGATGTTGGATGTTTTGGTTTTCCACCAGCGATGTCGGATATTTTGGTTTTCTGGCGGCGATGTCAGATTATTTGGTTTTCCGGCAGCGATGTCGGATGTTTTAGTTTTCTTGCGGCGATGTCAGATTATTTGGTTTCCTGGCGGCGATGTCGGATGTTTTGGTTTTCTGGCGGCGATGTCGGATGTTTTGGTTTTCTGGCGGCGATGTCGGGTGTTTTGGTTTTCTGGCGGCAATGTCAGATTATTTGGTTTTCCGGCAGCGATGTTGGATGTTTTGGTTTTCCGGCGGCGATGTCAGATGTTTTGGTTTTCTGCCGGCGATGTCAGAATATTTGGTTTTCTTGCGACGATGTTGGATGTTTTGGTTTTTTTGCGGCGATGTTGGATGTTTTGGTTTTCTGGCGGCGATGTTAAATTATTTGGTTTTCTGGCGGCGATGTTGGATGTTTTGGTTTTCTAGCGGGTATGTCAAATTATTTGGTTTTCCGGCGGCAATGTTGGATATTTTGATTTTTCGGCGGCGATGTTGGATATTTTGATTTTCCGGCGGCGATGTCGGATGTTTTGGTTTTCTGGCGGCAACTTCAGATTATTTGGTTTTCCGGCGGCAATGTCAGATTATTTTGTATTCCAACGGCGATGTCAGATACTATGGTTTTCTAGCGACGATGTCAGATTATTTGGTTTTCCGACGGCGATGTCAAATGATTTGGTTTTCTGGCGGCGATGTCAGATTATTTGGTTTTCCTGCGGTGATGTCGGATGTTTTGGTTTTCTGGTGGTGATATCAGATTATTTGGTTTTTCGGCGACGATGTTGGATGTTTTGGTTTTCCGGCAGTGATGTCAGATGTTTTGGTTTTCTGGCGGCGATGTCAGATTATTTGGTTTTCCGGCGGCGATGTCAGATGTTTTCATTTTCTGGCGGCGATATCAAATGATTTGGTTTTCCTGCGGCAATGTCGGATGTTTTCGTTTTCTGGTGGCGATGTCAAATTATTTGGTTTTCTTGCAGCGATGTTGGATGTTTTGGTTTTCCACCGGCGATGTCGGATATTTTGGTTTTCTGGCGGCGATGTCAGATTATTTGGTTTTCCGGCAGCGATGTCGGATGTTTTAGTTTTCTTGCGGCGATGTCAGATTATTTGGTTTCCTGGCGGCGATGTCGGATGTTTTGGTTTTCTGGCGGCGATGTCGGATGTTTTGGTTTTCTGGCGGCGATGTCGGGTGTTTTGGTTTTCTGGCGGCAATGTCAGATTATTTGGTTTTCCGGCAGCGATGTTGGATGTTTTGGTTTTCCGGCGGCGATGTCAGATGTTTTGATTTTCTGCCGGCGATGTCAGAATATTTGGTTTTCTTGCGACGATGTTGGATGTTTTGGTTTTTTTCGCGGCGATGTTGGATGTTTTGGTTTTCTGGCGGCGATGTTAAATTATTTGGTTTTCTGGCGGCGATGTTGGATGTTTTGGTTTTCTAGCGGGTATGTCAAATTATTTGGTTTTCCGGCGGCAATGTTGGATATTTTGATTTTTCGGCGGCGATGTCGGATGTTTTGGTTTTCTGGCGGCAACTTTAGATTATTTGGTTTTTCGGCGGCAATGTCAGATTATTTTGTATTCCGACGGCGATGTCAGATACTATGGTTTTCTAGCGACGATGTCAGATTATTTGGTTTTCCGACGGCGATGTCAAATGATTTGGTTTTCTGGCGGCGATGTCAGATTATTTGGTTTTCCGGCGGTGATGTCGGATGTTTTGGTTTTCTGGTGGTGATATCAGATTATTTGGTTTTTCGGCGACAATGTTGGATGTTTTGGTTTTCCGGCAGCGATGTCAGATGTTTTGGTTTTCTGGCAGCGATGTCAGATTATTTGGTTTTCCGGCGGCGATGTCAGATGTTTTCATTTTCTGGCGGCGATATCAAATGATTTGGTTTTCCTGCGGCAATGTCAGATGTTTTCGTTTTCTGGTGGCGATGTCAGATTATTTGGTTTTCTTGCAGCGATGTTGGATGTTTTGGTTTTCCACCGGCGATGTCGGAAATTTTGGTTTTCTGGCGGCGATGTCAGATTATTTGGTTTTCCGGCAGCGATGTCGGATGTTTTAGTTTTCTTGCGGCGATGTCATATTTTTTGGTTTTCCGGCGGCGATGTCGGATGTTTGTGTTTTCTGGCGGCAATGTTAGATTATTTGGTTTTCCGGCAGCGATGTTGGATGTTTTGGTTTTCCGGCGGCGATGTCAGATGTTTTGGTTTTCTTCCGGCGATGTCAGAATATTTGGTTTTCTTGCGGCGATGTTGGATGTTTTGGTTTTTTTCGCGGCGATGTTGGATGTTTTGGTTTTCTGGCGGCGATGTTAAATTATTTGGTTTTCTGGCGGTGATGTTGGATGTTTTGGTTTTCTAGCGGGTATGTCAAATTATTTGGTTTTCCGGCGGCAATGTTGGATATTTTGATTTTTCGGCGGCGATGCTGGATATTTTGATTTTCCGGCGGCGATGTCGGATGTTTTGGTTTTCTGGCGGCAACTTCAGATTATTTGGTTTTCCGGCGGCAATGTCAGATTATTTTGTATTCCAACGGCGATGTCAGATACTTTGGTTTTCTAGCGACGATGTCAGATTATTTGGTTTTCCGACGGCTATGTCAGATGATTTGGTTTTTTGGCGGCGATGTCATATTATTTGGTTTTCCGGCGGTGATGTCGGATGTTTTGGTTTTCTGGTGGTGATATCAGATTATTTGGTTTTTCGGCGACGATGTTGGATGTTTTGGTTTTCCGGCAGTGATGTCAGATGTTTTGGTTTTCTGGCGGCGATGTCAGATTATTTGGTTTTCCGGCGGCGATGTCAGATGTTTTCATTTTCTGGCGGCGATATCAAATGATTTGGTTTTCCTGCGGCAATGTCGGATGTTTTCGTTTTCTGGTGGCGATGTCAGATTATTTGGTTTTCTTGCAGCGATGTTGGATGTTTTGGTTTTCCACCGGCGATGTCGGATATTTTGGTTTTCTGGCGGCGATGTCAGATTATTTGGTTTTCCGGCAGCGATGTCGGATGTTTTAGTTTTCTTGCGGCGATGTCAGATTATTTGGTTCTCCGGCGGCGATGTCGGATGTTTTGGTTTTCTAGCGGCGAAGTCATATTATCTGGTTTTCTGGTGGCGATGTTGGATGTTGTGGTTTTCCGACGGCGATGTCGGATGTTTTGATTTTCTGGCAGGAATGTCAGAATATTTGGTTTTCCGGCGGCGATGTTAGATGTTTTGGTTTTCTGGCGGCGTCGTCAGATTATTTGGTTTTCCGGCGGCGATGTCGGATATTTTGGTTTTCTGGCGGCAATGTCAGATTATTTGGTTTTCCGACGACGATGTCGGGTGTTTTGGTTTTCTGGCGACGATGTCAGATTATTTGGTTTTTCCGATGGCGATGTCAGATGTTTTGGTTTTCTGGTGGCGATGTCAGATTATTTGGTTTTCTGGCGGCGATGTCGGATTATTTGGTTTTCCGGCGGCGATATCAGATTATTTGGATTATTTGGTTTTCTGGCGGCGATATCAGATTATTTCGTTTTCCGGCGGTGATGTTGGATGTTTTGGTTTTCCGGCGGCGATGTCGGATGTTTTGGTTTTCTTGCGGCGATGTCAGATTATTTGGTTTTACGGCGGCGATGTCGGATGTTTTGATTTTTTGGCGCCGATGTCAGATTATTTGGTTTTCTGGCGGCGATGTTGGATGTTTTGGTTTTCCTGTGGCGATGTCATATTATTTGGCTATCCGGCGGCGATGTTGGATGTTTTGGTTTTCTAGCAGCGATATCACATGATTTGGTTTTCCAGCGGTGATGTCACATGTTTTCGTTTTCTGACGGCGATGTCAGATTATTTGGTTTTCTGACAGCGATGTTGGAGATTTTGGTTTTCCGCCGGCGATGTCGGATGTTTTGGTTTTCTGGCGGCGATGTAAGATTATTTGGTTTTCCGGCGGCGATGTCAGATGTTTTGGATTTCTGACGGCGATGTCAGATTATTTGGTTTTCCGAAGGCGATGTTTGATGCTTTGGTTTTCTGGCGGCAATGTCGGATGTTTTGGTTTTCTGGCGACGATGTCAGAATATTTGGTTTTCCTGCGGCGATGTCGGATGTTTTAGTTTTCTGGCGGCAATGTCAGATTATTTGGTTTTCCAGCGGCGATGTCGGATGTTTTGGATTTCTGGCGGCGATGTCAGATTATTTTGTTTTCCAGCGGCGATGTCGGATGTTTTGGTTTTCCGGCGGCGATGTCGGGTTATTTGGTTTTCCAACGGCGATGACGGATGTTTTGGTTTTCTGGCGGCGATGTCAGGTTATTTGGTTTTTCGACGGCGATGTAAGAAATTTTGGTTTTCTGGCGGCGATGTCAGATTATTTGGTTTTCCGGCGGTGATGTCGGATGTTTTGGTTTTCTGGTGGTGATATCAGATTATTTGGTTTTTCGGCGGCGATGTTGGATGTTTTGGTTTTCTGGCGGCAATGTCAGATTATTTGCTTTTCCGACGACGATGTCGGGTGTTTTGGTTTTCTGGCGGCGATGTGAGATGTTTTGGTTTTCTGGCGGCGATGTCAGATTATTTGGTATTCCAGCGCCGATGTCGGATGTTTTGGTTTTTTGACGACGATGTCAGATTATTTGGTTTTCCGACGGCGATGTCAGATGTTTTGGTTTTCTGGCGACGTTGTCAGATTATTTGGTTTTTCGGCGCCGATGTCGGATGTTTTGGTTATTCTGGTGGTGATATCAGATTATTTGGTTTTCCAACGGCGTTGTTGGATGTTTTGGTTTTTCGGCAGCGATGTCGGATGTTTTGGTTTTCTGGCGGCAATGTCAGATTTTTTGGTTTTCCCGCAGCGATGTCGGATGTTTTGGTTTTCTACGGCGATGTCAGATTATTTGGTTTTCTGGCGCTATGTCAGATTATTGGGTTTTCCGATGGCGATGACGGAGGTTTTGGTTTTCTGGCGGCGATGTCAGATTATTTGGTTTTCCGGCGGAGATGTTGGATGATTTGGTTTTCCGACGGCGATGTCGGATGTTTTGGTTTTCTGGCGACGATGTCAGATTATTTGGTTTTTCCGATGGCGATGTCAGATGTTTTGGTTTTCTGGTGGCGATGTCAGATTATTTGGTTTTCTAGCGGCGATGTCGGATTATTTGGTTTTCCGGCGGCGATATCAGATTATTTGGATTATTTGGTTTTCTGGCGGCGATATCAGATTATTTCGTTTTCCGGCGGTGATGTTGGATGTTTTGGTTTTCCGGCGGCGATGTCGGATGTTTTGGTTTTCTTGCGGCGATGTCAGATTATTTGGTTTTACGGCGGCGATGTCGGATGTTTTGATTTTTTGGCGCCGATGTCAGATTATTTGGTTTTCTGGCGGCGATGTTGGATGTTTTGGTTTTCCTGTGGCGATGTCATATTATTTGGCTATCCGGCAGCGATGTTGGATGTTTTGGTTTTCTAGCAGCGATATCACATGATTTGGTTTTCCAGCGGTGATGTCACATGTTTTCGTTTTCTGACGGCGATGTCAGATTATTTGGTTTTCTGACAGCGATGTTGGAGATTTTGGTTTTCCGCCGGCGATGTCGGATGTTTTGGTTTTCTGGCGGCGATGTAAGATTATTTGGTTTTCCGGCGGCGATGTCAGATGTTTTGGATTTCTGACGGCGATGTCAGATTATTTGGTTTTCCGAAGGCGATGTTTGATGCTTTGGTTTTCTGGCGGCAATGTCGGATGTTTTGGTTTTCTGGCGACGATGTCAGAATATTTGGTTTTCCTGCGGCGATGTCGGATGTTTTAGTTTTCTGGCGGCAATGTCAGATTATTTGGTTTTCCAGCGGCGATGTCGGATGTTTTGGTTTTCTGGCGGCGATGTCAGATTATTTTGTTTTCCAGCGGCGATGTCGGATGTTTTGGTTTTCCGGCGGCGATGTCGGGTTATTTGGTTTTCCAACGGCGATGACGGATGTTTTGGTTTTCTGGCGGCGATGTCAGGTTATTTGGTTTTTCGACGGCGATGTAAGAAATTTTGGTTTTCTGGCGGCGATGTCAGATTATTTGGTTTTCCGGCGGTGATGTCGGATGTTTTGGTTTTCTGGTGGTGATATCAGATTATTTGGTTTTTCGGCGGCGATGTTGGATGTTTTGGTTTTCTGGCGGCAATGTCAGATTATTTGCTTTTCCGACGACGATGTCGGGTGTTTTGGTTTTCTGGCGGCGATGTGAGATGTTTTGGTTTTCTGGCGGCGATGTCAGATTATTTGGTATTCCAGCGCCGATGTCGGATGTTTTGGTTTTTTGACGACGATGTCAGATTATTTGGTTTTCCGACGGCGATGTCAGATGTTTTGGTTTTCTGGCGACGTTGTCAGATTATTTGGTTTTTCGGCGCCGATGTCGGATGTTTTGGTTATTCTGGTGGTGATATCAGATTATTTGGTTTTCCAACGGCGTTGTTGGATGTTTTGGTTTTTCGGCAGCGATGTCGGATGTTTTGGTTTTCTGGCGGCAATGTCAGATTTTTTGGTTTTCCCGCAGCGATGTCGGATGTTTTGGTTTTCTACGGCGATGTCAGATTATTTGGTTTTCTGGCGCTATGTCAGATTATTGGGTTTTCCGATGGCGATGACGGAGGTTTTGGTTTTCTGGCGGCGATGTCAGATTATTTGGTTTTCCGGCGGAGATGTTGGATGATTTGGTTTTCCGACGGCGATGTCGGATGTTTTGGTTTTCTGGCGACGATGTCAGATTATTTGGTTTTTCCGATGGCGATGTCAGATGTTTTGGTTTTCTGGTGGCGATGTCAGATTATTTGGTTTTCTAGCGGCGATGTCGGATTATTTGGTTTTCCGGCGGCGATATCAGATTATTTGGATTATTTGGTTTTCTGGCGGCGATATCAGATTATTTCGTTTTCCGGCGGTGATGTTGGATGTTTTGGTTTTCCGGCGGCGATGTCGGATGTTTTGGTTTTCTTGCGGCGATGTCAGATTATTTGGTTTTACGGCGGCGATGTCGGATGTTTTGATTTTTTGGCGCCGATGTCAGATTATTTGGTTTTCTGGCGGCGATGTTGGATGTTTTGGTTTTCCTGTGGCGATGTCATATTATTTGGCTATCCGGCAGCGATGTTGGATGTTTTGGTTTTCTAGCAGCGATATCACATGATTTGGTTTTCCAGCGGTGATGTCACATGTTTTCGTTTTCTGACGGCGATGTCAGATTATTTGGTTTTCTGACAGCGATGTTGGAGATTTTGGTTTTCCGCCGGCGATGTCGGATGTTTTGGTTTTCTGGCGGCGATGTAAGATTATTTGGTTTTCCGGCGGCGATGTCAGATGTTTTGGATTTCTGACGGCGATGTCAGATTATTTGGTTTTCCGAAGGCGATGTTTGATGCTTTGGTTTTCTGGCGGCAATGTCGGATGTTTTGGTTTTCTGGCGACGATGTCAGATTATTTGGTTTTCCTGCGGCGATGTCGGATGTTTTAGTTTTCTGGCGGCAATGTCAGATTATTTGGTTTTCCAGCGGCGATGTCGGATGTTTTGGTTTTCTGGCGGCGATGTCAGATTATTTGGTTTTCCAGCGGCGATGTCGGATGTTTTGGTCTTCCGGCGGCGATGTCGGGTTATTTGGTTTTCCAACGGCGATGACGGATGTTTTGGTTTTCTGGCGGCGATGTCAGGTTATTTGGTTTTTCGACGGCGATGTAAGAAATTTTGGTTTTCTGGCGGCGATGTCAGATTATTTGGTTTTCCGGCGGTGATGTCGGATGTTTTGGTTTTCTGGTGGTGATATCAGATTATTTGGTTTTTCGGCGGCGATGTTGGATGTTTTGGTTTTCCGGCAGCGATGTCGGATGTTTTGGTTTTCTGGCGGCGATGTTAGATTATTTGGTTTTCCGGCGGCGATGTCAGATGTTTTGATTTTCTGGCGGCGATATCAAATGATTTGGTTTTCCTGCGGCAATGTCGGATGTTTTCGTTTTCTGGTGGCGATGTCAGATTATTTGGTTTTCTTGCAGCGATGTTGGATGTTTTGGTTTTCCAGCGGCGATGTCGGATATTTTGGTTTTCTAGCGGCGATGTCAGATTATTTGGTTTTCTGGCGGCGATGTCAGATTATTTGGTTTTCCGGCGGTGATGTCGGATGTTTTGGTTTTCTGGTGGTGATATCAGATTATTTGGTTTTTCGGCGACGATGTTGGATGTTTTGGTTTTCCGGCAGTGATGTCAGATGTTTTGGTTTTCTGGCGGCGATGTCAGATTATTTGGTTTTCCGGCGGCGATGTCAGATGTTTTCATTTTCTGGCGGCGATATCAAATGATTTGGTTTTCCTGCGGCAATGTCGGATGTTTTCGTTTTCTGGTGGCGATGTCAGATTATTTGGTTTTCTTGCAGCGATGTTGGATGTTTTGGTTTTCCACCGGCGATGTCGAATATTTTGGTTTTCTGGCGGCGATGTCAGATTATTTGGTTTTCCGGCAGCGATGTCGGATGTTTTAGTTTTCTTGCGGCGATGTCAGATTATTTGGTTCTCCGGCGGCGATGTCGGATGTTTTGGTTTTCTGGCGGCGAAGTCATATTATTTGGTTTTCTGGTGGCGATGTTGGATGTTGTGGTTTTCCGACGGCGATGTCGGATGTTTTGATTTTCTGGCAGGAATGTCAGAATATTTGGTTTTTCGGCGGCGATGTTAGATGTTTTGGTTTTCTGGCGGCGTCGTCAGATTATTTGGTTTTCCGGCGGCGATGTCGGATATTTTGGTTTTCTGGCGGCAATGTCAAATTATTTGGTTTTCTGACGACGATGTCGGGTGTTTTTGTTTTCTGGCGACGATGTCAGATTATTTGGTTTTCCGACGGCGATGTTGGATGTTTTGGTTTTCCGGCGGCGATGTGAGATGTTTTGGTTTTCTGGCGGCGATGTCAGATTATTTGGTATTCCAGCGCCGATGTCGGATGTTTTGGTTTTTTGACGACGATGTCAGATTATTTGGTTTTCCGACGGCGATGTCAGATGTTTTGGTTTTCTGGCGACGTTGTCAGATTATTTGGTTTTTCGGCGCCGATGTCGGATGTTTTGGTTATTCTGGTGGTGATATCAGATTATTTGGTTTTCCAACGGCGTTGTTGGATGTTTTGGTTTTTCGGCAGCGATGTCGGATGTTTTGGTTTTCTGGCGGCAATGTCAGATTTTTTGGTTTTCCCGCGGCGATGTCGGATGTTTTGGTTTTCTACGGCGATGTCAGATTATTTGGTTTTCTGGCGCTATGTCAGATTATTGGGTTTTCCGATGGCGATGACGGATGTTTTGGTTTTCTGGCGGCGATGTCAGATTATTTGGTTTTCCGGCGGAGATGTTGGATGATTTGGTTTTCCGACGGCGATGTCGGATGTTTTGGTTTTCTGGCGACGATGTCAGATTATTTGGTTTTTCCGATGGCGATGTCAGATGTTTTGGTTTTCTGGTGGCGATGTCAGATTATTTGGTTTTCTGGCGGCGATGTCGGATTATTTGGTTTTCCGGCGGCGATATCAGATTATTTTGATTATTTGGTTTTCTGGCGGCGATATCAGATTATTTCGTTTTCCGGCGGTGATGTTGGATGTTTTGGTTTTCCGGCGGCGATGTCGGATGTTTTGGTTTTCTTGCGGCGATGTCAGATTATTTGTTTTTATGGCGGCGATGTCGGATGTTTTGATTTTTTGGCGCCGATGTCAGATTATTTGGTTTTCTGGCGGCGATGTTGGATGTTTTGGTTTTCCTGTGGCGATGTCATATTATTTGGCTATCCGGCGGCGATGTTGGATGTTTTGGTTTTCTAGCAGCGATATCACATGATTTGGTTTTCCAGCGGTGATGTCACATGTTTTCGTTTTCTGACGGCGATGTCAGATTATTTGGTTTTCTGACAGCGATGTTGGAGATTTTGGTTTTCCGCCGGCGATGTCGGATGTTTTGGTTTTCTGGCGGCGATGTAAGATTATTTGGTTTTCCGGCGGCGATGTCAGAATATTTGGTTTTCCTGCGGCGATGTCGGATGTTTTAGTTTTCTGGCGGCAATGTCAGATTATTTGGTTTTCCAGCGGCGATGTCGGATGTTTTGGTTTTCTGGCGGCGATGTCAGATTATTTTGTTTTCCAGCGGCGATGTCGGATGTTTTGGTTTTCCGGCGGCGATGTCGGGTTATTTGGTTTTCCAACGGCGATGACGGATGTTTTGGTTTTCTGGCGGCGATGTCAGGTTATTTGGTTTTTCGACGGCGATGTAAGAAATTTTGGTTTTCTGGCGGCGATGTCAGATTATTTGGTTTTCCGGCGGTGATGTCGGATGTTTTGGTTTTCTGGTGGTGATATCAGATTATTTGGTTTTTCGGCGGCGATGTTGGATGTTTTGGTTTTCTGGCGGCAATGTCAGATTATTTGGTTTTCCGACGACGATGTCGGGTGTTTTGGTTTTCTGGCGGCGATGTGAGATGTTTTGGTTTTCTGGCGGCGATGTCAGATTATTTGGTATTCCAGCGCCGATGTCGGATGTTTTGGTTTTTTGACGACGATGTCAGATTATTTGGTTTTCCGACGGCGATGTCAGATGTTTTGGTTTTCTGGCGACGTTGTCAGATTATTTGGTTTTTCGGCGCCGATGTCGGATGTTTTGGTTATTCTGGTGGTGATATCAGATTATTTGGTTTTCCAACGGCGTTGTTGGATGTTTTGGTTTTTCGGCAGCGATGTCGGATGTTTTGGTTTTCTGGAGGCAATGTCAGATTTTTTGGTTTTCCCGCAGCGATGTCGGATGTTTTGGTTTTCTACGGCGATGTCAGATTATTTGGTTTTCTGGCGCTATGTCAGATTATTGGGTTTTCCGATGGCGATGACGGAGGTTTTGGTTTTCTGGCGGCGATGTCAGATTATTTGGTTTTCCGGCGGAGATGTTGGATGATTTGGTTTTCCGACGGCGATGTCGGATGTTTTGGTTTTCTGGCGACGATGTCAGATTATTTGGTTTTTCCGATGGCGATGTCAGATGTTTTGGTTTTCTGGTGGCGATGTCAGATTATTTGGTTTTCTAGCGGCGATGTCGGATTATTTGGTTTTCCGGCGGCGATATCAGATTATTTGGATTATTTGGTTTTCTGGCGGCGATATCAGATTATTTCGTTTTCCGGCGGTGATGTTGGATGTTTTGGTTTTCCGGCGGCGATGTCGGATGTTTTGGTTTTCTTGCGGCGATGTCAGATTATTTGGTTTTACGGCGGCGATGTCGGATGTTTTGATTTTTTGGCGCCGATGTCAGATTATTTGGTTTTCTGGCGGCGATGTTGGATGTTTTGGTTTTCCTGTGGCGATGTCATATTATTTGGCTATCCGGCAGCGATGTTGGATGTTTTGGTTTTCTAGCAGCGATATCACATGATTTGGTTTTCCAGCGGTGATGTCACATGTTTTCGTTTTCTGACGGCGATGTCAGATTATTTGGTTTTCTGACAGCGATGTTGGAGATTTTGGTTTTCCGCCGGCGATGTCGGATGTTTTGGTTTTCTGGCGGCGATGTAAGATTATTTGGTTTTCCGGCGGCGATGTCAGATGTTTTGGATTTCTGACGGCGATGTCAGATTATTTGGTTTTCCGAAGGCGATGTTTGATGCTTTGGTTTTCTGGCGGCAATGTCGGATGTTTTGGTTTTCTGGCGACGATGTCAGATTATTTGGTTTTCCTGCGGCGATGTCGGATGTTTTAGTTTTCTGGCGGCAATGTCAGATTATTTGGTTTTCCAGCGGCGATGTCGGATGTTTTGGTTTTCTGGCGGCGATGTCAGATTATTTGGTTTTCCAGCGGCGATGTCGGATGTTTTGGTTTTCCGGCGGCGATGTCGGGTTATTTGGTTTTCCAACGGCGATGACGGATGTTTTGGTTTTCTGGCGGCGATGTCAGGTTATTTGGTTTTTCGACGGCGATGTAAGAAATTTTGGTTTTCTGGCGGCGATGTCAGATTATTTGGTTTTCCGGCGGTGATGTCGGATGTTTTGGTTTTCTGGTGGTGATATCAGATTATTTGGTTTTTCGGCGGCGATGTTGGATGTTTTGGTTTTCTGGCGGCAATGTCAGATTATTTGGTTTTCCGACGACGATGTCGGGTGTTTTGGTTTTCTGGCGGCGATGTGAGATGTTTTGGTTTTCTGGCGGCGATGTCAGATTATTTGGTATTCCAGCGCCGATGTCGGATGTTTTGGTTTTTTGACGACGATGTCAGATTATTTGGTTTTCCGACGGCGATGTCAGATGTTTTGGTTTTCTGGCGACGTTGTCAGATTATTTGGTTTTTCGGCGCCGATGTCGGATGTTTTGGTTATTCTGGTGGTGATATCAGATTATTTGGTTTTCCAACGGCGTTGTTGGATGTTTTGGTTTTTCGGCAGCGATGTCGGATGTTTTGGTTTTCTGGAGGCAATGTCAGATTTTTTGGTTTTCCCGCAGCGATGTCGGATGTTTTGGTTTTCTACGGCGATGTCAGATTATTTGGTTTTCTGGCGCTATGTCAGATTATTGGGTTTTCCGATGGCGATGACGGAGGTTTTGGTTTTCTGGCGGCGATGTCAGATTATTTGGTTTTCCGGCGGAGATGTTGGATGATTTGGTTTTCCGACGGCGATGTCGGATGTTTTGGTTTTCTGGCGACGATGTCAGATTATTTGGTTTTTCCGATGGCGATGTCAGATGTTTTGGTTTTCTGGTGGCGATGTCAGATTATTTGGTTTTCTAGCGGCGATGTCGGATTATTTGGTTTTCCGGCGGCGATATCAGATTATTTGGATTATTTGGTTTTCTGGCGGCGATATCAGATTATTTCGTTTTCCGGCGGTGATGTTGGATGTTTTGGTTTTCCGGCGGCGATGTCGGATGTTTTGGTTTTCTTGCGGCGATGTCAGATTATTTGGTTTTACGGCGGCGATGTCGGATGTTTTGATTTTTTGGCGCCGATGTCAGATTATTTGGTTTTCTGGCGGCGATGTTGGATGTTTTGGTTTTCCTGTGGCGATGTCATATTATTTGGCTATCCGGCAGCGATGTTGGATGTTTTGGTTTTCTAGCAGCGATATCACATGATTTGGTTTTCCAGCGGTGATGTCACATGTTTTCGTTTTCTGACGGCGATGTCAGATTATTTGGTTTTCTGACAGCGATGTTGGAGATTTTGGTTTTCCGCCGGCGATGTCGGATGTTTTGTTTTTCTGGCGGCGATGTAAGATTATTTGGTTTTCCGGCGGCGATGTCAGATGTTTTGGATTTCTGACGGCGATGTCAGATTATTTGGTTTTCCGAAGGCGATGTTTGATGCTTTGGTTTTCTGGCGGCAATGTCGGATGTTTTGGTTTTCTGGCGACGATGTCAGATTATTTGGTTTTCCTGCGGCGATGTCGGATGTTTTAGTTTTCTGGCGGCAATGTCAGATTATTTGGTTTTCCAGCGGCGATGTCGGATGTTTTGGTTTTCTGGCGGCGATGTCAGATTATTTGGTTTTCCAGCGGCGATGTCGGATGTTTTGGTCTTCCGGCGGCGATGTCGGGTTATTTGGTTTTCCAACGGCGATGACGGATGTTTTGGTTTTCTGGCGGCGATGTCAGGTTATTTGGTGTTTCGACGGCGATGTAAGAAATTTTGGTTTTCTGGCGGCGATGTCAGATTATTTGGTTTTCCGGCGGTGATGTCGGATGTTTTGGTTTTCTGGTGGTGATATCAGATTATTTGGTTTTTCGGCGGCGATGTTGGATGTTTTGGTTTTCCGGCAGCGATGTCGGATGTTTTGGTTTTCTGGCGGCGATGTTAGATTATTTGGTTTTCCGGCGGCGATGTCAGATGTTTTGATTTTCTGGCGGCGATATCAAATGATTTGGTTTTCCTGCGGCAATGTCGGATGTTTTCGTTTTCTGGTGGCGATGTCAGATTATTTGGTTTTCTTGCAGCGATGTTGGATGTTTTGGTTTTCCAGCGGCGATGTCGGATATTTTGGTTTTCTAGCAGCGATGTCAGATTATTTGGTTTTCTGGCGGCGATGTCAGATTATTTGGTTTTCCGGCGGTGATGTCGGATGTTTTGGTTTTCTGGTGGTGATATCAGATTATTTGGTTTTTCGGCGACGATGTTGGATGTTTTGGTTTTCCGGCAGTGATGTCAGATGTTTTGGTTTTCTGGCGGCGATGTCAGATTATTTGGTTTTCCGGCGGCGATGTCAGATGTTTTCATTTTCTGGCGGCGATATCAAATGATTTGGTTTTCCTGCGGCAATGTCGGATGTTTTCGTTTTCTGGTGGCGATGTCAGATTATTTGGTTTTCTTGCAGCGATGTTGGATGTTTTGGTTTTCCACCGGCGATGTCGAATATTTTGGTTTTCTGGCGGCGATGTCAGATTATTTGGTTTTCCGGCAGCGATGTCGGATGTTTTAGTTTTCTTGCGGCGATGTCAGATTATTTGGTTCTCCGGCGGCGATGTCGGATGTTTTGGTTTTCTGGCGGCGAAGTCATATTATTTGGTTTTCTGGTGGCGATGTTGGATGTTGTGGTTTTCCGACGGCGATGTCGGATGTTTTGATTTTCTGGCAGGAATGTCAGAATATTTGGTTTTTCGGCGGCGATGTTAGATGTTTTGGTTTTCTGGCGGCGTCGTCAGATTATTTGGTTTTCCGGCGGCGATGTCGGATATTTTGGTTTTCTGGCGGCAATGTCAAATTATTTGGTTTTCTGACGACGATGTCGGGTGTTTTTGTTTTCTGGCGACGATGTCAGATTATTTGGTTTTCCGACGGCGATGTTGGATGTTTTGGTTTTCTGGCGGCGATGTGAGATGTTTTGGTTTTCTGGCGGCGATGTCAGATTATTTGGTATTCCAGCGCCGATGTCGGATGTTTTGGTTTTTTGACGACGATGTCAGATTATTTGGTTTTCCGACGGCGATGTCAGATGTTTTGGTTTTCTGGCGACGTTGTCAGATTATTTGGTTTTTCGGCGCCGATGTCGGATGTTTTGGTTATTCTGGTGGTGATATCAGATTATTTGGTTTTCCAACGGCGTTGTTGGATGTTTTGGTTTTTCGGCAGCGATGTCGGATGTTTTGGTTTTCTGGCGGCAATGTCAGATTTTTTGGTTTTCCCGCGGCGATGTCGGATGTTTTGGTTTTCTACGGCGATGTCAGATTATTTGGTTTTCTGGCGCTATGTCAGATTATTGGGTTTTCCGATGGCGATGACGGATGTTTTGGTTTTCTGGCGGCGATGTCAGATTATTTGGTTTTCCGGCGGAGATGTTGGATGATTTGGTTTTCCGACGGCGATGTCGGATGTTTTGGTTTTCTGGCGACGATGTCAGATTATTTGGTTTTTCCGATGGCGATGTCAGATGTTTTGGTTTTCTGGTGGCGATGTCAGATTATTTGGTTTTCTGGCGGCGATGTCGGATTATTTGGTTTTCCGGCGGCGATATCAGATTATTTTGATTATTTGGTTTTCTGGCGGCGATATCAGATTATTTCGTTTTCCGGCGGTGATGTTGGATGTTTTGGTTTTCCGGCGGCGATGTCGGATGTTTTGGTTTTCTTGCGGCGATGTCAGATTATTTGTTTTTATGGCGGCGATGTCGGATGTTTTGATTTTTTGGCGCCGATGTCAGATTATTTGGTTTTCTGGCGGCGATGTTGGATGTTTTGGTTTTCCTGTGGCGATGTCATATTATTTGGCTATCCGGCGGCGATGTTGGATGTTTTGGTTTTCTAGCAGCGATATCACATGATTTGGTTTTCCAGCGGTGATGTCACATGTTTTCGTTTTCTGACGGCGATGTCAGATTATTTGGTTTTCTGACAGCGATGTTGGAGATTTTGGTTTTCCGCCGGCGATGTCGGATGTTTTGGTTTTCTGGCGGCGATGTAAGATTATTTGGTTTTCCGGCGGCGATGTCAGATGTTTTGGATTTCTAACGGCGATGTCAAATTATTTGGTTTTCCGAAGGCGATGTTTGATGCTTTGGTTTTCTGGCGGCAATGTCGGATGTTTTGGTTTTCTGGCGACGATGTCAGATTATTTGGTTTTCCTGCGGCGATGTCGGATGTTTTAGTTTTCTGGCGGCAATGTCAGATTATTTGGTTTTCCAGCGGCGATGTCGGATGTTTTGGTTTTCTGGCGGCGATGTCAGATTATTTGGTTTTCCAGCGGCGATGTCGGATGTTTTGGTTTTCCGGCGGCGATGTCGGGTTATTTGGTTTTCCAACGGCGATGACGGATGTTTTGGTTTTCTGGCGGCGATGTCAGGTTATTTGGTTTTCCGACGGCGATGTAAGAAATTTTGGTTTTCTGGCGGCGATGTCAGATTATTTGGTTTTCCGGCGGTGATGTCGGATGTTTTGGTTTTCTGGTGGTCATATCAGATTATTTGGTTTTTCGGCGGCGATGTTGGATGTTTTGGTTTTCCGGTAGCGATGTCGGATGTTTTGGTTTTCTGGCGGCGATGTTAGATTATTTGGTTTTCCGGCGGCGATGTCAGATGTTTTGATTTTCTGGCGGCGATATCAAATGATTTGGTTTTCCTGCGGCAATGTCGGATGTTTTCGTTTTCTGGTGGCGATGTCAGATTATTTGGTTTTCTTGCAGCGATGTTGGATGTTTTGGTTTTCCACCGGCGATGTCGGATATTTTGGTTTTCTAGCGGCGATGTCAGATTATTTGGTTTTCTGGCGGCGATGTCAGATTATTTGGTTTTCCAGCGGTGATGTCGGATGTTTTGGTTTTCTGGTGGTGATATCAGATTATTTGGTTTTTCGGCGACGATGTTGGATGTTTTGGTTTTCCGGCAGTGATGTCAGATGTTTTGGTTTTCTGGCGGCGATGTCAGATTATTTGGTTTTCCGGCGGCGATGTCAGATGTTTTCATTTTCTGGCGGCGATATCAAATGATTTGGTTTTCCTGCGGCAATGTCGGATGTTTTCGTTTTCTGGTGGCGATGTCAGATTATTTGGTTTTCTTGCAGCGATGTTGGATGTTTTGGTTTTCCACCGGCGATGTCGGATATTTTGGTTTTCTGGCGGCGATGTCAGATTATTTGGTTTTCCGGCAGCGATGTCGGATGTTTTAGTTTTCTTGCGGCGATGTCAGATTATTTGGTTCTCCGGCGACGATGTCGGATGTTTTGGTTTTCTGACGGCGAAGTCATATTATTTGGTTTTCTGGTGGCGATGTTGGATGTTGTGGTTTTCCGACGGCGATGTCGGATGTTTTGATTTTCTGGCAGGAATGTCAGAATATTTGGTTTTCCGGCGGCGATGTTAGATGTTTTGGTTTTCTGGCGGCGTCGTCAGATTATTTGGTTTTCCGGCGGCGATGTCGGATATTTTGGTTTTCTGGCGGCAATGTCAAATTATTTGGTTTTCCGACGACGATGTCGGGTGTTTTGGTTTTCTGGCGACGATGTCAGATTATTTGGTTTTCCGACGGCGATGTTGGATGTTTTGGTTTTCCGGCGGCGATGTGAGATGTTTTGGTTTTCTGGCGGCGATGTCAGATTATTTGGTATTCCAGCGCCGATGTCGGATGTTTTGGTTTTTTGACGACGATGTCAGATTATTTGGTTTTCCGACGGCGATGTCAGATGTTTTGGTTTTCTGGCGGCGGTGTCAGATTATTTGGTTTTTCGGCGCCGATGTCGGATGGTTTGGTTATTCTGGTGGTGATATCAGATTATTTGGTTTTCCAACGGCGTTGTTGGATGTTTTGGTTTTTCGGCAGCGATGTCGGATGTTTTGGTTTTCTGGCGGCAATGTCATATTTTTTGGTTTTCCCGCGGCGATGTCGGATGTTTTGGTTTTTTACGGCGATGTCAGATTATTTGGTTTTCTGGCGCTATGTCAGATTATTGGGTTTTCCGATGGCGATGACGGATGTTTTGGTTTTTTGGCGGCGATGTCAGATTATTTGGTTTTCCGGCAGAGATGTTGGATGTTTTGGTTTTCCAACGGCGATGTCGGATGTTTTGGTTTTCTGGCGACGATGTCAGATTATTTGGTTTTTCCGATGGCGATGTCAGATGTTTTGGTTTTCTGGTGGCGATGTCAGATTATTTGGTTTTCTGGCGGCGATGTCGGATTATTTGGTTTTCCGGCGGCGATATCAGATTATTTGGATTATTTGGTTTTCTGGCGGCGATATCAGATTATTTCGTTTTCCGGCGGCGATGTTGGATGTTTTGGTTTTCCGGCGGCGATGTCGGATGTTTTGGTTTTCTTGCGGCGATGTCAGATTATTTGGTTTTACGGCGGCGATGTCGGATGTTTTGATTTTTTGGCGCCGATGTTAGATTATTTGGTTTTCTGGCGGCGATGTTGGATGTTTTGGTTTTCCTGTGGCGATGTCATATTATTTGGATATCCGGCGGCGATGTTCGATGTTTTGGTTTTCTAGCAGCGATATCACATGATTTGGTTTTCCAGCGGTGATGTCACATGTTTTCGTTTTCTGACGGCGATGTCAGATTATTTGGTTTTCTGACAGCGATGTTGGAGATTTTGGTTTTCCGCCGGCGATGTCGGATGTTTTGGTTTTCTGGCGGCGATGTAAGATTATTTGGTTTTCCGGCGGCGATGTCAGATGTTTTGGATTTCTGACGGCGATGTCAGATTATTTGGTTTTCCGAAGGCGATGTTTGATGCTTTGGTTTTCTGGCGGCAATGTCGGATGTTTTGGTTTTCTGGCGGCGATGTCAGATTATTTGGTTTTCCAGCGGCGATGTCGGATGTTTTGGTTTTCCGGCGGCGATGTCGGGTTATTTGGTTTTCCAACAGCGATGACGGATGTTTTGGTTTTCTGGCGGCGATGTCAGGTTATTTGGTTTTCCGACGGCGATGTAAGAAATTTTGGTTTTCTGGCGGCGATGTCAGATTATTTGGTTTTCCGGCGGTGATGTCGGATGTTTTGGTTTTCTGGTGGTCATATCAGATTATTTGGTTTTTCGGCGGCGATGTTGGATGTTTTGGTTTTCCGGCAGCGATGTCGGATGTTTTGGTTTTCTGGCGGCGATGTTAGATTATTTGGTTTTCCGGCGGCGATGTCAGATGTTTTGATTTTCTGGCGGCGATATCAAATGATTTGGTTTTCCTGCGGCAATGTCGGATGTTTTCGTTTTCTGGTGGCGATGTCAGATTATTTGGTTTTCTTGCAGCGATGTTGGATGTTTTGGTTTTCCACCGGCGATGTCGGATATTTTGGTTTTCTAGCGGCGATGTCAGATTATTTGGTTTTCTGGCGGCGATGTCAGATTATTTGGTTTTCCAGCGGTGATGTCGGATGTTTTGGTTTTCTGGTGGTGATATCAGATTATTTGGTTTTTCGGCGACGATGTTGGATGTTTTGGTTTTCCGGCAGTGATGTCAGATGTTTTGGTTTTCTGGCGGCGATGTCAGATTATTTGGTTTTCCGGCGGCGATGTCAGATGTTTTCATTTTCTGGCGGCGATATCAAATGATTTGGTTTTCCTGCGGCAATGTCGGATGTTTTCGTTTTCTGGTGGCGATGTCAGATTATTTGGTTTTCTTGCAGCGATGTTGGATGTTTTGGTTTTCCACCGGCGATGTCGGATATTTTGGTTTTCTGGCGGCGATGTCAGATTATTTGGTTTTCCGGCAGCGATGTCGGATGTTTTAGTTTTCTTGCGGCGATGTCAGATTATTTGGTTCTCCGGCGACGATGTCGGATGTTTTGGTTTTCTGACGGCGAAGTCATATTATTTGGTTTTCTGGTGGCGATGTTGGATGTTGTGGTTTTCCGACGGCGATGTCGGATGTTTTGATTTTCTGGCAGGAATGTCAGAATATTTGGTTTTCCGGCGGCGATGTTAGATGTTTTGGTTTTCTGGCGGCGTCGTCAGATTATTTGGTTTTCCGGCGGCGATGTCGGATATTTTGGTTTTCTGGCGGCAATGTCAAATTATTTGGTTTTCCGACGACGATGTCGGGTGTTTTGGTTTTCTGGCGACGATGTCAGATTATTTGGTTTTCCGACGGCGATGTTGGATGTTTTGGTTTTCCGGCGGCGATGTGAGATGTTTTGGTTTTCTGGCGGCGATGTCAGATTATTTGGTATTCCAGCGCCGATGTCGGATGTTTTGGTTTTTTGACGACGATGTCAGATTATTTGGTTTTCCGACGGCGATGTCAGATGTTTTGGTTTTCTGGCGGCGGTGTCAGATTATTTGGTTTTTCGGCGCCGATGTCGGATGGTTTGGTTATTCTGGTGGTGATATCAGATTATTTGGTTTTCCAACGGCGTTGTTGGATGTTTTGGTTTTTCGGCAGCGATGTCGGATGTTTTGGTTTTCTGGCGGCAATGTCATATTTTTTGGTTTTCCCGCGGCGATGTCGGATGTTTTGGTTTTTTACGGCGATGTCAGATTATTTGGTTTTCTGGCGCTATGTCAGATTATTGGGTTTTCCGATGGCGATGACGGATGTTTTGGTTTTCTGGCGGCGATGTCAGATTATTTGGTTTTCCGGCAGAGATGTTGGATGTTTTGGTTTTCCGACGGCGATGTCGGATGTTTTGGTTTTCTGGCGACGATGTCAGATTATTTGGTTTTTCCGATGGCGATGTCAGATGTTTTGGTTTTCTGGTGGCGATGTCAGATTATTTGGTTTTCTGGCGGCGATGTCGGATTATTTGGTTTTCCGGCGGCGATATCAGATTATTTGGATTATTTGGTTTTCTGGCGGCGATATCAGATTATTTCGTTTTCCGGCGGCGATGTTGGATGTTTTGGTTTTCCGGCGGCGATGTCGGATGTTTTGGTTTTCTTGCGGCGATGTCAGATTATTTGGTTTTACGGCGGCGATGTCGGATGTTTTGATTTTTTGGCGCCGATGTTAGATTATTTGGTTTTCTGGCGGCGATGTTGGATGTTTTGGTTTTCCTGTGGCGATGTCATATTATTTGGATATCCGGCGGCGATGTTCGATGTTTTGGTTTTCTAGCAGCGATATCACATGATTTGGTTTTCCAGCGGTGATGTCACATGTTTTCGTTTTCTGACGGCGATGTCAGATTATTTGGTTTTCTGACAGCGATGTTGGAGATTTTGGTTTTCCGCCGGCGATGTCGGATGTTTTGGTTTTCTGGCGGCGATGTAAGATTATTTGGTTTTCCGGCGGCGATGTCAGATGTTTTGGATTTCTGACGGCGATGTCAGATTATTTGGTTTTCCGAAGGCGATGTTTGATGCTTTGGTTTTCTGGCGGCAATGTCGGATGTTTTGGTTTTCTGGCGACGATGTCAGATTATTTGGTTTTCCTGCGGCGATGTCGGATGTTTTAGTTTTCTGGCGGCAATGTCAGATTATTTGGTTTTCCAGCGGCGATGTCGGATGTTTTGGTTTTCTGGCGGCGATGTCAGATTATTTGGTTTTCCAGCGGCGATGTCGGATGTTTTGGTTTTCCGGCGGCGATGTCGGGTTATTTGGTTTTCCAACAGCGATGACGGATGTTTTGGTTTTCTGGCGGCGATGTCAGGTTATTTGGTTTTCCGACGGCGATGTAAGAAATTTTGGTTTTCTGGCGGCGATGTCAGATTATTTGGTTTTCCGGCGGTGATGTCGGATGTTTTGGTTTTCTGGTGGTGATATCAGATTATTTGGTTTTTCGGCGGCGATGTTGGATGTTTTGGTTTTCCGGCAGCGATGTCGGATGTTTTGGTTTTCTGGCGTCGATGTTAGATTATTTGGTTTTCCGGCGGCGATGTCAGATGTTTTGATTTTCTGGCGGCGATATCAAATGATTTGGTTTTCCTGCGGCAATGTCGGATGTTTTCGTTTTCTGGTGGCGATGTCAGATTATTTGGTTTTCTTGCAGCGATGTTGGATGTTTTGGTTTTCCACCGGCGATGTCGGATATTTTGGTTTTCTAGCGGCGATGTCAGATTATTTGGTTTTCTGGCGGCGATGTCAGATTATTTGGTTTTCCGGCGGTGATGTCGGATGTTTTGGTTTTCTGGTGGTGATTTCAGATTATTTGGTTTTTCGGCGACGATGTTGGATGTTTTGGTTTTCCGGCAGTGATGTCAGATGTTTTGGTTTTCTGGCGGCGATGTCAGATTATTTGGTTTTCCGGCGGCGATGTCAGATGTTTTCCTTTTCTGGCGGCGATATCAAATGATTTGGTTTTCCTGCGGCAATGTCGGATGTTTTCGTTTTCTGGTGGCGATGTCAGATTATTTGGTTTTCTTGCAGCGATGTTGGATGTTTTGGTTTTCCACCGGCGATGTCGGATATTTTGGTTTTCTGGCGGCGATGTCAGATTATTTGGTTTTCCGGCAGCGATGTCGGATGTTTTAGTTTTCTTGCGGCGATGTCAGATTATTTGGTTCTCCGGCGACGATGTCGGATGTTTTGGTTTTCTGACGGCGAAGTCATATTATTTGGTTTTCTGGTGGCGATGTTGGATGTTGTGGTTTTCCGACGGCGATGTCGGATGTTTTGATTTTCTGGCAGGAATGTCAGAATATTTGGTTTTCCGGCGGCGATGTTAGATGTTTTGGTTTTCTGGCGGCGTCGTCAGATTATTTGGTTTTCCGGCGGCGATGTCGGATATTTTGGTTTTCTGGCGGCAATGTCAAATTATTTGGTTTTCCGACGACGATGTCGGGTGTTTTGGTTTTCTGGCGACGATGTCAGATTATTTGGTTTTCCGACGGCGATGTTGGATGTTTTGGTTTTCCGGCGGCGATGTGAGATGTTTTGGTTTTCTGGCGGCGATGTCAGATTATTTGGTATTCCAGCGCCGATGTCGGATGTTTTGGTTTTTTGACGACGATGTCAGATTATTTGGTTTTCCGACGGCGATGTCAGATGTTTTGGTTTTCTGGCGGCGGTGTCAGATTATTTGGTTTTTCGGCGCCGATGTCGGATGGTTTGGTTATTCTGGTGGTGATATCAGATTATTTGGTTTTCCAACGGCGTTGTTGGATGTTTTGGTTTTTCGGCAGCGATGTCGGATGTTTTGGTTTTCTGGCGGCAATGTCATATTTTTTGGTTTTCCCGCGGCGATGTCGGATGTTTTGGTTTTTTACGGCGATGTCAGATTATTTGGTTTTCTGGCGCTATGTCAGATTATTGGGTTTTCCGATGGCGATGACGGATGTTTTGGTTTTTTGGCGGCGATGTCAGATTATTTGGTTTTCCGGCAGAGATGTTGGATGTTTTGGTTTTCCAACGGCGATGTCGGATGTTTTGGTTTTCTGGCGACGATGTCAGATTATTTGGTTTTTCCGATGGCGATGTCAGATGTTTTGGTTTTCTGGTGGCGATGTCAGATTATTTGGTTTTCTGGCGGCGATGTCGGATTATTTGGTTTTCCGGCGGCGATATCAGATTATTTGGATTATTTGGTTTTCTGGCGGCGATATCAGATTATTTCGTTTTCCGGCGGCGATGTTGGATGTTTTGGTTTTCCGGCGGCGATGTCGGATGTTTTGGTTTTCTTGCGGCGATGTCAGATTATTTGGTTTTACGGCGGCGATGTCGGATGTTTTGATTTTTTGGCGCCGATGTTAGATTATTTGGTTTTCTGGCGGCGATGTTGGATGTTTTGGTTTTCCTGTGGCGATGTCATATTATTTGGATATCCGGCGGCGATGTTCGATGTTTTGGTTTTCTAGCAGCGATATCACATGATTTGGTTTTCCAGCGGTGATGTCACATGTTTTCGTTTTCTGACGGCGATGTCAGATTATTTGGTTTTCTGACAGCGATGTTGGAGATTTTGGTTTTCCGCCGGCGATGTCGGATGTTTTGGTTTTCTGGCGGCGATGTAAGATTATTTGGTTTTCCGGCGGCGATGTCAGATGTTTTGGATTTCTGACGGCGATGTCAGATTATTTGGTTTTCCGAAGGCGATGTTTGATGCTTTGGTTTTCTGGCGGCAATGTCGGATGTTTTGGTTTTCTGGCGGCGATGTCAGATTATTTGGTTTTCCAGCGGCGATGTCGGATGTTTTGGTTTTCCGGCGGCGATGTCGGGTTATTTGGTTTTCCAACAGCGATGACGGATGTTTTGGTTTTCTGGCGGCGATGTCAGGTTATTTGGTTTTCCGACGGCGATGTAAGAAATTTTGGTTTTCTGGCGGCGATGTCAGATTATTTGGTTTTCCGGCGGTGATGTCGGATGTTTTGGTTTTCTGGTGGTCATATCAGATTATTTGGTTTTTCGGCGGCGATGTTGGATGTTTTGGTTTTCCGGCAGCGATGTCGGATGTTTTGGTTTTCTGGCGGCGATGTTAGATTATTTGGTTTTCCGGCGGCGATGTCAGATGTTTTGATTTTCTGGCGGCGATATCAAATGATTTGGTTTTCCTGCGGCAATGTCGGATGTTTTCGTTTTCTGGTGGCGATGTCAGATTATTTGGTTTTCTTGCAGCGATGTTGGATGTTTTGGTTTTCCACCGGCGATGTCGGATATTTTGGTTTTCTAGCGGCGATGTCAGATTATTTGGTTTTCTGGCGGCGATGTCAGATTATTTGGTTTTCCAGCGGTGATGTCGGATGTTTTGGTTTTCTGGTGGTGATATCAGATTATTTGGTTTTTCGGCGACGATGTTGGATGTTTTGGTTTTCCGGCAGTGATGTCAGATGTTTTGGTTTTCTGGCGGCGATGTCAGATTATTTGGTTTTCCGGCGGCGATGTCAGATGTTTTCATTTTCTGGCGGCGATATCAAATGATTTGGTTTTCCTGCGGCAATGTCGGATGTTTTCGTTTTCTGGTGGCGATGTCAGATTATTTGGTTTTCTTGCAGCGATGTTGGATGTTTTGGTTTTCCACCGGCGATGTCGGATATTTTGGTTTTCTGGCGGCGATGTCAGATTATTTGGTTTTCCGGCAGCGATGTCGGATGTTTTAGTTTTCTTGCGGCGATGTCAGATTATTTGGTTCTCCGGCGACGATGTCGGATGTTTTGGTTTTCTGACGGCGAAGTCATATTATTTGGTTTTCTGGTGGCGATGTTGGATGTTGTGGTTTTCCAACGGCGATGTCGGATGTTTTGATTTTCTGGCAGGAATGTCAGAATATTTGGTTTTCCGGCGGCGATGTTAGATGTTTTGGTTTTCTGGCGGCGTCGTCAGATTATTTGGTTTTCCGGCGGCGATGTCGGATATTTTGGTTTTCTGGCGGCAATGTCAAATTATTTGGTTTTCCGACGACGATGTCGGGTGTTTTGGTTTTCTGGCGACGATGTCAGATTATTTGGTTTTCCGACGGCGATGTTGGATGTTTTGGTTTTCCGGCGGCGATGTGAGATGTTTTGGTTTTCTGGCGGCGATGTCAGATTATTTGGTATTCCAGCGCCGATGTCGGATGTTTTGGTTTTTTGACGACGATGTCAGATTATTTGGTTTTCCGACGGCGATGTCAGATGTTTTGGTTTTCTGGCGGCGGTGTCAGATTATTTGGTTTTTCGGCGCCGATGTCGGATGGTTTGGTTATTCTGGTGGTGATATCAGATTATTTGGTTTTCCAACGGCGTTGTTGGATGTTTTGGTTTTTCGGCAGCGGTGTCGGATGTTTTGGTTTTCTGGCGGCAATGTCATATTTTTTGGTTTTCCCGCGGCGATGTCGGATGTTTTGGTTTTTTACGGCGATGTCAGATTATTTGGTTTTCTGGCGCTATGTCAGATTATTGGGTTTTCCGATGGCGATGACGGATGTTTTGGTTTTCTGGCGGCGATGTCAGATTATTTGGTTTTCCGGCAGAGATGTTGGATGTTTTGGTTTTCCGACGGCGATGTCGGATGTTTTGGTTTTCTGGCGACGATGTCAGATTATTTGGTTTTTCCGATGGCGATGTCAGATGTTTTGGTTTTCTGGTGGCGATGTCAGATTATTTGGTTTTCTGGCGGCGATGTCGGATTATTTGGTTTTCCGGCGGCGATATCAGATTATTTGGATTATTTGGTTTTCTGGCGGCGATATCAGATTATTTCGTTTTCCGGCGGCGATGTTGGATGTTTTGGTTTTCCGGCGGCGATGTCGGATGTTTTGGTTTTCTTGCGGCGATGTCAGATTATTTGGTTTTACGGCGGCGATGTCGGATGTTTTGATTTTTTGGCGCCGATGTTAGATTATTTGGTTTTCTGGCGGCGATGTTGGATGTTTTGGTTTTCCTGTGGCGATGTCATATTATTTGGATATCCGGCGGCGATGTTCGATGTTTTGGTTTTCTAGCAGCGATATCACATGATTTGGTTTTCCAGCGGTGATGTCACATGTTTTCGTTTTCTGACGGCGATGTCAGATTATTTGGTTTTCTGACAGCGATGTTGGAGATTTTGGTTTTCCGCCGGCGATGTCGGATGTTTTGGTTTTCTGGCGGCGATGTAAGATTATTTGGTTTTCCGGCGGCGATGTCAGATGTTTTGGATTTCTGACGGCGATGTCAGATTATTTGGTTTTCCGAAGGCGATGTTTGATGCTTTGGTTTTCTGGCGGCAATGTCGGATGTTTTGGTTTTCTGGCGACGATGTCAGATTATTTGGTTTTCCTGCGGCGATGTCGGATGTTTTAGTTTTCTGGCGGCAATGTCAGATTATTTGGTTTTCCAGCGGCGATGTCGGATGTTTTGGTTTTCTGGCGGCGATGTCAGATTATTTGGTTTTCCAGCGGCGATGTCGGATGTTTTGGTTTTCCGGCGGCGATGTCGGGTTATTTGGTTTTCCAACAGCGATGACGGATGTTTTGGTTTTCTGGCGGCGATGTCAGGTTATTTGGTTTTCCGACGGCGATGTAAGAAATTTTGGTTTTCTGGCGGCGATGTCAGATTATTTGGTTTTCCGGCGGTGATGTCGGATGTTTTGGTTTTCTGGTGGTGATATCAGATTATTTGGTTTTTCGGCGGCGATGTTGGATGTTTTGGTTTTCCGGCAGCGATGTCGGATGTTTTGGTTTTCTGGCGTCGATGTTAGATTATTTGGTTTTCCGGCGGCGATGTCAGATGTTTTGATTTTCTGGCGGCGATATCAAATGATTTGGTTTTCCTGCGGCAATGTCGGATGTTTTCGTTTTCTGGTGGCGATGTCAGATTATTTGGTTTTCTTGCAGCGATGTTGGATGTTTTGGTTTTCCACCGGCGATGTCGGATATTTTGGTTTTCTAGCGGCGATGTCAGATTATTTGGTTTTCTGGCGGCGATGTCAGATTATTTGGTTTTCCGGCGGTGATGTCGGATGTTTTGGTTTTCTGGTGGTGATTTCAGATTATTTGGTTTTTCGGCGACGATGTTGGATGTTTTGGTTTTCCGGCAGTGATGTCAGATGTTTTGGTTTTCTGGCGGCGATGTCAGATTATTTGGTTTTCCGGCGGCGATGTCAGATGTTTTCCTTTTCTGGCGGCGATATCAAATGATTTGGTTTTCCTGCGGCAATGTCGGATGTTTTCGTTTTCTGGTGGCGATGTCAGATTATTTGGTTTTCTTGCAGCGATGTTGGATGTTTTGGTTTTCCACCGGCGATGTCGGATATTTTGGTTTTCTGGCGGCGATGTCAGATTATTTGGTTTTCCGGCAGCGATGTCGGATGTTTTAGTTTTCTTGCGGCGATGTCAGATTATTTGGTTCTCCGGCGGCGATGTCGGATGTTTTGGTTTTCTGGCGGCGAAGTCATATTATTTGGTTTTCTGGTGGCGATGTTGGATGTTGTGGTTTTCCGACGGCGATGTCGGATGTTTTGATTTTCTGGCAGGAATGTCAGAATATTTGGTTTTCCGGCGGCGATGTTAGATGTTTTGGTTTTCTGGCGGCGTCATCAGATTATTTGGTTTTCCGGCGGCGATGTCGGATATTTTGGTTTTCTGGCGGCAATGTCAAATTATTTGGTTTTCCGACGACGATGTCGGGTGTTTTGGTTTTTTGGCGACGATGTCAGATTATTTGGTTTTCCGACGGCGATGTTGGATGTTTTGGTTTTCCGGCGGCGATGTGAGATGTTTTGGTTTTCTGGCGGCGATGTCAGATTATTTGGTATTCCAGCGCCGATGTCGGATGTTTTGGTTTTTTGACGACGATGTCAGATTATTTGGTTTTCCGACGGCGATGTCAGATGTTTTGGTTTTCTGGCGGCGGTGTCAGATTATTTGGTTTTTCGGCGCCGATGTCGGATGGTTTGGTTATTCTGGTGGTGATATCAGATTATTTGGTTTTCCAACGGCGTTGTTGGATGTTTTGGTTTTTCGGCAGCGATGTCGGATGTTTTGGTTTTCTGGCGGCAATGTCATATTTTTTGGTTTTCCCGCGGCGATGTCGGATCTTTTGGTTTTCTACGGCGATGTCAGATTATTTGGTTTTCTGGCGCTATGTCAGATTATTGGGTTTTCCGATGGCGATGACGGATGTTTTGGTTTTCTGGCGGCGATGTCAGATTATTTGGTTTTCCGGCAGAGATGTTGGATGTTTTGGTTTTCCGACGGCGATGTCGGATGTTTTGGTTTTCTGGCGACGATGTCAGATTATTTGGTTTTTCCGATGGCGATGTCAGATGTTTTGGTTTTCTGGTGGCGATGTCAGATTATTTGGTTTTCTGGCGGCGATGTCGGATTATTTGGTTTTCCGGCGGCGATATCAGATTATTTGGATTATTTGGTTTTCTGGTGGCGATATCAGATTATTTCGTTTTCCGGCGGCGATGTTGGATGTTTTGGTTTTCCGGCGGCGATGTCGGATGTTTTGGTTTTCTTGCGGCGATGTCAGATTATTTGGTTTTACGGCGGCGATGTCGGATGTTTTGATTTTTTGGCGCCGATGTCAGATTATTTGGTTTTCTGGCGGCGATGTTGGATGTTTTGGTTTTCCTGTGGCGATGTCATATTATTTGGCTATCCGGCGGCGATGTTGGATGTTTTGGTTTTCTAGCAGCGATATCACATGATTTGGTTTTCCAGCGGTGATGTCATATGTTTTCGTTTTCTGACGGCGATGTCAGATTATTTGGTTTTCTGACAGCGATGTTGGAGATTTTGGTTTTCCGCCGGCGATGTCGGATGTTTTGGTTTTCTGGCGGCGATGTAAGATTATTTGGTTTTCCGGCGGCGATGTCAGATGTTTTGGATTTCTGACGGCGATGTCAGATTATTTGGTTTTCCGAAGGCGATGTTTGATGCTTTGGTTTTCCGGCGGCAATGTCGGATGTTTTGGTTTTCTGGCGACGATGTCAGATTATTTGGTTTTCCTGCGGCGATGTCGGATGTTTTAGTTTTCTGGCGGCAATGTCAGATTATTTGGTTTTCCAGCGGCGATGTCGGATGTTTTGGTTTTCTGGCGGCGATGTCAGATTATTTGGTTTTCCAGCGGCGATGTCGGATGTTTTGGTTTTCCGGCGGCGATGTCGGGTTATTTGGTTTTCCAACGGCGATGACGGATGTTTTGGTTTTCTGGCGGCGATGTCAGGTTATTTGGTTTTCCGACGGCGATGTAAGAAATTTTGGTTTTCTGGCGGCGATGTCAGATTATTTGGTTTTTCGGCGGTGATGTCGGATGTTTTGGTTTTCTGGTGGTGGTATCAGATTATTTGGTTTTTCGGCGGCGATGTTGGATGTTTTGGTTTTCCGGCAGCGATGTCGAATGTTTTGGTTTTCTGGCGGCGATGTTAGATTATTTGGTTTTCCGGCGGCGATGTCAGATGTTTTGATTTTCTGGCGGCGATATCAAATGATTTGGTTTTCCTGCGGCAATGTCGGATGTTTTCGTTTTCTGGTGGCGATGTCAGATTATTTGGTTTTCTTGCAGCGATGTTGGATGTTTTGGTTTTCCGCCGGCGATGTCGGATATTTTGGTTTTCTGGCGGCGATGTCAGATTATTTGGTTTTCTGGCAGCGATGTCGGATGTTTTGGTTTTCATGCGGTGAGGTCAGATTATTTGGTTTTACGACGACGATGTCGGATGTTTTGGTTTTCTAGCGGCGAAGTCTGATTATTTGGTTTACTGGCGGCGATGTTGGATGTTTTGGTTTTCTGGCAGGAATGTCAGATTATTTGGTTTTCCGGCGGCGATGTCAGATATTTTGGTTTTCTGGCGACGATGTCAGATTATTTGGTTTTCCAGCGGCGATGTCAGATGTTTTGGTTTTCTGGCGGCGATGTCAGATTATTTGGTTTTCCGGCGGCGATGTCGGATGTTTTGGTTTTCTGGCGGCAATGTCAAATTTTTTGGTTTTGCAGCGGCGATGTCGGTTGTTTTGGTTTTCTGGCGGCGATGTCAGATTATTTGGTTTTCCGACGGCGATGACGGATGTTTTGGTTTTCTGGCGGCGATGTCAGGTTATTTGGTTTTCCGGCGGAGATGTTGGATGTTTTGGTATTCCGGCGGCGATGTTGGATGTTTTGGTTTTCTGGTGGCAATGTCAGATTATTTTGTATTCCAACGGCGATGTCAGATATTTTGGTTTTCTGGCGACGATGTCAGATTATTTGGTTTTCCGGCAGCGATGTCGGATGTTTTGGTTTTCTTGCGGTGAGGTCAAATTATTTGGTTTTCCGACGACGATGTCGGATGTTTTGGTTTTCTGGCGGCGAAGTCTGATTATTTGGTTTTCTAGCGGCGATGTTGGATGTTGTGGTTTTCCGGCGACGATGTCGGATGTTTTGGTTTTCTGGCAAGAATGTCAGATTATTTGGTTTTCCAGCGGCGATGTCAGATATTTTGGTTTTCTGGCGACGATGTCAGATTATTTGGTTTTCCGGCGGCGATGTCAGATGTTTTGGATTTCTGGCGGCGATGTCAGATTATTTGGTTTTCCGGCAGCGATGTCAGATGTTTTGGTTTTTTGGCGGCGATGTCGGATGTTTTGGTTTTCTGACGGCAATGTTAGATTATTTGGTTTTCCGGCAGCGATGTTGGATGTTTTGGTTTTTTGGCGGCGATGTCAGATGTTTTCGTTTTCTGCCGGCTGTCGCTACTGCGAAAATCGGCGCCGGCTGAACAGAAGAGTCGCCACCGTGCGTTATTTATCCCACGGGAGGGAAAGGAAATGCTCAGAGTAAACCTCGCACAACACGGGAAAGGTATGGTCGTCGCAACCAAAACCTGGGTTCGGGAATCGGTTACGCAAGGGGAAGGTATTAGCACCCCTCACGTCCGTCGTACTCGACGGGATCCACGCTTGTTTTCGGGTACGGATTATTATTTCTATCTACTCTACAGGTTAGGGGTTAAAAGAAAATAAAATGAAAATAAAACGACTCGGCAAAGTATCGCACTTTATGCCTACGTATTCCCGTCTGGAACGAGAAATCAGAGTCAACGTAGTTCACCTACCTACGGGAAAGGAGGGGAAGGTTGCTCGCTAGGATATCGCATCCTATGCCTACGTACTTTCATACAGCATGAAAGATCAGAGCAAACGTAGTTCGGGCCACGGACGACACAAGTCTGTCTTGGTTGATTTTATTCCTTCTGAAAAAGGTTTTTCTGATTAGCAGTCCAAGCGGACAAAAATGACGTCTTGATGAATTCACATTCTTTTACGGAAGAAGTGTCTTTTATTGTGTTTGAAATTTTTATTTGTGTTTTCCTGTTTGTTTTGAGAAAGAAAAGACAGAACGCTAACCTACGGTTGCGAAGGGAATCAAACTAACCTAATGTTATCATGCATGGGTTAAGACCTAATGTCTATCATGCTCCTCTCTTGCGCAGAGAGAAACAGAGATCCTAAGGGAATAGACGGAAACAGAAACAATATCAGATATACGGTAAAATGCATGAATGCAGCAATACAAGCGAGGCAAGGGAGTCCCACTCAACCTCGAACCTAGAAAACAATAGGCAAAAGTGAACCGACTTCACTTTCCACCCAACAGGGTAAACAGTAAACAATACAGTCCAGAAAACCAATCAATACATCAAGAATGAAATACAGCAAAAATAAACAGCTACAGCAGCTCTGCATCAACACCTATCTTTAAGTCATCTCCAATCAGCTACAAGCTCCAGCAAGCATCAATCTCCATCTCCACAGTCTTCAAGCAAGGGCTTTGGTCATCAATCTTCAGTCTACAATGGCTTTTCTTCAAGTCTCATCCTCCAAGCTGAGGGATCAATCACAAGAGTGAATTGGGTGTTAAGCACTTAGTTGACCACCAAGGGTGGCAAACCAACTGCTACTAACACATAAGATATTTTCTCTCAAGAGTTCTATCCCTTAGACAGTAGCACCAAGCCTTCCAAAGGAAGGGGGTGAGTGTCTTAGGGAGACTCTGTATCACAAAGAGGAATGGAGGCAGTCAAAACCTTCCATGTTTGACAATCAAGCTTTCTAATCTAGAGCTCTGCCTAGCTCCTAAATCCTAATCTCCTCAACAGCTGCTAGCAAGAATCTCCTCTCCAACTCTGGAAGTTGGTCTTCAAGCTCTGGATCTCCAATGGCTTCATCATCTCAAGTCTTCAGCTCTCCCAATCCCCAGGTAATCCCAATACCCATACAGACAAATAATAATCCCTAGAGGGCACACCATACCAGTCAATCAAATAAAGACAATAATATACTAATAGCAGTAGGGGAATCCTAGTGATTTCTAAAGGGATCTAGTAACTACCCATAGTCCCTATAGTCCCATAGCTAAAATATTCAATCTCTAAGTCCTAAGGGAAATGAACTAATTCACCTAAATCATCACTTAAACCCTAATTTTATTCATGTTGTTCACACCTAAACTAATCACCTAAAATTAAGTCTTAAAAATGAGAACTAAATTGTATGTACAAGCTAACAATGTCTATTAATCAACCTAAAAAGAATGGACAAAAAATATTAAAGCAACTATTAGAACAAAATTTATCAAAATCATGTATGAAATGAAACACCTAAAATAGGCATTTATTTGGAAAATATGCAAGAAATATTAAATAAAAAATAAAATGCAATTTTTATTTTTTATAATTTTCTAGACATCTTGGAGAAATTAATGCAAAAAGAACCATTAAAAAATATGAAATTTATGATTTATTATGATTTTTATAAAATGCATGAAAATGAAAAGAAATTAAAAATGAAATAAAAGGCAGGGGGTATGAAAAGTAAGAAAAACACTTGATACACGTTGGGCCCAGCAAGAGTGGGGGGCGCGAAAAACATTTGAGCCCAGACTGGCTACTAAATCAAACGCTGCGTTTGAGGATTTAAATTTTCCCTTCGTTTTCAGAATTAAATCGTGGCCGCACGATGAGATGATTAAGTCAAATGCTCAGAACGATCCAACGGTGCTCGCGTTGTCTTCTCCAAATACCATTAGGGTTTCAGCAGAACATAATCCATGCACGAAAATTCAACCAGATCGTTATCCATGATTACTTGATGAAAATGAAAAATTCAAAACCCTAAAATGATCTACTAATCACAGGGAATCCATTCTTGATCTTAGTTTTTGCTAACTCTCCTTGTAGATCCCAAACAGAGGGCACGAAAGCTAGGGTTTCACCATGCTCTTCTGACATCAACCTTGCTAGAACTCAATCCTAATGATCTAAAATTGTTCTACATGCTCCCCTCATCATTCCATGCTATCCCATATCCATTACAACCTAATGCACAGCTTGTTCTAGGAACTTAAAGAAATGGTGACCTGCCATAGAACGTCATAGAAGTCTCCATAATTCTCAGAATTCAATCCCCTATGGTCTCTAAGCATCTTTATCCTAACCATATGATCTATAACTGGATAAATAAGGAGATTCGAAGAGAAATGCCTACCTTGCAAGTGATGATGGCAGGTGTAGTTGTGCTGCAATTCAAGACTTGTAATGGCTTCTAGATGCTCCTCCAATGGTGTGCTTTCTACTGTTTGCAATGGTTGTGGCTCAATCTTCTTGAATCACCTTATCCCCCTCTTCATGCAAGTTGGAGTGTAAACTTGGATTACCCTAACCAACCACGAATTCCCCTCAATTTCCTTTGCCAATTACTCTATGATAATGGTGGATGATGATGATAACAGAAATTGAGATGATTGATGAAGTTTCAATGGAGTTTGAAGAGAAAATGCAAATGGGAGTGAAGGAATCAAAGTAGTGTTTGCAAGCTCAAAGAATCACCAACCAATGCACAAATGGCTTCATTTCTTTATATAGGTGAGGATTAACAGAATGAGAAGCTTCTAGATTGGTCCTAGAGGGATCTAGAAACTTGTGGAAATTTCATGAACTTATCATTTGATGGTATTTTGAATCATCTCATGTCATGCTTGCACCTTGGGTAAACTTGTGTGAAAATCTCCTTTCATGAGATATTAGGAGTGCATGTATTAAAAACCAAGCTTTTCCTTGCCTTGTGTTAAGTTTTACCATGTTGCCTTATGATGCAAGAAACAAGTTTACAAAGGAAGTCCAATTTTTAAGCCTAAACTCAAACATGTGGCTGAACCAATGTCTTTAAAATGATGTTGGGAATCAATTTGGTATATTGGATGACCCATATTGGATTTGTAGATCTCTCAAACCAATTTTTTATTTCAACTTTTTCAACTTATATGCCTTTTTAGGTCATTTTTCACCAACTTTGGTCAAGTCTCATTCTATGCATTTCCAAACTTTCATAACTTATTTTCTAGACTTAAAATGGAATTTTGAGCAACTTTGATGTTGGGAAGGTTTTCATTTGAAGCTCCCTTATATGAGTTTTAGGCATAAGCTAAGAATGACCTGTAATCCTTAGATGACCAAAATACCCTTTGCTTGCCAAGACCATAAGTAGAGTTCCATAAATCATATGAAGGCATACTATACCATTATAGAAAGCTAAGACAATGAGGAACAACTCTTATGTTGACCAGAAATTCATTTGAAATCTCCTTGAGGGGTAAAAATTGCTTGGAAGGCAAGTCACTTTCACAGACAAAATTTCAGATACCTCAGATGACCTGTAACTTGCAAGGACCATAACTTGAGTTCTATAAATCTCCTTGATGTCTTCCACCAATAAAATTAAAGGTCTTGAGATCCTCTACAAGTTCCATGTTGGCCAAGGATCCATTTGAAGCTTGCATTTTGACTTATATTGCTTGGAAATTTGACCAAAACTAGGGGATTTTACATAGAAACCCTAATTTAGAAACTCCTCTTCTCCTTGATTTCTCCTGATTTCTTCTTAGCATATCATCATATCCTTATTCTTCATGTCAAATGATGAACCCCACATCTCTCCAATAGCCTTTAATGCCCTTCGATCAATCAATTGACCTAGAGTTGACCCAGGGTTGACCCAGATGAAACCCTAGTTGACTGTCTTCAACTGCAATGCTGGTGATCATATCAGTGACTTGTTCCCTTCTCCAAATGACTTTCTAAGTCCTCCAAGATGTCTAGATACTCCCCATTCCTTCAATTCACAGCTCATACTTTCTTGTTGATCCTCAGATATCCTCAGATAGGAGATAGATGAACTGCTTGATCCATTGACTTGCTAGCTTCCCAATTCTTTCTAATGGCTTGAATGAGATTGAATTTGAATAATAACCTCTTGATAGGCCTCTAGAGATGAGAATAATGACTGGTCCCCTGTTGGATGACTTGCTATGCTTATGCTATGCAGATGATTAACCTATGTACATGACTCTATATGCAAATGCTAATGATATTGAAACATAAACCAAATGAATAAGGTTGAGCAAATTTTAGGGTGCAACAGCTGCCCCTATTCAAGCGACTTGGACCCGATTGGGTGAAGAGCCCGGAGCCTTCAGACATTCGTGGTACGAGACGGCTGAATACTAGGAACCCAGAAATTTGCCAACCGCAGAAATAAACTGCGCCACTGCTTGGGGAATGACACTCATCTGCTGAATCTGACTGTTACGGCAACCAATTGCTCCACTAGCGACCGTGCTGGGGATTATTCGTCTTTCCATGTAAGGGATACCCGTTCCACGTTAGGAATAACACCGTCCCTATTAAGACTCACCTTTCTGCGTAAGGAGTAACCGTTCCACGTTAGGAATAACACCGTCCACGTTAGGACTCACCTTTCCACATAAGGAATCTCATTCTTTCCATCTAAAGAACCCTCTCCTCTTTCCACGTAAGGAATGCCATCTACTCGACTTGTCTACGTAAGGAACACATCTTCTTTCCACGTAAGGAATCAATTTTTTTTCTTTCCATGTAAGGAAACACCATCTTTCCACGTTAGGAATGACTTGATCTGTCCACGTCAGGACTAAATTTTTCCGCGTAATGAAACACAACCTCGATCTGTCCACGTCAGGACTCCAACTTGATATGTCCACGTAAGGACTCACTCATTCCACGTAAGGAATACAATCTCGTTCCACGTCAGGAATGCTATCTTTCCACGTAAGGAATCAATCTGATATGTCCACGTAAGGACTCAATCTTTCCACGTAAGGAATCACCTCTTTCCCCATAAGGAATACAAACTTTTCCACGTAAGGAAAACAATTTGATATGTCCACGTAAGGACTACATCGTCCACGTTAGGACCCACTTTTCCACGTTAGGAATAACAATCTTCTTGATTTGTCCACGTAAGGACTCCATCGCTCCACGTAAGGAACACTCCTTTATCTGTCCACGTAAGGACTCCATCCTTTCCACGTAAGGAAACGCTTTTCGTCTTGATTTGTCCACGTTAGGACTCACCACTCGACTCGCTGAGGATAAAAACTTGTCCACGTCAGGACTCATACACCTTTGACCCACTGGGGGAGTGAGACTTTGTCCACGTCAGGACTCACATCTCAACCTGCCGAAGTAATAGGACCTGTCCATGTCAGGACTTGCGCGTCTTCGACTTGTTGGGGAAATAAGACTTTGTCCACGTCAGGACTCACACTTTGCCACCAACACGAAGAATGATAAATGTGTCCACGTCAGGACTCTTGTATCTTGCCATCGCGAGGAACTACAACCTTGTCCACGTCAGGACGCGCATTTCACCATTACGAATAGAGACATCTGCTGGAAATAAAATGGTCCACGTCAGGACTCCAACACGAAGAGTAATCAACCTTGTCAACGCTATGACCTCACATTCAATCAATATCGAGAGCTCGACTCTGTCCACGTTAGGACTAACACACATCGTCATCTTGAGGAAATGTCCGCGTCAGGACTCCACATTCCAACAATCCTGAAAAATCGAACCTGTCCACGTTAGGACTAGCACCTCCTATCAATCCGGGGAAATAAATCTGTCCACGTTGGGACACTCACTTCTCTAGCACGAAGAAATCCCGTCAATAAAATTGTCCACGTCAGGACTCATTTCTCCATTGATCCCAAACCACAAACTTCTTAGCACTGACGTGACAGCAACTTCGGAGCTGACTCTACTGGGGATATCTGAAAACCAAACTACTGGATGCCTGCTCTGATAACCGGCGGTAGCCTCTGAAATTCTGGTTCATGAAACCTTTTAATGCTGACGTAACAACAACTTTGAAGGAAACAATCCGCTGGTCGGACTAGAGAAACTCTCAACAAGAAACCATGGCGGGGAAATAAGTAACTCTGCTTGGGGACAAAGAGAAACTTATCCTGCTGACTCTGTGGGGAGTAGTGCCAAAGCTGACACTTCGTTGAATGTCTCATGCCGAGACTTCGAATGTTCGTTGATTTATTGGAGCAAGAACCCCTCCCACCTGCAAGAGAAACAAATACTTGAAACCAAACGATTAGCCGACCTAGTTTATGTTTCAAAAATGCGTATGTTTGACAACGATGCAATGCTCCATTTGACATGGAAACGCTGCGTTTTTTTTTTTATATATTTGATGGATGCAAGTATGACACTATATGCCAATGCAAATGCGGACTCGAACTGCTGGGTACAGAAACTGCTTCAGCAAAATAAATGCTGAAGATAATGACGACTCCGCTGGGGATAGCCAGATGCTATAGAATTATTCCAGCAAAATAAATGCTGGAAAAGGGAAGTTGACTCAGCGGGTAAAATTGGGAACTCGAACCAAACACCTCACTGAAGTAACACCCTGCTGGGGGGATATAACTCTACTGGAGAATAGTAGATGTGTCAAGTATGATTGGACTTCTGCTGGATAGTGAACTGATATCACACGGTATTTTGACAAAATAGATGCCTGGGCGCACCACCAACTCTGCCGGGGAGAGTCTTAATCTTCGAGTTCCACTGGAAGGAATGAAAACACTTGCAAAGAGAACTCCGCTGGGGATGGGATGATTCTCTTGGGGAACATCCACTGGCTCCACTGGGGGAGAATAAATGGCCCTGCGGGGAAAGGTAAACTGTCTGAATACAGTTCCCAAATATTAAACTTCTGAGGCTAGCCCACTCTGCGTGAGATAAGGAATCCTTCTGGGGGACACCACACTGTCCGCATACAGCCTACAATTTTGGGATCGTCAATTCTGCTGAGAATGAATGGCCTTGTTGGAGCGTGCCTTCTGGAATAAGCTACGACTAGCTGGAGAATTCGATCCTTATTCAGTGAGGAACATCGTTATCTCGGAAGCGCGACCTGATTGGGGATCGAGTCTTTTGTTACTGCCATCTTTTGATCGTCCTCTTTCACGGCTGTGAACCCTGCAACCAGACAAACAAGACAAGACAAGCCTATGCAACCAAATCAACTCAGGTTAGTAACGTTATCTTCAGTTAATTCAAAGCTTTAGCAATCATTGGCAAGGGCCAGTGATGTTATACACATGCTAGTTTCAATAAACTTAGGCGTTTTATCATGCACAAAACAGTAAAGAACCAACATCAAGTACTGAATAACATATTTTATTGATTGGGCCCCTGAATGGGCGGAGTTTTGTACACGGGATGTAACTCCTGAAAAGAGGAAGCTACGCAAAGCAAATACACAAGTATGCACAAGAAGCATAAATATTTGACAAATTAAATTTGTACACATGTCGGCAACGGGGTGCAGACGAACACCACGAACTGATCCTCCCATGACTCGCCCGACTCTAATGCTTTCCCAGTATTCACACTTCCGAAGAGATTGTATCCGATGACCTACCCCTCAGGTATTCTCCCGCACTGATGCTCACTGCAATATCAAATTCGGATCGCAGTCATTTGCTTTTCAAATCCCTAACTTTTGCGTGAACCGCCCTTTACGGGTTTTCAGTTCACCGGGATACCCTTTTTTGCCGAAGCCGCCCAGTGTAGGTTTTCAACTTCGCGGGTGTACATTTTTTCAATTTTATCCCTAACTTTTGCCCGAACCTTTCATTCTGTTTTTGGTTCGCCAGGATGCCCCATTTTTGCCTGGACTCTCTTTTTTCTGTCCAGCGGGTCTATTTTAAGCAAAGTATTTTTTAACTGCGTCTGAATTCACAGGCGACGTGAAGTCTTCACCGTCCATAGTGGACAACAACAACGCTCCTCCTGAAAAGACTTTCCTGACAACGTATGGCCCTTCGTAGTTGGGGGTCCACTTGCCCCTGTGATCTGCTTGCGGCGGGAGAATCCTTTTCAGTACAAGGTCGCCCGTCTGAAAGCTTCGCGGATGTATCCTTTTGTCATATGCTTTCTTCATTCGGCTCTGGTACAAACGACCATATGCTAGAGAAGCTAGCCTCTTTTCGTCCATCAAACTCAATTGGTTCAACCTGTCTTTCACCCATTCTGCCTCGTCTAGCTGAACATCTCGCAATACCCTCAGAGAAGGGATCTCAACTTCCAATGGCAATACCACTTCCATTCCGTATACTAACGAGAACGGGGTTGCCCCGGTTGATGTGCGTACCGTCGTACGATAACCGTGCAAAGCAAAAGGTAGCATCTCGTGCCAATCCTTATAGGTCACCACCATTTTCTGAACGATCTTCTTGATATTCTTATTGGCTGCCTCGACAGCACCATTCATCTTGGGTCGGTAAGGGGAGGAGTTGTGATGTTCGATCTTGAAATTCTGACAGAGCTCCTTCATCATTTTGTTGTTCAGGTTTGAACCGTTGTCCGTGATTATCCGCTCGGGAATCCCATATCAGCAAATGATATCTCTCTTGATGAATCTAGCCACCACTTGCTTCGTTACATTTGCATAAGACGCCGCTTCTACCCACTTGGTGAAATAATCGATTGCTACTAGAATGAACCGGTGCCCATTAGAAGCTGTCGGCTCGATCTTTCCAATCATATCGATTCCCCACATCGAGAATGGCCATGGCGATGACATCACATTCAGAGGACTCGGAGGCACATGGATCTTATCAGCATAGATTTGGCACTTGTGGCACTTCCTTGCGAACTTGAAACAGTCAGTTTCCATAGTCAGCCAAAAATAACCTGCCCGCAGCAGCTTTCTTGTCATAGCATGCCCACCAGCGTGCGTACCAAAGGTACCTTCGTGTATTTCCTCCATGAGCAGCTTCGCCTCTTTCTCGTCTACACAACACAACAGCACCAAATCGTGGTTTCTTCTGTACAAGACACCATCCGGATTCAAATAGAAATTACCCGCTAATCTCCTGAGAGTCTTCTGATCTTGACTGGATGCCCCAGCCGGATACTCTTTATTCTTCAGAAAATTACGGATATCAAAATACCACGGTTTATCGTCGGATGCTTCATCAATAGCAAATACGTAAGCCGGTCTGTCAAGCCGAGAGATAATGATTCTGGGAGCCTCGTTCCAGAAGTTGACTTTGTACATGGAAGACAAAGTGGTGAGGGCGTCAGCCATTTGATTCTCTGCCCGCGGTACGTGATGCAATTCAACCTTGTAGAAGAAAGGCAACAACCTCCTTGCATAATTCATGTAATGTATCAAATTGGGCTGACGTGTCTCCCATTCTCCTTTGATTTGATTCACCACCAGAGCTGAGTCTCCGTATACGTCCAGATTCTTGATTCGCAAATCAATGGCTTCTTCGAGCCCCATTATACAGGCTTCGTATTCGGCTTCATTATTGGTAACTGAAAAGGTCAATCGGGCAGTAAACGGAATGTGCGACCCGTGTGGCGTAGTGATGATTGCCCCTATTCCGCTACCGTAAGCGTTCACAGCTCCGTCAAATATCATCTTCCATTTGGAACCCAATTCTGGTCCTTCGTCTGGCAACGGTTCTTCACAATCTTTCATCTTTAGGTACATGATATCCTCGTCAGGAAAATCAAACCTCATTGATTGGTAATCTTCAATAGGCTGCTCCGCCAGATACTCAGACAGCACACTCCCCTTTATAGCCTTTTGCGAGACATATTGAATGTCATACTCGGTCAAGACCATCTGCCAACGAGCAATTCTCCCTGACAACGCCTGCTTTTCGAATACATATTTGATAGGATCCATCTTCGAGATGAGCATGGTCGTATTATTCAGCATGTATTGCCTCAAACGCTTGGCGGCCCAGGCTAGCGCGCAACAAGTTTTCTCAAGCATTGAGTATCGAGATTCACAATCTGTAAATTTCTTACTCAAGTAGTAGATCACATGCTCTTTTCTTCCTGTCTCGTCGTGTTGACCGAGAATACAACCCATGCTTCCCTCAAGAACCGTCAAATACATGATCAAGGGTCTGCCCGCCACTGGGGGTATCAAAATAGGAGGCTCCTGCAAATACTGCTTTATTTTATCGAACGCCTTTTGACAATTTTCGTTCCACGTTACAGCTTGATCTTTCTTCAACAGCTTGAATAATGGTTCACACGTAGCGGTTAGGTGAGATATGAACCGGGCGATGTAGTTCAACCTCCCTAAAAACCCGCGCACCTCTTTTTCTGTTTTAGGCGTCGGCATTTCTTGAATCGCTTTTATTTTAGCAGGATCAACCTCTATTCCTCTTTCGCTTACGATAAACCCCAGCAGTTTACCCGATCTCACCCCGAAGGTGCATTTGTTAGGGTTCAGTCTCATCCTGAACTTCCTAAGCCTTTTAAATAACTTCAGCAGATTCACCAGATGCTCTTCCTCCGTCTGGGATTTGGCAATCATATCGTCAACATAAACTTCGATCTCTTTATGCATCATATCATGAAAAAGAGTCGTCATCGCACGCTGATATGTTGCCCCAGCATTTTTCAAGCCAAAAGGGCATCACTTTGTAGCAAAATGTTCCCCAAGGCGTTATGAAAGTAGTCTTCTCCATATCCTCTGGCGCCATTTTAATCTGATTATAGCCTGAAAAGCCATCCATGAAGGAGAATACGGAGTATTGAGCAGTATTATCAACTAGCACGTCAATATGAGGAAGCGGAAAATCGTCTTTTGGGATTGCTTTATTCAAATCCCTATAATCCACACACATTCGAACCTTGTCGTCTTTCTTTGGCACTGGTACGATGTTAGCAACCCATGAGGGATATTTTGTCACAGCCAGGAAACCAGCGTCCCACTGTTTTTGAACTTCCTCTTTGATCTTTACTGCCATATCTGGTCTAGTTCTGCGAAGCATTTGTTTGACCGGAGGGCATTCTTCTTTCAGTGGCAGACGGTGCACAACCATATCTGTATCGAGCCCTGGCATATCTTCATAC
Organism: Lathyrus sativus; assembly: GCA_963859935.3. NCBI lineage: Eukaryota > Viridiplantae > Streptophyta > Magnoliopsida > Fabales > Fabaceae > Lathyrus > Lathyrus sativus. The sequence goes on along the minus strand of CAWUDS030000990.1, from coordinate 1,571,786 downwards.
GACCAAGCGAATACATCACTATACTCTTGGAGCATTTCAACCAGTCTTCGCTTGATATCGCTCTGCAATGCGGCTCCGATACGAATATTCTTCTCAACCCCTTCCGACCCCAAGTTGATAACTTCGATGACCTCTTCGTGAGGCAGAATGGCTCTTTCCTCTTGCTTCACCAACCAAGACAGTTCTTCAGGAACGTCGCTATCTTCGACAACCTCTTCTTCGACCTGAAATACCGGGTGCTCAAAGTCGGGACGAGTCATAGGTGGTTCAAGGATGTCATCTGAAAATGTTATCCTGCAAAAGGAATGGTTAAGTGCTTCAAAATGCGTATAAAGCGAACAACCACGTTGCCATTTTATTGAAAAATACAAAACAAGAAAGACAGAGATTACAGTATTTGCACATGAAAAAACGCCATTTATTTAATGATTAACACGCAATGTTCATAACAACACAGCCCTAAGCAAATCCTGATGCCCCGGGCAAGACATCAGATTGTTCAACAATTAATAAAGCAAAGCATTACTGTTTAAGAGTCACAGGAACAAGCTCCTGCATAGACCAGTTGCACAGACCTTGTCCTGGCGTGCTTGGCTGAATCCAGGCATCCATATCACAGTCGCTGTCTCCTTCGTCAGACTCTGAAGCAGCGTTGATGGTTTCATGACATACTCCACTGGCAGAGATAGTTATTGGCCCTCTGAAACGGGGTGCCCCCACAGCAGGTGTTGACGACGACGGTTGGTATCCCAGCCCGAATCGGTCCATCTTCACAGGAATATCCAGCACTTTGCCCCAGCCCTTTGCTTCTCCTGCCTCCACTAGAGCTTGAGCTTCTTTATACGACGAGACGGCTATCTCTGACACTTTGCTCGGTCCGGGACCTTTGTCCTTGATATGCAAACCTTCAAATGCCTGGCAAGGTGTTTCGTGGATCTCTCCGTCGACCTCCACATATTTAAATGACGACAGATGGCTGACCAGGATGTCTTCTTCTCCGCATACGGTGACTACGCTGTCTCCGACCATATATTTCAACTTCTGATGCAGGGTAGACGTAACTGCCCCAGCCCCATGGATCCAGGGTCTTCCGAGCAGGCAGCTATATGCAGGCTGTATATCCATGATATAAAATTCCGTGGCGAACACCTCCGGCCCCACCTGCAGAGGCAATGTTATCGATCCAAAGACTGTTCTCCGCGTGTCGTCAAAGGCTCTAACTACCAAGTCACTGGGCGTGCACAGGATTCCTCTGACATCTAGCTTCATCATCGCCTTCTTAGGCATCACATTCAGAGACGATCTGGTGTCGACCAATACATGCGACATTACTGATCCTCTACACTCGACAGATATGTGCAGCGCCATATTATGATCTCTCCCTTTCGGGGTCAAATCGAAGTCGGTAAAGCCCAAACTGTGGCCGGCATTCACATGTGCCAACACTCCTTCCAGCTGATTCACGGAGACGTCTTGGGGTACGAAGGAAGTATCCAGGACTTTCAACAAAGCATTTCTGTGAGCTTCCGAACACAAGAGCAATGACAAGATGGATATTTTGGACGGCGTCTGCTGCAGATGCTCCACAATCTTATAATCACTTTTTCGAATCAAGCGCATGAACTCTTCTACGTCTTTCGATGCTGCTTCTTTTTCGCTAGCCTGCACTGGGACATTCTCAACCATCTTCCCTTTTCCTTTTGCTAGTCTTTCGGCCTCCACTTCAGGCGATATAAAGATCCTACCACTCCTTGTCATACCTCCTGAACCAACAACGTTATCTACAGTCTCGGCTGGCTGCTTATTAACATCAATCTTTATCCCGTCACAATACACCTCCAACCCATATGACCATGGGACTGCCTTCGTGTTCTCGTACGGGATTGGTCCGGCCTTAGTTATGGTAATCGGTGGTCGCTGGACCGGTGCTGCAATAGTGATTGTCTTTCGAGGAATCGTTACAGCGGCCATATCCCTCTGATCATCTGCTGCTGCCCCTGCAGGCTCTTCAGTTGCTACTCGGTCAAACTGCAATGTGCCTCCATCAATTAAAGCCTGAATGCCTTTCTTCAAATCATCACACCCCCCAGCTAGGGTCCAGCATTCTAAGCAATACTCGTCACATCCTGGATAAACACCCCCTTGCAACAATCTGCTTTTTATCTCGCTCAGCGGCGTCTTTAAATCGTCGACATTCATAATCAGATTCAACCCCTCCTCAGTCAGAATGGCGTTTGCCCCATGATTAGGCATGGGTTTCTGCACTATATTCGGACCTGCCGTTCCGAAATTGATAGTCTTGTTGTCCAAAAGATCCTGCACAACATGCTTAAAGGCATGGCAACCCTCTATATCATGGCCCGGCGCCCCAGAATGAAACTCACAGTGCCTGCTCGCATCATAACCATACGGAGGAGTTCCCGTTATCGGTGCCAGAGTTCTCTTCTCTACCAAATTTAGACCCAACAGCGTCTGCAGCAAATCTGCATAGGTTGAGGGAGGCTTCTCAAACACTCTTCTTGGTTTACTACCCTGGAATCTTCGCTGAGCCTGCTGTGCCCCCTGCTGTGGCTGCTGCTGCTGCTGCTGTTGTTGTTGTTGTTGCATTGGCTGCTGCTGAAATGGTTGTTGTTGATATGGGATAGTAACACTCGCCACCTGCTGCACCTGATGATATTGGTTTCGTTCCCTGCCTCGGCCTCGGCCTCGGCCTCCAAACACTGCGCTTGCCTCGCCCTGACGGCGCCCACCAAAAGCCTTCCTATTACTGCCAGATGCAGTTGATTCCTCAGCATGGAATTTTCCTTGCTTAATGTTACGTTCAATCTTTTCTCCCATCAGGATTAAGTCTGGAAAACTGGCCAGGGATGTATGAAACAACATGTCATGAAACAAGCCTGTGAATGTGCCGACGAACATGTCATTCATTTCCTTATCTTCTAAAGGAGGACGGACCCTGGCAGCCATATCGCGCCACCTTTGCGCGTACTCTTTAAAGCTCTCACCCTTCTTCTGCGACAGCCCTGTCAATTGGACCCGGTTGGGTGCCAAGTCGCTATTATACTTGTAATGAGCTACAAATGCCTCTGCTAATTGCTTCCATGTCTTAATATTGGTTGGCTCCAACCCCATGTACCACTCTAGGGAAGGGCCTGACAAACTATCTTGAAAGAAATGCATTAGCATTCTCTCATCAGTTGAGTATGCAGACATCTTTCTGTAATAAGCCCGTACGTGCACTTTCGGACATGTGTCCCCTTTATACTTATCAAACGCAGGAGCTTTGAATTTGATTGGCACCCTCAAACCAGGTACCAGGCCCATTGTTCTCATGTCTAAGCCCACGACACTTTGGTTCAGGACCCCCCTCATCTGCTCTTCCAGCATTCTGATCTTCTAGGAGTTATCCATCGGCCCTTCAAAGCCTCCGCCGGAGAAAGCGTCCTCCTGCTGATCTTCTTGCCACATACCATCCCCAGCTCCATACCCATCATATCCATTATTGCGGCCAGCTCTAATCTGATTCATCACCGGACCTCGGCCTCTGTTGCCGTATCCCTGAACACCTCCAGCAGGCCCAAAAGCCATTAATCCAGCGCCGTTTCCATTTCCGAAACCTCCGTAACCCTGATTGGCCACACCATAACCATCTTGCCCAAAGCCTTGAGCATTGAAACCATACTTCCCAGCGTTATCGAATCCCTGATCGTTGAACCCGAATCCAGCATTGCCAAAGCCATTGCCTCCCATATTATCACCCAAGTTGACATCGCCAAGCCCAACGTTATGGACAGCAGTCTCGTTCCCAATTCCGACGTTACCGTTCCCAGCAGCGGTAGCGTTGTTGATATTAGCAGCAGGTATATTGACTACAGGTGGAGCCACTGGCGTGGGAGTGCCATCTCCATGAACAGTGTCGACTCGCACAGACTGATGCTCCTCAATACCGTGACCAGCATTTCGGGCCAACAGAGGTTGGACCATGGCTTGCAAATTTTCCTGACCTTTTGCAATAGCTTCCATGGTTTGCATAAAGAGAGCTAGCTTCTCGCACACATCTTGCATCTCGTTCTGCATTTGATCCATGATTCTTCGACAGTTGGTGCGGGTGGAATAGCGGTGCGGGTGCTGATCTGCAATCCTGGAAATACCTGGTACAGAGCAGAAAATAAGACACCATCCAAAGATTACCTGTAATGCAATATGAATATGAATGCAATGCAATGTGTGTCTGTGCATTAGGGAAATTCATTCCCCGATTCTAGTGTGAAGGTGCTGGTGCAGTGACAGTGCTAACAATATAAAGATCGGAGCTGAATCATCTCCATGGTAGGCCCCATAATGAAATCGGCAAATGTAAAACATCTCAATGCGGGATCATAGAATTGCATCAAAGCGTACAACCCATCTAGCTCTATCTCCGTGGGTTTGCGCACCAATCTCAATAGTCTTCCATAGCTCATTCTGAAGCTCCTACGAACATCCTCATCGGCCAGAGAGATCAACCCAAGCAGGGGAACAACATCAGGAGTAGGCAATTTGTAAGCAACTGTCCTTCTTAAGCTGGCCATGACCAATCACTCAGAAATCCGGACACTAGAACTAGGGAAATGCAAATGCACCTGCAGCACAAACACACGTTAGTGGGATGCAATGGTGATGAGTATGCAAACAAATGCAATGCAAGTAACATGCAACGGGGACCAACTGCCGTAGCTGAATAGCCTGAACCACATCAAGAAGTCTCAGATAGATTCTCTGGAAGTCATCAAACCCTGGTCTCAGATAGACCTAACACAAAGCTCCAACAACGATCTCTGACAGACCTCAGGACAAGAACTCCCACTGGTCTCTGGTAGACCTCAAATCATATCTCCAACTGGTCTTTGACAGACCCCAGAACTCTCCAACTGGTCTCTGACAGACCTCATAACACGTCTCCAAATAGTCTCTGACATACCTCATAACTTTCCATAAATACCCAGGATCTCTGATCAAGAAATAACCGGTATCTGAAAGTCTAGTTACCTGCATAACCCCAAACCCTCTCACAGGTGGATGTCCTAGTGACTGACAAAGGTATGGCATCCTATGCGGTCGTCGGCGTCACAGACTTTCAGGGTTGATGATACGATTCCCAGAAGGAGTGACATCATCAAATCCTGAAGAGGCCTCACTTAGCCAACTTCCAAATGATCGGTCCCCAGAGTCGACAATTCAACTAACCAGCAACCCACGCCAACCAAAGGAAGGGGCAGGAGGCCAACCAGAGGAACCTCGTCTGAGTGTAGATTTCGCGGGACACCAAGGCAAGCAAAGCAAGCGGGCGCCAACTAATCTCTACTCTAATTCTAGGTGCACTCAAGCCCAGGTCCGGCTTCTCACTTAGTATCAGAATACCCGTCACACCCCAATACAACAATAATAATCAATATATAATGCTGAAAATAAAGGTCAGAAATATAAATCCATACAAAATCCTCGACTGGAAAACAAGCGTTAGGATTGACTCTCTCTTAGGGGACGTTGGATCCCAAATGCATAAGAACTATCGCAGTCCTTAGCATCCAGGGGACGTTGGATCCCCAGCAGAGTCGCCAGCTGTCGCTACTGCGAAAATCGGCGCCGGCTGAACAGAAGAGTCGCCACCGTGCGTTATTTATCCCACGGGAGGGAAAGGAAACGCTCAGAGTAAACCTCGCACAACACGGGAAAGGTATGGTCGTCGCAACCAAAACCTGGGTTCGGGAGTCGGTTACGCAAGGGGAAGGTATTAGCACCCCTCACGTCCATCGTACTCGACGGGATCCACGCTTGTTTTCGGGTACGGATTATTATTTCTATCTACTCTACATGTTAGGGGTTAAAAGAAAATAAAATGAAAATAAAACGACTCGGCAAAGTATCGCACTTTATGCCTACGTATTCCCGTCTGGAACGAGAAATCAGAGTCAACGTAGTTCGCCTACCTACGGGAAAGGAGGGGAAGGTTGCTCGCTAGGATATCGCATCCTATGCCTACGTACTTTCATACAGCATGAAAGATCAAAGCAAACGTAGTTCGGGCCACGGACGACACAAGTCTGTCTTGGTTGATTTTATTCCTTCTGAAAAAGGTTTTTCTGATTAGCAGTCCAAGCGGACAAAAATGACGTCTTGATGAATTCACATTCTTTTACGGAAGAAGTGTCTTTTATTGTGTTTGAAATTTTTATTTGTGTTTTCCTGTTTGTTTGGAGAAAGAAAAGACAGAACCCTAACCTACGGTTGTGAAGGGAATCAAACTAACCTAATGTTATCATGCATGGGTTAAGACCTAATGTCTATCATGCTCCTCTCTTGCGCAGAGAGAAACAGAGATCCTAAGGGAATAGACGGAAACAGAAACAATATCAGATATATACAGTAAAACGGTAAAATGCATGAATGCAGCAATACAAGCGAGGCAAGGGAGTCCCACTCAACCTCGAACCTAGAAAACAATAGGCAAAAGTGAACCGACTTCACTTTCCACCCAACAGGGTAAACAGCAAACAATACAGTCCAGAAAACCAATCAATACATCAAGAATGAAATACAGCAAAAATAAACAGCTACAGCAGCTCTGCATCAACACCTATCTTTAAGTCATCTCCAATCAGCTACAAGCTCCAGCAAGCATCAATCTCCATCTCCACAGTCTTCAAGCAAGGGCTTTGGTCATCAATCTTCAGTCTACAATGGCTTTTCTTCAAGTCTCATCCTCCAAGCTGAGGGATCAATCACAAGAGTGAATTGGGTGTTAAGCACTTAGTTGACCACCAAGGGTGGCAAACCAACTGCTACTAACACATAAGATATTTTCTCTCAAGAGTTCTATCCCTTAGACAGTAGCACCAAGCCTTCCAAAGGAAGGGGGTGAGTGTCTTAGGGAGACTCTGTATCATAGAGAGGAATGGAGGCAGTCAAAACCTTCCATGTTTGAGAATCAAGCTTTCTAATCTAGAGTTCTGCCTAGCTCCTAAATCCTAATCTCCTCAACAGCTGCTAGCAAGAATCTCCTCTCCAACTCTGGAAGTTGGTCTTCAAGCTCTGGATCTCCAATGGCTTCATCATCTCAAGTCTTCAGCTCTCCCAATCCCCAGGTAATCCCAATACCCATACAGACAAACAATAATCCCCAGAGGGCACACCATACCAGTCAATCAAATAAAGACAGTAATATACTAATAGCAGTAGGGGAATCCTAGTGATTTCTAAAGGGATCTAGTAACTACCCATAGTCCCTATAGTCCCATAGCTAAAATATTCAATCTCTAAGTCCTAAGGGAAATGAACTAATTCACCTAAATCATCACTTAAACCCTAATTTTATTCATGTTGTTCACACCTAAACTAATCACCTAAAATTAAGTCTTAAAAATGAGAACTAAATTGTATGTACAAGCTAACAATGTCTATTAATCAACCTAAAAAGAATGGACAAAAAATATTAAAGCAACTATTAGAACAAAATTTATCAAAATCATGTATGAAATGAAACACCTAAAATAGGCATTTATTTGGAAAATATGGAAGAAATATCAAATAAAAAATAAAATGCAATTTTTATTTTTTATAATTTTCTAGACATCTTGGAGAAATTAATGCAAAAAGAACCATTAAAAAATATGAAATTTATGATTTATTATGATTTTTATAAAATGCATGAAAATGAAAAGAAATTAAAAATGAAATAAAAGGCAGGGGGTATGAAAAGTAAGAAAAACACTTGATACACGTTGGGCCCAGCAAGAGTGGGGGGCGCGAAAAGCATTTGAGCCCAGACTGGCTACTAAATCAAACGCTGCGTTTGAGGATTTAAATTTTCCCTCCGTTTTCAGAATTAAATCGTGGCCGCACGATGAGATGATTAAGTCAAATGCTCAGAACGATCCAACGGTGCTCGCGTTGTCTTCTCCAAATACCATTAGGGTTTCAGCAGAACATAATCCATGCACGAAAATTCAACCAGATCGTTCTCCATGATTACTTGATGAAAATGAAAAATTCAAAACCCTAAAATGATCTACTAATCACAGGGAATCCATTCTTGATCTTAGTTTTTGCTAACTCTCCTTGTAGATCCCAAACAGAGGGCACGAAAGCTAGGGTTTCACCATGCTCTTCTGACATCAACCTTGCTAGAACTCAATCCTAATGATCTAAAATTGTTCTACATGCTACCCTCATCATTCCATGCTATCCCATATCCATTACAACCTAATGCACAGCTTGTTCTTGGAACTTAAAGAAATGGTGACCTGCCATGGAACTTCATAGAAGTCTCCATAATTCTCAGAATTCAATCCCCTATGGTCTCTAAGCATCTTTATCCTAACCATATGATCTATAACTGGATAAATAAGGAGATTCGAAGGGAAATGCCTACCTTGCAAGTGATGATGGCAGGTGTAGTTGTGCTGCAATTCAAGACTTGTAATGGCTTCTAGATGCTCCTCCAATGGTGTGCTTTCTACTGTTTGCAATGGTTGTGGCTCAATCTTCTTGAATCACCTTATCCCCCTCTTCATGCAAGTTGGAGTGTAAACTTGGATTACCCTAACCAGCCACGAATTCCCCTCAATTTCCTTTGCCAATTACTCTATGATAATGGTGGATGATGATGATAACAGAAATTGAGATGATTGATGAAGTTTCAATGGAGTTTGAAGAGAAAATGCAAATGGGAGTGAAGGAATCAAAGTAGTGTTTGAAAGCTCAAAGAATCACCAACCAATGCACAAATGGCTTCATTTCCTTATATAGGTGAGGATTAACAGAATGAGAAGCTTCTAGATTGGTCCTAGAGGGATCTAGAAACTTGTGGAAATTTCATGAACTTATCATTTGATGGTATTTTGAATCATCTCATGTCATGCTTGCACCTTGGGTAAAATTGTGTGAAAATCTCCTTTCATGAGATATTAGGAGTGCATGTATGAAAAACCAAGTTTTTCCTTGCCTTGTGTTAAGTTTTACCATGTTGCCTTATGATGCAAGAAACAAGTTTACAAAGGAAGTCCAATTTTTAAGCCTAAACTCAAAAATGTGGCTGAACCAATGTCTTTAAAATGATGTTGGGAATAAATTTGGTATATTGGATGACCCATATTGGATTTGTAGATCTCTCAAACCAATTTTTTATTTCAACTTTTTCAACTTATATGCCTTTTTAGGTCATTTTTCACCAACTTTGGTCAAGTCTCATTATATGCATTTCCAAACTTTCATAACTTATTTTCTAGACTTAAAATGGAATTTTGAGCAACTTTGATGTTGCGAAGGTTTTCATTTGAAGCTCCCTTGTATGAGTTTTAGGCATAAGCTAAGAATGACCTGTAATCCTCAGATGACCAAAATACCCTTTGCTTGCCAAGACCATACGTAGAGTTCCATAAATCATATGAAGGCATACTATACCATTCTAGAAAGCTAAGACAATTAGGAACAACTATTATGTTGACCAGAAATTCATTTGAAATCTCCTTGAGGGGTAAAAATTGCTTGGAAGTCAAGTCACTTTCACAGACAAAATTTCAGATACCTCAGATGACCTGTAACTTGCAAGGACCATAACTTGAGTTCTATAAATCTCCTTGATGTCTTCCACCACTCAAATTAAAGGTCTTGAGATCCTCTACAAGTTCTATGTTGGCCAAGGATCCATTTGAAGCTTTCATTTTGACTTATCTTGCTTGGAAATTTGACCAAAACTAGGGGATTTTACATAGAAACCCTAATTTAGAAACTCCTCTTCTCCTTGATTTCTCCTGATTTCTTCTTAGCATATCATCATATCCTTATTCTTCATGTCAAATGATGAACCCCACATCTCTCCAATAGCCTTTAATGCCCTTCAATCAATCAATTGACCTAGAGTTGACCCAGGGTTGACCCAGATGAAACCCTAGTAGACTGTCTTCAACTGCAATGCTGGTGATCATATCAGTGACTTGTTCCCTTCTCCAAATGACTTTCTAAGTCCTCCAAGATGTCTAGATACTCCCCATGCCTTCAATTCACAGCTCATACTTTCTTGTTGATCCTCAGATATCCTCAGATAGGAGATAGATGAACTGCTTGATCCATTGACTTGCTAGCTTCCCAATTCTTTCTGATGGCTTGAATGAGATTGAATTTGAATAATAACCTCTTGATAGGCCTCTAGAGATGAGAATACTGACTGGTCCCCTGTTGGATGACTTGCTATGCTTATGCTATGCAGATGATTAGCCTATGTACATGACTCTATATGCAAATGCTAATGATATTGAAACATAAACCAAATGAATAAGGTTGAGCAAATTTTAGGGTGCAACACCGGCGATGTCAGAATATTTGGTTTTCTTGCGGCGATGTTGGATGTTTTGGTTTTTTCGCGGCGATGTTGGATGTTTTGGTTTTCTGGCGGCGATGTTAAATTATTTGGTTTTCTGGCGGCGATGTTGGATGTTTTGGTTTTCTAGCGGCTATGTCAAATTATTTGGTTTTCTAGCGGCTATGTCAAATTATTTGGTTTTCCGGCGGCAATGTTGGATATTTTGATTTTTCGGCGGCGATGTTGGATATTTTGATTTTCCGGCGGCGATGTCGGATGTTTTGGTTTTCTGGCGGCAACTTCAGATTATTTGGTTTTCCGGCGGCAATGTCAGATTATTTTGTATTCCAACGGTGATGTCAGATACTTTGGTTTTCTAGCGACGATGTCAGATTACTTGGTTTTCCGACAGCGATGTCAGATGATTTGGTTTTCTGGCGGCGATGTCATATTATTTGGTTTTCCGGCGGTGATGTCAGATGTTTTGGTTTTCTGGTGGTGATATCAGATTATTTGGTTTTTCGGCGACGATGTTGGATGTTTTGGTTTTCCGGCAGCGATGTCAGATGTTTTGGTTTTCTGGCGGCGATGTCAGATTATTTGGTTTTCCGGCGGCGATGTCAGATGTTTTCATTTTCTGGCGGCGATATCAAATGATTTGGTTTTCCTGCGGCAATGTCGGATGTTTTCGTTTTCTGGTGGCGATGTCAGATTATTTGGTTTTCTTGCAGCGATGTTGGATGTTTTGGTTTTCCACCGGCGATGTCGGATATTTTGGTTTTCTGGCGGCGATGTCAGATTATTTGGTTTTCCGGAAGCGATGTCAGATGTTTTAGTTTTCTTGCGGCGATGTCAGATTATTTGGTTCTCCGGCGGGGATGTCGGATGTTTTGGTTTTCTGGCGGCGAAGTCATATTATTTGGTTTTCTGGTGGCGATGTTGGATTTTATGGTTTTCCGACGGTGATGTCGGATGTTTTGATTTTCTGGCAGGAATGTCAGAATATTTGGTTTTCCGGCAGCGATGTTAGATGTTTTGGTTTTCTGGCAGCGTCGTCAGATTATTTGGTTTTCCAGCGGCGATGTCGAATATTTTGGTTTTCTGGCGACAATGTCAGATTATTTGGTTTTCCGACGACGATGTCGGGTGTTTTGGTTTTCTGGCGACGATGTCAGATTATTTGGTTTTCCGACGGCGATGTTGGATGTTTTGGTTTTCCGGCGGCGATGTGAGATGTTTTGGTTTTCTGGCGGCGATGTCAGATTATTTGGTATTCCAGCGCCGATGTCGGATGTTTTGGTTTTTTGACGACGATGTCAGATTATTTGGTTTTCCGACGGCGATGTCAGATGTTTTGGTTTTCTGGCGACGGTGTCAGATTATTTGTTTTTTCGGCGCCGATGTCGGATGTTTTGGTTATTCTGGTGGTGATATCAGATTATTTGGTTTTCCAACGGCGTTGGTGGATGTTTTGGTTTTTCGGCAGCGATGTCGGATGTTTTGGTTTTCTGGCGGCAATGTCAGATTTTTTGGTTTTCCCGCGGCGATGTCGGATGTTTTGGTTTTCTGCGGCGATGTCGGATTATTTGGTTTTCTGGCGCTATGTCAGATTATTGGGTTTTCCAATGGCGATGACGGATGTTTTGGTTTTCTGGCGGCGATGTCAGATTATTTGGTTTTCCGGCGGAGATGTTGGATGTTTTGGTTTTCCGACGGCGATGTCGGATGTTTTGGTTTTCTGGCGACGATGTCAGATTATTTGGTTTTTCCGATGGCGATGTCAGATGTTTTGGTTTTCTGGTGGCGATGTCAGATTATTTGGTTTTCTGGCGGCGATGTCGGATTATTTGGTTTTCCGGCGGCGATATCAGATTATTTGGATTATTTGGTTTTCTGGCGGCGATATCAGATTATTTCGTTTTCCGGCGGCGATGTTGGATGTTTTGGTTTTCCGGCGGCGATGTCGGATGTTTTGGTTTTCTTGCGGCGATGTCAGATTATTTGGTTTTACGGCGGCGATGTCGGATGTTTTGATTTTTTGGCGCCGATGTCAGATTATTTGGTTTTCTGGCGGCGATGTTGGATGTTTTGGTTGTCATATTATTTGGCTATCCGGCGGTGATGTTGGATGTTTTGGTTTTCTGGCAGCGATATCACATGATTTGGTTTTCCAGCGGTGATGTCAGATGTTTTCGTTTTCTGTCGGCGATGTCAGATTATTTGGTTTTCTGACAGCGATGTTGGAGATTTTGGTTTTCCGCCGGCGATGTCGGATGTTTTGGTTTTCTGGCGGCGATGTAAGATTATTTGGTTTTCCGGCGGCGATGTCAGATGTTTTGGATTTCTGACGGCGATGTCAGATTATTTGGTTTTCCGAAGGCGATGTTTGATGCTTTGGTTTTCCGGCGGCGATGTCGGTTGTTTTGGTTTTCTGGCGACGATGTCAGATTATTTGGTTTTCCTGCGGCGATGTCGGATGTTTTAGTTTTCTGGCGGCAATGTCAGATTATTTGGTTTTCCAGCGGCGATGTCGGCTGTTTTGGTTTTTCGGCGGCGATGTCGGATGTTTTGGTTTTCCAACGGCGATGACGGATGTTTTGGTTTTCTGGCGGCGATGTCAGGTTATTTGGTTTTTCGACCGCGATGTAAGAAATTTTGGTTTTCTGGCGGCGATGTCAGATTATTTGGTTTTCCGGCGGTGATGTCAGATGTTTTGGTTTTCTGGTGGTGATATCAGATTATTTGGTTTTTTGGCGGCGATGTTGGATGTTTTGGTTTTCCGGCAGCGATGTCGGATGTTTTGGTTTTCTGGCGGCGATGTTAGATTATTTGGTTTTCCGGCGGCGATGTCAGATGTTTTGATTTTCTGGCGGCGATATCAAATGATTTGGTTTTCCTGCGACAATGTCGGATGTTTTCGGTTTCTGGTGGCGATGTCAGATTATTTGGTTTTCTTGCGGCGATGTTGGATGTTTTGGTTTTCCGCCGGCGATGTCGGATATTTTGGTTTTCTGGCGGCGATGTCAGATTATTTGGTTTTCTGGCAGCGATGTCGGATGTTTTGGTTTTCTTGCGGTGAGGTCAGATTATTTGGTTTTACGACGACGATGTCGGATGTTTTGGTTTTCTGGCGGCGAAGTCTGATTATTTGGTTTTCTGGCGGCGATGTTGGATGTTGTGGTTTTCTGACGGCGATGTCGAATGTTTTGGTTTTCTGGCAGGAATGTCAGATTATTTGGTTTTCCGGCGGCGATGTCAGATATTTTGGTTTTCTGGCGACGATGTCAGATTATTTGGTTTTCCAGCGGCGATGTCAGATGTTTTGGTTTTCTGGCGGCGATGTCAGATTATTTGGTTTTCCGGCGGCGATGTCGGATGTTTTGGTTTTCTGGCGGCAATGTCAAATTTTTTGGTTTTGCAGCGGCGATGTCGGTTGTTTTAGTTTTCTGGCGGCGATGTCAGATTATTTGATTTTCCGACGGCGATGACGGATGTTTTGGTTTTCTGGCGGCGATGTCAGGTTATTTGGTTTTCCGGCGGAGATGTTGGTTGTTTTGGTATTCCGGCGGCGATGTCGGATGTTTTGGTTTTCTGGTGGCAATGTCAGATTATTTTGTATTCCAACGGCGATGTCAAATATTTTGGTTTTCTGGCGACGATGTCAGATTATTTGGTTTTCCGGCAGCGATGTCGAATGTTTTGGTTTTCTTGCGGTGAGGTCAGATTATTTGGTTTTCCGACGACGATGTCGGATGTTTTGGTTTTCTGGCGGCGAAGTCTGATTATTTGGTTTTCCGGCGGCGATGTCAGATGTTTTGGATTTCTGGCGGCGATGTCAGATTATTTGGTTTACCGGCAGCGATGTCAGATGTTTTGGTTTTCTGGCGGCGATGTCAGGTTATTTGGTTTTCTGGGGGAGATGTTGGATGTTTTGGTTTTCCGGCGGCGATGTCGGATATTTTGGTTTTCTGGCGACAATGTCAGATTATTTGGTTTTCCGACGGCGATGTCAAATGTTTTGGTTTTCTGGCGGCGATGTCAGATTATTTGGTTTTCCTGCGGCGATGTCGGATGTTTTAGTTTTCTGGCGGCAATGTCAGATTATTTGGTTTTCCAGCGGCGATGTCGGCTGTTTTGGTTTTCCGGCGGCGATGTCGGATGTTTTGGTTTTCCGACGGCGATGACGAATGTTTTGGTTTTCTGGCGGCGATGTCAGGTTATTTGGTTTTCCGACGGCGATGTCAGAATTTTTGGTTTTCTGGCGGCGATGTCAGATTATTTGGTTTTTCGGCGGTGATGTCGGATGTTTTGGTTTTCGGGTGGTGATATCAGATTATTTGGTTTTTCGGCGGCGATGTTGGATGTTTTGGTTTTCCGGCAGCGATGTCAGATGTTTTGATTTTCTGGCGGCGATATCAAATGATTTGGTTTTCCTGCGGCAATGTCAGATGTTTTTGTTTTCTGGTGGCGATGTCAGATTATTTGGTTTTCTTCCAGCGATGTTGGATGTTTTGGTTTTCCGCCGGCGATGTCGGATATTTTGGTTTTCTGGCGGCGATGTCAGATTATTTGGTTTTCCGGCAGCGATGTCGGATGTTTTGATTTTCTTGCGGTGAGGTCAGATTATTTGGTTTTCTGACGACGATGTCAGATGTTTTGGTTTTCTGTCGGCGAAGTCTGATTATTTGATTTTCTGGCGGCGATGTTGGATGTTGTGGTTTTCCGACGACGATGTCGGATGTTTTGGTTTTCTGGCAGGAATGTCAGATTATTTGGTTTTCCGGCGGCGATGTCAGATATTTTGGTTTTCTGGCGACGATGTCAGATTATTTGGTTTTCCAGCGGCGATGTCAGATGTTTTGGTTTTCTGGCGGCGATGTCAGAATATTTGGTTTTCCGGCGGCGATGTCGGATGTTTTGGTTTTCTGGCGGCAATGTCAAATTTTTTGGTTTTGCAGCGGCGATGTCGGTTGTTTTGGTTTTCTGGCAGGAATGTCAGATTATTTGGTTTTCTGGCGGCGATGTCAGATTATTTCGTTTTCCGACGGCGATGACGGATGTTTTGGTTTTCTGGCGGCGATGTCAGATGTTTTGGTTTTCTGGCGGCAATGTCTGATTTTTTGGTTTTGCAACGGCGATGTCGGTTGTTTTGGTTTTCTGACGACGATGTAAGATTATTTGGTTTTCCGACGGCGATGACGGATGTTTTGGTTTTCTGGCGGCGATGTCAGGTTATTTGGTTTTCCGGCGGAGATGTTGGATGTTTTGGTATTCCGGCGGCGATGTCGGATGTTTTGGTTTTCTGGTGGCAATGTCAGATTATTTTGTATTCCAACAGCGATGTCAGATATTTTGGTTTTCTGGCGACGATGTCAGATTATTTGGTTTTTCGACGGCGATGTCAGATGTTTTGGTTTTCTGGCGGCGATGTCAGATTATTTGGTGTTCCGGCGGCGATGTCGGATGTTTTGGTTTTTCTGGTGGTGATATCAGATTATTTGGTTTTCCAACGGCGTTGTTGAATGTTTTGTTTTTCCGGCAGCGATGTCGGATGTTTTGGTTTTCTGGCGGCAATGTCAGATTTTTTGGTTTTCCCGCGGCGATGTCGGATGTTTTGGTTTTCTGGCGGCGATGTCGGATTATTTGGTTTTCTGGCGCTATGTCAGATTATTGGGTTTTCCGATGGCGATTACAGATGTTTTGGTTTTCTGGCGGCGATGTCAGATTATTTGGTTTTCCGACGGAGATGTTGGATGTTTTGGTTTTCCGACAGCGATGTCAGATGTTTTGGTTTTCTGGCGACGATGTCAGATTAATTGGTTTTTCTGATGGCGATGTCAGATGTTTTGGTTTTCTGGCGGCGATGTAAGATTATTTGGTTTTCTGGCGGCGATGTCGGATTATTTGGTTTTCCGGCGGCGATATCAGATTATTTGGATTATTTGGTTTTCTGGCAGCGATATTAGATTATTTGGTTTTCCGGCGGCGATGTTGGATGTTTTGGTTTTCCGGCGGCGATGTTGGATGTTTTGGTTTTCTTGCGGCGATGTCAGATTATTTGGTTTTACGACGGCGATGTCGGATGTTTTGGTTTTTTGGCGGCGATGTCAGATGTTTTGGTTTTCTTGTGGCGATGTTAGATTATTTGGCTATACGGCGACGATGTTGGATGTTTTGGTTTTCTGGAGGCGATATCACATGATTTGGTTTTCCAGCGGCGATGTCAGATGTTTTCGTTTTCTGACGGCGATGTCAGATTATTTGGTTTTCCGGCGGCGATGTCAGATGTTTTTGTTTTCTGGCGGAAATGTCAAATTTTTGGGTTTTGCAGCGGCGATGTCGGTTGTTTTGGTTTTTTGGCGGCGATGTCAAATTATTTGGTTTTCCGACGGCGATGACGGATGTTTTGGTTTTCTGGCGGCGATGTCAGGTTATTTGGTTTTCCAGCGGCAATGTTGGATGTTGTGGTTTTCCGGCGGCGATGTCGGATGTTTGGGTTTTCTGGTGGCAATGTCAGATTCTTTTGTATTCCAACGGCGATGTCAGATATTTTGGTTTTCTGGCGACGATGTCAGATTATTTGGTTTTCCGGCGGCGATGTCAGATGTTTTGGATTTCTGGCGGCGATGTCAGATTATTTGGTTTTCCGGCAGCGATGTCATATGTTTTGGTTTTCTGGCGGCGATGTCAGGTTATTTGGTTTTCCAGGGGAGATGTTGGATGTTTTGGTTTTCCGGCGGCGATGTCAGATGTTTTGGTTTTCTGGCGGCAATGTCAGATTATTTGGTATTCCAGCGGCGATGTCAGATATTTTGGTTTTCTGGCGACAATGTCAGATTATTTGGTTTTCCGACGGCGATGTCAAATGTGTTGGTTTTCTGGCGGCGATGTCAGATTATTTGGTTTTCCTGCGGCGACGTCGGATGTTTTAGTTTTCTGGCGGCAATGTCAGATTATTTGGTTTTCCAGCGGCGATGTCGGCTGTTTTGGTTTTCCGACGGCGATATCAGATGTTTTGGTTTTCCGACGGCGATGACGGATGTTTTGGTTTTCTGGCGGCGATGTCAGGTTTTTTGGTTTTCCGACGGCGATGTCAGAATTTTTGGTTTTCTGGCTGCGATGTCGAATGTTTTGGTTTTCCGGCGGTGATGTCGGATGTTTTGGTTTTCTGGTGGTGATATCAGATTATTTTGTTTTTCGGCGGCGATGTTGGATGTTTTGGTTTTCCGGCAGCGATGTCAGATGTTTTGGTTTTCTGGCGGCGATGTTAGATTATTTGGTTTTCCGGCGGCGATGTCAGATGTTTTGATTTTTTGGCAGCGATATCAAATGATTTGGTTTTCCTGCGGCAATGTCGGATGTTTTTGTTTTCTGGTGGCGATGTCAGATTATTTGGTTTTCTTGCAGCGATGTTGGATGGTTTGGTTTTCCGCCGGCGATGTCGGATATTTTGGTGTTCTGGCGGCGATGTCAGATTATTTGGTTTTCCGGCAGCGATGTCGGATGTTTTGGTTTTCTTGCGGTGAGGTCAGATTATTTGGTTTTCCGACGACGATGTCGGATGTTTTGGTTTTCTGTCGGCGAAGTCTGGTTATTTGATTTTCTGGCGGCGATGTTGGATGTTGTGGTTTTCCGACGGCGATGTCGGATGGTTTGGTTTTCTGGCAGGAATGTCAGATTATTTGGTTTTCCGGCGGCGATGTCAGATATTTTGGTTTTCTGGCGACGATGTCAGATTATTTGGTTTTCCAGCGGCGATGTCAGATGTTTTGGTTTTCTGGCGGCGATGTCAGAGTATTTGGTTTTCCGGCGGCGATGTCGGATGTTTTGGTTTTCTGGCGGCAATGTCAGATTTTTTGGTTTTCCCGCGGCGATGTCAGATGTTTTGGTTTTCTGGCGGCGATGTCGGATTATTTGGTTTTCTGGCGCTATGTCAGATTATTGGGTTTTCCGATGGCGATGACGTATGTTTTGGTTTTCTGGCGGCGATGTCAGATTTTTTGGTTTTCCGGCGGAGATGTTGGATGTTTTGGTTTTCCGACAGCGATGTCGGATGTTTTGGTTTTCTGGCGACGATGATAGATTATTTGGTTTTTCCGATGGTGATGTCAGATGTTTTGGTTTTCTGGCGGCGATGTCAGATTATTTGCTTTTCTGGCGGCGATGTCAGATGTTTTGGTTTTCTGGCGGCAATGTCTAATTTTTTGGTTTTGCAGCGGCGATGTCGGTTGTTTTGGTTTTTCGGGGACGATGTAAGATTATTTGGTTTTCCGACGGCGATGACGGATGTTTTGGTTTTCTGGCGGCGATGTCAGGTTATTTGGTTTTCCGGCGGAGATGTTGGATGTTTTGGTATTCCGGAGGCGATGTCGGATGTTTTGGTTTTCTCGCGGCGATGTCAGGTTATTTGGTTTTCCGGCGGAGATGTTGGATGTTTTGGTATTCCGGAGGCGATGTCGGATGTTTTGGTTTTCTGGCGGCGATGTCAGATTATTTGGTTTTCCGGCCGAGTTGTTCGATGTTTTGGTTTTCCGGAGGCGATGTCGGATGTTTTGGTTTTCTGGCGACAATGTCAGATTATTTGGTTTTCCAGCGGCGATGTCGGCTGTTTTGGTTTTCCGACGGCGATATCAGATGTTTTGGTTTTCCGACGGCGATGACGGATGTTTTGGTTTTCTGGCGGCGATGTCAGGTTTTTTGGTTTTCCGACGGCGATGTCAGAATTTTTGGTTTTCTGGCTGCGATGTCGAATGTTTTGGTTTTCCGGCGGTGATGTCGGATGTTTTGGTTTTCTGGTGGTGATATCAGATTATTTTGTTTTTCGGCGGCAATGTTGGATGTTTTGGTCTTCCGGCAGCGATGTCAGATGTTTTGGTTTTCTGGCGGCGATGTTAGATTATTTGGTTTTCCGGCGGCGATGTCAGATGTTTTGATTTTTTGGCAGCGATATCAAATGATTTGGTTTTCCTGCGGCAATGTCGGATGTTTTCGTTTTCTGGTGGCGATGTCAGATTATTTGGTTTTCTTGCAGCGATGTTGGATGGTTTGGTTTTCCGCCGGCGATGTCGGATATTTTGGTGTTCTGGCGGCGATGTCAGATTATTTGGTTTTCCGGCAGCGATGTCGGATGTTTTGGTTTTCTTGCGGTGAGGTCAGATTATTTGGTTTTCCGACGACGATGTCGGATGTTTTGGTTTTCTGTCGGCGAAGTCTGGTTATTTGATTTTCTGGCGGCGATGTTGGATGTTGTGGTTTTCCGACGGCGATGTCGGATGGTTTGGTTTTCTGGCAGGAATGTCAGATTATTTGGTTTTCCGGCGGCGATGTCAGATATTTTGGTTTTCTGGCGACGATGTCAGATTATTTGGTTTTTCAGCGGCGATGTCAGATGTTTTGGTTTTCTGGCGGCGATGTCAGAGTATTTGGTTTTCCGGCGGCGATGTCGGATGTTTTGGTTTTCTGGCGGCAATGTCAGATTTTTTGGTTTTCCCGCGGCGATGTCAGATGTTTTGGTTTTCTGGCGGCGATGTCGGATTATTTGGTTTTCTGGCGCTATGTCAGATTATTGGGTTTTCCGATGGCGATGACGTATGTTTTGGTTTTCTGGCGGCGATGTCAGATTTTTTGGTTTTCCGGCGGAGATGTTGGATGTTTTGGTTTTCCGACAGCGATGTCGGATGTTTTGGTTTTCTGGCGACGATGATAGATTATTTGGTTTTTCCGATGGTGATGTCAGATGTTTTGGTTTTCTGGCGGCGATGTCAGATTATTTGGTTTTCTGGCGGCGATGTCAGATGTTTTGGTTTTCTGGCGGCAATGTCTAATTTTTTGGTTTTGCAGCGGCGATGTCGGTTGTTTTGGTTTTTCGGGGACGATGTAAGATTATTTGGTTTTCCGACGGCGATGACGGATGTTTTGGTTTTCTGGCGGCGATGTCAGGTTATTTGGTTTTCCGGCGGAGATGTTGGATGTTT
Source organism: Lathyrus sativus (assembly GCA_963859935.3). Classification (NCBI taxonomy): domain Eukaryota; kingdom Viridiplantae; phylum Streptophyta; class Magnoliopsida; order Fabales; family Fabaceae; genus Lathyrus; species Lathyrus sativus. The sequence goes on along the minus strand of CAWUDS030000990.1, from coordinate 1,551,473 downwards.
TGGTATTCCGGAGGCGATGTCGGATGTTTTGGTTTTCTCGCGGCGATGTCAGGTTATTTGGTTTTCCGGCAGAGATGTTGGATGTTTTGGTATTCCGGAGGCGATGTCGGATGTTTTGGTTTTCTGGCGGCGATGTCAGATTATTTGGTTTTCCGGCCGAGTTGTTCGATGTTTTGGTTTTCCGGAGGCGATGTCGGATGTTTTGGTTTTCTGGCGACAATGTCAGATTATTTGGTTTTCCAGCGGCGATGTCGGCTGTTTTGGTTTTCCGACGGCGATATCAGATGTTTTGGTTTTCCGACGGCGATGACGGATGTTTTGGTTTTCTGGCGGCGATGTCAGGTTTTTTGGTTTTCCGACGGCGATGTCAGAATTTTTGGTTTTCTGGCTGCGATGTCGAATGTTTTGGTTTTCCGGCGGTGATGTCGGATGTTTTGGTTTTCTGGTGGTGATATCAGATTATTTTGTTTTTCGGCGGCAATGTTGGATGTTTTGGTTTTCCGGCAGCGATGTCAGATGTTTTGGTTTTCTGGCGGCGATGTTAGATTATTTGGTTTTCCGGCGGCGATGTCAGATGTTTTGATTTTTTGGCAGCGATATCAAATGATTTGGTTTTCCTGCGGCAATGTCGGATGTTTTTGTTTTCTGGTGGCGATGTCAGATTATTTGGTTTTCTTGCAGCGATGTTGGATGGTTTGGTTTTCCGCCGGCGATGTCGGATATTTTGGTGTTCTGGCGGCGATGTCAGATTATTTGGTTTTCCGGCAGCGATGTCGGATGTTTTGGTTTTCTTGCGGTGAGGTCAGATTATTTGGTTTTCCGACGACGATGTCGGATGTTTTGGTTTTCTGTCGGCGAAGTCTGGTTATTTGATTTTCTGGCGGCGATGTTGGATGTTGTGGTTTTCCGACGGCGATGTCGGATGGTTTGGTTTTCTGGCAGGAATGTCAGATTATTTGGTTTTCCGGCGGCGATGTCAGATATTTTGGTTTTCTGGCGACGATGTCAGATTATTTGGTTTTCCAGCGGCGATGTCAGATGTTTTGGTTTTCTGGCGGCGATGTCAGAGTATTTGGTTTTCCGGCGGCGATGTCGGATGTTTTGGTTTTCTGGCGGCAATGTCAGATTTTTTGGTTTTCCCGCGGCGATGTCAGATGTTTTGGTTTTCTGGCGGCGATGTCGGATTATTTGGTTTTCTGGCGCTATGTCAGATTATTGGGTTTTCCGATGGCGATGACGTATGTTTTGGTTTTCTGGCGGCGATGTCAGATTTTTTGGTTTTCCGGCGGAGATGTTGGATGTTTTGGTTTTCCGACAGCGATGTCGGATGTTTTGGTTTTCTGGCGACGATGATAGATTATTTGGTTTTTCCGATGGTGATGTCAGATGTTTTGGTTTTCTGGCGGCGATGTCAGATTATTTGGTTTTCTGGCGGCGATGTCAGATGTTTTGGTTTTCTGGCGGCAATGTCTAATTTTTTGGTTTTGCAGCGGCGATGTCGGTTGTTTTGGTTTTTCGGGGACGATGTAAGATTATTTGGTTTTCCGACGGCGATGACGGATGTTTTGGTTTTCTGGCGGCGATGTCAGGTTATTTGGTTTTCCGGCGGAGATGTTGGATGTTTTGGTATTCCGGAGGCGATGTCGGATGTTTTGGTTTTCTCGCGGCGATGTCAGGTTATTTGGTTTTCCGGCGGAGATGTTGGATGTTTTGGTATTCCGGAGGCGATGTCGGATGTTTTGGTTTTCTGGCGGCGATGTCAGATTATTTGGTTTTCCGGCCGAGTTGTTCGATGTTTTGGTTTTCCGGAGGCGATGTCGGATGTTTTGGTTTTCTGGCGACAATGTCAGATTATTTGGTTTTCCAGCGGCGATGTCGGCTGTTTTGGTTTTCCGACGGCGATATCAGATGTTTTGGTTTTCCGACGGCGATGACGGATGTTTTGGTTTTCTGGCGGCGATGTCAGGTTTTTTGGTTTTCCGACGGCGATGTCAGAATTTTTGGTTTTCTGGCTGCGATGTCGAATGTTTTGGTTTTCCGGCGGTGATGTCGGATGTTTTGGTTTTCTGGTGGTGATATCAGATTATTTTGTTTTTCGGCGGCAATGTTGGATGTTTTGGTTTTCCGGCAGCGATGTCAGATGTTTTGGTTTTCTGGCGGCGATGTTAGATTATTTGGTTTTCCGGCGGCGATGTCAGATGTTTTGATTTTTTGGCAGCGATATCAAATGATTTGGTTTTCCTGCGGCAATGTCGGATGTTTTCGTTTTCTGGTGGCGATGTCAGATTATTTGGTTTTCTTGCAGCGATGTTGGATGGTTTGGTTTTCCGCCGGCGATGTCGGATATTTTGGTGTTCTGGCGGCGATGTCAGATTATTTGGTTTTCCGGCAGCGATGTCGGATGTTTTGGTTTTCTTGCGGTGAGGTCAGATTATTTGGTTTTCCGACGACGATGTCGGATGTTTTGGTTTTCTGTCGGCGAAGTCTGGTTATTTGATTTTCTGGCGGCGATGTTGGATGTTGTGGTTTTCCGACGGCGATGTCGGATGGTTTGGTTTTCTGGCAGGAATGTCAGATTATTTGGTTTTCCGGCGGCGATGTCAGATATTTTGGTTTTCTGGCGACGATGTCAGATTATTTGGTTTTCCAGCGGCGATGTCAGATGTTTTGGTTTTCTGGCGGCGATGTCAGAGTATTTGGTTTTCCGGCGGCGATGTCGGATGTTTTGGTTTTCTGGCGGCAATGTCAGATTTTTTGGTTTTCCCGCGGCGATGTCAGATGTTTTGGTTTTCTGGCGGCGATGTCGGATTATTTGGTTTTCTGGCGCTATGTCAGATTATTGGGTTTTCCGATGGCGATGACGTATGTTTTGGTTTTCTGGCGGCGATGTCAGATTTTTTGGTTTTCCGGCGGAGATGTTGGATGTTTTGGTTTTCCGACAGCGATGTCGGATGTTTTGGTTTTCTGGCGACGATGATAGATTATTTGGTTTTTCCGATGGTGATGTCAGATGTTTTGGTTTTCTGGCGGCGATGTCAGATTATTTGGTTTTCTGGCGGCGATGTCAGATGTTTTGGTTTTCTGGCGGCAATGTCTAATTTTTTGGTTTTGCAGCGGCGATGTCGGTTGTTTTGGTTTTTCGGGGACGATGTAAGATTATTTGGTTTTCCGACGGCGATGACGGATGTTTTGGTTTTCTGGCGGCGATGTCAGGTTATTTGGTTTTCCGGCGGAGATGTTGGATGTTTTGGTATTCCGGAGGCGATGTCGGATGTTTTGGTTTTCTCGCGGCGATGTCAGGTTATTTGGTTTTCCGGCGGAGATGTTGGATGTTTTGGTATTCCGGAGGCGATGTCGGATGTTTTGGTTTTCTGGCGGCGATGTCAGATTATTTGGTTTTCCGGCCGAGTTGTTCGATGTTTTGGTTTTCCGGAGGCGATGTCGGATGTTTTGGTTTTCTGGCGACAATGTCAGATTATTTGGTATTCCGGCGGCGATGTCGGATGTTTTGGTTTTCTGGCGGCAATGCCAGATTATTTGGTTTTCCGGCAGCGATGTTGGATGTTTTGGTTTTCTGGCGGCGATGTCAAATTATTTGGTTTTCTTGCGGCGATGTTGGATGTTTTGGTTTTTTTCGCGGAGATGTTGGATGTTTTGGTTTTCTAGCGGCGATGTTAGATTATTTGGTTTTCTGGAAGCGATGTTGGATGTTTTGGTTTTCTAGCGGCTATGTCAAATTATTTGGTTTTCCGGCGGTGATGTAGGATGTTTTGGTTTTCTGGCGGCGATGTTAGATTATTTGGTTTTATGGCAGCGATGTTGGATGTTTTGGTTTTCTAGCGGCTATGTCAAATTATTTGGTTTTCCGGCGGTGATGTAGGATGTTTTGGTTTTCTGGCGGCGATGTTAGATTATTTGGTTTTTCGGCAGCGATGTTGGATGTTTTAGTTTCCCAGCGGCGATGTTGGATGTTTTGGTTTTCTGGCGGCGATGTCAGATTATTTGGACTTTCGGCGGGGATGTTGGATGTCTTGGTTTTCTGGCGGCGAAGTCAGATGTTTTGGTTTTCTGACGGCGATGTCAGATTAATTGGTTTTCCGGCGGTGATGTCGGATGTTTTGGTTTTCTGGCGGCGATGTTAGATTATTTGGTTTTCCGACGGAGATGTTGGATGTTTTAGTCTTCCGGCGGCGATGTCAGATGTTTTGGTTTTCTGGCGACAATGTCAGATTTTTTGGTTTTCCGGCGGCGATGTCGGATGTTTTTGTTTTTTGGCGGTGATGTCTGATTATTTGGTTTTCTAGCGGCGATGTCGGATATTTTGGTTTTCTGGCGGCGTTGTCAGATTATTTGGTTTTCCGACGGCGATGATATATGTTTTGGTTTTCTGGTGGCAATGTTAGATTGTTTGGTTTTCCGGCAGAGATGTTGGACGTTTTGGTTTTTTGGCGGCGATGTCGGATGTTTTGGTTTTCTGGCGGCAATATCAGATTATTTGGTATTCCGGCGATGATGTCGGATGTTTTGCTTTTCTGGCGACAATGTCAGACAATTTGGTTTTCCGACGGCGATGTCAAATGTTTTGGTTTTCTGGCGGCGATGTCAGATTATTTGGTTTTCCGGCAGCGATGTCAAATGTTTTGGTTTTTCGGCAGCGATGTTGGATGTTTTGGTTTTCCGGCAGCGATGTCGGATGTTTTTGTTTTCTGGCGACGATGTCAGATTATTTGGTTTTCTTGCGGCGATGTTAGATGTTTTGGTTTTTTTCGCGGCGATGTTGGATGTTTTGGTTTTCTGGCGGCGATGTTAGATTATTTGGTTTTCTGGCGGCGATGTTGAATGGTTTGGTTTTCTAGCGGCGATGTCAGATTATTTGGTTTTTCAGCGGCGATGTAGGATGTTTTGGTTTTTAGGCGGCGATGTTAGATTTATTGGTTTTTCGGCAGCGATGTTGGATGTTTTGGTTTCCCGGCGGCGATGTCAGATGTTTTGGTTTTCTGGCGGCGATGTCAGATTGTTTGGTTTTCCGGCGGAGATGTTGGATGTTTTGTTTTTCCGGCGGCGATGTTGGACGTTTTGGTTTTCTTACGGCGATGTCAGATTATTTGGTTTTCTGGCGACGATGTCAGATTATTTCGTTTTCCGGCAGCGATGTCGGATGTTTTGGTTTTCTTGCGGTGAGGTCAGATTATTTGGTTTTCCGACGACAATGTCGGATGTTTTGGTTTTCTGGCGGTGAAGTCTGATTATTTGGTTTTCTAGCGGCGATGTTGGATGTTATGGTTTTCCGGCGACGATGACGGATGTTTTGGTTTTCTAGCAGGAATGTCAGATTATTTGGTTTTCTGGCGGCGATGTCAGAAATTTTGGTTTTCTGGCGACGATGTCAGATTATTTGGTTTTCCGGCGGCGATGTCAGATGTTTTGGATTTCTCGCGGCGATGTCAGATTATTTGGTTTTCCGGCAGCGATGTTAGATGTTTTGGTTTTCTGGCGGCAATGTCTAATTTTTTGGTTTTGCAGCGGCGATGTCGGTTGTTTTGGTTTTCTGGCGACGATGTAAGATTATTTGGTTTTCCGACGGCGATGACGGATGTTTTGGTTTTCTAGCGGCGATGTCAGGTTATTTGGTTTTCCGGCGGAGATGTTGGATGTTTTGGTATTCCGGCGGCGATGTCGGATGTTTTGGTTTTCTGGTGGCAATGTCAGATTATTTTGTATTCCAACGGCGATGTCAGATATTTTGGTTTTCTGGCGACGATGTCAGATTATTTGGTTTTCCGTCAGCGATGTCGGATGTTTTGGTTTTCTTGCGGTGAGGTCAGATTATTTGGTTTTCGACGACAATGTCGGATGTTTTGGTTTTCTGGCGGCGAAGTCTGATTATTTGGTTTTCTAGCGGCGATGTTGGATGTTGTGGTTTACCGGCGACGATGTCGGATGTTTTGGTTTTCTAGCAGGAATGTCAGATTAATTAGTTTTCTGGCGGCGATGTCAGAAATTTTGGTTTTCTGGCGACGATGTCAGATTATTTGGTTTTCCGGCGGCGATGTCAGATGTTTTGGATTTCTGGCGGCGATGTCAGATTATTTGGTTTTCTGGCAGCGATGTCAGATGTTTTGGTTTTCTGGCGGCAATGTCTGATTTTTTGGTTTTGCAGCCGCGATGTCGGTTGTTTTGGTTTTCTGGCGACGATGTAAGATTATTTGGTTTTCCGACAGCGATGACTGATGTTTTGGTTTTCTGGCGGCGATGTCAGGTTATTTGGTTTTCCGGCGGAGATGTTGGATGTTTTGGTATTCCGGCGGCGATGTCGGATGTTTTGGTTTTCTGGTGGCAATGTCAGATTATTTTGTATTCCAACAGCGATGTCAGATATTTTGGTTTTCTGGCGACGATGTCAGATTAATTGGTTTTCCGACGGCGATGTCAGATGTTTTGGTTTTCTGGCGGCGATGTCAGATTATTTGGTTTTCCGGCGGCGATGTCAGATGTTTTGGTTTTTCTGGTGGTGATATCAGATTATTTGGTTTTCCAACGGCGTTGTTGGATGTTTTGTTTTTCCGGCAGCGATGTCGGATGTTTGGTTTTCTGGCGGCAATGTCAAATTTTTTGGTTTTCCCGCGGCGAGGTCGGATGTTTTGGTTTTCTGGCGGCGATGTCGGATTATTTAGTTTTCTAGCGCTATGTCAGATTATTGGGTTTTCCGATGGCGATGACGTATGTTTTGGTTTTCTGGCGGCGATGTCAGATTATTTGGTTTTCCGGCAGAGATGTTGGATGTTTTGGTTTTCCAACAGCGATGTCGGATGTTTTGGTTTTCTGGCGACGATGTCAGATTATTTGGTTTTTCCGATGGCGATGTCAGATGTTTTGGTTTTCTGGCGGCGATGTCAGATTATTTGGTTTTCTGGCGGCGATGTCAGATGTTTTTGTTTTCTGGTGGCAATGTCTAATTTTTTGGTTTTGCAGCGGCGATGTCAGTTGTTTTGGTTTTCTAGCGACGATGTAAGATTATTTGGTTTTCCGACGGCGATGACGGATGTTTGGGTTTTCTGGCGGCGATGTCAGGTTATTTGGTTTTTCGGCGGAGATGTTGGATGTTTTGGTATTCCGGAGGCGATGTCGGATGTTTTGGTTTTCTGGCGGCGATGTCAGATTATTTGGTTTTCCGGCCGAGTTGTTCGATGTTTTGGTTTTCCGGAGGCGATGTCGGATGTTTTGGTTTTCTGGCGGCAATGTCAGATGTTTTGGTTTTCCGGCGGCGATGTCGGATGTTTTGGTTTTCTGGCGGCAATGCCAGATTATTTGGTTTTCTGGCAGCGATGTTGGATGTTTTGGTTTTCTGGCGGCGATGTCAAATTATTTGGTTTTCTTGCGGCGATGTTGGATGTTTTGGTTTTTTTCGCGGAGATGTTGGATGTTTTGGTTTTCTAGCGGCGATGTTAGATTATTTGGTTTTCTGGCAGCGATGTTGGATGTTTTGGTTTTCTAGCGGCTATGTCAAATTATTTGGTTTTCCGACGGTGATGTAGGATGTTTTGGTTTTCTGGCGGCGATGTTAGATTATTTGGTTTTTCGGCAGCGATGTTGGATGTTTTAGTTTCCCGGCGGCGATGTTGGATGTTTTGGTTTTCTGGCGGCGATGTCAGATTATTTGGTCTTTCGGTGGGGATGTTGGATGTCTTGGTTTTCTGGCGGCGAAGTCAGATGTTTTGGTTTTCTGACGGCGATGTCAGATTAATTGGTTTTCCGGCGGCGATGTCGGATGTTTTGGTTTTCTGGCGGCGATGTTAGATTATTTGGTTTTCCGACGGCGATGTTGGATGTTTTAGTCTTCCGGCGGCGATGTCAGATGTTTTGGTTTTCTGGCGACAATGTCAGATTTTTTGGTTTTCCGGCGGCGATGTCGGATGTTTTTGTTTTTTGGCGGCGATGTCTGATTATTTGGTTTTCTAGCGGCGATGTCCGATATTTTGGTTTTCTGGCGGCAATATCAGATTATTTGGTATTCCGGCGATGATGTCGGATGTTTTGCTTTTCTGGCGACGATGTCAGACAATTTGGTTTTCCGACGGCGATGTCAAATGTTTTGGTTTTCTGGCGGCGATGTCAGATTATTTGGTTTTCCGGCGGTGATGTCAAATGTTTTGGTTTTTCGGCAGCGATGTTGGATGTTTTGGTTTTCCGGCGGCGATGTCAGATGTTTTTTTTTTTCTGGCGACGATGTCAGATTATTTGGTTTTCTTGCAGCGATGTTAGATGTTTTGGTTTTTTTCGCGGCGATGTTGGATGTTTTGGTTTTCTGGCGGCGATGTTATATTATTTGGTTTTCTGGCGGCGATGTTGAATGGTTTGGTTTTCTAGCGGCGATGTCAGATTATTTGGTTTTTCGGCGGCGATGTAGGATGTTTTGGTTTTCAGGCGGCGATGTTAGATTTATTGGTTTTTCGGCAGCGATGTTGGATGTTTTGGTTTCCCGGCGGCGATGTCAGATTTTTTGGTTTTCTGGCGGCGATGTCAGATTGTTTGGTTTTCCGGCGGAGATGTTGGATGTTTTGTTTTTCCGGCGGCGATGTTGGACGTTTTGGTTTTCCGGCGGCTATGTCGGATGTTTTGGTTTTCTGACGGCGATGTCAGATTATTTGGTATTCCGGCGGCGATGTCGGATATTTTGGTTTTCTGGCGACGATGTCAGATTATTTGGTTTTCCAGTGGCGATGTCGGATGTTTTGGTTTTCCGGCGGCGATGTCAGATTATTTGGTTTTTCGGCGGCGATGTCGGATGTTTTGGTTTTCTGGCAGCGATGTCAGATTATTTGGTTTTCCGGCAGCAATGTTGGATGTTTTGGTTTTCCGGCGGCGATGTCGGATGTTTTGGTTTTCTTGCGGCGATTTTAGATTATTTGGCTTTCCAGCAACAATGACGGATGTTTTGGTTTTCTGCCGGCGATGTCAGATTATTTGGTTTTTCGGTAGAGTTATTGGATGTTTTGGTTTTCCGGCAGCGATGTCGGATTATTTGGTTTTCTGGCGGCAATGTTAGATTATTTGGTATTCCGGCGGCGATGTCAGATGTTTTGGTTTTCTGGCGGCGATGTCATATTATTTGGTTTTCTGGTAGCGATGTCAAATGTTTTGGTTTTCTGGCGGCGATGTCAGATTATTTGGTTTTCCGGCGGCGATTTCAGATGTTTTGGTTTTCTGGCGGCGATGTCAGATTATTTGGTTTTCTAGCGGCGATGTCGAATGTTTTGGTTTTCTGGCAGCGTTGTCGGATGTTTTGGTTTTCTGGCGGCGATGTCATTTTATTTTGTTTTTCGGCGCCGATGTTGGAAATTTTTGTTTTCTGGCGGCGATGTCAGATTATTTTGGTTTTTCGGTGGAGTTGTTCAATGTTTTGGTTTTCCGGAGGCGATGTCGGATGTTTTGGTTTTCTGGCGGCAATGCCAGATTATTTGGTATTCCGGCGGCGATGTCGGATGTTTTGGTTAACTGGCGGCAATGTCAGATTATTTGGTTTTCCGGCAGCGATGTTGGATGTTTTGGTATTCCGGCGGCGATGTCGGATGTTTTGGTTTTCTGGCGTTGATGTCAGATTATTTGGTTTTCCGACGGCGATAGCAGATGTTTTGGTTTTCTGGCGTCGATGTCAAATTATTTGGTTTTCCGACGGCGATGTCAGATGTTTTAGTTTTCTGGCGACGATGTCAGATTATTTGGTTTTCCAACGGCGATGTCGGATGTTTTGGTTTTCTGCAGGCGATGTCAGATTATTTGGTTTTCCGACGGCGATGTTGGATGTTTTGGTTTTCCGGCGGCGATGTTGGATGTTTTGGTTTTCTAGCGGCGATGTCAGACGATTTGGTTTTCCGGCAGCGATGTTGGATGTTTTGGTTTTCCGGCAGCGATGTTGGATGTTTTGGTTTTCCGGCAGCGATGTTGGATGTTTTGGTTTTCCGGCAGCGATGTCGAATGTTTTAGTTTTCTAGCAGCGATGTCAAATTATTTGGTTTTCCGGTGGCGATGTTGGATGTTTTGGTTTTCCACTGGCGATGTCGGATGTTTTTGTTTTCTAGCAGCGATGTCAGATTATTTGGTTTTCGACGGCGATGTCGGACTTTTTGGTTTCCTGGCGGCGATGTCAGATTATTTGGTTTTCCGGCGGCGTTGTTGGATGTTTTGGTTTTCTGGCGGCGATGTCAGATGTTTTGGTTTTTCGGCGGCAATGTCAAATTATTTGGTTTTCCGGCACCGATGTCAGATGTTTTTGTTTTCTGGTGGCGATTTCAGAATATTTGGTTTTCCGGCGGCAATGTCGGATGCTTTGGTTTTCTGGCGGCGATATCAGATTATTTGGTTTTCCGGCAGCGATGTTGTATGTTTTGGTTTTTTGGCGGCGATGTCGGATGTTTTGGTTTTCTGGCGGCGATGTCAGATTATTTGGTCGTGCAGCGACGATGTTGGATGTTTTGGTTTTCCGGCGACGATGTCAGATGTTTTGGTTTTCTTGCGGCGATGTCAGATTATTTTGTTTTCGAACAACGATGACGGATGTTTTGGTTTTCTGGCGGCGATGTCAGATTATTTGGTTTTCCGGCGGCGATGTCAGATTATTTGGTTTTCCGGCGGCCATGTTGGATGTTTTGGTTTTCTGGCGGCAATGTCAGTATATTTGGTTTTCCCGTAGCAATGATGGATGTTTTGGTTTTCCGGCGGCGATGTCAGATGTTTTGGTTTTCTTGCGGCGATGTCAGATTATTTGGTTTTCCAGCAACGATGACGGATGTTTTGGTTTTCTGCCGACGATGTCAGATTATTTGGTTTTCTGGCGGAGTTGTTGGATGTTTTGGTTTTCCGGCGGCGATGTCGGATTATTTGGTTTTCTGGCGGCAATGTTGGATTATTTGATATTTCGGCCGCGATGTCAAATGTTTTGGTTTTCTGGCGGCGATGTCAGATTATTTGGTTTTCTGGCAACGATGTCAAATGTTTTGGTTTTCTTGCGGCGATGTCAGATTATTTGGTTTTCCGGCGGCGATTTCAGATGTTTTGGTTTTCTGGCGGCGATGTCAGATTATTTGGTTTTCCAGCGGCGATGTTGGATGTTGTGGTTTTCCGGCGGCGATGTCGGATGTTTTGGTTTTCTGGAGGCAATGTCAGATTATTTGGTTTTCTGGCAGCATTGTCAAATTTTTTTGGTTTTCCGGCGGCGATGTCAGATGTTTTGGTTTTCTGGCGGCGATGTCATTTTATTTTATTTTTCGGCGCCTATGTTGGATGTTTTGGTTTTCTGACAGCGACATCAGATTATTTGGTTTTTCGACGGAGTTGTTTGATGTTTTGGTTTTCCGGAGGCGATGTCGGATGTTTTGGTTTTTTGGCGGCAATGTCAGATTAATTGGTATTCCGGCGGCGATGTCAGATGTTTTGGTTTTCTGGCGGCAATGTCAGATTATTTGGTTTTCGGGTGGCGATGTCGGATGTTTTAGTTTTCTGGCGGCGTGTCAGATTATTTGGTTTTCTTGCGGCGATGTTGGATGTTTTGGTTTTTTCGCGGCGATGTTGGATGTTTTGGTTTTCTGGTGACGATGTTAGAATATTTGGTTTTCTGGCGGCGATGTTGGATGTTTTGGTTTTCTAGCAGCGATGTCAGATTATTTGGTTTTCCGGCGGCGATGTAGGATGTTTTGGTTTTCTAGAGGCGATGTAAGATTTATTGGTTTTTCGGCAGCGATGTTGGATGTTTTGGTTTCCCGGCGGCGATGTCGGATGTTTTGGTTTTCTGGCGGCGATGTCAAATTATTTGGTCTTTCAGCGGCGATGTTGGATGTTTTGGTTTTCCGGCGGCGATGTCAGATGTTTTGGTTTTCTGGCGGCGATGTCAGATTATTTGGTTTTCCGGCGGCGATTTCGGATGTTTTTGTTTTCTGGCGGCGATGTTAGATTATTTGGTTTTTCGAAGGCGATGTTGGATGTTTTGGTCTTCCGGCGTCGATGTCGGATGTTTTGGTGTTCTGGCGACAATGTCAGATTTTTTGGTTTTCCGGTGGCGATGACGGATGTTTTGGTTTTTTGGCGGCGATGTCTGATTATTTGGTTTTCTAGAGGCGATGTCGGATGTTTTGATTTTCTGGCGGCGTTGTCAGATTATTTGGTTTTCCGACGGCGATGACAGATATTTTGGTTTTCTGGCGGCGATGACATATATTTTGGTTTTCCGGCGGAGATGTTGGACGTTTTGGTTTTCCGGCGCCGATGTCGGATGTTTTGGTTTTCAGGTGGGAATGTCATATTATTTGGTATTCCGGCGACGATGTCAGATGTTTTGGTTTTCTGGCGACGATGTCAGATTATTTGGTTTTCCGGCAGCGATGTAAGATGTTTTGGTTTTCTAGCGACGATGTCAGATTATTTGGTTTTCCGGCGGCGATGTCAGATGTTTTGGTTTTCTGGCGTCGATATCAGATTATTTGCCTTTCCGGCGGCGATGTTGGATGTTTTGGTTTTCCGGCAGCGATGTCTGATGTTTTGGTTTTCTTGCAGCGATGTCAGATTATTTGGTTTTCCGGCGGCGATGTCCGATTATTTGGCCTTCCGGCAGCGATGTTGGATGTTTTGATTTTCCGGCGACTATGTCGGATACTTTGGTTTTCTGGCGGCGATGTCATTTTATTTTGTTTTTCGGCACCGATGTTTGATGTTTTGGTTTTCTGGCGGCGATGTCAGATTATTTTGTTTTCCGGCCGAGTTGTTCGATGTTTTGGTTTTCCGGAGGCGATGTCGGATGTTTTGGTTTTCTGGCGGCAATGTCAGATTATTTGGTATTCCGGCGACAATGTCGGATGTTTTGGTTTTCTGGCGGCAATGTCAGATTATTTGGTTTTCTGGCAGCGATGTTGGATGTTTTGGTATTCCGGCGGCGATGTTGGATGTTTTGGTTTTCTGGCGACGATATCAGATTATTTGGTTTTCCGACGGCGATGTCAGATGTTTTGGTTTTCTGGCGACGATGTCAGATTATTTGGTTTTCCGGCGGCGATGTCGGATGTTTTGGTTTTCTGGCGGCGATATCAGATTATTTGGCTTTCCGGCAGCGATGTTGGATGTTTTGGTTTTCCGGCGGCGATGTCGGATGTTTTGGTTTTCTTGCAGCGATGTCAGATTATTTGGTTTTCCGGCGGCGATGTCTGATTATTTGGCCTTCCGGCGGCGATGTTGGATGTTTTGATTTTTCGGCGGCGATGTCGGATGTTTTGGTTTTCTGGCGGCGATGTTGGATGTTTTGGTTTTCTGGCGGCGATGTTAGATTATTTGGTTTTCTGGCGGCGATGTTGGATGTTTTGGTTTTTTAGCGGCTATGTCAAATTATTTGGTTTTCCGGCGGCGATGTAGGATGTTTTGGTTTTCTTGCGGCGATGTTAGATTATTTGGTTTTTCGGCAGCGATGTTGGATGTTTTGGTGTCCCGGCGGCGACGTCGGATGTTTTGGTTTTCTGGCGGCGATGTCAGATTATTTGGTCTTTCGGCGGCGATGTTGGATGTCTTGGTTTTCAGGCGCCGAAGTCAGATGTTTTGGTTTTCTGGCGGCGATGTCAGACGATTTGGTTTTGCAGCGATGATGTCGGATGTTTTGATTTTCTGGCGGCGATATCAGATTATTTGGCTTTCCGGCAGCGATGTTGGATGTTTTGGTTTTCCGGCAGCGATGTCGAATGTTTTAGTTTTCTAGCAGCGATGTCAGATTATTTGGTTTTCCGGTGGCGATGTTGGATGTTTTGGTTTTCCAACGGCGATGTTAGATGTTTTGGTTTTCTGGCGACGATGTCAGATTATTTGGTTTTCCGGCGGCGATGTCGGATGTCTTAGTTTTCTGGCGGCGATATCAGATTATTTGGCTTTCCGACGGCGATGTTGGATGTTTTGGTTTTCCGGCGGCGATGTCGGATGTTTTGGTTTTCTTGCAGCGATGTCAGATTATTTGGTTTTCCGACGGTGATGTCTGATTATTTGGCCTTCCGGCGGCGATGTTGGATGTTTTGATTTTTCGGCGGCGATGTCGGATGTTTTGGTTTTCTGGCGGCGATGTCATTTTATTTTGTTTTTCGGCGCCGATGTTTGATGTTTTGGTTTTCTGGCGGCGATGTCAGATTATTTGGTTTTCCGGCCGAGTTGTTCGATGTTTTGGTTTTCCGGAGGCAATGTCGGATGTTTTGGTTTTCTGGCGGCAATGTCAGATTATTTGGTATTCCGGCGGCGATGTCGAATTTTTTGGTTTTCTGGCGGCAATGTCAGATTATTTAGTTTTCCGGCAGCGATGTTGGATGTTCTGGTTTTTCTGCGGCGATGTCGGATGTTTTGGTTTTCTAGCGGCGATGTCAGATTATTTGGTTTTCTAGCAGCAATGTTCGATGTTTTGGTTTTTTTGGCGACGATTTCTGATTATTTGGTTTTCTAGCGGCGATGTCGGATGTTTTGATTTTCTGGCGGCGTTGTCATATATTGGTTTTCCGACGGCGATTACAGATGTTTTGGTTTTCTGGCGGTGATGTCAGATTGTTTGGTTTTCCGGCGGAGATGTTGGACGTTTTGGTTTTCCGGCGGCGATGTCGGATGTTTTGGTTTTCTGGCGACGATGTCAGGTTATTTGGTTTTCCAACGGCGATGTTAGATGTTTTGGTTTTCTGGCGACGATGTCAGATTATTTGGTTTTCTGGCGGCGATGTCGGATGTCTTGGTTTTCTGGCGGCGATATCAGATTATTTGGCTTTCCGACAGCGATGTTGGATGTTTTGGTTTTCCGGCGGCGATGTCGGATGTTTTGGTTTTCTTGCAGCGATGTCAGATTATTTGGTTTTCCGGCGGTGATGTCTGATTATTTGGCCTTCCGGCGGCGATGTTGGATGTTTTGATTTTCTGGAGGCGATGTCGGATGTTTTGGTTTTTTGGCGGCGATGTTGGATGTTTTGGTTTTCTGGCGGCGATGTTAGATTATTTGGTTTTCTGGCGGCGATGTTGGATGTTTTGGTTTTTTAGCGGCTATGTCAAATTATTTGGTTTTCCGGCGGCGATGTAGGATGTTTTGGTTTTCTGGCGGCGATGTTAGATTATTTGGTTTTTCGGCAGCGATGTTGGATGTTTTGGTTTCTCGGCGGCGATGTCAGATGTTTTGGTTTTCTGGCGTCGATATCAGATTATTTGGCTTTCCGGCGGCGATGTTGGATGTTTTGGTTTTTCGGCAGCGATGTCTGATTTTTTGGTTTTCTTGCAGCGATGTCAGATTATTTGGTTTTCCGGCGGCGATGTCCGATTATTTGGCCTTCCGGCGGCGATGTTGGATGTTTTAATTTTTCGGCGGCGATGTCTGATGTTTTGGTTTTCTAGCGACGATGTCAGATTATTTGGTTTTCCGGCGGCGATGTCAGATGTTTTGGTTTTCTGGCGTCAATATCAGATTATTTGGCTTTCCGGCGGCGATGTTGGATGTTTTGGTTTTCCGGCAGCGATGTCTGATGTTTTGGTTTTCTTACAGCGATGTCAGATTATTTGGTTTTCCGGCGGCGATGTTCGATTATTTGGCCTTCCGGCGACGATGTTGGATGTTTTGATTTTCCGGCGGCGATGTCGGATGTTTTGGTTTTCTGGCGGCGATGTCATTTTATTTTGTTTTTCGGCGCCGATGTTTGATGTTTTGGTTTTCTGGCGGCGATGTCAGATTATTTGGTTTTCCGGCCGAGTTTTTCGATGTTTTGGTTTTCCGGAGGCAATGTCAGATTTTTGGTTTTCTTGCGGCAATGTCAGATTATTTGGTATTCCGGCGGCGATGTCGGATTTTTTGGTTTTCTGGCGGCAATGTCAGATTATTTGGTTTTCTGGCAGCGATGTTGGATGTTTTGGTTTTTCGGCGGCGATGTCGGATGTTTTGGTTTTCTGGCGGCGATGTCAGATTATTTGGTTTTCTTGCGGCGATGTTCGATGTTTTGGTTTTCTTGGCGGCGATGTCTGATTATTTGGTTTTCTAACAGCGATGTCGGATGTTTTGGTTTTCCGACGGCGATTACAGATGTTTTGGTTTTCTGGCGGCGATGTCAGATTGTTTGGTTTTCCGGCGGAGATGTTGGACGTTTTGGTGTTCCGGCGGCGATGTCGGATGTTTTGGTTTTCTGGCGACGATGTCAGGTTATTTGGTTTTCCGGCGGCGATGTCGGATGTCTTGGTTTTCTGGCGGCGATATCAGATTATTTGGCTTTCCGACGGCGATGTTGGATGTTTTGGTTTTCCGGCGGCGATGTCAGATGTTTTGGTTTTCTTGCAGCGATGTCAGATTATTTGGTTTTCCGGCGGTGATGTCTGATTATTTGGCCTTCCGCGGCGATGTTGGATGTTTTGATTTTCCGACGGCGATGTCGGATATTCTGGTTTTCTGGCAGCGATGTCATTTTATTTTGTTTTTCGGCGCCGATGTCGATGTTTTGGTTTTTTTGGCGGCGATGTCTGATTATTTGGTTTTCTAGCGGCGATGTCGGATGTTTTGATTTTCTGGCGGCGTTGTCATATTATTTGGTTTTCCGACGGCGATTACAGATGTTTTGGTTTTCTGGCGGCGATGTCGGATTGTTTGGTTTTCCGGCGGAGATGTTGGACGTTTTGTTTTTCCGGCGGCGATGTCAGATGTTTTGGTTTTCTGGCGACGATGTCAGGTTATTTGGTTTTCCAACGACGATGTTAGATGTTTTGGTTTTCTGGCGACGATGTCAGATTATTTGGTTTTCCGGCGGCGATGTCGGATGTCTTGGTTTTCTGGCGGCGATATCAGATTATTTGGCTTTCCGGCGGCGATGTTGGATGTTTTGGTTTTCCGGCGGCGATGTCGGATGTTTTGGTTTTCTTGCAGCGATGTCAGATTATTTGGTTTTCCGGCGACGATGTCTGATTATTTGGCCTTCCGGCGGCGATGTTGGATGTTTTGATTTTCCGGCGGCGATGTCGGATGTTTTTGTTTTTTGGCGGCGATGTTGGATGTTTTGGTTTTCTGGCGGCGATGTTAGATTATTTGGTTTTCTGGCGGCGATGTTGGATGTTTTGGTTTTTTAGCGGCTATGTCAAATTATTTGGTTTTCCGGCGGCGATGTAGGATGTTTTGGTTTTCTGGCGGCGATGTTAGATTATTTGGTTTTTCGGCAGCGATGTTGGATGTTTTGGTTTCCCGGCGGCGACGTCGGTTGTTTTGGTTTTCTGGCGGCGATGTCAGATTATTTGGTCTTTCGGCGGCGATGTTGGATGTCTTGGTTTTCAGGCGCCGAAGTCAGATGTTTTGGTTTTCTGGCGGCGATGTCAGACGATTTGGTTTTGCAGCGATGATGTCGGATGTTTTGGTTTTCTGGCGGCGATATCAGATTATTTGGCTTTCCGGCAGCGATGTTGGATGTTTTGGTTTTCCGGCAGCGATGTCGAATGTTTTAGTTTTCTAGCAGCGATGTCAGATTATTTGGTTGTCCGATGGCGATGTTGGATGTTTTGGTTTTCCGCTGGCGATGTCAGATGTTTTGGTTTTCTAGCAGCGATGTCAGATTATTTAGTTTTCGGCAGCGATGTCGGATGTTTTGGTTTCCTGGCGGCGATGTCAAATTATTTGGTTTTCCGGCGGCGATGTTGGATGTTTTGGTTTTCCGGCGGTGATGTCTGATGTTTTGGTTTTCTTGCAGCGATGTCAGATTATTTGGTTTTCCGGCGGCGATGTCTGATTATTTGGCCTTCCGGCGACGATGTTGGATGTTTTGATTTTCCGGCGGCGATGTCGGATGTTTTGGTTTTCGGGCGGCGATGTCATTTTATTTTGTTTTTCGGCGCCGATGTGTGATGTTTTGGTTTTCTGGCGGCGATGTCAGATTATTTGGTTTTCCGGCCGAGTTTTTCGATGTTTTGGTTTTCCGGAGGCAATGTCAGATGTTTTGGTTTTCTGGCGGCAATGTCAGATTATTTGGTATTCCGGCGGCGATGTCGGATTTTTTGGTTTTCTGGCGGCAATGTCAGATTATTTGGTTTTCTGGCAGCGATGTCGGATGTTTTGGTTTTTCGGCGGCGATGTCGGATGTTTTGGTTTTCTGGCGGCGATGTCAGATTATTTGGTTTTCTTGCGGCGATGTTCGATGTTTTGGTTTTTTTGGCGGCGATGTTAGATTATTTGGTTTTCCGGCAGCGATGTCGGATGTTTTGTTTTTCTTGCGGTGAGGTCAGACTATTTGGTTTTCCGACGACGATGTCGGATGTTTTGGTTTTCTGGCGGCGAAGTCTGATTATTTGGTTTTCTAGCGGCGATGTTGGATGTTGTGGTTTTCCGACGACGATGTCGGATGTTTTGGTTTTCTGGCAGGAATGTCAGATTATTTGGTTTTCCGGCGGCGATGTCAGATATTTTGGTTTTCTGGCGACGATGTCAGATTATTTGGTTTTCCGGCGGCGATGTCAAATGTTTTGGATTTCTGGCGGCGATGTCAGATTATTTGGTTTACCGACAGCGATGTCAGATGTTTTGGTTTTCTGGCGGCGATGTCAGGTTATTTGGTTTTCCGGGGGAGATGTTGGATGTTTTGGTTTTCCGGCGGCGATGTCTGATATTTTGGTTTTCTGGCGACAATGTCAGATTATTTGGTTTTCGGACGGCGATGTCAAATGTTTTGGTTTTCTGGCGGCGATGTCAGATTATTTGGTTTTCCTGCGGCGATGTCGGATGTTTTAGTTTTCTGGCGGCAATGTCAGATTATTTGGTTTTCCAGCGGCGATGTCGGCTGTTTTGGTTTTCCGGCGGCGATGTCGGATGTTTTGGTTTTCCGACGACGATGACGGATGTTTTGGTTTTCTGGCGGCGATGTCAGGTTATTTGGTTTTCCGACGGCGATGTCAGAATTTTTGGTTTTCTGGCGGCGATGTCAGATTATTTGGTTTTTCGGCGGTGATGTCGGATGTTTTGGTTTTCTAGTGGTGATATCAGATTATTTGGTTTTTCGGCGGCGATGTTGGATGTTTTGGTTTTCCGGCAGCGATGTCGGATGTTTTGGTTTTCTGGCGGCGATGTTAGATTATTTGGTTTTCCGGCGGCGATGTCAGATGTTTTGATTTTCTGGCGGCGATATCAAATGATTTGGTTTTCCTGCGGCAATGTCAGATGTTTTTGTTTTCTGGTGGCGATGTCAGATTATTTGGTTTTCTTCCAGCGATGTTGGATGTTTTGGTTTTCCGACGGCGATGACGGATGTTTTGGTTTTCTGGCGGCGATGTCAGGTTATTTGGTTTTCCGACGGCGATGTCAGAATTTTTGGTTTTCTGGCGGCGATGTCAGATTATTTGGTTTTTCGGCGGTGATGTCGGATGTTTCGGTTTTCTGGTGGTGATATCAGATTATTTGGTTTTTCGGCGGCGATGTTGGATGTTTTGGTTTTCCGGCAGCGATGTCGGATGTTTTGGTTTTCTGGCGGCGATGTTAGATTATTTGGTTTTCCGGCGGCGATGTCAGATGTTTTGATTTTCTGGCGGCGATATCAAATGATTTGGTTTTCCTGCGGCAATGTCAGATGTTTTTGTTTTCTGGTGGCGATGTCAGATTATTTGGTTTTCTTCTAGCGATGTTGGATGTTTTGGTTTTCCGCCGGCGATGTCGGATATTTTGGTTTTCTGGCGGCGATGTCAGATTATTTGGTTTTCCGGCAGTGATGTCGGATGTTTTGATTTTCTTGCGGTGAGGTCAGATTATTTGGTTTTCTGACAACGATGTCGGATGTTTTGGTTTTCTGTCGGCGAAGTCTGATTATTTGATTTTCTGGCGGCGATGTTGGATGTTGTGGTTTTCCGACGACGATGTCGGATGTTTTGGTTTTCTGGCAGGAATGTCAGATTATTTGGTTTTCCGGCGGCGATGTCAGATATTTTGGTTTTCTGGCGACGATGTCAGATTATTTGGTTTTCCAGCGGCGATGTCAGATGTTTTGGTTTTCTGGCGGCGATGTCAGAATATTTGGTTTTCCGGCGGCGATGTCGGATGTTTTGGTTTTCTGGCGGCAATGTCAAATTTTTTGGTTTTGCAGCGGCGATGTCGGTTGTTTTGGTTTTCTGGCGGCGATGTCAGATTATTTGGTTTTCCGACGGTGATGACGGATGTTTTGGTTTTCTGGCGGCGATGTTAGATGTTTTGGTTTTCTGGCGGCAATGTCTGATTTTTTGGTTTTGCAACGGTGATGTCGGTTGTTTTGGTTTTCTGGCGACGATGTAAGATTATTTGGTTTTCCGAAGGCGATGACGGATGTTTTGGTTTTCTGGCGGCGATGTCAGGTTATTTGGTTTTCCGGCGGAGATGTTGGATGTTTTGGTATTCCGGCAGCGATGTCGGATGTTTTGGTTTTCTGGTGGCAATGTCAGATTATTTTGTATTCCAACAGCGATGTCAGATATTTTGGTTTTCTGGCGACAATGTCAGATTATTTGGTTTTTCGACAGCGATGTCAGATGTTTTGGTTTTCTGGCGGCGATGTCAGATTATTTGGTGTTCCGGCGGCGATGTCGGATGTTTTGGTTTTTCTGGTGGTGATATCAGATTATTTGGTTTTCCAACGGCGTTGTTGAATGTTTTGTTTTTCCGGCAGCGATGTCGGATGTTTTGGTTTTTTGGCGGCAATGTCAGATTTTTTGGTTTTCCCGCGGCGATGTCGGATGTTTTGGTTTTCTGGCGGCGATGTCGGATTATTTTGTTTTCTGGCGCTATGTCAGATTATTGGGTTTTCCGATGGCGATGACAGATGTTTTGGTTTTCTGGCGGCGATGTCAGATTATTTGGTTTTCAGACAGAGATGTTGGATGTTTTGGTTTTCCGACAGCGATGTCGGATGTTTTGGTTTTCTGGCGACGATGTCAGATTATTTGGTTTTTCCGATGGCGATGTCAGATGTTTTGGTTTTCTGGCGGCGATGTAAGATTATTTGGTTTTCTGGCGGCGATGTCGGATTATTTGGTTTTCCGGCGGCGATATCAGATTATTTGGATTATTTGGTTTTCTGGCGGCGATATTAGATTATTTGTTTTTCCGGCGGCGATGTTGGATGTTTTGGTTTTCCGGCGGCGATTTTGGATGTTTTGGTTTTCTTGCGGCGATGTCAGATTATTTGGTTTTACGGCGGCGATGTCGGATGTTTTGGTTTTTTGGCGGCGATGTCAGATGTTTTGGTTTTCTTGTGGCGATGTTAGATTATTTGGCTATACGCCGACGATGTTGGATGTTTTGGTTTTCTGGAGGCGATATCACATGATTTGGTTTTCCAGCGGCGATGTCAGATGTTTTCGTTTTCTGACGGCGATGTCAGATTATTTGGTTTTCCGGCGGCGATCTCGGATGTTTTTGTTTTCTGGCGGAAATGTCAAATTTTTGGGTTTTGCAGCGGCGATGTCGGTTGTTTTGGTTTTTTGGTGGCGATGTCAAATTATTTGGTTTTCCGACGGCGATGACGGATGTTTTCGTTTTCTGGCGGCGATGTCAGGTTATTTGGTTTTCCAGCGGCAATGTTGGATGTTGTGGTTTTCCGGCGGCGATGTCGGATGTTTGGGTTTTTTGGTGGCAATGTCAGATTATTTTGTATTCCAACGGCGATGTCAGATATTTTGGTTTTCTGGCGACGATGTCAGATTATTTGGTTTTCCGGCGGCGATGTCAGATGTTTTGGATTTCTGGCGGCGATGTCAGATTATTTGGTTTTCCGGCAGCGATGTCAGATGTTTTGGTTTTCTGGCGGCGATGTCAGGTTATTTGGTTTTCCAGGGGAGATGTTGGATGTTTTGGTTTTCCGGCGGCGATGTCGGATGTTTTGGTTTTCTGGCGGCAATGTCAGATTATTTGGTATTCTAGCGGCGATGTCAGATATTTTGGTTTTCTGGCGACAATGTCAGATTATTTGGTTTTCCGACGGCGATGTCAAATGTTTTGGTTTTCTGGCGGCGATGTCAGATTATTTGGTTTTCCTGCGGCGACGTCGGATGTTTTAGTTTTCTGGCGGCAATGTCAGATTATTTGGTTTTCCAGCGGCGATGTCGGCTGTTTTGGTTTTCCGACGGCGATATCGGATGTTTTGGTTTTCCGACGGCGATGACGGATGTTTTGGTTTTCTGGCGGCGATGTCAGGTTTTTTGGTTTTCCGACGGCGATGTCAGAATTTTTGGTTTTCTGGCGGCGATGTCGGATGTTTTGGTTTTCCGGCGGTGATGTCGGATGTTTTGGTTTTCTGGTGGTGATATCAGATTATTTTGTTTTTCGGCGGCGATGTTGGATGTTTTGGTTTTCCGGCAGCGATGTCAGATGTTTTGGTTTTCTGGCGGCGATGTTAGATTATTTGGTTTTCCGGCGGCGATGTCAGATGTTTTGATTTTCTGGCAGCGATATCAAATGATTTGGTTTTCCTGCGGCAATGTCGGATGTTTTCGTTTTCTGGTGGCGATGTCAGATTATTTGGTTTTCTTGCAGCGATGTTGGATGGTTTGGTTTTCCGCCGGCGATGTCGAATATTTTGGTGTTCTGGCGGCGATGTCAGATTATTTGGTTTTCCGGCAGCGATGTCGTATGTTTTGGTTTTCTTGCGGTGAGGTCAGATTATTTGGTTTTCCGACGACGATGTCGGATGTTTTGGTTTTCTGTCGGCGAAGTCTGATTATTTGATTTTCTGGCGGCGATGTTGGATGTTGTGGTTTTCCGACGGCGATGTCGGATGGTTTGGTTTTCTGGCAGGAATGTCAGATTATTTGGTTTTCCGGCGGCCATGTCAGATATTTTGGTTTTCTGGCGACGATGTCAGATTATTTGGTTTTCCAGCGGCGATGTCAGATGTTTTGTTTTTCTGGCGGCGATGTCAGAATATTTGTTTTTTCGGCGGCGATGTCGGATGTTTTGGTTTTCTGGCGGCGATGTCGGATTATTTGGTTTTCTGGCGCTATGTCAGATTATTGGGTTTTCCGATGGCGATGACGTATGTTTTGGTTTTCTGGCGGCGATGTCAGATTTTTTGGTTTTCCGGCGGAGATGTTGGATGTTTTGGTTTTCCGACAGCGATGTCGGATGTTTTGGTTTTCTGGCGACGATGATAGATTATTTGGTTTTTCCGATGGTGATGTCAGATGTTTTGGTTTTCTGGCGGCGATGTCAGATTATTTGGTTTTCTGGCGGCGTTGTCAGATGTTTTGGTTTTCTGGCGGCAATGTCTAATTTTTTGGTTTTGCAGCGGCGATGTCGGTTGTTTTGGTTTTTCGGGGACGATGTAAGATTATTTGGTTTTCCGACGGCGATGACGGATGTTTTGGTTTTCTGGCGGCGATGTCAGGTTATTTGGTTTTCCGGCGGAGATGTTGGATGTTTTGGTATTCCGGACGCGATGTCGGATGTTTTGGTTTTCTGGCGGCGATGTCAGGTTATTTGGTTTTCCGGCGGAGATGTTGGATGTTTTGGTATTCCGGAGGCGATGTCGGATGTTTTGGTTTTCTGGCGGCGATGTCAGATTATTTGGTTTTCCGGCCGAGTTGTTCGATGTTTTGGTTTTCCGGAGGCGATGACGGATGTTTTGGTTTTCTGGCGGCGATGTCAGGTTTTTTGGTTTTCCGACGGCGATGTCAGAATTTTTGGTTTTCTCGCGGCGATGTCGGATGTTTTGGTTTTCCGGCGGTGATGTCGGATGTTTTGGTTTTCTGGTGGTGATATCAGATTATTTTGTTTTTCGGCGGCGATGTTGGATGTTTTGGTTTTCCGGCAGCGATGTCAGATGTTTTGGTTTTCTGGCGGCGATGTTAGATTATTTGGTTTTCCGGCGGCGATGTCAGATGTTTTGATTTTCTGGCAGCGATATCAAATGATTTGGTTTTCCTGCGGCAATGTCGGATGTTTTCGTTTTCTGGTGGCGATGTCAGATTATTTGGTTTTCTTGCAGCGATGTTGGATGGTTTGGTTTTCCGCCGGCGATGTCGGATATTTTGGTGTTCTGGCGGCGATGTCAGATTATTTGGTTTTCCGGCAGCGATGTCGGATGTTTTGGTTTTCTTGCGGTTAGGTCAGATTATTTGGTTTTCCGACGACGATGTCGGATGTTTTGGTTTTCTGTCGGCGAAGTCTGATTATTTGGTTTTCTAGCGGCGATGTTGGATGTTGTGGTTTTCCGACGACGATGTCGGATGTTTTGGTTTTCTGGCAGGAATGTCAGATTATTTGGTTTTCCGGCGGCGATGTCAGATATTTTGGTTTTCTGGCGACGATGTCAGATTATTTGGTTTTCCGGCGGCGATGTCAAATGTTTTGGATTTCTGGCGGCGATGTCAGATTATTTGGTTTACCGGCAGCGATGTTAGATGTTTTGGTTTTCTGGCGGCGATGTCAGGTTATTTGGTTTTCCGGGGGAGATGTTGGATGTTTTGGTTTTCCGGCGGCGATGTCGGATATTTTGGTTTTCTGGCGACAATGTCAGATTATTTGGTTTTCCGACGGCGATGTCAAATGTTTTGGTTTTCTGGCGGCGATGTCAGATTATTTGGTTTTCCTGCGGCGATGTCGGATGTTTTAGTTTTCTGGCGGCAGTGTCAGATTATTTGGTTTTCCAGCGGCGATGTCGGCTGTTTTGGTTTTCCGGCGGCGATGTCGGATGTTTTGGTTTTCCGACGGCGATGACGGATGTTTTGGTTTTCTGGCGGCGATGTCAGGTTATTTGGTTTTCCGACGGCGATGTCAGAATTTTTGGTTTTCTGGCGGCGATGTCAGATTATTTGGTTTTTCGGCGGTGATGTCGGATGTTTTGGTTTTCTGGTGGTGATATCAGATTATTTGGTTTTTCGGCGGCGATGTTGGATGTTTTGGTTTTCCGGCAGCGATGTCGGATGTTTTGGTTTTCTGGCGGCGATGTTAGATTATTTGGTTTTCCGGCGGCGATGTCAGATGTTTTGATTTTCTGGCGGCGATATCAAATGATTTGGTTTTCCTGCGGCAATGTCAGATGTTTTTGTTTTCTGGTAGCGATATCAGATTATTTGGTTTTCTTCCAGCGATGTTGGATGTTTTGGTTTTCCGACGGCGATGACGGATGTTTTGGTTTTCTGGCGGTGATGTCAGGTTATTTGGTTTTCCGACGGCGATGTCAGAATTTTTGGTTTTCTGGCGGCGATGTCAGATTATTTGGTTTTTCGGCGGTGATGTCGGATGTTTTGGTTTGCTGGTGGTGATATCAGATTATTTGGTTTTTCGGCGGCGATGTTGGATGTTTTGGTTTTCCGGCAGCGATGTCGGATGTTTTGGTTTTCTGGCGGCGATGTTAGATTATTTGGTTTTCCGGCGGCGATGTCAGATGTTTTGATTTTCTGGCGGCGATATCAAATGATTTGGTTTTCCTGCGGCAATGTCAGATGTTTTTGTTTTCTGGTGGCGATGTCAGATTATTTGGTTTTCTTCCAGCGATGTTGGATGTTTTGGTTTTCCGCCGGCGATGTCGGATATTTTGGTTTTCTGGCGGCGATGTCAGATTATTTGGTTTTCCGGCAGCGATGTCGGATGTTTTGATTTTCTTTTGGTGAGGTCAGATTATTTGGTTTTCTGACGACGATGTCGGATGTTTTGGTTTTCTGTCGGCGAAGTCTGATTATTTGATTTTCTGGCGGCGATGTTGGATGTTGTGGTTTTCCGACGACGATGTTGGATGTTTTGGTTTTCTGGCAGGAATGTCAGATTATTTGGTTTTCCGGCGGCGATGTCAGATATTTTGGTTTTCTGGCGACGATGTCAGATTATTTGGTTTTCCAGCGGCGATGTCAGATGTTTTGGTTTTCTGGCGGCGATGTCAGAATATTTGGTTTTCCGGCGGCGATGTCGGATGTTTTGGTTTTCTGGCGGCAATGTCAAATTTTTTGGTTTTGCAGCGGCGATGTCGGTTGTTTTGGTTTTCTGGCGGCGATGTCAGATTATTTGGTTTTCCGACGGCGATGACGGATGTTTTGGTTTTCTGTCGGCGATGTTAGATGTTTTGGTTTTCTGGCGGCAATGTCTGATTTTTTGGTTTTGCAACGGCGATGTCGGTTGTTTTGGTTTTCTGGCGACGATGTAAGATTATTTGGTTTTCCGACGGCGATGATGGATGTTTTGGTTTTCTGGCGGCGATGTCAGGTTATTTGGTTTTCCGGCGGAGATGTTGGATGTTTTGGTATTCCGGCGGCGATGTCGGATGTTTTGGTTTTCTGGTGGCAATGTCAGATTATTTTGTATTCCAACAGCGATGTCAGATATTTTGGTTTTCTGGCGACAATGTCAGATTATTTGGTTTTTCGACGGCGATGTCAGATGTTTTGGTTTTCTGGCGGCGATGTCAGATTCTTTGGTGTTCCGGCGGCGATGTCGGATGTTTTGGTTTTTCTGGTGGTGATATCAGATTATTTGGTTTTCCAACGGCGTTGTTGAATGTTTTGTTTTTCCGGCAGCGATGTCGGATGTTTTGGTTTTCTGGCGGCAATGTCAGATTTTTTTTTTTTCCCGCGGCGATGTCGGATGTTTTGGTTTTCTGGCGACGATGTCGGATTATTTGGTTTTCTGGCGCTATGTCAGAGTATTGGGTTTTCCGATGGCGATGACAAATGTTTTGGTTTTCTGGCGGCGATGTCAGATTATTTGGTTTTCCGACGGAGATGTTGGATGTTTTGGTTTTCCGACAGCGATGTCGGATGTTTTGGTTTTCTGGCGACGATGTCAGATTATTTGGTTTTTCCGATGGCGATGTCAGATGTTTTGGTTTTCTGGCGGCGATGTAAGATTATTTGGTTTTCTGGCGGCGATGTCGGATTATTTGGTTTTCCGGCGGCGATATCAGATTATTTGGATTATTTGGTTTTCTGGCGGCGATATTAGATTATTTGTTTTTCCGGCGGCGATGTTGGATGTTTTGGTTTTCCGGCGGCGATGTTGGATGTTTTGGTTTTCTTGCGGCGATGTCAGATTATTTGGTTTTACGGCGGCGATGTCGGATGTTTTGGTTTTTTGGCGGCGATGTCAGATGTTTTGGTTTTCTTGTGGCGATGTTAGATTATTTGGCTATACGGCGGCGATGTTGGATGTTTTGGTTTTCTGGAGGCGATATCACATGATTTGGTTTTCCAGCGGCGATGTCAGATGTTTTCGTTTTCTGACGGCGATGTCAGATTATTTGGTTTTCCGGCGGCGATGTCGGATGTTTTTGTTTTCTGGCGGAAATGTCAAATTTTTGGGTTTTGCAGCGGCGATGTCGGTTGTTTTGGTTTTTTGGCGGCGATGTCAAATTATTTGGTTTTCCGACGGCGATGACGGATGTTTTGGTTTTCTGGCGGCGATGTCAGGTTATTTGGTTTTCCAGCGGCAATGTTGGATGTTGTGGTTTTCCGGCGGCGATGTCGGATGTTTGGGTTTTTTGGTGGCAATGTCAGATTATTTTGTATTCCAACGGCGATGTCAGATATTTTGGTTTTCTGGCGACGATGTCAGATTATTTGGTTTTCCGGCGGCGATGTCAGATGTTTTTGATTTCTGGCGGCGATGTCAGATTATTTGGTTTTCCGGCAGCGATGTCAGATGTTTTGGTTTTCTGGCGGCGATGTCAGGTTATTTGGTTTTCCAGGGGAGATGTTGGATGTTTTGGTTTTCCGGCGGCGATGTCGGATGTTTTGGTTTTCTGGCGGCAATGTCAGATTATTTGGTTTTCCGACGGCGATGTCAAATGTTTTGGTTTTCTGGCGGCGATGTCAGATTATTTGGTTTTCCTGCGGCGACGTCGGATGTTTTAGTTTTCTGGCGGCAATGTCAGATTATTTGGTTTTCCAGCGGCGATGTCGGCTGTTTTGGTTTTCCGACGGCGATATCGGATGTTTTGGTTTTCCGACGGCGATGACGGATGTTTTGGTTTTCTGGCGGCGATGTCAGGTTTTTTGGTTTTCCGACGGCGATGTCAGAATTTTTGGTTTTCTGGCGGCGATGTCGGATGTTTTGGTTTTCCGGCGGTGATGTCGGATGTTTTGGTTTTCTGGTGGTGATATCAGATTATTTTGTCTTTCGGCGGCGATGTTGGATGTTTTGGTTTTCCGGCAGCGATGTCAGATGTTTTGGTTTTCTGGCGGCGATGTTAGATTATTTGGTTTTCCGGCGGCGATGTCAGATGTTTTGATTTTCTGGCAGCGATATCAAATGATTTGGTTTTCCTGCGGCAATGTCGGATGTTTTCGTTTTCTGGTGGCGATGTCAGATTATTTGGTTTTCTTGCAGCGATGTTGGATGGTTTGGTTTTCCGCCGGCGATGTCGGATATTTTGGTGTTCTGGCGGCGATGTCAGATTATTTGGTTTTCCGGCAGCGATGTCGGATGTTTTGGTTTTCTTGCGGTGAGGTCAGATTATTTGGTTTTCCGACGACGATGTCGGATGTTTTGGTTTTCTGTCGGCGAAGTCTGATTATTTGATTTTCTGGCGGCGATGTTGGATGTTGTGGTTTTCCGACGGCGATGTCGGATGGTTTGGTTTTCTGGCAGGAATGTCAGATTATTTGGTTTTCCGGCGGCGATGTCAAATATTTTGGTTTTCTGGCGACGATGTCAGATTATTTGGTTTTCCAGCGGCGATGTCAAATGTTTTGGTTTTTTGGCGGCGATGTCAGAATATTTGGTTTTCCGGCGGCGATGTCGGATGTTTTGGTTTTCTGGCGGCAATGTCAGATTTTTTGGTTTTCCCGCGGCGATGTCGGATGTTTTGGTTTTCTGGCGGCGATGTCGGATTATTTGGTTTTCTGGCGCTATGTCAGATTATTGGGTTTTCCGATGGCGATGACGTATGTTTTGGTTTTCTGGCGGCGATGTCAGATTTTTTGGTTTTCCGGCGGAGATGTTGGATGTTTTGGTTTTCCGACAGCGATGTCGGATGTTTTGGTTTTCTGGCGACGATGATAGATTATTTGGTGTTTCCGATGGTGATGTCAGATGTTTTGGTTTTCTGGCGGCGATGTCAGATTATTTGGTTTTCTGGCGGCGATGTCAGATGTTTTGGTTTTCTGGCGGCAATGTCTAATTTTTTGGTTTTGCAGCGGCGATGTCGGTTGTTTTGGTTTTTCGGGGACGATGTAAGATTATTTGGTTTTCCGACGGCGATGACGGATGTTTTGGTTTTCTGGCGGCGATGTAGGTTATTTGGTTTTCCGGCGGAGATGTTGGATGTTTTGGTATTCCGGAGGCGATGTCGGATGTTTTGGTTTTCTGGCGGCGATGTCAGGTTATTTGGTTTTCCGGCGGAGATGTTGGATGTTTTGGTATTCCGGAGGCGATGTCGGATGTTTTGGTTTTCTGGCGGCGATGTCAGATTATTTGGTTTTTCGGCCGAGTTGTTCGATGTTTTGGTTTTCCGGAGGCGATGTCGGATGTTTTGGTTTTCTGGCGACAATGTCAGATTATTTGGTATTCCGGCGGCGATGTCGGATGTTTTGGTTTTCTGGCGGCAATGCCAGATTATTTGGTTTTCCGGCAGCGATGTTGGATGTTTTGGTTTTCTGGCGGCGGTGTCAAATTATTTGGTTTTCTTGCGGCGATGTTGGATGTTTTGGTTTTTTTCGCGGAGATGTTGGATGTTTTGGTTTTCTAGCGGCGATGTTAGATTATTTGGTTTTCTGGCAGCGATGTTGGATGTTTTGGTTTTCTAGCGGCTATGTCAAATTATTTCGTTTTCCGGCGGTGATGTAGGATGTTTTGGTTTTCTGGCGGCGATGTTAGATTATTTGGTTTTATGGCAGCGATGTTGGATGTTTTGGTTTTCTAGCGGCTATGTCAAATTATTTGGTTTTCCGGCGGTGATGTAGGATGTTTTGGTTTTCTGGCGGCGATGTTAGATTATTTGGTTTTTCGGCAGCGATGTTGGATGTTTTAGTTTCCCGGCGGCGATGTTGGATGTTTTGGTTTTCTGGCGGCGATGTCAGATTATTTGGTCTTTCGGCGGGGATGTTGGATGTCTTGGTTTTCTGGCGGCGAAGTCAGATGTTTTGGTTTTCTGACGGCGATGTCAGATTAATTGGTTTTCCGGCGGTGATGTCGGATGTTTTGGTTTTCTGGCGGCGATGTTAGATTATTTGGTTTTCCGACGGAGATGTTGGATGTTTTAGTCTTCCGGCGGCGATGTCAGATGTTTTGGTTTTCTGGCGACAATGTCAGATTTATTGGTTTTCCGGCGGCGATGTCGGATGTTTTTGTTTTTTTGGCGGCGATGTCTGATTATTTGGTTTTCTAGCGGCGATGTCGGATATTTTGGTTTTCTGGCGGCGTTGTCAGATTATTTGGTTTTCCGACGGCGATGATATATGTTTTGGTTTTCTGGTGGCAATGTCAGATTGTTTGGTTTTCCGGCAGAGATGTTGGACGTTTTGGTTTTTCGGCCGCGATGTCGGATGTTTTGGTTTTCTGGCGGCAATATCAGATTATTTGGTATTCCGGCGATGATGTCAGATGTTTTGCTTTTCTGACGACGATGTCAGACAATTTGGTTTTCCGACGGCGATGTCGGATGTTTTGGTTTTCTGGCGGCGATGTCAGATTATTTGGTTTTCCGGCGGCGATGTCAAATGTTTTGGTTTTTCGGCAGCGATGTTGGATGTTTTGGTTTTCCGGCAGCGATGTCGGATGTTTTTGTTTTCTGGCGACGATGTCAGATTATTTGGTTTTCTTGCGGCGATGTTAGATGTTTTGGTTTTTTTCGCGGCGATGTTGGATGTTTTGGTTTTCTGGCGGCGATGTTAGATTATTTGGTTTTCTGGCGGCGATGTTGAATGGTTTGGTTTTCTAGCGGCGATGTCAG
The DNA here is from genome assembly GCA_963859935.3 of Lathyrus sativus. Lineage (NCBI taxonomy): Eukaryota > Viridiplantae > Streptophyta > Magnoliopsida > Fabales > Fabaceae > Lathyrus > Lathyrus sativus. The sequence continues at coordinate 1,520,628 of CAWUDS030000990.1, read as the reverse complement.
ATTATTTGGTTTTTCAGCGGCGATGTAGGATGTTTTGGTTTTTAGGCGGCGATGTTAGATTTATTGGTTTTTCGGCAGCGATGTTGGATGTTTTGGTTTCCCGACGACGATGTCAGATGTTTTGGTTTTCTGGCGGCGATGTCGGATGTTTTGGTTTTCCGGCGGTGATGTCAGATGTTTTGGTTTTCTGGTGGTGATATCAGATTATTTTGTTTTTCGGCGGCGATGTTGGATGTTTTGGTTTTCCGGCAGCGATGTCAGATGTTTTGGTTTTCTGGCGGCGATGTTAGATTATTTGGTTTTCCGGCGGCGATGTCAGATGTTTTGATTTTCTGGTAGCGATATCAAATGATTTGGTTTTCCTGCGGCAATGTCGGATGTTTTCGTTTTCTGGTGGCGATGTCAGATTATTTGGTTTTCTTGCAGCGATGTTGGATGGTTTGGTTTTCCGCCGGCGATGTCGGATATTTTGGTGTTCTGGCGGCGATGTCAGATTATTTGGTTTTCCGGCAGCGATGTCGGATGTTTTGGTTTTCTTGCGGTGAGGTCAGATTATTTGGTTTTCCGACGACGATGTCGGATGTTTTGGTTTTCTGTCGGCGAAGTCTGATTATTTGATTTTCTGGCGGCGATGTTGGATGTTGTGGTTTTCCGACGGCGATGTCAGATGGTTTGGTTTTCTGGCAGGAATGTCAGATTATTTGGTTTTCCGGCGGCGATGTCAGATATTTTGGTTTTCTGGCGACGATGTCAGATTATTTGGTTTTCCAGCAGCGATGTCAGATGTTTTGGTTTTTTGGCGGCGATGTCAGAATATTTGGTTTTCCGGCGGCGATGTCGGATGTTTTGGTTTTCTGGCGGCAATGTCAGATTTTTTGGTTTTCCCGCGGCGATGTCGGATGTTTTGGTTTTCTGGCGGCGATGTCGGATTATTTGGTTTTCTGGCGCTATGTCAGATTATTGGGTTTTCCGATGGCGATGACGTATGTTTTGGTTTTCTGGCGGCGATGTCAGATTTTTTGGTTTTCCGGCGGAGATGTTGGATGTTTTGGTTTTCCGACAGCGATGTCGGATGTTTTGGTTTTCTGGCGACGATGATAGATTATTTGGTGTTTCCGATGGTGATGTCAGATGTTTTGGTTTTCTGGCGGCGATGTCAGATTATTTGGTTTTCTGGCGGCGATGTCAGATGTTTTGGTTTTCTGGCGGCAATGTCTAATTTTTTGGTTTTGCAGCGGCGATGTCGGTTGTTTTGGTTTTTCGGGGACGATGTAAGATTATTTGGTTTTCCGACGGCGATGACGGATGTTTTGGTTTTCTGGCGGCGATGTAGGTTATTTGGTTTTCCGGCGGAGATGTTGGATGTTTTGGTATTCCGGAGGCGATGTCGGATGTTTTGGTTTTCTGGCGACAATGTCAGATTATTTGGTATTCCGGCGGCGATGTCGGATGTTTTGGTTTTCTGGCGGCAATGCCAGATTATTTGGTTTTCCGGCAGCGATGTTGGATGTTTTGGTTTTCTGGCGGCGATGTCAAATTATTTGGTTTTCTTGCGGCGATGTTGGATGTTTTGGTTTTTTTCGCGGAGATGTTGGATGTTTTGGTTTTCTAGCGGCGATGTTAGATTATTTGGTTTTCTGGCAGCGATGTTGGATGTTTTGGTTTTCTAGCGGCTATGTCAAATTATTTGGTTTTCCGGCGGTGATGTAGGATGTTTTGGTTTTCTGGCGGCGATGTTAGATTATTTGGTTTTATGGCAGCGATGTTGGATGTTTTGGTTTTCTAGCGGCTATGTCAAATTATTTGGTTTTCTGGCGGTGATGTAGGATGTTTTGGTTTTCTGGCGGCGATGTTAGATTATTTGGTTTTTCGGCAGCGATGTTGGATGTTTTAGTTTCCCGGCGGCGATGTTGGATGTTTTGGTTTTCTGGCGGCGATGTCAGATTATTTGGTCTTTCGGCGGGGATATTGGATGTCTTGGTTTTCTGGCGGCGAAGTCAGATGTTTTGGTTTTCTGACGACGATGTCAGATTAATTGGTTTTCTGGCGGTGATGTCGGATGTTTTGGTTTTCTGGCGGCGATGTTAGATTATTTGGTTTTCCGACGGAGATGTTGGATGTTTTAGTCTTCTGGCGGCGATGTCAGATGTTTTGGTTTTCTGGCGACAATGTCAGATTTATTGGTTTTCCGGCGGCGATGTCGGATGTTTTTGTTTTTTGGCGGCGATGTCTGATTATTTGGTTTTCTAGCGGCGATGTCGGATATTTTGGTTTTCTGGCGGCGTTAACAGATTATTTGGTTTTCCGACGGCGATGATATATGTTTTGGTTTTCTGGTGGCAATGTCAGATTGTTTGGTTTTCCGGCAGAGATGTTGGACGTTTTGGTTTTTCGGCCGCGATGTCGGATGTTTTGGTTTTCTGGCGGCAATATCAGATTATTTGGTATTCCGGCGATGATGTCGGATGTTTTGCTTTTCTGGCGACGATGTCAGACAATTTGGTTTTCCGACGGCGATGTCGGATGTTTTGGTTTTCTGGCGGCGATGTCAGATTATTTGGTTTTCCGGCGGCGATGTCAAATGTTTTGGTTTTTCGGCAGCGATGTTGGATGTTTTGGTTTTCCGGCAGCGATGTCGGATGTTTTTGTTTTCTGGCGACGATGTCAGATTATTTGGTTTTCTTGCGGCGATGTTAGATGTTTTGGTTTTTTTCGCGGCGATGTTGGATGTTTTGGTTTTCTGGCGGCGATGTTAGATTATTTGGTTTTCTGGCGGCGATGTTGAATGGTTTGGTTTTCTAGCGGCGATGTCAGATTATTTGGTTTTTCAGCGGCGATGTAGGATGTTTTGGTTTTTAGGCGGCGATGTTAGATTTATTGGTTTTTCGGCAGCGATGTTGGATGTTTTGGTTTCCCGACGGCGATGTCAGATGTTTTGGTTTTCTGGCGGCGATGTCAGATTGTTTGGTTTTCCGGCGGAGATGTTGGATGTTTTGTTTTTCCGGCGGCGATGTTGGACGTTTTGGTTTTCCGGCGGCTATGTCGGATGTTTTGGTTTTCTTACGGCGATGTCAGATTATTTGGTTTTCTGGCGACGATGTCAGATTATTTCGTTTTCCGGCAGCGATGTCGAATGTTTTGGTTTTCTTGCGGTGAGGTCAGATTATTTGGTTTTCCGACGACAATGTCGGATGTTTTGGTTTTCTGGCGGCGAAGTCTGATTATTTGGTTTTCTAGCGGCGATGTTGGATGTTGTGGTTTTCCGGCGACGATGTCGGATGTTTTGGTTTTCTAGCAGGAATGTCAGATTATTTGGTTTTCTGGCGGCGATGTCAGAAATTTTGGTTTTCTGGCGACGATGTCAGATTATTTGGTTTTCCGGCGGCGATGTCAGATGTTTTGGATTTCTGGCGGCGATGTCAGATTATTTGGTTTTCCGACAGCGATGTCAGATGTTTTGGTTTTCTGGCGGCAATGTCTAATTTTTTGGTTTTGCAGCGGCGATGTCGGTTGTTTTGGTTTTCTGGTGACGATGTAAGATTATTTGGTTTTCCGACGGCGATGACGGATGTTTTCGTTTTCTAGCGGCAATGTCAGGTTATTTGGTTTTCCGGCGGAGATGTTGGATGTTTTGGTATTCCGGCGGCGATGTCGGATGTTTTGGTTTTCTGGTGGCAATGTCAGATTATTTTGTATTCCAACGGCGATGTCAGATATTTTGGTTTTCTGGCGACGATGTCAGATTATTTGGTTTTCCGTCAGCGATGTCGGATGTTTTGGTTTTCTTGCGGTGAGGTCAGATTATTTGGTTTTCCGACGACAATGTCGGATGTTTTGGTTTTCTGGCGGCGAAGTTTGATTATTTGGTTTTCTAGCGGTGATTTTGGATGTTGTGGTTTTCCGGCGACGATGTCGGATGTTTTGGTTTTCTAGCAGGAATGTCAGATTAATTGGTTTTCTAGCAGGAATGTCAGATTAATTAGTTTTCTGGCGGCGATGTCAGAAATTTTGGTTATCTGGCGACGATGTCAGATTATTTGGTTTTCCGGCGGCGATGTCAGATGTTTTGGATTTCTGGCGGCGATGTCAGATTATTTGTTTTTCTGGCAGCGATGTCAGATGTTTTGGTTTTCTGGCGGCAATGTCTGATTTTTTGGTTTTGCAGCGGCGATGTCGGTTGTTTTGGTTTTCTGGCGGCGATGTCAGATTATTTGGTTTGCCGACGGCGATGACGGATGTTTTGGTTTTCTGGCGGCGATGTCAGGTTATTTGGTTTTCCGGCGGAGATGTTGGATGTTTTGGTATTCCGGCGGCGATGTCGGATGTTTTCGTTTTCTGGTGGCAATGTCAGATTATTTTGTATTCCAACGGCGATGTCAGATATTTTGGTTTTCTGGCGACGATGTCAGATTATTTGGTTTTCCGTCAGCGATGTCGGATGTTTTGGTTTTCTTGCGGTGAGGTCAGATTATTTGGTTTTCCGACGACAATGTCGGATGTTTTGGTTTTCTGGCGGCGAAGTCTGATTATTTGGTTTTCTAGCGGTGATTTTGGATGTTGTGGTTTTCCGGCGACGATGTCGGATGCTTTGGTTTTCTAGCAGGAATGTCAGATTAATTAGTTTTCTGGCGGCGATGTCAGAAATTTTGGTTATCTGGCGACGATGTCAGATTATTTGGTTTTCCGGCGGCGATGTCAGATGTTTTGGATTTCTGGCGGCGATGTCAGATTATTTGTTTTTCTGGCAGCGATGTCAGATGTTTTGGTTTTCTGGCGGCAATGTCTGATTTTTTGGTTTTGCAGCGGCGATGTCGGTTGTTTTGGTTTTCTGGCGGCGATGTCAGATTATTTGGTTTGCCGACGGCGATGACGGATGTTTTGGTTTTCTGGCGGCGATGTCAGGTTATTTGGTTTTCCGGCGGAGATGTTGGATGTTTTGGTATTCCGGCGGCGATGTCGGATGTTTTGGTTTTCTGGTGGCAATGTCAGATTATTTTGTATTCCAACGGCGATGTCAGATATTTTGGTTTTCTGGCGACGATATCAGATTATTTGGCTTTCCGGCGGCGATGTTGGATGTTTTGGTTTTCCTGCGGCGATGTCAGATTATTTGGTTTTCTTGCAGCGATGTTAGATTATTTGGTTTTCCGGCGGCGATGTCCAATTATTTGGCCTTCCGGCGGCGATGTTGGATGTTTTGATATTCCGTAGGCGATGTCGGATGTTTTGGTTTTCTGGCGGCGATGTCAGATTATTTGGTTTTCCGACGGCGATGACGGATGTTTTGGTTTTCTGGTGGCGATGTCAGGTTATTTGGTTTTCCGGCGGAGATGTTGGATGTTTTGGTATTCCGGCTGCGATGTCGGATGTTTTGGTTTTCTGGTGGCAATGTCAGATTATTTTGTATTCCAACGGCGATGTCAGATATTTTGGTTTTCTGGCGACAATGTCAGATTATTTGGTTTTTCGGCAGCGATGTCGGATGTTTTGGTTTTCTTGCGGTGAGGTCAGATTATTTGGTTTTCCGACGACAATGCCGGATGTTTTGGTTTTCTAGCGGCGAAGTCTGATTATTTGGTTTTCTAGCGGCGATGTTGGATGTTGTGGTTTTCCGGCGACGATGTCGGATGTTTTGGTTTTCTAGCAGGAATGTCAGATTATTTGGTTTTCTGGCGGCGATGTCAGAAATTTTGGTTTTCTGGCGACGATGTCAGATTATTTGGTTTTCCGGCGGCAATGTCAGATGTTTTGGATTTCTGGCGGCGATCTCAGATTATTTGGTTTTCGGGCAGCGATGTCAGATGTTTTGGTTTTCTGGCGGCAATGTCTAATTTTTTGGTTTTGCAGCGGCGATGTCGGTTGTTTTGGTTTTCTGGCGACGATGTAAGATTATTTGGTTTTCCGACGGCGATGACTGATGTTTTGGTTTTCTGGCGGCGATGTCAGGTTATTTGGTTTTCCGGCGGAGATGTTGGATGTTTTGGTATTCCGGCGGCGATGTCGGATGTTTTGGTTTTCTGGTGGCAATGTCAGATTATTTTGTATTCCAACAGCGATGTCAGATATTTTGGTTTTCTGGCGACGATGTCAGATTATTTGGTTTTCCGACGGCGATGTCAGATGTTTTGGTTTTCTGGCGGCGATGTCATATTATTTGGTTTTCGGGCGGCGATGTCAGATGTTTTGGTTTTTCTGGTGGTGATATCAGATTATTTGGTTTTCCAACGGCGTTGTTGGATGTTTTGTTTTTCCGGCAGCGATGTCGGATGTTTTGGTTTTCTGGCGGCAATGTCAGATTTTTTGGTTTTCCCGCGGCGATGTCGGATGTTTTGGTTTTCTGGCGGCGATGTCGGATTATTTAGTTTTCTGGCGCTATGTCAGATTATTGGGTTTTCCGATGGCGATGACATATGTTTTGGTTTTCTGGCGGCGATGTCAGATTATTTGATTTTCCGGCAGAGATGTTGGATGTTTTGGTTTTCCAACAGCGATGTCGGATGTTTTGGTTTTCTGGCGACGATGTCAGATTATTTGGTTTTTCCGATGGCGATGTCAGATGTTCTGGTTTTCTGGCGGCGATGTCAGATTATTTGGTTTTCTGGCAGCGATGTCAGATGTTTTTGTTTTCTGGTGGCAATGTCTAATTTTTTGGTTTTGCAGCGGCGATGTCGGTTGTTTTGGTTTTCTGGCGACGATGTACGATTATTTGGTTTTCCGACGGCGATGACGGATGTTTGGGTTTTCTGGCGGCGATGTCAGGTTATTTGGTTTTTCGGCGGAGATGTTGGATGTTTTGGTATTCCGGAGGCGATGTCGGATGTTTTGGTTTTCTGGCGGCGATGTTAGATTATTTGGTTTTCCGGCCGAGTTGTTCAATGTTTTGGTTTTCCGGAGGCGATGTCGGATGTTTTGGTTTTCTGGCGGCAATGTCAGATTATTTGGTATTCCGGCGGCGATGTCGGATGTTTTGGTTTTCTGGCGGCAATGCCAGATTATTTGGTTTTCTGGCAGCGATGTTGGATGTTTTGGTTTTCTGGCGGCGATGTCAAATTATTTGGTTTTCTTGCGACGATGTCGGATGCTTTGGTTTTCTAGCAGGAATGTCAGATTAATTAGTTTTCTGGCGGCGATGTCAGAAATTTTGGTTATCTGGCGACGATGTCAGATTATTTGGTTTTCCGGCGGCGATGTCAGATGTTTTGGATTTCTGGCGGCGATGTCAGATTATTTGGTTTTCCGGCAGCGATGTCAGATGTTTTGGTTTTCTGGCGGCAATGTCTAATTTTTTGGTTTTGCAGCGGCGATGTCGGTTGTTTTGGTTTTCTGGTGACGATGTAAGATTATTTGGTTTTCCGACGGCGATGACGGATGTTTTGGTTTTCTAGCGGCAATGTCAGGTTATTTGGTTTTCCGGCGGAGATGTTGGATGTTTTGGTATTCCGGCGGCGATGTCGGATGTTTTGGTTTTCTGGTGGCAATGTCAGATTATTTTGTATTCCAACGGCGATGTCAGATATTTTGGTTTTCTGGCGACGATGTCAGATTATTTGGTTTTCCGTCAGCGATGTCGGATGTTTGGGTTTTCTTGCGGTGAGGTCAGATTATTTGGTTTTCCGACGACAATGTCGGATGTTTTGGTTTTCTGGCGGCGAAGTTTGATTATTTGGTTTTCTAGCGGTGATTTTGGATGTTGTGGTTTTCCGGCGACGATGTCGGATGTTTTGGTTTTCTAGCAGGAATGTCAGATTAATTAGTTTTCTGGCGGCGATGTCAGAAATTTTGGTTATCTGGCGACGATGTCAGATTATTTGGTTTTCCGGCGGCGATGTCAGATGTTTTGGATTTCTGGCGGCGATGTCAGATTATTTGTTTTTCTGGCAGCGATGTCAGATGTTTTGGTTTTCTGGCGGCAATGTCTGATTTTTTGGTTTTGCAGCGGCGATGTCGGTTGTTTTGGTTTTCTGGCGGCGATGTCAGATTATTTGGTTTGCCGACGGCGATGACGGATGTTTTGGTTTTCTGGCGGCGATGTCAGGTTATTTGGTTTTCCGGCGGAGATGTTGGATGTTTTGGTATTCCGGCGGCGATGTCGGATGTTTTCGTTTTCTGGTGGCAATGTCAGATTATTTTGTATTCCAACGGCGATGTCAGATATTTTGGTTTTCTGGCGACGATGTCAGATTATTTGGTTTTCCGTCAGCGATGTCGGATGTTTTGGTTTTCTTGCGGTGAGGTCAGATTATTTGGTTTTCCGACGACAATGTCGGATGTTTTGGTTTTCTGGCGGCGAAGTCTGATTATTTGGTTTTCTAGCGGTGATTTTGGATGTTGTGGTTTTCCGGCGACGATGTCGGATGCTTTGGTTTTCTAGCAGGAATGTCAGATTAATTAGTTTTCTGGCGGCGATGTCAGAAATTTTGGTTATCTGGCGACGATGTCAGATTATTTGGTTTTCCGGCGGCGATGTCAGATGTTTTGGATTTCTGGCGGCGATGTCAGATTATTTGTTTTTCTGGCAGCGATGTCAGATGTTTTGGTTTTCTGGCGGCAATGTCTGATTTTTTGGTTTTGCAGCGGCGATGTCGGTTGTTTTGGTTTTCTGGCGGCGATGTCAGATTATTTGGTTTGCCGACGGCGATGACGGATGTTTTGGTTTTCTGGCGGCGATGTCAGGTTATTTGGTTTTCCGGCGGAGATGTTGGATGTTTTGGTATTCCGGCGGCGATGTCGGATGTTTTGGTTTTCTGGTGGCAATGTCAGATTATTTTGTATTCCAACGGCGATGTCAGATATTTTGGTTTTCTGGCGACGATATCAGATTATTTGGCTTTCCGGCGGCGATGTTGGATGTTTTGGTTTTCCTGCGGCGATGTCAGATTATTTGGTTTTCTTGCAGCGATGTTAGATTATTTGGTTTTCTGGCGGCGATGTCCAATTATTTGGCCTTCCGGCGGCGATGTTGGATGTTTTGATATTCCGTAGGCGATGTCGGATGTTTTGGTTTTCTGGCGGCGATGTCAGATTATTTGGTTTTCCGACGGCGATGACGGATGTTTTGGTTTTCTGGCGGCGATGTCAGGTTATTTGGTTTTCCGGCGGAGATGTTGGATGTTTTGGTATTCCGGCTGCGATGTCGGATGTTTTGGTTTTCTGGTGGCAATGTCAGATTATTTTGTATTCCAACGGCGATGTCAGATATTTTGGTTTTCTGGCGACAATGTCAGATTATTTGGTTTTTCGGCAGCGATGTCGGATGTTTTGGTTTTCTTGCGGTGAGGTCAGATTATTTGGTTTTTCGACGACAATGCCGGATGTTTTGGTTTTCTAGCGGCGAAGTCTGATTATTTGGTTTTCTAGCGGCGATGTTGGATGTTGTGGTTTTCCGGCGACGATGTCGGATGTTTTGGTTTTCTAGCAGGAATGTCAAATTATTTGGTTTTCTGGCGGCGATGTCAGAAATTTTGGTTTTCTGGCGACGATGTCAGATTATTTGGTTTTCCGGCGGCAATGTCAGATGTTTTGGATTTCTGGCGGCGATCTCAGATTATTTGGTTTTCGGGCAGCGATGTCAGATGTTTTGGTTTTCTGGCGGCAATGTCTAATTTTTTGGTTTTGCAGCGGCGATGTCGGTTGTTTTGGTTTTCTGGCGACGATGTAAGATTATTTGGTTTTCCGACGGCGATGACTGATGTTTTGGTTTTCTGGCGGCGATGTCAGGTTATTTGGTTTTCCGGCGGCGATGTCAGATGTTTTGGATTTCTGGCGGCGATGTCAGATTATTTGTTTTTCTGGCAGCGATGTCAGATGTTTTGGTTTTCTGGCGGCAATGTCTGATTTTTTGGTTTTGCAGCGGCGATGTCGGTTGTTTTGGTTTTCTGGCGGCGATGTCAGATTATTTGGTTTGCCGACGGCGATGACGGATGTTTTGGTTTTCTGGCGGCGATGTCAGGTTATTTGGTTTTCCGGCGGAGATGTTGGATGTTTTGGTATTTCGGCGGCGATGTCGGATGTTTTCGTTTTCTGGTGGCAATGTCAGATTATTTTGTATTCCAACGGCGATGTCAGATATTTTGGTTTTCTGGCGACGATGTCAGATTATTTGGTTTTCCGTCAGCGATGTCGGATGTTTTGGTTTTCTTGCGGTGAGGTCAGATTATTTGGTTTTCCGACAACAATGTCGGATGTTTTGGTTTTCTGGCGGCGAAGTCTGATTATTTGGTTTTCTAGCGGTGATTTTGGATGTTGTGGTTTTCCGGCGACGATGTCGGATGCTTTGGTTTTCTAGCAGGAATGTCAGATTAATTAGTTTTCTGGCGGCGATGTCAGAAATTTTGGTTATCTGGCGACGATGTCAGATTATTTGGTTTTCCGGCGGCGATGTCAGATGTTTTGGATTTCTGGCGGCGATGTCAGATTATTTGTTTTTCTGGCAGCGATGTCAGATGTTTTGGTTTTCTGGCGGCAATGTCTGATTTTTTGGTTTTGCAGCGGCGATGTCGGTTGTTTTGGTTTTCTGGCGGCGATGTCAGATTATTTGGTTTGCCGACGGCGATGACGGATGTTTTGGTTTTCTGGCGGCGATGTCAGGTTATTTGGTTTTCCGGCGGAGATGTTGGATGTTTTGGTATTCCGGCGGCGATGTCGGATGTTTTGGTTTTCTGGTGGCAATGTCAGATTATTTTGTATTCCAACGGCGATGTCAGATATTTTGGTTTTCTGGCGACGATATCAGATTATTTGGCTTTCCGGCGGCGATGTTGGATGTTTTGGTTTTCCTGCGGCGATGTCAGATTATTTGGTTTTCTTGCAGCGATGTTAGATTATTTGGTTTTCCGGCGGCGATGTCCAATTATTTGGCCTTCCGGCGGCGATGTTGGATGTTTTGATATTCCGTAGGCGATGTCGGATGTTTTGGTTTTCTGGCGGCGATGTCAGATTATTTGGTTTTCCGACGGCGATGACGGATGTTTTGGTTTTCTGGCGGCGATGTCAGGTTATTTGGTTTTCCGGCGGAGATGTTGGATGTTTTGGTATTCCGGCTGCGATGTCGGATGTTTTGGTTTTCTGGTGGCAATGTCAGATTATTTTGTATTCCAACGGCGATGTCAGATATTTTGGTTTTCTGGCGACAATGTCAGATTATTTGGTTTTTCGGCAGCGATGTCGGATGTTTTGGTTTTCTTGCGGTGAGGTCAGATTATTTGGTTTTCCGACGACAATGCCGGATGTTTTGGTTTTCTAGCGGCGAAGTCTGATTATTTGGTTTTCTAGCGGCGATGTTGGATGTTGTGGTTTTCCGGCGACGATGTCGGATGTTTTGGTTTTCTAGCAGGAATGTCAGATTATTTGGTTTTCTGGCGGCGATGTCAGAAATTTTGGTTTTCTGGCGACGATGTCAGATTATTTGGTTTTCCGGCGGCAATGTCAGATGTTTTGGATTTCTGGCGGCGATCTCAGATTATTTGGTTTTCGGGCAGCGATGTCAGATGTTTTGGTTTTCTGGCGGCAATGTCTAATTTTTTGGTTTTGCAGCGGCGATGTCGGTTGTTTTGGTTTTCTGGCGACGATGTAAGATTATTTGGTTTTCCGACGGCGATGACTGATGTTTTGGTTTTCTGGCGGCGATGTCAGGTTATTTGGTTTTCCGGCGGAGATGTTGGATGTTTTGGTATTCCGGCGGCGATGTCGGATGTTTTGGTTTTCTGGTGGCAATGTCAGATTATTTTGTATTCCAACAGCGATGTCAGATATTTTGGTTTTCTGGCGACGATGTCAGATTATTTGGTTTTCCGACGGCGATGTCAGATGTTTTGGTTTTCTGGCGGCGATGTCATATTATTTGGTTTTCCGGCGGCGATGTCAGATGTTTTGGTTTTTCTGGTGGTGATATCAGATTATTTGGTTTTCCAACGGCGTTGTTGGATGTTTTGTTTTTCCGGCAGCGATGTCGGATGTTTTGGTTTTCTGGCGGCAATGTCAGATTTTTTGGTTTTCCCGCGGCGATGTCGGATGTTTTGGTTTTCTGGCGGCGATGTCGGATTATTTAGTTTTCTGGCGCTATGTCAGATTATTGGGTTTTCCGATGGCGATGACATATGTTTTGGTTTTCTGGCGGCGATGTCAGATTATTTGGTTTTCCGGCAGAGATGTTGGATGTTTTGGTTTTCCAACAGCGATGTCGGATGTTTTGGTTTTCTGGCGACGATGTCAGATTATTTGGTTTTTCCGATGGCGATGTCAGATGTTCTGGATTTCTGGCGGCGATGTCAGATTATTTGGTTTTCTGGCGGCGATGTCAGATGTTTTTGTTTTCTGGTGGCAATGTCTAATTTTTTGGTTTTGCAGCGGCGATGTCGGTTGTTTTGGTTTTCTGGCGACGATGTACGATTATTTGGTTTTCCGACGGCGATGACGGATGTTTGGGTTTTCTGGCGGCGATGTCAGGTTATTTGGTTTTTCGGCGGAGATGTTGGATGTTTTGGTATTCCGGAGGCGATGTCGGATGTTTTGGTTTTCTGGCGGCGATGTTAGATTATTTGGTTTTCCGGCCGAGTTGTTCAATGTTTTGGTTTTCCGGAGGCGATGTCGGATGTTTTGGTTTTATGGCGGCAATGTCAGATTATTTGGTATTCCGGCGGCGATGTCGGATGTTTTGGTTTTCTGGCGGCAATGCCAGATTATTTGGTTTTCTGGCAGCGATGTTGGATGTTTTGGTTTTCTGGCGGCGATGTCAAATTATTTGGTTTTCTTGCGGCGATGTTGGATGTTTTGGTTTTTTTCGCGGAGATGTTGGATGTTTTGGTTTTCTAGCGGCGATGTTAGATTATTTGGTTTTCTGGCAGCGATGTTGGATGTTTTGGTTTTCTAGCGGCTATGTCAAATTATTTGGTTTTCCGACGGTGATGTAGGATGTTTTGGTTTTCTGGCGGCGATGTTAGATTATTTGGTTTTTCGGCAGCGATGTTGGATGTTTTAGTTTCCCGGCGGCGATGTTGGATGTTTTGGTTTTCTGGCGGCGATGTCAGATTATTTGGTCTTTCGGCGGGGATGTTGGATGTGTTGGTTTTCTGGCGGCGAAGTCAGATGTTTTGGTTTTCTGACGGCGATGTCAGATTAATTGGTTTTCCGGCGGCGATGTCGGATGTTTTGGTTTTCTGGCGGCGATGTTAGATTATTTGGTTTTCCGACGGCGATGTTGGATGTTTTAGTCTTCCGGCGGCGATGTCAGATGTTTTGGTTTTCTGGCGACAATGTCAGATTTTTTGGTTTTCCGGCGGCGATGTCGGATGTTTTTGTTTTTTGGCGGCGATGTTTGATTATTTGGTTTTCTAGCGGCGATGTCGGATATTTTGGTTTTCTGGCGGCGTTATCAGATTATTTGGTTTTCCGACGGCGATGATATATGTTTTGGTTTTCTGTTGGCAATGTCAGATTGTTTGGTTTTCCGGCAGAGATGTTGGACGTTTTGGTTTTCCGGCGGCGATGTCGGATGTTTTGGTTTTCTGGCGGCAATACAGATTATTTGGTATTCCGGCGATGATGTCGGATGTTTTGCTTTTCTGGCGACGATGTCAGACAATTTGGTTTTCCGACGGCGATGTCAAATGTTTTGGTTTTCTGGCGGCGATGTCAGATTATTTGGTTTTCCGGCGGCGATGTCAAATGTTTTGGTTTTTCGGCAGCGATGTTGGATGTTTTGGTTTTCCGGCGGCGATGTCGGATGTTTTTGTTTTCTGGCGACGATGTCAGATTATTTGGTTTTCTTGCGGCGATGTTAGATGTTTTGGTTTTTTTCGCGGCGATGTTGGATGTTTTGGTTTTCTGGCGGCGATGTCAGATTATTTGGTTTTCTGGCGGCGATGTTGAATGGTTTGGTTTTCTAGCGGCGATGTCAGATTATTTGGTTTTTCGGCGGCGATGTAGGATGTTTTGGTTTTCAGGCGGCGATGTTAGATTTATTGGTTTTTCGGCAGCGATGTTGGATGTTTTGGTTTCCCGGCAGCGATGTCAGATGTTTTGGTTTTCTGGCGGCAATGTCAGATTGTTTGGTTTTCCGGCGGAGATGTTAGATGTTTTGTTTTTCCGGCGGCGATGTTGGACGTTTTGGTTTTCCGGCGGCTATGTCGGATGTTTTGGTTTTCTTACGGCGATGTCAGATTATTTGGTATTCCGGCGGCGATGTCGGATGTTTTGGTTTTCTGGCGACGATGTCAGATTATTTGGTTTTCCAGTGGCGATGTCGGATGTTTTGGTTTTCCCGCGGCGATGTCAGATTATTTGGTTTTTCGGCGGCGATGTCGGATGTTTTGGTTTTCTGGCAGCGATGTCAGATTATTTGGTTTTCCGGCAGCAATGTTGGATGTTTTGGTTTTCCGGCGGCGATGTCGGATGTTTTGGTTTTCTTGCGGCGATGTTAGATTATTTGGCTTTCCAGCAACAATGACGGATGTTTTGGTTTTCTGCCGGCGATGTCAGATTATTTGGTTTTTCGGCAGAGTTATTGAATGTTTTGGTTTTCCGGAAGCGATGTCGGATTATTTGGTTTTCTGGCGGCAATGTTAGATTATTTGGTATTCCGGCGGCGATGTTAGATGTTTTGGTTTTCTGGCGGCGATGTCATATTATTTGGTTTTCTGGTAGCGATGTCAAATGTTTTGGTTTTCTGGCGGCGATGTCAGATTATTTGGTTTTCCGGCGGCGATTTCAGATGTTTTGGTTTTCTGGCGGCGATGTCAAATTATTTGGTTTTCTAGCGGCGATGTCGAATGTTTTGGTTTTCTGGCAGCGTTGTCGGATGTTTTGGTTTTCTGGCGGCGATGTCATTTTATTTTGTTTTTCGGCGCCGATGTTGGAAATTTTGGTTTTCTGGCGGCGATGTTGGAAATTTTGGTTTTCTGGCGGCGATGTCAGATTATTTTGGTTTTTCGGCGGAGTTGTTCAATGTTTTGGTTTTCCAAAGGCGATGTCGGATGTTTTGGTTTTCTGGCGGCAATGCCAGATTATTTGGTATTCCGGCGGCGATGTCGGATGTTTTGGTTAACTGGCGGCAATGTCAGATTATTTGGTTTTCCGGCCGAGTTGTTCGATGTTTTGGTTTTCCGGAGGCGATGTCGGATGTTTTGGTTTTCTGGCGACAATGTCAGATTATTTGGTATTCCGGCGGCGATGTCGGATGTTTTGGTTTTCTGGCGGCAATGCCAGATTATTTGGTTTTTCGGCAGCGATGTTGGATGTTTTGGTTTTCTGGCGGCGATGTCAAATTATTTGGTTTTCTTGCGGCGATGTTGGATGTTTTGGTTTTTTTCGCGGAGATGTTGGATGTTTTGGTTTTCTAGCGGCGATGTTAGATTATTTTTTTTTCTGGCAGCGATGTTGGATGTTTTGGTTTTCTAGCGGCTATGTCAAATTATTTGGTTTTCCGGCGGTGATGTAGGATGTTTTGGTTTTCTGGCGGCGATGTTATATTATTTGGTTTTATGGCAGCGATGTTGGATGTTTTGGTTTTCTAGCGGCTATGTCAAATTATTTGGTTTTCCGGCGATGATGTAGGATGTTTTGGTTTTCTGGCGGCGATGTTAGATTATTTGGTTTTTCTGCGGCGATGTCAGATTATTTGGTCTTTCGGCGGCGATGTTGGATGTTTTGGTTTTCTGGCGGCGATGTCAGATTATTTGGTGTTTCGGCGGGGATGTTGGATGTCTTGGTTTTCTGGCGGCGAAGTCAGATGTTTTGGTTTTCTGACGGCGATGTCAGATTAATTGGTTTTCCGGCGGTGATGTCGGATGTTTTGGTTTTCTGGCGGCGATGTTAGATTATTTGGTTTTCCGACGGCGATGTTGGATGTTTTAGTCTTCCGGCGGCGATGTCAGATGTTTTGGTTTTCTGGCGACAATGTCAGATTTTTTGGTTTTCCGGCGGCGATGTCGGATGTTTTTGTTTTTTGGCGGCGATGTCTGATTATTTGGTTTTCTAGCGGCGATGTCGGATATTTTGGTTTTCTAGCGGCGTTGTCAGATTATTTGGTTTTCCGACGGCGATGATATATGTTTTGGTTTTCTGGTGGCAATGTCAGATTGTTTGGTTTTCCGGCAGAGATGTTGGACATTTTGGTTTTCCGGCGGCGATGTCGGATGTTTTGGTTTTCTGGCGGCAATATCAGATTATTTGGTATTCCGACGATGATGTCGGATGTTTTGCTTTTCTGGCGACGATGTCAGACAATTTGGTTTTCCAACGGCGATGTCAGATGTTTTGGTTTTCTGGCGGCGATGTCAGATTATTTGGTTTTCCGGAGGCGATGTCAAATGTTTTGGTTTTTCGGCAGCGATGTTGGATGTTTTGTTTTTCCGGCAGCAATGTCGGATGTTTTTGTTTTCTGGCGATGATGTCAGATTATTTGGTTTTCTTGCGGCGATGTTAGATGTTTTGGTTTTTTTCGCGGCGATGTTGGATGTTTTGGTTTTCTGGCGGCGATGTTAGATTATTTGGTTTTCTGGCGGCGATGTTGAATGGTTTGGTTTTCTAGCGGCGATGTCATATTTTTTGGTTTTTCGGCGGCGATGTAGGATGTTTTGGTTTTCAGGCGGCGATGTTAGATTTATTGGTTTTTCGGCAGCGATGTTGGATGTTTTGGTTTCCCGGCGGCGATGTCAAATGTTTTAGTTTTCTGGCGGCGATGTCAGATTGTTTGGTTTTCCGGCGGAGATGTTGGATGCTTTGTTTTTCCGGCGGCGATGTTGGACGTTTTGGTTTTCCGACGGCTATGTCGGATGTTTTGGTTTTCTTACGGCGATGTCAGATTATTTGGTTTTCTGGCGACGATGTCAGATTATTTCGTTTTCCGGCAGCGATGTCGGATGTTTTGGTTTTCTTGCGGTGAGGTCAGATTATTTGGTTTTCCGACGACAATGTCGGATGTTTTGGTTTTCTGGCGGCGAAGTCTGATTATTTGGTTTTCTAGCGGCGATGTTGGATGTTGTGGTTTTCCGGCGACGATGTCAGATGTTTTGGTTTTCTAGCAGGAATGTCAGATTATTTGGTTTTCTGGCGGCGATGTCAGAAATTTTGGTTTTCTGGCGACGATGTCAGATTATTTGGTTTTCCGGCGGCGATGTCAGATGTTTTGGTTTTCTGGCGGCGATGTCATATTATTTGGTTTTCCGGTAGCGATGTCAAATGTTTTGGTTTTCTGGCGACAATGTCTAATTTTTTGGTTTTGCAGCGGCGATGTCGGTTGTTTTGGTTTTCTGGCGACGATGTAAGATTATTTGGTTTTCCGACGGCGATGACGAATGTTTTGGTTTTCTAGCGGCGATGTCAGGTTATTTGGTTTTCCGGCGGAGATGTTGGATGTTTTGGTATTCCGGCAGCGATGTCGGATGTTTTGGTTTTCTGGTGGCAATGTCAGATTATTTTGTATTCCAACGGCGATGTCAGATATTTTGGTTTTCTGGCGACAATGTCAGATTATTTGGTTTTCCGTCAGCGATGTCGTATGTTTTGGTTTTCTTGCGGTGAGGTCAGATTATTTGGTTTTCCGAGGACAATGTCGGATGTTTTGGTTTTCTGGCAGCGAAGTCTGATTATTTGGTTTTCTAGCGGCGATGTTGGATGTTGTGGTTTTCCGGCGACGATGTCGGATGTTTTGGTTTTCTAGCAGGAATGTCAGATTAATTAGTTTTCTGGCGGCGATGTCAGAAATTTTGGTTTTCTGGCGACGATGTCAGATTATTTGGTTTTCCGGCGGCGATGTCAGATGTTTTGGATTTCTGGCGGCGATGTCAGATTATTTGGTTTTCTGGCAGCGATGTCAGATGTTTTGGTTTTCTGGCGGCAATGTCTGATTTTTTGGTTTTGCAGCGGCGATGTCGGTTGTTTTGGTTTTCTGGCGGCGATGTCAGATTATTTGATTTTCCGACGGCGATGACGGATGTTTTGGTTTTTTGGCGGCGATGTCAGGTTATTTGGTTTTCCGGCGGAGATGTTGGATGTTTTGGTATTCCGGCAGCGATGTCGGATGTTTTGGTTTTCTGGTGGCAATGTCAGATTATTTTGTATTCCAACGGCGATGTCAGATATTTTGGTTTTCTGGCGACGATATCAGATTATTTGGCTTTCCGGCGGCGATGTTGGATGTTTTGGTTTTCCTGCGGCGATGTCAGATTATTTGGTTTTCTTGCAGCGATGTTAGATTATTTGGTTTTCCGGCGGCGAGGTCCGATTATTTGGCCTTCCGGCGGCGATGTTGGATGTTTTGATATTCCGGAGGCGATGTCGAATGTTTTGGTTTTCTGGCGGCGATGTCAGATTATTTGGTTTTCCGACGGCGATGACGGATGTTTTGGTTTTCTGGCGGCGATGTCAGGTTATTTGGTTTTCCGGCGGAGATGTTGGATGTTTTGGTATTCCGGCGGCGATGTCGGATGTTTTGGTTTTCTGGTGGCAATGTCAGATTATTTTGTATTCCAACGGCGATGTCAGATATTTTGGTTTTCTGGCGACAATGTCAGATTATTTGGTTTTCCGGCAGCGATGTCGGATGTTTTGGTTTTCTTGCGGTGAGGTCAGATTATTTGGTTTTCCGACGACAATGTCGGATGTTTTGGTTTTCTGGCGGCGAAGTCTGATTATTTGGTTTTCTAGCGGCGATGTTGGATGTTGTGGTTTTCCGGCGACGATGTCGGATGTTTTGGTTTTCTAGCAGGAATGTCAGATTATTTGGTTTTTTGGCGGCGATGTCAGAAATTTTGGTTTTCTGCCGACGATGTCAGATTATTTGGTTTTCCGGCGGCGATGTCAGATGTTTTGGATTTCTGGCGGCGATGTCAGATTATTTGGTTTTCCGGCAGCGATGTTAGATGTTTTGGTTTTCTGGCGGCAATGTCTAATTTTTTGGTTTTGCAGCGGCGATGTCGGTTGTTTTGGTTTTCTGGCGACGATGTAAGATTATTTGGTTTTCCGACGGCGAAGACGGATGTTTTGGTTTTCTGGCGGCGATGTCAGGTTATTTGGTTTTCCGGCGGAGATGTTGGATGTTTTGGTATTCCGGCGGCGATGTCGGATGTTTTGGTTTTCTGTTGGCAATGTCAGATTATTTTGTATTCCAACAGCGATGTCAGATATTTTGGTTTTCTGGCGACGATGTCAGATTATTTGGTTTTCCGACGGCGATGTCAGATGTTTTGGTTTTCTGGCGGCGATGTCAGATTATTTGGTTTTCCGGCGGCGATGTCAGATGTTTTGGTTTTTCTGGTGGTGATATCAGATTATTTGGTTTTCCAACGGCGTTGTTGGATGTTTTGTTTTTCCGGCAGCGATGTCGGATGTTTTGGTTTTCTGGCGGCAATGTCGTATGTTTTGGTTTTCTTGCGGCGATGTCAGATGTTTTGGTTTTCTGGCGGCGATGTCGGATTATTTAGTTTTCTGGCGCTATGTCAGATTATTGGGTTTTCCGATGGCGATGACGTATGTTTTGGTTTTCTGGCGGCGATGTCAGATTATTTGGTTTTCCGGCAGAGATGTTGGATGTTTTGGTTTTCCGACAGCGATGTCGGATGTTTTGGTTTTCTGGCGACGATGTCAGATTATTTGGTTTTTCCGATGGCGATGTCAGATGTTCTGGTTTTCTGGCGGCGATGTCAGATTATTTGGTTTTCTGGCGGCGATGTCAGATGTTTTTGTTTTCTGGTGGCAATGTCTAATTTTTTGGTTTTGCAGCGGCGATGTCGGTTGTTTTGGTTTTCTGGCGACGATGTAAGATTATTTGGTTTTCCGACAGCGATGACAGATGTTTGGGTTTTCTGGCGGCGATGTCAGGTTATTTGGTTTTTCGGCGGAGATGTTGGATGTTTTGGTATTGCGGAGGCGATGTCGGATGTTTTGGTTTTCTGGCGGCGATGTCAGATTATTTGGTTTTCCGGCCGAGTTGTTCGATGTTTTGGTTTTCCGGAGGCGATGTCGGATGTTTTGGTTTTCTGGCGGCAATGTCAGATTATTTGGTATTCCGGCGGCGATGTCGGATGTTTTGGTTTTCTGGCGGCAATGCCAGATTATTTGGTTTTCTGGCAGCGATGTTGGATGTTTTGGTTTTCTGGCGGCGATGTCAAATTATTTGGTTTTCTTGCGGCGATGTTGGATGTTTTGTTTTTTTTCGCGGAGATGTTGGATGTTTTGGTTTTCTAGCGGCGATGTTAGATTATTTGGTTTTCTGGCAGCGATGTTGGATGTTTTGGTTTTCTAGCGGCTATGTCAAATTATTTGGTTTTCCGACGGTGATGTAAGATGTTTTGGTTTTCTGGCGGCGATGTTAGATTATTTGGTTTTTCGGCAGCGATGTTGGATGTTTTAGTTTCCCGGCGGCGATGTTGGATGTTTTGGTTTTCTGGCGGCGATGTCAGATTATTTGGTCTTTCGGCGGGGATGTTGGATGTCTTGGTTTTCTGGCGGCGAAGTCAGATGTTTTGGTTTTCTGACGGCGATGTCAGATTAATTGGTTTTCCGGCGGCGATGTCGGATGTTTTGGTTTTCTGGCGGCGATGTTAGATTATTTGGTTTTCCGACGGCGATGTTGGATGTTTTAGTCTTCCGGCGGCGATGTCAGATGTTTTGGTTTTCTGGCGACAATGTCAGATTTTTTGGTTTTCCGGCGGCGATGTCGGATGTTTTTGTTTTTTGGCGGAGATGTCTGATTATTTGGTTTTCTAGCGGCGATGTCAGATATTTTGGTTTTCTGGCGGCGTTATCAGATTATTTGGTTTTCCGACGGCGATGATATATGTTTTGGTTTTCTGGTGGCAATGTCAGATTGTTTGGTTTTCCGGCAGAGATGTTGGACGTTTTGGTTTTCCGGCGGCGAAGACGGATGTTTTGGTTTTCTGGCGGCGATGTCAGGTTATTTGGTTTTCCGGCGGAGATGTTGGATGTTTTGGTATTCCGGCGGCGATGTCGGATGTTTTGGTTTTCTGTTGGCAATGTCAGATTATTTTGTATTCCAACAGCGATGTCAGATATTTTGGTTTTCTGGCGACGATGTCAGATTATTTGGTTTTCCGACGGCGATGTCAGATGTTTTGGTTTTCTGGCGGCGATGTCAGATTATTTGGTTTTCCGGCGGCGATGTCAGATGTTTTGGTTTTTCTGGTGGTGATATCAGATTATTTGGTTTTCCAACGGCGTTTTTGGATGTTTTGTTTTTCCGGCAGCGATGTCGGATGTTTTGGTTTTCTGGCGGCAATGTCGTATGTTTTGGTTTTCTTGCGGCGATGTCAGATGTTTTGGTTTTCTGGCGGCGATGTCGGATTATTTAGTTTTCTGGCGCTATGTCAGATTATTGGGTTTTCCGATGGCGATGACGTATGTTTTGGTTTTCTGGCGGCGATGTCAGATTATTTGGTTTTCCGGCAGAGATGTTGGATGTTTTGGTTTTCCGACAGCGATGTCGGATGTTTTGGTTTTCTGGCGACGATGTCAGATTATTTGGTTTTTCCGATGGCGATGTCAGATGTTCTGGTTTTTTGGCGGCGATGTCAGATTATTTGGTTTTCTGGCGGCGATGTCAGATGTTTTTGTTTTCTGGTGGCAATGTCTAATTTTTTGGTTTTGCAGCGGCGATGTCGGTTGTTTTGGTTTTCTGGCGACGATGTAAGATTATTTGGTTTTCCGACAGCGATGACAGATGTTTGGGTTTTCTGGCGGCGATGTCAGGTTATTTGGTTTTTCGGCGGAGATGTTGGATGTTTTGGTATTGCGGAGGCGATGTCGGATGTTTTGGTTTTCTGGCGGCGATGTCAGATTATTTGGTTTTCCGGCCGAGTTGTTCGATGTTTTGGTTTTCCGGAGGCGATGTCGGATGTTTTGGTTTTCTGGCGGCAATGTCAGATTATTTGGTATTCCGGCGGCGATGTCGGATGTTTTGGTTTTCTGGCGGCAATGCCAGATTATTTGGTTTTCTGGCAGCGATGTTGGATGTTTTGGTTTTCTGGCGGCGATGTCAAATTATTTGGTTTTCTTGCGGCGATGTTGGATGTTTTGGTTTTTTTCGCGGAGATGTTGGATGTTTTGGTTTTCTAGCGGCGATGTTAGATTATTTGGTTTTCTGGCAGCGATGTTGGATGTTTTGGTTTTCTAGCGGCTATGTCAAATTATTTGGTTTTCCGACGGTGATGTAAGATGTTTTGGTTTTCTGGCGGCGATGTTAGATTATTTGGTTTTTCGGCAGCGATGTTGGATGTTTTAGTTTCCCGGCGGCGATGTTGGATGTTTTGGTTTTCTGGCGGCGAAGTCAGATGTTTTGGTTTTCTGACGGCGATGTCAGATTAATTGGTTTTTCGGCGGCGATGTCGAATGTTTTGGTTTTCTAGCGGCGATGTTAGATTATTTGGTTTTCCGACGGCGATGTTGGATGTTTTAGTCTTCCGGCGGCGATGTCAGATGTTTTTGTTTTCTGGCGACAATGTCAGATTTTTTGGTTTTCCGGCGGCGATGTCGGATGTTTTTGTTTTTTGGCGGCGATGTCTGATTATTTGGTTTTCTAGCGGCGATGTCAGATATTTTGGTTTTCTGGCGGCGTTATCAGATTATTTGGTTTTCCGACGGCGATGATATATGTTTTGGTTTTCTGGTGGCAATGTCAGATTGTTTGGTTTTCCGGCAGAGATGTTGGACGTTTTGGTTTTCCGGCGGCGATGTCGGATGTTTTGGTTTTCTGGCGGCAATATCAGATTATTTGGTATTCCGGCGATGATGTCGGATGTTTTGCTTTTCTGGCGACGATGTCAGACAATTTGGTTTTCCGACGGCGATGTCAAATGTTTTGGTTTTCTGGCGGCGATGTCAGATTATTTGGTATTCCGGCGGTGATGTCAAATGTTTTGGTTTTTCGGCAGCGATGTTGGATGTTTTGGTTTTCCGGCGGCGATGTCGGATGTTTTTGTTTTCTGGCGACGATGTCAGATTATTTGGTTTTCTTGCGGCGATGTTAGATGTTTTGGTTTTTTTCGCGGCGATGTTGGATGTTTTGGTTTTCTGGCGGCGATGTTAGATTATTTGGTTTTCTGGCGGCGATGTTGAATGGTTTGGTTTTCTAGCGGCGATGTCAGATTATTTGGTTTTTCGGCGGCGATGTAGGATGTTTTGGTTTTCAGGCGGCGATGTTAGATTTATTGGTTTTTCGGCAGCGATGTTGGATGTTTTGGTTTCCCGGCGGCGATGTCAGATGTTTTGGTTTTCTGGCGGCGATGTCAGATTGTTTGGTTTTCCGGCGGAGATGTTGGATGTTTTGTTTTTCCGGCGGCGATGTTGGACGTTTTGGTTTTCCGACGGCTATGTCGGATGTTTTGGTTTTCTTACGGCGATGTCAGATTATTTGGTTTTCTGGCGACGATGTCAGATTATTTCGTTTTCCGGCAGCGATGTCGGATGTTTTGGTTTTCTTGCGGTGAGGTCAGATTATTTGGTTTTCCGACGACAATGTCGGATGTTTTGGTTTTCTGGCGGCGAAGTCTGATTATTTGGTTTTCTAGCGGCGATGTTGGATGTTGTGGTTTTCCGGCGACGATGTCAGATGTTTTGGTTTTCTAGCAGGAATGTCAGATTATTTGGTTTTCTGGCGGCGATGTCAGAAATTTTGGTTTTCTGGCGACGATGTCAGATTATTTGGTTTTCCGGCGGCGATGTCAGATGTTTTGGATTTCTGGCGGCGATGTCAGATTATTTGGTTTTCCGGCAACGATGTCAGATGTTTTGGTTTTCTGGCGGCAATGTCTAATTTTTTGATTTTGCAGCGGCGATGTCGGTTGTTTTGGTTTTCTGGCGACGATGTAAGATTATTTGGTTTTCCAACGGCGATGACGAATGTTTTGGTTTTCTAGCGGCGATGTCAGGTTATTTGGTTTTCCGGCGGAGATGTTGGATGTTTTGGTATTCCGGCGGCGATGTCGGATGTTTTGGTTTTCTGGTGCCAATGTCAGATTATTTTGTGCTCCAACGGCGATGTCAGATATTTTGGTTTTCTGGCGACAATGTCAGATTATTTGGTTTTCCGTCAGCGATGTCGTGTGTTTTGGTTTTCTTGCGGTTTGGTCAGATTATTTGGTTTTCCGACGACAATGTCGGATGTTTTGGTTTTCTGGCGGCGAAGTCTGATTATTTGGTTTTCTAGCGGCGATGTTGGATGTTGTGGTTTTCCGGCGACGATGTCGGATGTTTTGGTTTTCTAGCAGGAATGTCAGATTAATTAGTTTTCTGGCGGCGATGTCAGAAATTTTGGTTTTCTGGCGACGATGACAGATTATTTGGTTTTCCGGCGGCGATGTCAGATGTTTTGGATTTCTGGCGGCGATGTCAGATTATTTGGTTTTCTGGCAGCGATGTCAGATGTTTTGGTTTTCTGGCGGCAATGTCTGATTTTTTGGTTTTGCAGCGGCGATGTCGGTTGTTTTGGTTTTCTGGCGGCGATGTCAGATTATTTGGTTTTCCGACGGCGATGACGGATGTTTTGGTTTTCTGGCGGCGATGTCAGGTTATTTGGTTTTCTGGCGGAGATGTTGGATGTTTTGGTATTCCGGCGGCGATGTCGGATGTTTTGGTTTTCTGGTGGCAATGTCAGATTATTTTGTATTCCAACGGCGATGTCAGATATTTTGGTTTTCTGGCGACGATATCAGATTATTTGGCTTTCCGGCGGCGATGTTGGATGTTTTGGTTTTCCTGCGGCGATGACAGATTATTTGGTTTTCTTGCAGCGATGTTAGATTATTTGGTTTTCCGGCGGCGATGTCCGATTATTTGGCCTTCCGGCGGCGATGTTGGATGTTTTGATATTCCGGAGGCGATGTCGGATGTTTTGGTTTTCTGGCGGCGATGTCAGATTATTTGGTTTTCCGACGGAGATGACGGATGTTTTGGTTTTCTGGCGGCGATGTCAGGTTATTTGGTTTTCCGGCGGAGATGTTGGATGTTTTGGTATTCCGGCGGCGATGTCGGATGTTTTGGTTTTCTGGTGGCAATGTCAGATTATTTTGTATTCCAACGGCGATGTCAGATATTTTGATTTTCTGGCGACAATGTCAGATTATTTGGTTTTCCGGCAGCGATGTCAGATGTTTTGGTTTTCTTGCGGTGAGGTCAGATTATTTGGTTTTCCGACGACAATGTCGGATGTTTTGGTTTTCTGGCGGCGAAGTCTGATTATTTGGTTTTCTAGCGGCGATGTTGGATGTTGTGGTTTTCCGGCGACGATGTCGGATGTTTTGGTTTTCTAGCAGGAATGTCAGATTATTTGGTTTTCTGGCGGCGATGTCAGAAATTTTGGTTTTCTGGCGACGATGTCAGATTATTTGGTTTTCCGGCGGCGATGTCAGATGTTTTGGATTTCTGGCAGCGATGTCAGATTATTTGGTTTTCCGGCAGCGATGTTAGATGTTTTGGTTTTCTGGCGGCAATGTCTAATTTTTTGGTTTTGCAGCGGCGATGTCGGTTGTTTTGGTTTTCTGGCGGCGATGTCAGATTATTTGGTTTTCCGACGGCGAAGACGGATGTTTTGGTTTTCTGGCGGCGATGTCAGGTTATTTGGTTTTCCGGCGGAGATGTTGGATGTTTTGGTATTCCGGCGGCGATGTCGGATGTTTTGGTTTTCTGGTGGCAATGTCAGATTATTTTGTATTCCAACGGCGATGTCAGATATTTTGGTTTTCTGGCGACGATATCAGATTATTTGGCTTTCCGGCGGCGATGTTGGATGTTTTGGTTTTCCTGCGGCGATGTCAGATTATTTGGTTTTCTTGCAGCGATGTTAGATTATTTGGTTTTCCGGCGGCGATGTCCGATTATTTGGCCTTCCGGCGGCAATGTTGGATGTTTTGATATTCCGGAGGCGATGTCGGATGTTTTGGTTTTCTGGCGGCGATGTCAGATTATTTGGTTTTCCGACGGCGATGACGGATGTTTTGGTTTTCTGGCGGCGATGTCAGGTTATTTGGTTTTCCGGCGGAGATGTTGGATGTTTTGGTATTCCGGCGGCGATGTCGGATGTTTTGGTTTTCTGGTGGCAATGTCAGATTATTTTGTATTCCAACGGCGATGTCAGATATTTTGGTTTTCTGGCGACAATGTCATATTATTTGGTTTTCCGGCAGCGATGTCGGATGTTTTGGTTTTCTTGCGGTGAGGTCAGATTATTTGGTTTTCCGACGACAATGTCGGATGTTTTGGTTTTCTGGCGGCGAAGTTTGATTATTTGGTTTTCTAGCGGCGATGTTGGATGTTGTGGTTTTCCGGGGACGATGTCGGATGTTTTGGTTTTCTAGCAAGAATGTCAGATTATTTGGTTTTCTGGCGGCGATGTCAGAAATTTTGGTTTCCTGGCGACGATGTCAGATTATTTGGTTTTCCGGCGGCGATGTCAGATGTTTTGGATTTCTGGCGGCGATGTCAGATTATTTGGTTTTCCGGCAGCGATTTTAGATGTTTTGGTTTTCTGGCGGCAATGTCTAATTTTTTGGTTTTGCAGCGGCGATGTCGGTTGTTTTGGTTTTCTGGCGACGATGTAAGATTATTTGGTTTTCCGACGGCGAAGACGGATGTTTTGGTTTTCTGGCGGCGATGTCAGGTTATTTGGTTTTCCGGCGGAGATGTTGGATGTTTTGGTATTCCGGTGGCGATGTCGGATGTTTTGGTTTTCTGTTCGCAATGTCAGATTATTTTGTATTCCAACAGCGATGTCAGATATTTTGGTTTTCTGGCGACGATGTCAGATTATTTGGTTTTCCGACGGCGATGTCAGATGTTTTGGTTTTCTGGCGGCGATGTCAGATTATTTGGTTTTCCGGCGGCGATGTCAGATGTTTTGGTTTTTCTGGTGGTGATATCAGATTATTTGGTTTTCCAGCGGCATTGTTGGATGTTTTGTTTTTCCGGCAGCGATGTCGGATGTTTTGGTTTTCTGGCGGCAATGTCAGATTTTTTAGTTTTCCCGCGGCGATGTCAGATGTTTTGGTTTTCTGGCGGCGATGACGGATTATTTAGTTTTCTGGCGCTATGTCAGATTATTGGGTTTTCCGATGGCGATGACGTATGTTTTGGTTTTCTGGCGGCGATGTCAGATTATTTGGTTTTCCGGCAGAGATGTTGGATGTTTTGGTTTTCCGACAGCGATGTCGGATGTTTTGGTTTTCTGGCGACGATGTCAGATTATTTGGTTTTTCCGATGGCGATGTCAGATGTTCTGTTTTTCCGGCAGCGATGTCAGATTATTTGGTTTTCTGGCGGCGATGTCAGATTTTTTAGTTTTCCCGCGGCGATGTCAGTTGTTTTGGTTTTCTGGCGGCGATGTCGGATTATTTAGTTTTCTGGCGCTATGTCAGATTATTGGGTTTTCCGATGGCGATGACGTATGTTTTGGTTTTCTGGCGGCGATGTAAGATTATTTGGTTTTCCGGCAGAGATGTTGGATGTTTTGGTTTTCCGACAGCGATGTCGGATGTTTTGGTTTTCTGGCGACGATGTCAGATTATTTGGTTTTTCCGATGGCGATGTCAGATGTTCTAGTTTTCTGGCGGCGATGTCAGATTATTTGGTTTTCTGGCGGCGATGTCAGATGTTTTTGTTTTCTGGTGGCAATGTCTAATTTTTTGGTTTTGCAGCGGCGATGTCGGTTGTTTTGGTTTTCTGGCGACGATGTAAGATTATTTGGTTTTCCGACGGCGATGACGGATGTTTGGGTTTTCTGGCGGCGATGTCAGGTTATTTGGTTTTTCGGCGGAGATGTTGGATGTTTTGGTATTGCGGAGGCGATGTCGGATGTTTTGGTTTTCTGGCGGCGATGTCAGATTATTTGGTTTTCCGGCCGAGTTGTTCGATGTTTTGGTTTTCCGGAGGCGATGTCGGATGTTTTGGTTTTCTGGCGGCAATGTCAGATTATTTGGTATTCCGGTGGCGATGTCGGATGTTTTGGTTTTCTGGCGGCAATGCCAGATTATTTGGTTTTCTGGCAGCGATGTTGGATGTTTTGGTTTTCTGGCGGCGGTGTCAAATTATTTGGTTTTCTTGCGGCGATGTTGGATGTTTTGGTTTTTTTCGCGGAGATGTTGGATGTTTTGGTTTTCTAGCGGCGATGTTAGATTATTTGGTTTTCTGGCAGCGATGTTGGATGTTTTGGTTTTCTAGCGGCTATGTCAAATTATTTGGTATTCCGGCGATGATGTCGGATGTTTTGCTTTTCTGGCGGCGATGTCAGATTATTTGGTTTTCCGACGGCGATGTCAAATGTTTTGGTTTTCTGGCGGCGATGTCAGATTATTTGGTTTTCCGGCGGTGATGTCAAATGTTTTGGTTTTTCGGCAGCGATGTTGGATGTTTTGGTTTTCCGGCGGCGATGTCGGATGTTTTTGTTTTCTGGCAACGATGTCCGATTATTTGGTTTTCTTGCGGCGATGTTAGATGTTTTGGTTTTTTTCGCGGCGATGTTGGATGTTTTGGTTTTCTGGCGGCGATGTTAGATTATTTTGTTTTCTGGCGGCGATGTTGAATGGTTTGGTTTTCTAGCGGCGATGTCAGATTATTTGGTTTTTCGGCGGCGATGTAGGATGTTTTGGTTTTCAGGCGGCGATGTTAGATTTATTGGTTTTTCGGCAGCGATGTTGGATGTTTTGGTTTCCCGGCGGCGATGTCAGATGTTTTGGTTTTCTGGCGGCGATGTCAGATTGTTTGGTTTTCCGGCGGAGATGTTGGATGTTTTGTTTTTCCGGCGGCGATGTTGGACGTTTTGGTTTTCCGACGGCTATGTCGGATGTTTTGGTTTTCTTACGGCGATGTCAGATTATTTGGTTTTCTGGCGACGATGTCAGATTATTTCGTTTTCCGGCAGCGATGTCGGATGTTTTGGTTTTCTTGCGGTGAGGTCAGATTATTTGGTTTTCCGACGACAATGTCGGATGTTTTGGTTTTCTGGCGGCGAAGTCTGATTATTTGGTTTTCTAGCGGCGATGTTGGATGTTGTGGTTTTCCGGCGACGATGTCAGATGTTTTGGTTTTCTAGCAGGAATGTTAGATTATTTGGTTTTCTGGCGGCGATGTCAGAAATTTTGGTTTTCTGGCGACGATGTCAGATTATTTGGTTTTCCGGCGGCGATGTCAGATGTTTTGGATTTCTGGCGGCGATGTCAGATTATTTGGTTTTCCGGCAGCGATGTCAGATGTTTTGGTTTTCTGGCGGCAATGTCTAATTTTTTGGTTTTGCAGCGGCGATGTCGGTTGTTTTGGTTTTCTGGCGACGATGTAAGATTATTTGGTTTTCCGACGGCGATGACGAATGTTTTGGTTTTCTAGCGGCGATGTCAGGATATTTGGTTTTCCGGCGGAGATGTTGGATGTTTTGGTATTCCGGCGGCGATGTCGGATGTTTTGGTTTTCTGGTGGCAATGTCAGATTATTTTGTATTCCAACGGCGATGTCAGATATTTTGGTTTTCTGGCGACAATGTCAGATTATTTGGTTTTCCGTCAGCGATGTCGTATGTTTTGGTTTTCTTGCGGTGAGGTCAGATTATTTGGTTTTCCGACGACAATGTCGGATGTTTTGGTTTTCTGGCGGCGAAGTCTGATTGTTTGGTTTTCTAGCGGCGATGTTGGATGTTGTGGTTTTCCGGCGACGATGTCGGATGTTTTGGTTTTCTAGCAGGAATGTCAGATTAATTAGTTTTCTGGCGGCGATGTCAGAAATTTTGGTTTTCTGGCGACGATGACAGATTATTTGGTTTTCCGGCGGCGATGTCAGATGTTTTGGATTTCTGGCGGCGATGTCAGATTATTTGGTTTTCTGGCAGCGATGTCAGATGTTTTGGTTTTCTGGCGGCAATGTCTGATTTTTTGGTTTTGCAGCGGCGATGTCGGTTGTTTTGGTTTTCTGGCGGCGATGTTAGATTATTTGGTTTTCCGACGGCGATGACGGATGTTTTGGTTTTCTGGCGGCGATGTCAGGTTATTTGGTTTTCCGGCGGAGATGTTGGATGTTTTGGTATTCTGGCGGCGATGTCGGATGTTTTGGTTTTCTGGTGGCAATGTCAGATTATTTTGTATTCCAACGGCGATGTCAGATATTTTGGTTTTCTGGCGACGATATCAGATTATTTGGCTTTCTGGCGGCGATGTTGGATGTTTTGGTTTTCCTGCGGCGATGTCAGATTATTTGGTTTTCTTGCAGCGATGTTAGATTATTTGGTTTTCCGGCGGCGAAGTCCGATTATTTGGCCTTCCGGCGGCGATGTTGGATGTTTTGATATTCCGGAGGCGATGTCGGATGTTTTGGTTTTCTGGCGGCGATGTCAGATTATTTGGTTTTCCGACGGCGATGACGGATGTTTTGGTTTTCTGGCGGCGATGTCAGGTTATTTGGTTTTCCGGCGGAGATGTTGGATGTTTTGGTATTCCGGCGGCGAATATCGGATGTTTTGGTTTTCTGGTGGCAATGTCAGATTATTTTGTATTCCAACGGCGATGTCAGATATTTTGGTTTTCTGGCGACAATGTCAGATTATTTGGTTTTCCGGCAGCGATGTCAGATGTTTTGGTTTTCTTGCGGTGAGGTCAGATTATTTGGTTTTCCGACGACAATGTCGGATGTTTGGGTTTTCTGGCGGCGAAGTCTGATTATTTGGTTTTCTAGCGGCGATGTTGGATGTTGTGGTTTTCCGGCGACGATGTCGGATGTTTTGGTTTTCTAGCAGGAATGTCAGATTAATTAGTTTTCTGGCGGCGATGTCAGAAATTTTGGTTTTCTGGCGACGATGACAGATTATTTGGTTTTCCGGCGGCGATGTCAGATGTTTTGGATTTCTGGCGGCGATGTCAGATTATTTGGTTTTCTGGCAGCGATGTCAGATGTTTTGGTTTTCTGGCGGCAATGTCTGATTTTTTGGTTTTGCAGCGGCGATGTCGGTTGTTTTGGTTTTCTGGCGGCGATGTCAGATTATTTGGTTTTCCGACGGCGATGACGGATGTTTTGGTTTTCTGGCGGCGATGTCAGGTTATTTGGCTTTCCGGCGGAGATGTTAGATGTTTTGGTATTCTGGCGGCGATGTCGGATGTTTTGGTTTTCTGGTGGCAATGTCAGATTATTTTGTATTCCAACGGCGATGTCAGATATTTTGGTTTTCTGGCGACGATATCAGATTATTTGGCTTTCTGGCGGCGATGTTGGATGTTTTGGTTTTCCTGCGGCGATGTCAGATTATTTGGTTTTCTTGCAGCGATGTTAGATTATTTGGTTTTCCGGCGGCGATGTCCGATTATTTGGCCTTCCGGCGGCGATGTTGGATGTTTTGATATTCCGGAGGCGATGTCGGATGTTTTGGTTTTCTGGCGGCGATGTCAGATTATTTGGTTTTCCGACGGCGATGACGGATGTTTTGGTTTTCTGGCGGCGATGTCAGGTTATTTGGTTTTCCGGCGGAGATGTTGGATGTTTTGGTATTCCGGCGGCGATATCGGATGTTTTGGTTTTCTGGTGGCAATGTCAGATTATTTTGTATTCCAACGGCGATGTCAGATATTTTGGTTTTCTGGCGACAATGTCAGATTATTTGGTTTTCCGGCAGCGATGTCAGATGTTTTGGTTTTCTTGCGGTGAGGTCAGATTATTTGGTTTTCCGACGACAATGTCGGATGTTTGGGTTTTCTGGCGGCGAAGTCTGATTATTTGGTTTTCTAGCGGCGATGTTGGATGTTGTGGTTTTCCGGCGACGATGTCGGATGTTTTGGTTTTCTAGCAGGAATGTCAGATTATTTGGTTTTCTGGCGGCGATGTCAGAAATTTTGGTTTTCTGGCGACGATGTCAGATTATTTGGTTTTCCGGCGGCGATGTCAGATGTTTTGGATTTCTGGCAGCGATGTCAGATTATTTGGTTTTCCGGCAGCGATGTTAGATGTTTTGGTTTTCTGGCGGCAATGTCTAATTTTTTGGTTTTGCAGCGGCGATGTCGGTTGTTTTGGTTTTCTGACGGCGATGTCAGATTATTTGGTTTTCCGACGGCGAAGACGGATGTTTTGGTTTTCTGGCGGCGATGTCAGGTTATTTGGTTTTCCGGCGGAGATGTTGGATGTTTTGGTATTCCGGCGGCGATGTCGGATGTTTTGGTTTTCTGGTGGCAATGTCAGATTATTTTGTATTCCAACGGCGATGTCAGATATTTTGGTTTTCTGGCGACGATATCAGATTATTTGGCTTTCCGGCGGCGATGTTGGATGTTTTGGTTTTCCTGCGGCGATGTCAGATTATTTGGTTTTCTTGCAGCGATGTTAGATTATTTGGTTTTCCGGCGGCGATGTCCGATTATTTGGCCTTCCGGCGGCGATGTTGGATGTTTTGATATTTCGGAGGCGATGTCGGATGTTTTGGTTTTCTGGCGGCGATGTCAGATTATTTGGTTTTCCGACGGCGATGACGGATGTTTTGGTTTTCTGGCGGCGATGTCAGGTTATTTGGTTTTCCGGCGGAGATGTTGGATGTTTTGGTATTCCGGCGGCGATGTCGGATGTTTTGGTTTTCTGGTGGCAATGTCAGATTATTTTGTATTCCAACGGCGATGTCAGATATTTTGGTTTTCTGGCGACAATGTCAGATTATTTGGTTTTCCGGCAGCGATGTCGGATGTTTTGGTTTTCTTGCGGTGAGGTCAGATTATTTGGTTTTCCGACGACAATGTCGGATGTTTTGGTTTTCTGGCGGCGAAGTCTGATTATTTGGTTTTCTAGCGGCGATGTTGGATGTTGTGGTTTTCCGGCGACGATGTCGGATGTTTTGGTTTTCTAGCAGGAATGTCAGATTATTTGGTTTTCTGGCGGCGATGTCAGAAATTTTGGTTTTCTGGCGACGATGTCAGATTATTTGGTTTTCCGGCGGCGATGTCAGATGTTTTGGATTTCTGGCGGCGATGTCAGATTATTTGGTTTTCCGGCAGCGATGTTAGATGTTTTGGTTTTCTGGCGGCAATGTCTAATTTTTTGGTTTTGCAGCGGCGATGTCGGTTGTTTTGGTTTTCTGGCGACGATGTAAGATTATTTGGTTTTCCGACGGCGAAGACGGATGTTTTGGTTTTCTGGCGGCGATGTCAGGTTATTTGGTTTTCCGGCGGAGATGTTGGATGTTTTGGTATTCCGGCGGCGATGTCGGATGTTTTGGTTTTCTGTTGGCAATGTCAGATTATTTTGTATTCCAACAGCGATGTCAGATATTTTGGTTTTCTGGCGACGATGTCAGATTATTTGGTTTTCCGACGGCGATGTCAGATGTTTTGGTTTTCTGGCGGCGATGTCAGATTATTTGGTTTTCCGGCGGCGATGTCAGATGTTTTGGTTTTTCTGGTGGTGATATCAGATTATTTGGTTTTCCAGCGGCGTTGTTGGATGTTTTGTTTTTCCGGCAGCGATGTCGGATGTTTTGGTTTTCTGGCGGCAATGTCAGATATTTTAGTTTTCCCGCGGTGATGTCAGATGTTTTGGTTTTCTGGCGGCGATGTCGGATTATTTAGTTTTCTGGCGCTATGTCAGATTATTGGGTTTTCCGATGGCGATGACGTATGTTTTGGTTTTCTGGCGGCGATGTCAGATTATTTGGTTTTCCGGCAGAGATGATGGATGTTTTGGTTTTCCGACAGCGATGTCGGATGTTTTGGTTTTCTGGCGACGATGTCAGATTATTTGGTTTTTCCGATGGCGCTGTCAGATGTTCTGGTTTTCTGGCGGCGATGTCAGATTATTTGGTTTTCTGGCGGCGATGTCAGATGTTTTTGTTTTCTGGTGGCAATGTCTAATTTTTTGGTTTTGCAGCGGCGATGTCGGTTGTTTTGGTTTTCTGGCGACGATGTAAGATTATTTGGTTTTCCGACGGCGATGACGGATGTTTGGGTTTTCTGGCGGCGATGTCAGGTTATTTGGTTTTTCGGCGGAGATGTTGGATGTTTTGGTATTGCGGAGGCGATGTCGGATGTTTTGGTTTTCTGGCGGCGATGTCAGATTATTTGGTTTTCCGGCCGAGTTGTTCGATGTTTTGGTTTTCCGGAGGCGATGTCGGATGTTTTGGTTTTCTGGCGGCAATGTCAGATTATTTGGTATTCTGGCGGCGATGTCGGATGTTTTGGTTTTCTGGCGGCAATGCCAGATTATTTGGTTTTTTGGCAGCGATGTTGGATGTTTTGGTTTTCTGGCGGCGATGTCAAATTATTTGGTTTTCTTGCGGCGATGTTGGATGTTTTGGTTTTTTTCGCGGAGATGTTGGATGTTTTGGTTTTCTAGCGGCGATGTTAGATTATTTGGTTTTCTGGCAGCGATGTTGGATGTTTTGGTTTTCTAGCGGCTATGTCAAATTATTTGGTTTTCCGACGGTGATGTAGGATGTTTTGGTTTTCTGGCGGCGATGTTAGATTATTTGGTTTTTCGGCAGCGATGTTGGATGTTTTAGTTTCCCGGCGGCGATGTTGGATGTTTTGGTTTTCTGGCGGCGATGTCAGATTATTTGGTCTTTCGGCGGGGATGTTGGATGTCTTGGTTTTCTGGCGGCGAAGTCAGATGTTTTGGTTTTCTGACGGCGATGTCAGATTAATTGGTTTTCCGGCGGCGATGTCGGATGTTTTGGTTTTCTGGCGGCGATGTTAGATTATTTGGTTTTCCGACGGCGATGTTGGATGTTTTAGTCTTCCGGCGGCGATGTCAGATGTTTTGGTTTTCTGGCGACAATGTCAGATTTTTTGGTTTTCCGGCGGCGATGTCGGATGTTTTTGTTTTTTGGCGGCGATGTCTGATTATTTGGTTTTCTAGCGGCGATGTCAGATATTTTGGTTTTCTGGCGGCGTTATCAGATTATTTGGTTTTCCGACGGCGATGATATATGTTTTGGTTTTCTGGTGGCAATGTCAGATTGTTTGGTTTTCCGGCAGAGATGTTGGACGTTTTGGTTTTCCGGCGGCGATGTCGGATGTTTTGGTTTTCTGGCGGCAATATCAGATTATTTGGTATTCCGGCGATGATGTCAGATGTTTTGCTTTTCTGGCGACGATGTCAGACAATTTGGTTTTCCGACGGCGATGTCAAATGTTTTGGTTTTCTGGCGGCGATGTCAGATTATTTGGTTTTCCGGCGGTGATGTCAAATGTTTTGGTTTTTCGGCAGCGATGTTGGATGTTTTGGTTTTCCAGCGGCGATGTCGGATGTTTTTGTTTTCGGGCGACGATGTCAGATTATTTGGTTTTCTTGCGGCGATGTTAGATGTTTTGGTTTTTTTCGCGGCGATGTTGGATGTTTTGGTTTTCTGGCGGCGATGTTAGATTATTTGGTTTTCTGGCGGCGATGTTGAATGGTTTGGTTTTCTAGCGGCGATGTCAGATTATTTGGTTTTTCGGCGGCGATGTAGGATGTTTTGGTTTTCAGGCGGCGATGTTAGATTTATTGGTTTTTCGGCAGCGATGTTGGATGTTTTGGTTTCCCGGCGGCGATGTCAGATGTTTTGGTTTTCTGGCGGCGATGTCAGATTGTTTGGTTTTCCGGCGGAGATGTTGGATGTTTTGTTTTTCCGGCGGCGATGTTGGACGTTTTGGTTTTCCGACGGCTATGTCGGATGTTTTGGTTTTCTTACGGCGATGTCAGATTATTTGGTTTTCTGGCGACGATGTCAGATTATTTGGTTTTTCAGCGGCGATGTCGGATGTTTTGGTTTTCTGGCAGCGATGTCAGATTATTTGGTTTTCCGGCAGCAATGTTGGATGTTTTGGTTTTCCGGCGGCGATGTCGGATGTTTTGGTTTTCTTGCGGCGATGTTAGATTATTTGGTTTTCCAGCAACGATGACGGATGTTTTGGTTTTTTGCCGGCGATGTCAGATTATTTGGTTTTTCGGCAGAGTTATTGGATGTTTTGGTTTTCCGGCAGCGATGTCGGATTATTTGGTTTTCTGGCGGCAATGTTAGATTATTTGGTATTCCGGCGGCGATGTCAGATGTTTTGGTTTTCTGGCGGCGATGTCATATTATTTGGTTTTCTGGTAGCGATGTCAAATGTTTTGGTTTTCTGGCGGCGATGTCAGATTATTTGGTTTTCCGGCGGCGATTTCAGATGTTTTGGTTTTCTGGCGGCGATGTCAGATTATTTGGTTTTCTAGCGGCGATGTCGAATGTTTTGGTTTTCTGGCAGCGTTGTCGGATGTTTTGGTATTCTGGCGGCGATGTCATTTTATTTTGTTTTTCGGCGCCGATGTTGGAAATTTTGTTTTTCTGGCGGCGATGTCAGATTATTTTGGTTTTTCGGCGGAGTTGTTCAATGTTTTGGTTTTCCGGAGGTGATGTCGGATGTTTTGGTTTTCTGGCTGCAATGCCAGATTATTTGGTATTTCGGCGGCGATGTCGGATGTTTTGGTTAACTGGCGGCAATGTCATATTATTTGGTTTTCCGGCAGCGATGTTGGATGTTTTGGTATTCCGGCGGCGATGTCAGATATTTTGTTTTCTGGCGTTGATGTCAGATTATTTGGTTTTCCGACGGCGATAGCAGATGTTTTGGTTTTCTGGCGACGATGTCAGATTATTTGGTTTTCCGGCGGCGATGTCAGATGTTTTAGTTTTCTGGCGACGATGTCAGATTATTTGGTTTTCCAACGGCGATGTCGGATGTTTTGGTTTTCTGCAGGCGATGTCAGATTATTTGGTTTTCCGACGGCGATGTTGGATGTTTTGGTTTTTCGGCGGCGATGTTAGATGTTTTGGTTTTCTTGTGGCGATGTCAGATTATTTGGTTTTCTGGCGGCGATGTTGGGTGTTTTAGCTTTTTTGACGGCGTTGTCAGATTATTTGGTTTTACAGCGACGATGTTGGATGTTTTGGTTTTCTAGCGGCGATGTCAGACGATTTGGTTTTCCGGCAGCGATGTTGGATGTTTTGGTTTTCCGGCAGCGATGTTGGATGTTTTGGTTTTCCGGCAGCGATGTTGGATGTTTTGGTTTTCGGCAGCGATGTCGAATGTTTTAGTTTTCTAGCAGTGATGTCAAATTATTTGGTTTTCCGGTGGCGATGTTGGATGTTTTGGTTTTCCACTGGCGATGTCGGATGTTTTTGTTTTCTAGCAGCGATGTCAGATTATTTGGTTTTCGGCGGCGATGTCGGATGTTTTGGTTTCCTGGCGGCGATGTCAGATTATTTGGTTTTCCGGCGGCGTTGTTGGATGTTTTGGTTTTCTGGCGGCGATGTCAGATGTTTTGGTTTTTCGGCGGCAATGTCAAATTATTTGGTTTTCCGGCACCGATGTCAGATGTTTTTGTTTTCTGGTGGCGATTTCAGAATATTTGGTTTTCCGGCGGCAATGTCGGATGCTTTGGTTTTCTGGCGGCGATATCAGATTATTTGGTTTTCCGGCAGCGATGTTGGATGTTTTGGTTTTTTGGCAGCGATGTCGGATGTTTTGGTTTTCTGGCGGCGATGTCAAATTATTTGGTCGTGCAGCGACGATGTTGGATGTTTTGGTTTTCCGGCGACGATGTCAAATGTTTTGGTTTTCTTGCGGCGATGTCAGATTATTTTGTTTTCCAGCAACGATGACGGATGTTTTGGTTTTCTGGCGGCGATGTCGGATTATTTGGTTTTCCGGCGGCGATGTCAGATTATTTGGTTTTCCGGCGGCAATGTCGGATGTTTTGGTTTTCTGGCGGCAATGTCAGTATATTTGGTTTTCCGGCAGCAATGATGGATGTTTTGGTTTTCCGGCGGCGATGTCGGATGTTTTGGTTTTCTTGCGGCGATGTCAGATTATTTGGTTTTCCAGCAACGATGACGGATGTTTTGGTTTTCTGCCGACGATGTCAGATTATTTGGTTTTCCGGCGGCGTTGTTGGATGTTTTGGTTTTCTGGCGGCGATGTCAGATGTTTTGGTTTTTCGGCGGCAATGTCAAATTATTTGGTTTTCCGGCACCGATGTCAGATGTTTTTGTTTTCTGGTGGCGATTTCAGAATATTTGGTTTTCCGGCGGCAATGTCGGATGCTTTGGTTTTCTGGCGGCGATATCAGATTATTTGGTTTTCCGGCAGCGATGTTGGATGTTTTGGTTTTTTGGCAGCGATGTCGGATGTTTTGGTTTTCTGGCGGCGATGTCAAATTATTTGGTCGTGCAGCGACGATGTTGGATGTTTTGGTTTTCCGGCGACGATGTCAAATGTTTTGGTTTTCTTGCGGCGATGTCAGATTATTTTGTTTTCCAGCAACGATGACGGATGTTTTGGTTTTCTGGCGGCGATGTCGGATTATTTGGTTTTCCGGCGGCGATGTCAGATTATTTGGTTTTCCGGCGGCAATGTCGGATGTTTTGGTTTTCTGGCGGCAATGTCAGTATATTTGGTTTTCCGGCAGCAATGATGGATGTTTTGGTTTTCCGGCGGCGATGTCGGATGTTTTGGTTTTCTTGCGGCGATGTCAGATTATTTGGTTTTCCAGCAACGATGACGGATGTTTTGGTTTTCTGCCGACGATGTCAGATTATTTGGTTTTCCGGCGGCGTTGTTGGATGTTTTGGTTTTCCGGCGGCGATGTCAGATGTTTTGGTTTT
Organism: Lathyrus sativus; assembly: GCA_963859935.3. Classification (NCBI taxonomy): domain Eukaryota; kingdom Viridiplantae; phylum Streptophyta; class Magnoliopsida; order Fabales; family Fabaceae; genus Lathyrus; species Lathyrus sativus. The sequence goes on along the minus strand of CAWUDS030000990.1, from coordinate 1,482,056 downwards.
CTGGCGGCAATGTTGGATTATTTGGTTTTCCGGCACCGATGTCAGATGTTTTGGTTTTCTGTCGGCGATGTCAGATTATTTGGTTTTCTGGCAACGATGTCGGATGCTTTGGTTTTCTGGCGGCGATGTCAGATTATTTGGTTTTCCGGCAGCGATGTTGGATGTTTTGGTTTTTTGGCAGCGATGTCGGATGTTTCGGTTTTCCAGCGGCGATGTTGGATGTTGTGGTTTTCCGGCGGCGATGTCGGATGTTTTGGTTTTCTGGAGGCAATGTCAGATTATTTGGTTTTCTGGCAGCATTGTCAAATTTTTTTGGTTTTCCGGCGGCGATGTCAGATGTTTTGGTTTTCTGGCGGCGATGTCATTTTATTTTATTTTTCGGCGCCTATGTTGGATGTTTTGGTTTTCTGACGGCGACATCAGATTATTTGGTTTTTCGACGGAGTTGTTCGATGTTTTGGTTTTCCGGAGGCGATGTCGGATGTTTTGGTTTTTTGGCGGCAATGTCAGATTAATTGGTATTCCGGCGGCGATGTCAGATGTTTGGGTTTTCTGGCGGCAATGTCAAATTATTTGGTTTTCGGGTGGCGATGTCGGATGTTTTAGTTTTCTGGCGGCGTGTCAGATTATTTGGTTTTCTTGCGGCGATGTTGGATGTTTTGGTTTTTTCGCGGCGATGTTGGATGTTTTGGTTTTCTGGTGACGATGTTAGAATATTTGGTTTTCTGGCGGCGATGTTGGATATTTTGGTTTTCTAGCAGCGATGTCAGATTATTTGGTTTTCCGGCGGCGATGTAGGATGTTTTGGTTTTCTAGAGGCGATGTAAGATTTATTGGTTTTTCGGCAGCGATGTTGGATGTTTTGTTTTCCCGGCGGCGACGTCGAATGTTTTGGTTTTCTGGCGGCGATGTCAGATTATTTGGTCTTTCGGCGGCGATGTTGGATGTTTTGGTTTTCCGGCGGCGATGTCAGATGTTTTGGTTTTCTGGCGGCGATGTCAGATGTTTTGGTTTTCCGGCGATGATGTCGGATGTTTTGGTTTTCTGGCGGCGATGTTAGATTATTTGGTTTTTCGAAGGCGATGTTGGATGTTTTGGTCTTCCGGCGTCGATGTCGGATGTTTTGGTGTTCTGGCGACAATGTCAGATTTTTTGGTTTTCCGGTGGCGATGTCGGATGTTTTGGTTTTTTGGCGGCGATGTCTGATTATTTGGTTTTCTAGAGGCGATGTCGGATGTTTTGATTTTCTGGCGGCGTTGTCAGATTATTTGGTTTTCCGACGGTGATGACAGATATTTTGGTTTTCTGGCGGCGATGACAGATATTTTGGTTTTCCGGCGGAGATGTTGGACGTTTTGGTTTTCCGGCGCCGATGTCGGATGTTTTGGTTTTCAGGTGGGAATGTCATATTATTTGGTATTCCGGCGATGATGTCAGATGTTTTGGTTTTCTGGCGACGATGTCAGATTATTTGGTTTTCCGGCAGCGATGTAAGATGTTTTGGTTTTCTAGCGACGATGTCAGATTATTTGGTTTTCCGGCGGCGATGTCAGATGTTTTGGTTTTCTGGCGTCAATATCAGATTATTTGGCTTTCCGGCGGCGATGTTGGATGTTTTGGTTTTCCGGCAGCGATGTCTGATGTTTTTGTTTTCTTGCAGCGATGTCAGATTATTTGGTTTTCCGGCGGCGATGTCCGATTATTTGGCCTTCCGGCAGCGATGTTGGATGTTTTGATTTTCCGGCGACTATGTCGGATACTTTGGTTTTCTGGCGGCGATGTCATTTTATTTTGTTTTTCGGCACCGATGTTTGATGTTTTGGTTTTCTGGCGGCGATGTCAGATTATTTGGTTTTCCGGCCGAGTTGTTCGATGTTTTGGTTTTCCGGAGGCGATGTCGGATGTTTTGGTTTTCTGGCGGCAATGTCAGATTATTTGGTATTCCGGCGGCCATGTCGGATGTTTTGGTTTTCTGGCGGCAATGTCAGATAATTTGGTTTTCTGGCAGCGATGTTGGATGTTTTGGTATTCCGGCGGCGATGTTGGATGTTTTGGTTTTCTGGCGACGATATCAGATTATTTGGTTTTCCGACGGCGATGTCAGATGTTTTGGTTTTCTGGCGACGATGTCAGATTATTTGGTTTTCCGGCGGCGATGTCGGATGTTTTGGTTTCCTGGCGGCGATATCAGATTATTTGGCTTTCCGGCGGCGATGTTGGATGTTTTGGTTTTCCGGCGGCGATGTCGGATGTTTTGGTTTTCTTGCAGCGATGTCAGATTATTTGGTTTTCCGGCGGCGATGTCTGATTATTTGGCCTTCCGGCGGCGATGTTGGATGTTTTGATTTTCCGGCGGCGATGTCGGATGTTTTGGTTTTCTGGCGGCGATGTTGGATGTTTTGGTTTTCTGGCGGCGATGTTAGATTATTTGGTTTTCTGGCGGCGATGTTGGATGTTTTGGTTTTTTAGCGGCTATGTCAAATTATTTGGTTTTCCGGCGGCGATGTAGGATGTTTTGGTTTTCTGGCGGCGATGTTAGATTATTTGGTTTTTCGGCAGCGATGTTGGATGTTTTGGTGTCCCGGCGGCGACGTCGGATGTTTTGGTTTTCTGGCGGCGATGTCAGATTATTTGGTCTTTCGGCGGCGATGTTGGATGTCTTGGTTTTCAGGCGCCGAAGTCAGATGTTTTGGTTTTCTGGCGGCGATGTCAGACGATTTGGTTTTGCAGCGATGATGTCGGATGTTTTGGTTTTCTGGCGGCGATATCAGATTATTTGGCTTTCCGGCAGCGATGTTGGATGTTTTGGTTTTCCGGCAGCGATGTCGAATGTTTTAGTTTTCTAGCAGCGATGTCAGATTATTTGGTTTTCCGGTGGCGATGTTGGATGTTTTGGTTTTCCAACGGCGATGTTAGATGTTTTGGTTTACTGGCGACGATGTCAGATTATTTGGTTTTCTGGCGGCGATGTCGGATGTCTTAGTTTTCTGGCGGCGATATCAGATTATTTGGCTTTCCGACGGCGATGTTGGATGTTTTGGTTTTCCGGCGGCGATGTCGGATGTTTTGGTTTTCTTGCAGCGATGTCAGATTATTTGGTTTTCCGACGGTGATGTCTGATTATTTGGCCTTCCGGCGGCGATGTTGGATGTTTTGATTTTTCGGCGGCGATGTCGGATGTTTTGGTTTTCTGGCGGCGATGTCATTTTATTTTGTTTTTCGGCGCCGATGTTTGATGTTTTGGTTTTCTGGCGGCGATCTCAGATTATTTGGTTTTCCGGCCGAGTTGTTCGATGTTTTGGTTTTCCGGAGGCAATGTCGGATGTTTTGGTTTTCTGGCGGCAATGTCAGATTATTTGGTATTCCGGCGGCGATGTCGGATTTTTTGGTTTTCTGGCGGCAATGTTGGATGTTCTGGTTTTTCTGCGGCGATGTCGGATGTTTTGGTTTTCTAGCGGCGATGTCAGATTATTCGGTTTTCTAGCGGCAATGTTCGATGTTTTGGTTTTTTTGGCGGCGATGTCTGATTATTTGGTTTTCTAGCGGCGATGTCGGATGTTTTGATTTTCTGGCGGCGTTGTCATATTATTTGGTTTTCCGACGGCGATTACAGATGTTTTGGTTTTCTGGCGGCGATGTCAGATTGTTTGGTTTTCCGGCGGAGATGTTGGACGTTTTGGTTTTCCGGCGGCGATGTTGGATGTTTTGGTTTTCTGGCGACGATGTCAGGTTATTTGGTTTTCCAACGACGATGTTAGATGTTTTGGTTTTCTGGCGACGATGTCAGATTATTTGGTTTTCCGGCGGCGATGTCGGATGTCTTGGTTTTCTTGCGGCGATATCAGATTATTTGGCTTTCCGGCGGCGATGTTGGATGTTTTGGTTTTCCGGCAGCGATGTCGGATGTTTTGGTTTTCTTGCAGCGATGTCAGATTATTTGGTTTTCCGGCGGCGATGTCTGATTATTTGGCCTTTCGGCGGCGATGTTGGATGTTTTGATTTTCCGGCGGCGATGTCGGATGTTTTGGTTTTCTGGCGGCGATGTTGGATGTTTTGGTTTTCTGGCAGCGATGTTAGATTATTTGGTTTTCTGGCGGCGATGTTGGATGTTTTGGTTTTTTAGCGGCTACGTCAAATTATTTGGTTTTCCGGCGGCGATGTAGGATGTTTTGGTTTTCTGGCGGCGATGTTAGATTATTTGGTTTTTCGGCAGCGATGTTGGATGTTTTGGTTTCCCGGCGGCGACGTCGAATGTTTTGGTTTTCTGGCGGCGATGTCAGATTATTTGGTCTTTCGGCGGCGATGTTGGATGTCTTGGTTTTCAAGCGCCGAAGTCAGCTGTTTTGGTTTTCTGGCGGCGATGTCAGACGATTTGGTTTTGCAGCGATGATGTCGGATGTTTTGGTTTTCTGGCGGCGATACCAGATTATTTAGCTTTCCGGCAGCGATGTTGGATGTTTTGGTTTTCCGGCAGCAATGTCGAATGTTTTAGTTTTCTAGCAGCGATGTCAGATTATTTGGTTTTCCGGTGGCGATGTTAGATGTTTTGGTTTTCTGGCGACGATGTCAGATTATTTGGTTTTCCGGCGGCGATGTCGGATGTCTTGGTTTTCTTGCGGCGATATCAGATTATTTGGCTTTCCGGCGGCGATGTTGGATGTTTTGGTTTTCCGGCAGCGATGTCGGATGTTTTGGTTTTCTTGCAGCGATGTCAGATTATTTGGTTTTCCGGCGGCGATGTCTGATTATTTGGCCTTTCAGCGGCGATGTTGGATGTTTTGATTTTCCGGCGGCGATGTCGGATGTTTCGGTTTTCTGGCGGCGATGTTAGATTATTTGGTTTTCTGGCGGCGATGTTGGATGTTTTGGTTTTTTAGCGGCTACGTCAAATTATTTGGTTTTCCGGCGGCGATGTAGGATGTTTTGGTTTTCTGGCGGCGATGTTAGATTATTTGGTTTTTCGGCAGCGATGTTGGATGTTTTGGTTTCCCGGCGGCGACGTCGAATGTTTTGGTTTTCTGGCGGCGATGTCAGATTATTTGGTCTTTCGGCGGCGATGTTGGATGTTTTGGTTTTCCGGCGGCGATGTCAGATGTTTTGGTTTTCTGGCGGCGATGTCAGATGTTTTGGTTTTCCGGCGATGATGTCGGATGTTTTGGTTTTCTGGCGGCGATACCAGATTATTTGGCTTTCCGGCAGCGATGTTGGATGTTTTGGTTTTCCGGCAGCGATGTCGAATGTTTTGGTTTTCTAGCAGCGATGTCAGATTATTTGGTTTTCCGGTGGCGATGTTGGATGTTTTGGTTTTCCGCTGGCGATGTCGGATGTTTTGGTTTTCTAGCAGCGATGTCAGATTATTTAGTTTTCGGCAGCGATGTCGGATGTTTTGGTTTCCTGGCGGCGATGTCAAATTATTTGGTTTTCCGGCGGCGTTGTTGGATGTTTTGGTTTTCTGGCGACGATGTCAGATGTTTTGGTTTTTCGGCGACAATGTCAGATTATTTGGTTTCCGGCAGCGATGTTAGATATTTTGGTCTTATGGCAGCGATGTCAAATTATTTGGTTTTCCGGCAGCGATGTCGGATGTTTTTGTTTTCTGGCGTCGATTTCAGATTATTTGGTCTTTCGGCAGCGATGTCAGATTATTTGGTTTTTCGGCAGCGATGTTGGATGTTTTGGTTTTCCGGCGGTGATGTCTGATGTTTTGGTTTTCTTGCAGCGATGTCAGATTATTTGGTTTTCCGGCGGCGATGTCTGATTATTTGGCCTTCCGGCGACGATGTTGGATGTTTTGATTTTCCGGCGGCGATGTCGGATGTTTTGGTTTTCGGGCGGCGATGTCATTTTATTTTGTTTTTCGGCGCCGATGTTTGATGTTTCGGTTTTGTGGCAGCGATGTCAGATTATTTGGTTTTCCGGCCGAGTTTTTCGATGTTTTGGTTTTCCGGAGGCAATGTCAGATGTTTTGGTTTTCTGGCGGCAATGTCAGATTATTTGGTATTCCGGCGGCGATGTCGGATTTTTTGGTTTTCTGGCGGCAATGTCAGATTATTTGGTTTTCTGGCAGCGATGTCGGATGTTTTGGTTTTTCGGCGGCGATGTCGGATGTTTTAGTTTTCTGGCGGCGATGTTAGATTATTTGGTTTTCTTGCGGCGATGTTCGATGTTTTGGTTTTTTTGGCGGCGATGTCTGATTATTTGGTTTTCTAGCGGCGATGTCGGATGTTTTGATTTTCTGGCGGCATTGTCATATTATTTGGTTTTCCGACGACGATTACAGATGTTTTGGTTTTCTGGCGGCGATGTCAGATTGTTTGGTTTTCCGGCGGAGATGTTGGACGTTTTGGTTTTCCGGCGGAGATGTCGGATGTTTTGGTTTTCTGGCGACGATGTCAGGTTATTTGGTTTTCCAACGGCGATGTTAGATGTTTTGGTTTTCTGGCGACGATGTCAGATTATTTGGTTTTCCGGCGGCGATGTCGGATGTCTTGGTTTTCTGGCGGTGATGTCTGATGTTTTGGTTTTCTTGCAGCGATGTCAGATTATTTGGTTTTCCGGCGGCGATGTCTGATTATTTTGGTCTTATGGCAGCGATGTCAGATTATTTGGTTTTTCGGCAGCGATGTTGGATGTTTTGGTTTTCGGGCGGCGATGTCATTTTATTTTGTTTTTCGGCGCCGATGTTTGATGTTTCGGTTTTGTGGCAGCGATGTCAGATTATTTGGTTTTCCGGCCGAGTTTTTCGATGTTTTGGTTTTCCGGAGGCAATGTCAGATGTTTTGGTTTTCTGGCGGCAATGTCAGATTATTTGGTATTCCGGCGGCGATGTCGGATTTTTTGGTTTTCTGGCGGCAATGTCAGATTATTTGGTTTTCTGGCAGCGATGTCAGATGTTTTGGTTTTTCGGCGGCGATGTCGGATGTTTTGGTTTTTTGGCGGCGATGTTAGATTATTTGGTTTTCTTGCGGCGATGTTCGATGTTTTGGTTTTTTTGGCGGCGATGTCTGATTATTTGGTTTTCTAGCGGCGATGTCGGATGTTTTGATTTTCTGGCGGCATTGTCATATTATTTGGTTTTCCGACGACGATTACAGATGTTTTGGTTTTCTGGCGGCGATGTCAGATTGTTTGGTTTTCCGGCGGAGATGTTGGACGTTTTGGTTTTCCGGCGGAGATGTCGGATGTTTTGGTTTTCTGGCGACGATGTCAGGTTATTTGGTTTTCCAACGGCGATGTTAGATGTTTTGGTTTTCTGGCGACGATGTCAGATTATTTGGTTTTCCGGCGGCGATGTCGGATGTCTTGGTTTTCTGGCGGCGATATCAGATTATTTGGCTTTCCGACGGCGATGTTGGATGTTTTGGTTTTCCGGCGGCGATGTCGGATGTTTTGGTTTTCTTGCAGCGATGTCAAATTATTTGGTTTTCCGACGGTGATGTCTGATTATTTGGCCTTCCGGCGGCGATGTTGGATGTTTTGATTTTCCGGCGGCGATGTCGGATGTTTTGGTTTTCTGGCGGCGATGTCATTTTATTTTGTTTTTCGGCGCCGATGTTTGATGTTTTGGTTTTCTGGCGGCGATGTCAGATTATTTGGTTTTCCGGGCGAGTTGTTCGATGTTTTGGTTTTCCCGAGGCAATGTCAGATGTTTTGGTTTTCTGGCGGCAATGTCAGATTATTTGGTATTCCGGCGGCGATGTCGGATTTTTTGGTTTTCTGGCGGCAATGTCAGATTATTTGGTTTTCCGGCAGCGATGTTGGATGTTTTGGTTTTTCGGCGGCGATGTCGGATGTTTTGGTTTTCTGGCGGCGATGTCAGATTATTTGGTTTTCTAGCGGCAATGTTCGATGTTTTGGTTTTTTTGGCGGCGATGTCTGATTATTTGGTTTTATAGCGGCGATGTCGGATGTTTTGATTTTCTGGCGGCGTTGTCATATTATTTGGTTTTCCGACGACGATTACAGATGTTTTGGTTTTCTGGCGGCGATGTCAGATTGTTTGGTTTTCCGGCGGAGATGTTGGACGTTTTGGTTTTCCGGCGGCGATGTTGGATGTTTTGGTTTTCTGGCGACGATGTCAGGTTATTTGGTTTTCCAACGGCGATGTTAGATGTTTTGGTTTTCTGGCGACGATGTCAGATTATTTGGTTTTCCGGCGGCGATGTCGGATGTCTTGGTTTTCTTGCGGCGATATCAGATTATTTGGCTTTCCGGCGGCGATGTTGGATGTTTTGGTTTTCCAGCGGCGATGTCGGATGTTTTGGTTTTCTTGCAGCGATGTCAGATTATTTGGTTTTCCGGCGGCGATGTCTGATTATTTGGCCTTCCGGCGGCGATGTTGGATGTTTTGATTTTCCGGCGGCGATGTCGGATGTTTTGGTTTTCTGGCGGCGATGTTGGATGTTTTGGTTTTCTGGCAGCGATGTTAGATTATTTGGTTTTCTGGCGCCGATGTTGGATGTTTTGGTTTTTTAGCGGCTATGTCAAATTATTTGGTTTTCCGGCGGCGATGTAGGATGTTTTGGTTTTCTGGCGGCGATGTTGGATTATTTGGTTTTTCGGCAGCGATGTTGGATGTTTTGGTTTCCCGGCGGCGACGTCGAATGTTTTGGTTTTCTGGCGGCGATGTCAGATTCTTTGGTCTTTCGGCGGCGATGTTGGATGTCTTAGTTTTCAGGCGCCGAAGTCAGCTGTTTTGGTTTTTTGGCGGCGATGTCAGACGATTTGGTTTTGCAGCGATGATGTCGGATGTTTTGGTTTTCTGGCGGCGATATCAGATATTTGGCTTTTCGGCAGCGATGTCAAATTATTTGGTTTTCCGGCAGCGATGTCGGATGTTTTTGTTTTCTGGTGGCGATTTCAGATTATTTGGTTTTCCGGCGGCGATGTCGGATGTTTTGGTTTTTTGGCGGCGATATAAGATTATTTGGTTTTCCGGCAGCGATGTTGGATGTTTTGGTTTTTTGGCGGCGATGTCGGATGTTTTGGTTTTCTTGCAGCGATGTCAGATTATTTGGTTTTCCGGCGACGATGTTGGATGTTTTGGTTTTCTGGCGACGATGTCGGATGTTTTGGTTTTCTTGCGGCGATACCAGATTATTTGGTTTTCCAGCAACGATGACGGATGTTTTGGTTTTCTGGCGGCGATGTCGGATTATTTGGTTTTCCGGCGGTGATGTTAGATTATTTGGTTTTCCGGCGGCGATGTCGGATGTTTTGGTTTTCTGGCGGCGATGTCAGATTATTTGGTTTTCCAGCAACGATGACGGATGTTTTGGTTTTCTGCCGGCGATGTCAGATTATTTGGTTTTCCGGCGGAGTTGTTGGATGTTTTGGTTTTCCGGCGGCTATGTCGGATTATTTGGTTTTCTGGCGGCAATGTTAGATTATTTGGTATTCCGGCGGCGATGTCAGATGTTTTTGTTTTCTGGCGGCGATATCAGATTATTTGGTTTTCTGGCAGCGATGTCAAATGTTTTGGTTTTCTGGGGGCGATGTCAGATTATTTGGTTTTCCGGCGACAATTTCAGATGTTTTGGTTTTCTGGCGGCGATGTCAGATTATTTGGTTTTCTAGCGGCGATGTTGGATGTTGTGGTTTTCCGGCGGCGATGTCAGATGTTTTGGTTTTCTGGAGGCAATGTCAGATTACTTGGTTTTCTGGCAGCATTGTGAAATTTTTTTGGTTTTCCGGCGGCGATGTCAGATGTTTTGGTTTTCTGGCGGCGATGTCATTTTATTTTTTTTTTCGGCGCCTATGTTGGATGTTTTGGTTTTCTGGCGGCGATATCAGATTATTTGGTTTTTCGGCGGAGTTGTTCGATGTTTTGGTTTTCCGGAGGCGATGTCGGATGTCTTGGTTTTCTGGCGGAAATGTCAGATTATTTGGTATTCCGGCGGCGATGTCGGATGTTTTGGTTTTCTGGCGGCGTGTCAGATTATTTGTTTTTCTTGCGGCAATGTTGGATGTTTTGGTTTTTTTCGCGGCAACTTTGGATGTTTTGGTTTTCTGGCGGCGATGTTAGATTATTTGGTTTTCTGGCGGCGATGTTGGATGTTTTGGTTTTCTAGCGGCGATGTCAGATTATTTGGTTTTTCGGCTGCGATGTAGGATGTTTTGGTTTTATAGCGGCGATGTTAGATTTATTGGTTTTTCGGCAACAATGTTGGATGTTTTGGTTTTCTGGCGGCGATGTTAGATTATTTGGTTTTCTGGCGGCGATGTCAGATTATTTGGTCTTTCAGCGGCGATGTTGGATGTTTTGGTTTTTTGGCGGCGATGTCTGATTATTTGGTTTTCCAACGGCGATGTCAGATGTTTTGGTTTTCTGGCTTCGATATCAGATTATTTGGCTTTCTGGCGGCGATGTTGGATGTTTTGGTTTTCCGGCAGCGATGTCTGATGTTTTGGTTTTCTGGCGACGATGTCATATTATTTGGTTTTCCGACGGCGATGTCAGATGTTTTGGTTTTCTGGCGACAATGTCAGATTATTTGGTTTTCCGGCGGCGATGTCAGATGTTTTGGTTTTCTGGCGTCGATATCAGATTATTTGGCTTTCCGGCGGCGATGTTGGATGTTTTGGTTTTTCGGCAGCGATGTTTGATGTTTTGGTTTTCTTGCAGCGATGTCAGATTATTTGGTTTTTCGGCGGCGATGTCCGATTATTTGGCCTTCCGGCGGCGATGTTGGATGTTTTGATTTTCCGGCGGCGATGTCGGATGTTTTGGTTTTCTGGCGGCGATGTCATTTTATTTTGTTTTTCGGCGCCGACGTTTGATGTTTTGGTTTTTTGGCGGCGATGTCAGATTATTTGGTTTTTCGGCCGAGTTGTTCGATGTTTTGGTTTTCCGGAGGCGATGTCGGATGTTTTGGTATTCCGGCGGCGATGTCGGATGTTTTAGTTTTCTGGCGGCAATGTCAGATTATTTGGTTTTCCGGCAGCGATGTTGGATGTTTTGATATTCCGGCGGCGATGTCGGATGTTTTGGTTTTCTGGCGACGATGTCAGATTATTTGGTTTTCTTGCGGCGATGTTGGATGTTTTTGTTTTTTGGCGGCGATGTCTGATTATTTGGTTTTCTAGCGGCGATGTCGGATGTTTTGGTTTTCTGGCTACGATGTCATATTATTTGATTTTCCGGCAGCGATGTCAGATGTTTCGGTTTTCCGGCAGCGACGTTGGATGTTTTGGTTTTCGGGCGGCGATGTCAGATATTTTGGTTTTCTGGCGGCAATGTCAGATTATTTGGTTTTCCGGCAGCGATGTTGGATGTTTTGGTTTTCCTGCGGCGATGTCGGATGTTTTGGTTTTCTGGCGGCAATGTCAGATTATTTGGTATTCCGGCGGTGATGTCAGATGTTTTGGTTTTCTGGCGGCAATGTCGGATTATTTGGTTTTCCGGCAGCGATGTTGGATATTTTGGTATTCCGGCGGCGATGTCGGATGTTTTGGTTTTCTGGCGACGATGTCAGATTATTTGGTTTTCCGACGGCGATGTCAGATGTTTTGGTTTTCTGGCGACGATGTCAGATTATTTGGTTTTCCGGCGGCGATGTTGGATGTTTTGGTTTTCTGGCGGAGATATCAGATTATTTGGCTTTCCGGCGGCGATGTTGGATGTTTTGGTTTTCCGGCGGCGATGTCTGATGTTTTGGTTTTCTTGCAGCGATGTCAGATTATTTGGTTTTCCGGCGGCGATGTCCGATTATTCGGCCTTCCGGCGGCGATGTTGGATGTTTTGATTTTCCGGCGGCGATGTCGGATGTTTCGGTTTTTTGGCGGCGATGTCATTTTATTTTATTTTTCGGCGCCGATGTTCGATGTTTTGGTTTTCTGGCGGCGATGTCAGATTATTTAGTTTTCCGGCCGAGTTGTTCGATGTTTTGGTTTTCCGGAGGCGATGTCAGATGTTTTGGTTTTCTGGCGGCAATGTCAGATTATTTGGTATTCCGACGGCGATGTCGGATGTTTTAGTTTTCTGGCGGCAATGTCAGATTATTTGGTTTTCCGGCAGCGATGTTGGATGTTTTGGTTTTTTGGCGGCGATGTCGGATGTTTTGGTTTTCTGGCGGCGATTTCAGATTATTTGGTTTTCTTGCGGCGATGTTGGATGTTTTGGTCTTTTGCCGGCGATGTCTGATTATTTGGTTTTCTAGCGGCGATGTCGGTTGTTTTGGTTTTCTGACGACGGTGTCATATTATTTGATTTTCCGGCAACGATGTCAGATGTTTTGGTTTTCCGGCGGCGACGTTGGATGTTTTGGTTTTCGGGCGGCGATGTCGGATTTTTTGGTTTTCTGGCGGTGAAGTCAGATTATTTGGTTTTCTTGCGGCGATGTTGGATGTTTTGGTTTTTTTCGCGGCGATGTTGGATGTTTTTGTTTTCTGGCGGCGATGTTAGATTATTTGGTTTTCTGGCGGCGATGTCAGATTATTTGGTTTTCCTGCGGCGATGTCGGATGTTTTGGTTTTCTGGCGGCGATGATAGATTTTTTGGGTTTTCGAAGGCGATGTCGGATGTTTTGGTTTTCTAGCAGCGATGTCAGATTATTTGGTTTTCCGGCGGCGATGTAGGATGTTTTGGTTTTCTAGCGGCGATGTTAGATTTATTGGTTTTTCGGCAGCGATGTTGGATGTTTTGGTTTCCCGGCGGCGATGTCGGATGTTTTGGTTTTCTGGCGGCGATGTCAGATTATTTGGTCTTTCAGCGGCGATGTTGGATGTTTTGGTTTTTTGGCGGCGATGTCTGATTATTTGGTTTTCCAACGGCGATGTCAGATGTTTTGGTTTTCTGGCTTCGATATCAGATTATTTGGCTTTCTGGCGGCGATGTTGGATGTTTTGGTTTTCCGGCAGCGATGTCTGATGTTTTGGTTTTCTGGCGACGATGTCATATTATTTGGTTTTCCGACGGCGATGTCAGATGTTTTGGTTTTCTGGCGACAATGTCAGATTATTTGGTTTTCCGGCGGCGATGTCAGATGTTTTGGTTTTCTGGCGTCGATATCAGATTATTTGGCTTTCCGGCGGCGATGTTGGATGTTTTGGTTTTTCGGCAGCGATGTTTGATGTTTTGGTTTTCTTGCAGCGATGTCAGATTATTTGGTTTTTCGGCGGCGATGTCCGATTATTTGGCCTTCCGGCGGCGATGTTGGATGTTTTGATTTTCCGGCGGCGATGTCGGATGTTTTGGTTTTCTGGCGGCGATGTCATTTTATTTTGTTTTTCGGCGCCGACGTTTGATGTTTTGGTTTTTTGGCGGCGATGTCAGATTATTTGGTTTTTCGGCCGAGTTGTTCGATGTTTTGGTTTTCCGGAGGCGATGTCGGATGTTTTGGTATTCCGGCGGCGATGTCGGATGTTTTAGTTTTCTGGCGGCAATGTCAGATTATTTGGTTTTCCGGCAGCGATGTTGGATGTTTTGATATTCCGGCGGCGATGTCGGATGTTTTGGTTTTCTGGCGACGATGTCAGATTATTTGGTTTTCTTGCGGCGATGTTGGATGTTTTTGTTTTTTGGCGGCGATGTCTGATTATTTGGTTTTCTAGCGGCGATGTCGGATGTTTTGGTTTTCTGGCGACGATGTCATATTATTTGATTTTCCGGCAGCGATGTCAGATGTTTCGGTTTTCCGGCAGCGACGTTGGATGTTTTGGTTTTCGGGCGGCGATGTCTGATATTTTGGTTTTCTGGCGGCAATGTCAGATTATTTGGTTTTCCGGCAGCGATGTTGGATGTTTTGGTTTTCCTGCGGCGATGTCGGATGTTTTGGTTTTCTGGCGGCAATGTCAGATTATTTGGTATTCCGGCGGTGATGTCAGATGTTTTGGTTTTCTGGCGGCAATGTCGGATTATTTGGTTTTCCGGCAGCGATGTTGGATATTTTGGTATTCCGGCGGCGATGTCGGATGTTTTGGTTTTCTGGCGACGATGTCAGATTATTTGGTTTTCCGACGGCGATGTCAGATGTTTTGGTTTTCTGGCGACGATGTCAGATTATTTGGTTTTCCGGCGGCGATGTTGGATGTTTTGGTTTTCTGGCGGAGATATCAGATTATTTGGCTTTCCGGCGGCGATGTTGGATGTTTTGGTTTTCCGGCGGCGATGTCTGATGTTTTGGTTTTCTTGCAGCGATGTCAGATTATTTGGTTTTCCGGCGGCGATGTCCGATTATTCGGCCTTCCGGCGGCGATGTTGGATGTTTTGATTTTCCGGCGGCGATGTCAGATGTTTCGGTTTTTTGGCGGCGATGTCATTTTATTTTATTTTTCGGCGCCGATGTTCGATGTTTTGGTTTTCTGGCGGCGATGTCAGATTATTTAGTTTTCCGGCCGAGTTGTTCGATGTTTTGGTTTTCCGGAGGCGATGTCAGATGTTTTGGTTTTCTGGCGGCAATGTCAGATTATTTGGTATTCCGACGGCGATGTCGGATGTTTTAGTTTTCTGGCGGCAATGTCAGATTATTTGGTTTTCCGGCAGCGATGTTGGATGTTTTGGTTTTTTGGCGGCGATGTCGGATGTTTTGGTTTTCTGGCGGCGATTTCAGATTATTTGGTTTTCTTGCGGCGATGTTGGATGTTTTGGTCTTTTGCCGGCGATGTCTGATTATTTGGTTTTCTAGCGGCGATGTCGGTTGTTTTGGTTTTCTGACGACGGTGTCATATTATTTGATTTTCCGGCAACGATGTCAGATGTTTTGGTTTTCCGGCGGCGACGTTGGATGTTTTGGTTTTCGGGCGGCGATGTCGGATTTTTTGGTTTTCTGGCGGTGAAGTCAGATTATTTGGTTTTCTTGCGGCGATGTTGGATGTTTTGGTTTTTTTCGCGGCGATGTTGGATGTTTTTGTTTTCTGGCGGCGATGTTAGATTATTTGGTTTTCTGGCGGCGATGTCAGATTATTTGGTTTTCCTGCAGCGATGTCGGATGTTTTGGTTTTCTGGCGGCGATGATAGATTTTTTGGGTTTTCGAAGGCGATGTCGGATGTTTTGGTTTTCTAGCAGCGATGTCAGATTATTTGGTTTTCCGGCGGCGATGTAGGATGTTTTGGTTTTCTAGCGGCGATGTTAGATTTATTGGTTTTTCGGCAGCGATGTTGGATGTTTTGGTTTCCCGGCGGCGATGTCGGATGTTTTGGTTTTCTTGCAGCGATGTCAGATTATTTGGTTTTTCGGCGGCGATGTCCGATTATTTGGCCTTACGGCGGCGATGTTGGATGTTTTGGTTTTCTGGCGGCGATGTCATTTTATTTTGTTTTTCGGCGCCGATGTTTGATGTCTTGGTTTTCTGGCGGCGATATCAGATTATTTGGCTTTCCGACGGCGATGTTGGATGTTTTGGTTTTCCGGCGGCGATGTCGGATGTTTTGGTTTTCTTGCAGCGATGTCAAATTATTTGGTTTTCCGACGGTGATGTCTGATTATTTGGCCTTCCGGCGGCGATGTTGGATGTTTTGATTTTCCGGCGGCGATGTCGGATGTTTTGGTTTTCTGGCGGCGATGTCATTTTATTTTGTTTTTCGGCGCCGATGTTTGATGTTTTGGTTTTCTGGCGGCGATGTCAGATTATTTGGTTTTCCGGGCGAGTTGTTCGATGTTTTGGTTTTCCCGAGGCAATGTCAGATGTTTTGGTTTTCTGGCGGCAATGTCAGATTATTTGGTATTCCGGCGGCGATGTCAGATTTTTTGGTTTTCTGGCGGCAATGTCAGATTATTTGGTTTTCCGGCAGCGATGTTGGATGTTTTGGTTTTTCGGCGGCGATGTCGGATGTTTTGGTTTTCTGGCGGCGATGTCAGATTATTTGGTTTTCTAGCGGCAATGTTCGATGTTTTGGTTTTTTTGGCGGCGATGTCTGATTATTTGGTTTTATAGCGGCGATGTCGGATGTTTTGATTTTCTGGCGGCGTTGTCATATTATTTGGTTTTCCGACGACGATTACAGATGTTTTGGTTTTCTGGCGGCGATGTCAGATTGTTTGGTTTTCCGGCGGAGATGTTGGACGTTTTGGTTTTCCGGCGGCGATGTTGGATGTTTTGGTTTTCTGGCGACGATGTCAGGTTATTTGGTTTTCCAACGGCGATGTTAGATGTTTTGGTTTTCTGGCGACGATGTCAGATTATTTGGTTTTCCGGCGGCGATGTCGGATGTCTTGGTTTTCTTGCGGCGATATCAGATTATTTGGCTTTCCGGCGGCGATGTTGGATGTTTTGGTTTTCCAGCGGCGATGTCGGATGTTTTGGTTTTCTTGCAGCGATGTCAGATTATTTGGTTTTCCGGCGGCGATGTCTGATTATTTGGCCTTCCGGCGGCGATGTTGGATGTTTTGATTTTCCGGCGGCGATGTCGGATGTTTTGGTTTTCTGGCGGCGATGTTGGATGTTTTGGTTTTCTGGCAGCGATGTTAGATTATTTGGTTTTCTGGCGCCGATGTTGGATGTTTTGGTTTTTTAGCGGCTATGTCAAATTATTTGGTTTTCCGGCGGCGATGTAGGATGTTTTGGTTTTCTGGCGGCGATGTTGGATTATTTGGTTTTTCGGCAGCGATGTTGGATGTTTTGGTTTCCCGGCGGCGACGTCGAATGTTTTGGTTTTCTGGCGGCGATGTCAGATTCTTTGGTCTTTCGGCGGCGATGTTGGATGTCTTAGTTTTCAGGCGCCGAAGTCAGCTGTTTTGGTTTTTTGGCGGCGATGTCAGACGATTTGGTTTTGCAGCGATGATGTCGGATGTTTTGGTTTTCTGGCGGCGATATCAGATATTTGGCTTTTCGGCAGCGATGTTGGATGTTTTGGTTTTCCGGCAGCGATGTCGAATGTTTTAGTTTTCTAGCAGCGATGTCAGATTATTTGGTTTTCCGGTGGCGATGTTGGATGTTTTGGTTTTCCGCTGGCGATGTCGGATGTTTTGGTTTTCTAGCAGCGATGTCAGATTATTTAGTTTTCGGCAGCGATGTCGGATGTTTTGGTTTCCTGGCGGCGATGTCAAATTATTTGGTTTTCCGGCGGCGTTGTTGGATGTTTTGGTTTTCTGGCGGCGATGTCAGATGTTTTGGTTTTTCGGCGGCAATGTCAGATTATTTGGTTTCCGGCGGCGATGTTAGATATTTTGGTTTTATGGCAGCGATGTCAAATTATTTGGTTTTCCGGCAGCGATGTCGGATGTTTTTGTTTTCTGGTGGCGATTTCAGATTATTTGGTTTTCCGGCGGCGATGTCGGATGTTTTGGTTTTTTGGCGGCGATATAAGATTATTTGGTTTTCCGGCAGCGATGTTGGATGTTTTGGTTTTTTGGCGGCGATGTCGGATGTTTTGGTTTTCTTGCAGCGATGTCAGATTATTTGGTTTTCCGGCGACGATGTTGGATGTTTTGGTTTTCTGGCGACGATGTCGGATGTTTTGGTTTTCTTGCGGCGATGCCAGATTATTTGGTTTTCCAGCAACGATGACGGATGTTTTGGTTTTCTGGCGGCGATGTCGGATTATTTGGTTTTCCGGCGGTGATGTTAGATTATTTGGTTTTCCGGCGGCGATGTCGGATGTTTTGGTTTTCTGGCGGCGATGTCAGATTATTTGGTTTTCCAGCAACGATGACGGATGTTTTGGTTTTCTGCCGGCGATGTCAGATTATTTGGTTTTCCGGCGGAGTTGTTGGATGTTTTGGTTTTCCGGCGGCTATGTCGGATTATTTGGTTTTCTGGCGGCAATGTTAGATTATTTGGTATTCCGGCGGCGATGTCAGATGTTTTTGTTTTCTGGCGGCGATATCAGATTATTTGGTTTTCTGGCAGCGATGTCAAATGTTTTGGTTTTCTGGGGGCGATGTCAGATTATTTGGTTTTCCGGCGACAATTTCAGATGTTTTGGTTTTCTGGCGGCGATGTCAGATTATTTGGTTTTCTAGCGGCGATGTTGGATGTTGTGGTTTTCCGGCGGCGATGTCAGATGTTTTGGTTTTCTGGAGGCAATGTCAGATTACTTGGTTTTCTGGCAGCATTGTGAAATTTTTTTGGTTTTCCGGCGGCGATGTCAGATGTTTTGGTTTTCTGGCGGCGATGTCGTTTTATTTTTTTTTCGGCGCCTATGTTGGATGTTTTGGTTTTCTGGCGGCGATATCAGATTATTTGGTTTTTCGGCGGAGTTGTTCGATGTTTTGGTTTTCCGGAGGCGATGTCGGATGTCTTGGTTTTCTGGCGGCAATGTCAGATTATTTGGTATTCCGGCGGCGATGTCGGATGTTTTGGTTTTCTGGCGGCGTGTCAGATTATTTGTTTTTCTTGCGGCGATGTTGGATGTTTTGGTTTTTTTCGCGGCAACTTTGGATGTTTTGGTTTTCTGGCGGCGATGTTAGATTATTTGGTTTTCTGGCGGCGATGTTGGATGTTTTGGTTTTCTAGCGGCGATGTCAGATTATTTGGTTTTTCGGCTGCGATGTAGGATGTTTTGGTTTTATAGCGGCGATGTTAGATTTATTGGTTTTTCGGCAACAATGTTGGATGTTTTGGTTTTCTGGCGGCGATGTTAGATTATTTGGTTTTCTGGCGGCGATGTCAGATTATTTGGTCTTTCAGCGGCGATGTTGGATGTTTTGGTTTTTTGGCGGCGATGTCTGATTATTTGGTTTTCCAACGGCGATGTCAGATGTTTTGGTTTTCTGGCTTCGATATCAGATTATTTGGCTTTCTGGCGGCGATGTTGGATGTTTTGGTTTTCCGGCAGCGATGTCTGATGTTTTGGTTTTCTGGCGACGATGTCATATTATTTGGTTTTCCGACGGCGATGTCAGATGTTTTGGTTTTCTGGCGACAATGTCAGATTATTTGGTTTTCCGGCGGCGATGTCAGATGTTTTGGTTTTCTGGCGTCGATATCAGATTATTTGGCTTTCCGGCGGCGATGTTGGATGTTTTGGTTTTTCGGCAGCGATGTTTGATGTTTTGGTTTTCTTGCAGCGATGTCAGATTATTTGGTTTTTCGGCGGCGATGTCCGATTATTTGGCCTTCCGGCGGCGATGTTGGATGTTTTGATTTTCCGGCGGCGATGTCAGATGTTTTGGTTTTCTGGCGGCGATGTCATTTTATTTTGTTTTTCGGCGCCGACGTTTGATGTTTTGGTTTTTTGGCGGCGATGTCAGATTATTTGGTTTTTCGGCCGAGTTGTTCGATGTTTTGGTTTTCCGGAGGCGATGTCGGATGTTTTGGTATTCCGGCGGCGATGTCGGATGTTTTAGTTTTCTGGCGGCAATGTCAGATTATTTGGTTTTCCGGCAGCGATGTTGGATGTTTTGATATTCCAGCGGCGATGTCGGATGTTTTGGTTTTCTGGCGACGATGTCAGATTATTTGGTTTTCTTGCGGCGATGTTGGATGTTTTTGTTTTTTGGCGGCGATGTCTGATTATTTGGTTTTCTAGCGGCGATGTCGGATGTTTTGGTTTTCTGGCGACGATGTCATATTATTTGATTTTCCGGCAGCGATGTCAGATGTTTCGGTTTTCCGGCAGCGACGTTGGATGTTTTGGTTTTCGGGCGGCGATGTCAGATATTTTGGTTTTCTGGCGGCAATGTCAGATTATTTGGTTTTCCGGCAGCGATGTTGGATGTTTTGGTTTTCCTGCGGCGATGTCGGATGTTTTGGTTTTCTGGCGGCAATGTCAGATTATTTGGTATTCCGGCGGTGATGTCAGATGTTTTGGTTTTCTGGCGGCAATGTCGGATTATTTGGTTTTCCGGCAGCGATGTTGGATATTTTGGTATTCCGGCGGCGATGTCGGATGTTTTGGTTTTCTGGCGACGATGTCAGATTATTTGGTTTTCCGACGGCGATGTCAGATGTTTTGGTTTTCTGGCGACGATGTCAGATTATTTGGTTTTCCGGCGGCGATGTTGGATGTTTTGGTTTTCTGGCGGCGATATCAGATTATTTGGCTTTCCGGCGGCGATGTTGGATGTTTTCGTTTTCCGGCGGCGATGTCTGATGTTTTGGTTTTCTTGCAGCGATGTCAGATTATTTGGTTTTCCGGCGGCGATGTCCGATTATTCGGCCTTCCGGCGGCGATGTTGGATGTTTTGATTTTCCGGCGGCGATGTCGGATGTTTTGGTTTTTTGGCGGCGATGTCATTTTATTTTATTTTTCGGCGCCGATGTTCGATGTTTTGGTTTTCTGGCGGCGATGTCAGATTATTTAGTTTTCCGGCCGAGTTGTTCGATGTTTTGGTTTTCCGGAGGCGATGTCAGATGTTTTGGTTTTCTGGCGGCAATGTCAGATTATTTGGTATTCCGACGGCGATGTCGGATGTTTTGGTTTTCTGGCGGCAATGTCAGATTATTTGGTTTTCCGGCAGCGATGTTGGATGTTTTGGTTTTTTGGCGGCGATGTCGGATGTTTTGGTTTTCTGGCGGCGATTTCAGATTATTTGGTTTTCTTGCGGCGATGTTGGATGTTTTGGTCTTTTGCCGGCGATGTCTGATTATTTGGTTTTCTAGCGGCGATGTCGGTTGTTTTGGTTTTCTGACGACGGTGTCATATTATTTGATTTTCCGGCAACGATGTCAGATGTTTTGGTTTTCCGGCGGCGACGTTGGATGTTTTGGTTTTCGGGCGGCGATGTCGGATTTTTTGGTTTTCTGGCGGTGAAGTCAAATTATTTGGTTTTCTTGCGGCGATGTTGGATGTTTTGGTTTTTTTCGCGGCGATGTTGGATGTTTTTGTTTTCTGGCGGCGATGTTAGATTATTTGGTTTTCTGGCGGCGATGTCAGATTATTTGGTTTTCCTGCGGCGATGTCGGATGTTTTGGTTTTCTGGCGGCGATGATAGATTTTTTGGGTTTTCGAAGGTGATGTCGGATGTTTTGGTTTTCTAGCAGCGATGTCAGATTATTTGGTTTTCCGGCGGCGATGTAGGATGTTTTGGTTTTCTAGCGGCGATGTTAGATTTATTGGTTTTTCGGCAGCGATGTTGGATGTTTTGGTTTCCCGGCGGCGATGTCGGATGTTTTGGTTTTCTTGCAGCGATGTCAGATTATTTGGTTTTTCGGCGGCGATGTCCGATTATTTGTCCTTACGGCGGCGATGTTGGATGTTTTGGTTTTCTGGCGGCGATGTCATTTTATTTTGTTTTTCGGCGCCGATGTTTGATGTTTTGGTTTTCTGGCGGCGATGTCAGATTATTTGGTTTTCCGGCCGAGTTGTTCGATGTTTTGGTTTTCCAGAGGCGATGTCAGATGTTTTGGTTTTCTGGCGGCAATGTCAGATTATTTGGTATTCCGGCGGCGATGTCGGATGTTTTGGTTTTCTTGCGGCAATGTCAGATTATTTGGTTTTCCGGCAGCGATGTTGGATGTTTTGGTTTTCCGGCGGCGATGTCGGATGTTTTGGTTTTCTGGCGGCGATGTTAGATAATTTGGTTTTCTTGCGGCGATGTTGGATGTTTTGGTTTTTTTCGCGGCGATGTTGGATGTTTTGGTTTTCTGGCGGCGATATTAGATTATTTGGTTTTCTGGCGGTGATGTTGGATGTTTTGGTTTTCTAGCGGCGATGTCAGATTATTTGGTTTTCCGGCGGCGATGTAGGATGTTTTGGTTTTCTGGCGGCGATGTTAGATTATTTGGTTTTTCGGCAGCGATGTTGGATGTTTTGGTTTCCCGACGGCGATGTCGGATGTTTGGGTTTTTTGGCGGCGATGTCAGATTATTTGGTCTTTCGGCGGCGATGTTGGATGTTTTGGTTTTCCGGCGGCGATGTCGGATGTTTTGGTTTTCTTGCGGCGATGCCAGATTATTTGGTTTTCCAGCAACGATGACGGATGTTTTGGTTTTCTGGCGGCGATGTCGGATTATTTGGTTTTCCGGCGGTGATGTTAGATTATTTGGTTTTCCGGCGGCGATGTCGGATGTTTTGGTTTTCTGGCGGCGATGTCAGATTATTTGGTTTTCCAGCAACGATGATGGATGTTTTGGTTTTCTGCCGGCGATGTCAGATTATTTGGTTTTCCGGCGGAGTTGTTGGATGTTTTGGTTTTCCGGCGGCTATGTCGGATTATTTGGTTTTCTGGCGGCAATGTTAGATTATTTGGTATTCCGGCGGCGATGTCAGATGTTTTGGTTTTCTGGCGGCGATGTCAGATTATTTGGTTTTCTGGCAGCGATTGTAACACCCTTCTAAACCCCACAATAATATATGCATAATCAGAGTAAAAGTTAACATGCATCCATAAAAGGGCGTCACACAAAACTTGCACCACATTAAAACAATCTGTCATGCTCATAAACACTTTTCCACTTAGCAGCGGATTCATTAATGAAAATCCTTTAAAAGAAACATTTACTTTCATCATATAAAATCAACATCTCTAGGCACTAAGGCCAACATCTCATTATCTCAATTATTCCAAATATGAAAACATAACTTAGGTTACATAATGTAATCCTAAAACATAAGCAATCGATCCCCGTGTTACACTACCAGAGCATGACTCGACCCATAAATGATTACTAAACCGCTACACACGTAGCAACCTCGAACTACAAGCAGAACTTCATAAAGGCCTCCAACAACCTAATCTGCAATGCCTCATAGAGCATTATAAAACAGCAGAAGGGTGAGAAATATTACCATAATAATCAAAGCATAAAATCATGTATATATAGGTATCATATAATTAACTCCCTATTTCTCACCACAATTCAACTCATAGTCATTTACATCATCACTTACATATATATATATATACAACATGAATATTCACCAAGCATTTTACATCATGCATACATCCACAATTCCACAATCTTAACATTCACATGTAAGCATCTCTTCATGCACGCTTCATAAGTATTCAACAAACATCTCATTCACACGCATACTCTCACAATTTCACAATCTCATCATTCACACATAAGCATCTCTTCATGCATATGTCATATATTAATGTGACTCAACAACTCAATGCAACTCATGCAATGCGGTACCGACTCTCGTTATCTTTTTTCGGTTTTTACATTAAACCGGGTCCACTCTTCTAGACCGATAACCCGTTATCTTTTTTCGGTTTTTACATTAAACCGGGTCCACTCTTCTAGACCGATAACCACAAAGGCCCGTCCTCTAAGCCTTCAAACCCACTCTTCTAGGTTTGGGACAAGCCACTAGTTTCCACGAAACTAACAGACATTGCCTCTTGACTAAATGATGCATGTACAATCAACCACAACAAATGCACTTAAGACCGATATCTTAATCTCATGCATTCAAATAATTCATCTCTTCAAGAATTACATTATGATTGCACACACAACATATTCACATAACATTCATCGATGTATTCATAATTCAACACTATCACCACATTATCACTCACAATGCACACATATCCACGATATGTTCTCATGCATTCTTCACAGTTATCAAACAATGCACACATATCCACGATATGTTCTCATGCATTAATCACATTTAATCTCATACATACAATATGCATTTACAATATATATCAAGCAATGCACACATGTCCACGACATGTTCTCATGCATTCCATTCATACCACCGTATACAAACAATATACATTCAAAATTCAATATCATCACCATATTATCAACAATGCACACATATCCACAATATGTTCTCATGCATTCTCAAGTAATTCATCATACAAGAATTTCATCATGCTTACACGCATAGCATATTTACCACACTATGCACATATATTCATAATACATTCTCATGCATTATTCTCTTACAATCACAATTCAATACAACATCATATTTATCAAACGATGCACGCATATCCATCAATATGCTCTCATGCATTCCTCATGTATCTTAACATACAACCGCATATAAACAATATACATCCACAATACATTTTGTGTAGCATGTTTATTATTCATCTCATGCCATTTCATTCAAGGTATACACGTCACAATACCAATAATACAATTATAAGCTATGCACACATATGTCCGCAATGTTCTCATGTATTTTAACTGATTACAATTAACATTCATATCACAACTCTAGGATTCACGCCCGAAGGCTACCCACAGCACATGTTATCACAATAGACCATATACTATAACATATCACATGAACATCAATCTATGTGAAATCACCAAACCATCACCATCAAGAAATCACAGCAAAGAAAAAATGCTGTCAAATTCGCCCACATTCGCCTGGTGAGTCCCCGCAGCGAACCTTCGCTGGACCTTCGCCTGGCGAACCCTCTCAGCGAACACTCGCTAGGCCTTCGCCTGGCGAGACTCCCTAGCGAGCCAAAGTCAGTAGCTGCTGACTTCGTTCGCCACCATTCGCCAGCACCTTCGCTGGGCGAACCTTCGCTAACCAACCTTCGCTAACCAACCTTCGCCTGGCGAACTCGCCAGCGAAGTCCACTGGGACTAAATTCATAATTATTAGCCAGCATTCGCTAGGCTTCGCCTGGCGAAGCTTCGCTTCCGCTCGCCTGGCGAGAGCCAGCGAACCTGCGCAGAACAGAATCCATTATGTCTTCTCCCTTCATCCCACCATCAACCAACCACTTAATCATCAAAATTAGCTCAAACAACATACCCTCATATTTCCTAACTATTCTACGGCATTATTTCCCAGTTCCAACCGATTAAATCATCAATCTACCGATTAATCCAACTTTGCCCTAAAATGAAAAGTTATGAAATACACCCCAAAATCCCCACCCAACATACATAACATCATACAATGATTAAATAGCAATGTTTCTCACCCTTACCTCGATTAATCGGAGCTTCGAAATCAGTTCTTGAAGATTCTCCAAGCTTTTCCCTTTTCCTCTTCATTTCTCCTCTTCTTCTTCCTTTCTCTTCTTTTTCTTTTCTATCTTTCTCTTTCTCTCCAATTCCCTTTTTATATTCTTCTATTTCTTTTCCTTCCTCTCTATTATTTTCTTTCCATTCTATTTCCTTCTCAATTCCCTACTACAAATTCCAATTAATAAAATTAATTCCAACATTAATAAAAATCCCACCAAATCAATTAATTACCATAATTAATTAATTAATTAATGAAATTTGGGCTGTTACAACCCTCCCCCACTTTAGGAATTTTCGTCCTCGAAAATGTTACCTGATTCAAACAGCTCTGGATACAACTTCCATATCCCAATCTCCCAATCAAACTCTCTCCCAAACGACCTCTACCAGAAGAATCCCTTTCCTTCGAAGTTACCTCTCGTTCATCAACTTGAACTGACAACGCCTCGGAAATCAAATCGTCTCCCTCTTGCACACCATCCATTTGAATCGATGTACCTCCTCAGCTTAGACACATGAACATATCATGTAATCTCCACAAGTGACAGCGGAAAACAATTTAACCTGCTATTTCCCCACCACGCTTCCGCTGCGCCACCCTGATACGGATTCACAAAACACAGTAGATACTTTCGAGACTCCAAGCTCGACCACACCAGTTACTATCGTAACTCTGAAAACACGTCCTTTCTTGGATCATTTCGATCTTTCACTCATTGCTTGCGAAATCTTCGGCCCGAGTACAATACTTTCGCTGAACACACATCTATCCAAAGGAGTCCTACATCTCTTACCAAAACAAAGTCTCGTACGATGTTATTCTGATACTAGAATAATAGCAGTTATTGTAGGTAAACTCAATCAGTGACAATTAACTATCCCTTGATTCCATCTTGATCCAACACATAAGCTCTCAACGATTCTCTTCATACCGAATAGTTATCTTTGTCTTCCCATCCATCCACGAATGCTAGACAAAGTTCAATCCAGTATATACAAACTCAACCATTTCCTTCTCCATCTATGGCCACTCAAGACCGTTTCTCAAATTCGGTCACATCTTCCTAGTACCTGCATGGATACTCCCTCTATCTCAATGTCCTTTTTCCAGAGTACTCTTGTTCAACTCACACTATTCAGAATACACACCCCATCACGACATCTCATGATACCACTCCTATCAATCTGAAAATCAGCTCTTTGACTTACTTCATTAAATTCAATCAATCTATTAACTCGAATTAGAATTCCGACCTCTTCGAATCTCATCGAGAATACCAATAGTCAGTCTCATCATATAAAGCTCAACTCGAGTCTCTTCACAGACCATAATCATATCCCAAATTTACTCAATCAGTCCTGACTTCATTACCATCATCATCGGTATATACAAAAATTGCCAATGCAATAACTCAATTACCACTTGGTCTCACTCGAATGGTAACTCAACCAAAACCATACTCCTTCAGGAGTTCCAATTACTTCTCTGTCTCATATTTGACTCTCTCTCAAATAAAACAAATACCTTAAGGTCAGTAACCATCTCAAATCTCAACTAAACAGTTGAGGCTTCCAAACTCCGGTACAAACACACAACAGCAACCCACTCCAAATTACTTGTCAGATAATCCCTCTCTATACTTTATATTACCTTCCAGCACAACCAAAACTCACTAATGTTGCACTTAATATATCTCTTAATCATATCAATAAGGTATCTCAAAACACAAAGACAATTCTGTCGGACTTGGCAAAACCAATACACGAACTGTTGACAGCTTCCTCAAAACTCTTTGAACTTTCTTCACAGTAGTACATCACTACCCCTTCTCCAACACTGATAACTCAAGTTCCCGATGCTCCACATGATCCCCTATACTCTTCGAGTATATTCAAATACCATCGGTTACACAACCACTGACTCACTCTATTACGCATGGAAAATCCCGTGTCAACCGGACACTCAGTTGTGAACTCATGGCGAAAACACAACCGCACTCACTACGCTTACTAAAACATCCACACATATTTTGCCAATAAATACTTAATTCCATGTCACTAATTTTCCATCACTTAGAGCACTGTAATATCTTCCAACGCTTCTAATCTTGCGTCATTCCGAATTACGGTTTTCCGTTACGACAAAATCACGGAAACAACCCTTCCACACTTAAAGGTCAACCAATACCTCTCCAACTCTTGAAATACTTAAGGGTCCAATTATACCAACCATGTATTCCACATCTCATTTCCTTTAGTAATCACTAGAAGTCATTATCCACCCTTATACTCAACTCCACAATTTGTTGTCGTAGCACACACACCAGACATAATTCTCAACACTACTCAATCAATCTTAATTCCTTGGCCACTCAAACAAACGTATAATATGGAGCTTCCAATATCTGATTATTCTCCGCAACTAAGTCGATCACAACTCAACTTCACGTCTTGGTTGTTTACCCCCTTATCTTGTCAGGATAATTCTCAGACTACCACAATCAAACGGTAAACCGACAACTCCTCCACTTCCATCAATACTCAATATTTCCATCGAAATCAAACATCTCATCACTGTCCTGCACCGACTCATCAAAACAATTCTCAAGTGCTCGGCTTTACTCAAGACAATTCACTGCACCACGCCATCTAAGCTTGCAAGACACATCTATCCCATCCAACACAATCCCAACTACTATCAACAAGAGATTAAGGGTGATCAGTTCCTCAATTTGTCGATAGACAGCCGAAACCATAATGGGGCATAGACCATCTTTACCAAACTATAATAGCGTTTAACTACACACTAAGCTACAACTCCACACTTGCAGCCTTCTAAGGAATCACAAGCTTCTCCCCCACTTTAATCATTCCCTCTTCTGCAAACAAGGTTAAGCAAAAACATGTATCGACAGTGTTTTCACACACATGTCGCATACAAGGGAACAAATAACATTAGACAACTTGGCCGGACGGACCGACCTGCTCTGATACCACTAATGTAACACCCTTCTAAACCCCACAATAATATATGCATAATCAGAGTAAAAGTTAACATGCATCCATAAAAGGGCGTCACACAAAACTTGCACCACATTAAAACAATCTGTCATGCTCATAAACACTTTTCCACTTAGCAGCGGATTCATTAATGAAAATCCTTTAAAAGAAACATTTACTTTCATCATATAAAATCAACATCTCTAGGCACTAAGGCCAACATCTCATTATCTCAATTATTCCAAATATGAAAACATAACTTAGGTTACATAATGTAATCCTAAAACATAAGCAATCGATCCCCGTGTTACACTACCAGAGCATGACTCGACCCATAAATGATTACTAAACCGCTACACACGTAGCAACCTCGAACTACAAGCAGAACTTCATAAAGGCCTCCAACAACCTAATCTGCAATGCCTCATAGAGCATTATAAAACAGCAGAAGGGTGAGAAATATTACCATAATAATCAAAGCATAAAATCATGTATATATAGGTATCATATAATTAACTCCCTATTTCTCACCACAATTCAACTCATAGTCATTTACATCATCACTTACATATATATATATACAACATGAATATTCACCAAGCATTTTACATCATGCATACATCCACAATTCCACAATCTTAACATTCACATGTAAGCATCTCTTCATGCACGCTTCATAAGTATTCAACAAACATCTCATTCACACGCATACTCTCACAATTTCACAATCTCATCATTCACACATAAGCATCTCTTCATGCATATGTCATATATTAATGTGACTCAACAACTCAATGCAACTCATGCAATGCGGTACCGACTCTCGTTATCTTTTTTCGGTTTTTACATTAAACCGGGTCCACTCTTCTAGACCGATAACCCGTTATCTTTTTTCGGTTTTTACATTAAACCGGGTCCACTCTTCTAGACCGATAACCACAAAGGCCCGTCCTCTAAGCCTTCAAACCCACTCTTCTAGGTTTGGGACAAGCCACTAGTTTCCACGAAACTAACAGACATTGCCTCTTGACTAAATGATGCATGTACAATCAACCACAACAAATGCACTTAAGACCGACATCTTAATCTCATGCATTCAAATAATTCATCTCTTCAAGAATTACATTATGATTGCACACACAACATATTCACATAACATTCATCGATGTATTCATAATTCAACACTATCACCACATTATCACTCACAATGCACACATATCCACGATATGTTCTCATGCATTCTTCACAGTTATCAAACAATGCACACATATCCACGATATGTTCTCATGCATTAATCACATTTAATCTCATACATACAATATGCATTTACAATATATATCAAGCAATGCACACATGTCCACGACATGTTCTCATGCATTCCATTCATACCACCGTATACAAACAATATACATTCAAAATTCAATATCATCACCATATTATCAACAATGCACACATATCCACAATATGTTCTCATGCATTCTCAAGTAATTCATCATACAAGAATTTCATCATGCTTACACGCATAGCATATTTACCACACTATGCACATATATTCATAATACATTCTCATGCATTATTCTCTTACAATCACAATTCAATACAACATCATATTTATCAAACGATGCACGCATATCCATCAATATGCTCTCATGCATTCCTCATGTATCTTAACATACAACCGCATATAAACAATATACATCCACAATACATTTTGTGTAGCATGTTTATTATTCATCTCATGCCATTTCATTCAAGGTATACACGTCACAATACCAATAATACAATTATAAGCTATGCACACATATGTCCGCAATGTTCTCATGTATTTTAACTGATTACAATTAACATTCATATCACAACTCTAGGATTCACGCCCGAAGGCTACCCACAGCACATGTTATCACAATAGACCATATACTATAACATATCACATGAACATCAATCTATGTGAAATCACCAAACCATCACCATCAAGAAATCACAGCAAAGAAAAAATGCTGTCAAATTCGCCCACATTCGCCTGGCGAGTCCCCGCAGCGAACCTTCGCTGGACCTTCGCCTGGCGAACCCTCTCAGCGAACACTCGCTAGGCCTTCGCCTGGCGAGACTCCCTAGCGAGCCAAAGTCAGTAGCTGCTGACTTCGTTCGCCACCATTCGCCAGCACCTTCGCTGGGCGAACCTTCGCTAACCAACCTTCGCCTGGCGAACTCGCCAGCGAAGTCCACTGGGACTAAATTCATAATTATTAGCCAGCATTCGCTAGGCTTCGCCCGGCGAAGCTTCGCTTCCGCTCGCCTGGCGAGAGCCAGCGAACCTGCGCAGAACAGAATCCATTATGTCTTCTCCCTTCATCCCACCATCAACCAACCACTTAATCATCAAAATTAGCTCAAACAACATACCCTCATATTTCCTAACTATTCTACGGCATTATTTCCCAGTTCCAACCGATTAAATCATCAATCTACCGATTAATCCAACTTTGCCCTAAAATGAAAAGTTATGAAATACACCCCAAAATCCCCACCCAACATACATAACATCATACAATGATTAAATAGCAATGTTTCTCACCCTTACCTCGATTAATCGGAGCTTCGAAATCAGTTCTTGAAGATTCTCCAAGCTTTTCCCTTTTCCTCTTCATTTCTCCTCTTCTTCTTCCTTTCTCTTCTTTTTCTTTTCTATCTTTCTCTTTCTCTCCAATTCCCTTTTTATATTCTTCTATTTCTTTTCCTTCCTCTCTATTATTTTCTTTCCATTCTATTTCCTTCTCAATTCCCTACTACAAATTCCAATTAATAAAATTAATTCCAACATTAATAAAAATCCCACCAAATCAATTAATTACCATAATTAATTAATTAATTAATGAAATTTGGGCTGTTACAGCGATGTCAAATGTTTTGGTTTTCTGGGGGCGATGTCAGATTATTTGGTTTTCCGGCGACGATTTCAGATGTTTTGGTTTTCTGGCGGCGATGTCAGATTATTTGGTTTTCCAGCGGCGATGTTGGATGTT
This sequence comes from Lathyrus sativus, assembly GCA_963859935.3. Lineage (NCBI taxonomy): Eukaryota > Viridiplantae > Streptophyta > Magnoliopsida > Fabales > Fabaceae > Lathyrus > Lathyrus sativus. Next base: position 1,451,253 of record CAWUDS030000990.1, on the reverse strand, counting down.
GTGGTTTTCCGGCGGCGATGTCAGATGTTTTAGTTTTCTGGAGGCAATGTTAGATTACTTGGTTTTCTGGCAGCATTGTGAAATTTTTTTGGTTTTCCGGCGGCGATGTCAGATGTTTTGGTTTTCTGGCGGCGATGTCATTATATTTTGTTTTTCGGCGCCTATGTTGGATGTTTTGGTTTTCTGGCGGCGATATCAGATTATTTGGTTTTTCGGCGGAGTTGTTCGATGTTTTGGTTTTCCGGAGGCGATGTCGGATGTCTTGGTTTTCTGGCGGCAATGTCAGATTATTTGGTATTCCGGCGGCGATGTCGGATGTTTTGGTTTTCTGGCGGCGTGTCAGATTATTTGTTTTTCTTGCGGCGATGTTGGATGTTTTGGTTTTTTTCGCGGCAACTTTGGATGTTTTGGTTTTCTGGCGGCGATGTTAGATTATTTGGTTTTCTGGCGGCGATGTTGGATGTTTTGGTTTTCTAGCGGCGATGTCAGATTATTTGGTTTTTCGGCTGCGATGTAGGATGTTTTGGTTTTATAGCGGCGATGTTAGATTTAATGGTTTTTCCGGCAACAATGTTGGATGTTTTGGTTTCCCGGCAGCGATGTCGAATATTTTGGTTTTCTGGCGGCGATGTCAGATTATTTGGTCTTTCAGCGGCGATGTTGGATGTTTTGGTTTTTTGGCGGCGATGTCTGATTATTTGGTTTTCCAACGGCGATGTCAGATGTTTTGGTTTTCTGGCTTCGATATCAGATTATTTGGCTTTCTGGCGGCGATGTTGGATGTTTTGGTTTTCCGGCAGCGATGTCTGATGTTTTGGTTTTCTGGCGACGATGTCATATTATTTGGTTTTCTGACGGCGATGTCAGATGTTTTGGTTTTCTGGCGACAATGTCAGATTATTTGGTTTTCCGGCGGCGATGTCAGATGTTTTGGTTTTCTGGCGTCGATATCAGATTATTTGGCTTTCCGGCGGTGATGTTGGATGTTTTGGTTTTCCGGCAGGGATGTCTGATGTTTTGGTTTTCTTGCAGCGATGTCAGATTATTTGGTTTTCCGGCGGCGATGTCCGATTATTTGGCCTTCCGGCGGCGATGTTAGATGTTTTGATTTTCCGGCGGCGATGTCGGATGTTTTGGTTTGCTGGCGGCGATGTCATTTTATTTTGTTTTTCGGCGCCGATGTTTGATGTTTTGGTTTTTTGGCGGCGATGTGATCACACTAAAATTCACCGTATTTCTGACTCCGATTTCGCATGCATTCTTAGCTTTTATTGTTGTTTTGCTTTGTTATTGCTTTGTTTTCTTATGTTTTCAGGTTTTTATAATAATCGGAGCTTGAATCGGGAAAAGGAGCGAAAAAGGAGTGAAAACGGACGAAAACCTAGAAATTCAGCATTTTGCACTTACGGCACCCACTGTGGCGGGCGCCATGGGGTTGGCCATGACGTGGCCACGTCTCAAGACCACTCCTCAACCTCCAAGACCCACGATCCCCACTCCATCATCCCCTGTAGGGACCGTGGCGGGCGCCATAGGCCTGTGGCGGGCGCCACAAGGCAAAAATCCACAACCTCCACTTTTTAGTGGAGGGGCGTCCCGGTCATTTCGCGCTTTCAGTTTCTCCTATAAATAGGACCTTAGATTTTCGTTTTTCTTCATCCAGAATTAGAATTCTCTAGGCATATATCAGTTATAAAGCAGTTGCCATTCCACATCGGGGTGCCTCTGCAATCGAGTGATCGAGTCTGTAATCTGTCTGTGGTTCGAGTTTTGGAGCACTCTGGAGGAAGTTAATCCTGCCGCCATTTTAATTCCAGTTAGTATTTTATTTTTCCGCATTGCTTTAACTTTATTTATTTTCTCGCACATTTACTTTGTTTATTTCCCGCACTCGCACATTTACGTTGTTTATTTCCCGCACTCGCACATTTACGTTGTTTATTTCCCGCACTCGCACATTTACGTTGTTTATTTCCCGCACTCGCACATTTACTTTGTTTACTTCCCGCACTCGCTTCAAATTACTCATATGAAAAACTATAAAAAGAATATTTACTTTATCATGTCTAACTAATCCCATAAAGGTTAGAATGTAAGGATCGTAATTAAACCAGTAATCAGTATAATTGTTCGTGGAAACACCTAAGGGCTATTTTATCTTTCAATTCAAGTAATTGTTTTTAACTATTTCAAAAACAGCCAAAAGCGCTTTGTATAGTTCATTAGGAGTTTTTAGATTAAAAAGAAAAGAGATTTTAAAACGATTTTCGGACGCGTTATGAGATTTAGAGTCTGGTTCATAAGAACCTCTTTTTGCTAAGAAGTCCAGGTTAAAATACTTTTCAACTTTGTTAAGAAACTATATTTCTTAAAAATAGGTTTACTACTCTAACGCAGTACGCACCTTTTTATCCGTGACAATAGGAGGGGTTGATTAGAGAGTACAACTCGGTTCTGAATACGCGAAAGCGACAGTTCCTGTTAAATTAGTTCTTTTCAAAGGAGAAAACATTGCCCATAAGTAGTTTCATTAACAAGTACTGGATTATCATTGATTACGTGAATTACATTCGAGCCTGTCTTTTATTTATTATTTAAAATTATAATTTTATTTACCATTGCACCCTCACTAAAACCCTTAAAAATAGTTGCCTTAGATAAACACCATAACAACAGGTACGATAGATTGACACTTGGTCTATGTGGATTCGATAATCTTTTATATTACTTTGACGTGATTCGTACACTTGCGAAAAACACGCATCAAGTTTTTGGCGCCGTTGCCGGGGACCAATATCGTCAAATTTCATTACCCTGTAGTTATACCGTTTAGACTAAGGTTGTTACCCACCGGTCAATGCGAAAGACTCGCAGTGCCGGAAGTTTAGTAGACCCTCTAGCTGAACCTGAACGTTACGCTCGCGCACGTTTGTTTTTCCATAGGAATAGGAGAGCTATGGCCGAAGATCAAAACCGAAGACCTCTTAAGGACTTCGCCCAACCATCAAACGAGGAACCTAGTTCCAGTATAGTAAACCCCGCTATCCCAGCCAATAATTTTGAACTTAAACCATCCCTGCTGCAATTAGTGCAACAGAGACAATTCGCAGGTCTCGCTACTGATAACCCAAACCAACATTTAAAAAACTTTCTTCAGTTAGCAGACACCTTTAAGACAAATGGAGCTTCTCCTGAGGCAATACGCTTAAGATTATTTCCCTTTTCCCTCAGAGATAAAGCTCTATCATGGTTAGATTCCCTTCCACCCAATTCAATAACAACTTGGGATGACCTTAGAAAAGTTTTCCTTGCTAGATATTTTCCCCCAAGTAAGACCGCTCTTCTTCGAAACCTAATAACTAGATTTACCCAACACCAAGGAGAATCGTTGTTCGAAGCCTGGGAGAGATATAAAGAACTATTAAGAGCATGCCCACACCATGGCCTAGAGAATTGGCTAATCATCCAAACCTTCTATAATGGACTTCTTTATAACACTAAAATGACCATCGACGCTGCCGCTGGTGGCGCACTGATGAACAAACCTTACCCTGAAGCTAGTGCCCTTATCGAGGATATGGCCCAAAACCATCAATCATGGGGAGTAGAACGAGCGACAGTGGAAAAGAAGGAAGCCCAAGGAGGAATACATGAGCTAAGCTCTATAGACATGATGCAGGCTAAAATGGACGCGTTGGCCCTTAGAGTCGAACATATGTGTACAACTCCGAATACTGTTGCCGCAGTTTCGCCGAATTGTGAGATATGTGGAACGCAAGGACACCAATCCGCCGAATGCAATCTGTTGAATGAAACCAACACTGAGCAAGTGAACTATACCCAAGGGAACCCATTTTCAAACACATATAACCCTGGATGGAGGAATCACCCAAACTTCTCCTACAAAAATAATAACCCTATCCAAAATACCGCACCTCCGAGACAACAAGGTTACCAAGCCCCTAGAACAAATCAACCTATGCAACCTATGCCACCTAGCCCGAGCTTTGAGGAAGTTGTAAAAGATTTTATCGTTGCTCAAAAACAACAAAACAAAGAGTTCATGAACCATAACGTCCATGTTAACGAACTAATTACCAAGTTAGGAACCAAGGTTGATCAAATTATTACTCATAATAAGATGCTTGAAACCCAGATCTCTCAGGTAGCGTTAAACCAAGCCCCACAGACTACACCTGGAGGACAGTTCCCTGGACAACCTCAACAAAACCCGAAAGGGCAAGCTAATGCCATTACTCTACGAAGTGGAACCGCTTATAAGGAACCTTTAAACCCTAGATTAAGTGAGCCCGAAACTTCTGAGAGGAATGAGGAAAAGGAACCAGAGAAGCCTGAAACCCCGGAAAGTCAAGAAAAAGGAGAAGAACCTAAAAATAAAACCTATGTACCGCCACCGCCATACAAACCACCAATACCTTACCCTCAAAGATTAAAGAAAACCCAAATCGATAATCAATATCAAAAATTCGTTAAGGTTATAGAAAAACTTCACGTAGAAATCCCCTTTACAGAAGCCATCACCCAAATACCTTCTTATGCTAAGTTTCTCAAAGACATACTTACAAATAAACGTAGACTCGAAGATCCGAAACCCGTGGAATGTAATTCTATTTCCGAAAATAGGTTAGCAAAGAAAGATAAAGATCCCGGAAATTTTTCCATTCCTTGTGTTTTGGGGAATCATGTCATCGAAAAAGCTTTTCTAGACTTAGGAGCTAGTGTGAGCTTAATGCCTTTAGCAGTTTGTGAGAGATTAAACTTAGGAGAATTACAACCTACTAAGATGTCACTTCAATTAGCCGATAGATCCGTTAAATACCCTATAGGCATACTTGAAGACGTCCCTGTTAGGATAGGTCAGCTGTTTATACCTACTGATTTTGTTGTCATGGACATTAAAGAAGATGACGACATACCAATCCTCCTAGGTAGACCGTTCTTATCGACTGCTGGAGCCGTAATAGATGTTAAAAAGGGAAAACTAACTTTTGAGGTAGGTGGCCAGAAGATAGAATTTATATTGTCAAAATTTCTTATGGCACCTGTGATAGGAGATTCTTGTTATGCCTTAGATATCATCGAAGAGTGTATTAGGGAATTAGAACAAGAACAAGAAACTGAATCTATAAAATTGCCATCAACCCTTATTTTGGAAGATGACAATTATAAAACACCCTACATTGATGATAACCTTCACGAATGTTTATCTCTTACCCCAGATCCTATGCCTTGCCCTATAAAACCGACCGTAAAACTTAAGGAACTGCCTAAAAACCTGAGATATGAATTTCTTGATGAAGATATGAACCGTCCAGTTATAGTCAGTGCTACCTTAAACCAAGAAGAAACCGATCAATTATTAGAAGTTTTACGTAGGTACCCCTCAGCCTTAGGATATAAGATCTCTGATCTAAAAGGAATAAGCCCATCCGTATGCATGCATCGGATTTTGCTTGAAGAAGATTCAAAACCTTCTAGAGAACACCAACGTAGAATAAATCCTATAATGAGTACTGTAGTTAAGACTGAAGTTCTTAAGTTACTAGAGGCAGGTATAATACATCAGATCTCGGACAGTAAATGGGTGAGTCCTGTGCATGTAGTACCTAAAAAGGGAGGCATCACAGTCGTGCAAAACGAGAAGGGCGAACCTGTAGCAAAAAGAACTGATGGAGGTTGGCGTATGTGCATAGATTATAGAAAATTAAATAAAGCAACTAGGAAGGACCATTTCCCATTACCATTCATAGACCAAATGTTGGAGCGCCTAGCCAGACACTCTTACTTTTGTTATTTAGATGGATATTCAGGATTCTTCCAAATACCTATTCACCCCGAAGATCAAGAAAAAACTACCTTTACATGCCCAGTTGGAACCTTTGCCTATAGAAGAATGCCTTTTGGACTTTGTAATGCTCCTGCAACTTTCCAACGCTGCATGATGTCTATCTTTGCTGATTATTTGGATGGAATCATGGAAGTATTTATGGACGATTTCTCAGTTTGTGGGTCAGATTTCAAAAATTGTCTTATCAACCTTGAGAAAATCCTGGAGAGATGTGTGGAGGTAAACCTTGTGCTAAATTGGGAAAAATGTCATTTCATGGTCACCGAAGGGATTGTTTTAGGACATATAGTTTCCGAAAAAGGTATAGAGGTAGATAAAGCAAAAATAGAAGTCATAGAGAATCTAAAACCGCCGAAGACTATCAGGGAGATAAGAAGTTTTCTTGGACATGCCGGATTTTACCGACGTTTTATCAAGGATTTCTCCAAAATAACAAAGCCCTTAACTGGTCTTTTAATGAAAGATGCTGAGTTCATCTTCGATGAAAAATGTACTGAAGCATTTAATCTTCTGAAGCAAGCTCTGATTTCAGCACCTATAATGAAACCCCCTGATTGGTCGGAACCGTTTGAGATAATGTGTGACGCCAGTGATTATGCTGTTGGAGCCGTTCTAGGTCAGAGAAAAGATAAGAAGTTACATGTGATTTATTATGCCAGTAGAACCCTAGACGCTGCACAGCTCAACTACGCAACAACCGAAAAAGAGCTCCTAGCTGTAGTTTTTGCAATAGACAAATTTAGATCTTATCTAGTAGGAGCCAAGATTATAGTTTACACCGACCATGCTGCCATTCGTTACTTACTAAGCAAAAAGGATGCCAAGCCTAGGTTACTTCGATGGATTCTATTATTACAAGAGTTTGATTTGGATATCCGTGACAAGAAAGGCACTGATAATGTGGTAGCTGATCACCTATCTAGGCTAGAATACCTGAAACCTGATCCAGTACCCATAAATGACGATTTTGCCTACGATAGACTGATAGCCCAACTAGAAACCATTGAAGATGATAACCCAGACCCTCATGAGCAATTTCATAAATCCTTAGCTATAAGCAATGTACCTTGGTATGCAGATTTTGTTAATTACCTAGCCGCTGACATCATACCCCCTGATCTAAACTACCACCAGAAGAAGAAGTTCTATAGTGATGTGAGAAACTTCTATTGGGACGATCCATTTCTTTTCAAGAGAGGTAAAGATGGCATTTTCCGCCGTTGTGTTCCAGAAGAAGAGTTAAATAATATAATTGAGCATTGTCACTCTGCACCCTATGGTGGACATGCAAGCACATCTAAGACCTACGCCAAGATTCTTCAAGCTGGCCTATTCTGGCCTACTATGTGGCGTGATGTCCATGCTTTCATTGTCAAGTGTGACAGATGCCGACGCACAGGAAATATTTCAAGACGTAATGAAATGCCGTTAAGAAATATCCAAGAAGTAGAACTCTTCGACGTATGGGGTATAGACTTTATGGGACCGTTCCCACCATCTTTTGGAAATCAGTACATATTAGTAGCTGTTGACTACGTGTCTAAATGGATTGAAGCTATCGCCGCACCCACAAACGACACCAGAGTAGTCATCAAATTATTCAAGAATTATATATTTCCCAGGTTTGGAACACCCCGTTTAGTCATAAGTGATGGAGGATCACACTTCATATCGAGAATATTTGATAAACTTTTAAGCAAGTATGGAGTTAAGCATAGAGTAGCAACACCATACCACCCACAGACCAATGGACAAGTGGAAGTATCTAATAGGGAGATAAAACAAATCCTCGAGAAGACTGTCTCTATATCTAGAAAAGATTGGTCGCAGAAACTTCAAGAAGCATTATGGGCCTATAGAACCGCTTTCAAAACTCCTATAGGAACAACCCCTTATCAACTGGTCTATGGAAAATCATGTCACTTACCATTTGAGTTGGAGCATAAGGCCTATTGGGCCATCAAAACTTTGAATTTGGATTACTTGACAGCTGGTGAGAAACGTATCCTTGATATCCACAAATTAGAAGAGCTCAGACAATCTGCCTACGAAAATGCCATCATATACAAAGAAAGAACAAAAGCTTGGCATGACAAAAGAATCATAAGAAGAGACTTCAAAATAGGCGATCCTGTTCTCCTGTTCGATTCTAGGTTACGACTATTTCCAGGTAAACTCCGTTCGAGATGGACTGGCCCTTTCGAAGTATCTAAGATCCTGAGATCCGGTGCTATTGAAATCAAGAACCAAACATGTAAACCGTTCATAGTCAATGGACAGAGGTTGAAGCCCTACGAAGGACGTGACATTCCAACAACATACACCTGTCATACTCTGAGTGATCCACCATATCCTTCCAATGATGTTTAAATATCGGTCGTCGAGCTAATGACGTTAAACAAGCGCTGCCTGGGAGGCAACCCATGGTTTTTCTTATTTTTGTACTTTTTATTTTTACTTTATTTTAATTTGTTTATTTTATGTCAGGACTCACGATTGAATGTTTTATGTGCTTTCAGGACTTGTTTGCTAACCTTGTACAGAATGCAGAACCCTGATGACATGCACATGGCCTTTAGAGATGATGCACAGAGAGAGCGTTACTATGTTCACATGAGACGCCCTATGGCTCCTACCAGGTACCCTGACCATGTCTGCATGGATGCCCTGGGGATAGAGCCAAGCGTCAGATTTTTATGCCATCAACTCCAGTGGGACCAGTTTGACGACAGGAACGACACTTATAGGAACCTGACTCTTGAATTCCTCAGCTCGTTTCATCATGACCCTTGGGCTGGACCCGATGGACTCGCTGTTTTCAGGTTGTTCGGGATTGACTACTCATTCTCTCACAAAGGGTTTGGTGATTTACTAGGTTTCCAGACTACTCCTGATGCTATTCCAGAGACTCCGATGGGGTATTTTATGAGCAGAGAAGTGGAAAAGTTTTGGACTAAAATATCAGGCGGAGGGAGCCAAGATCCTTCTACCCAGTTTTCTCAGGTAATCCACAACCCTGCATTGAGGTACTTCCAGATGATTCTAGCACATTCTTTCCTAGGTTTTCCAGATACAGAGACACTGCTAAGTGAAGAGGAGATTTTCCTACTGTTTTGTGCGACTCAGTCTCGCCCTGTTGCTTGTGGCAACTTTCTACTGAAGGGCCTTGCTAGTGTTGCCAGATCATCAGTAGGAATCATCCATGTCGGTGGGATTGTTACACAGATTGCTACTGCATTGGGTTTGTCTCGCAAGCTATTGCACCTCAGGACCTTCTGCTGCTACACCACCCTGGATATTGATTTTTGTCTTGATAGAGGACTGATGAGGAGGGCTTCTTTTGAGCCCAACATGTTTAGATTGCTGATCGACGGTGAAGCGATACACTACTTTACATTACCAGATCCGCTGATGACCAGTGTCCATGATCCTGCCAATTGGAGTTATGCTCTAGAGGGTTATGGAGAGACTGTCGAAGAGCCGAAATCGCCTCCCGCCGCTGAGTACACTCCTACACCTCTTACTCCCCGAATCACTGTTATGTCTAACAATATGTCTCTGCAGCCACCTGACCTACAAACACAGATTTATGAGCTCCGCAAGGAGACTGCCCTGCTCAAGCAGGAAGTGGCAGACTTAGAGTTACAGATGCAGGTTTCTGATCTCACTCATGCCTCAGAGACCGATGCTCTACATCAGGCGATCGACGAGCTTCGGAGGGAGATAGCTGAGATTCGTGGATCAAGCCAGGATAAGAAACCTACCACATGACTCATTCCACTCTGACAGCACTACCCTAGTATTTAACTTCCTTTTATTTATCGCATTTCCAGACATATTTTACTTTATTGCAGCTTTTATATTTTCATGCACTTTGAATTCCTTATATATATACATATTATGCACTAATTTTTATTTTTCTTTTTCTTTTTTGATTTTTAATTATTTTATTTTTGTCGTGCAAAGAAAAAAAATATATAAGACAAAAATATGCAAGCCAATGCCTTGAAAAGAAGAAGAAAACGCTATTCAGACCCCCCGGAAGACAAAGGTGCAAGGAATGCCCAAAGGAGGATCCAAAACCACAAGGCCCAGGAATTGGCCTTGTGGCGGGCGCCATAGGCCCTGTGGCGGGCGCCACACCGTACCATCAACAAATACGGGATTCAATCCCCATTTCCACCATTTTCATCCCTTTCTTCACCAAAAACCCATTTTTCCAACCTTCCAAATCCTCCTTGAACCCCATTAAAGCTCCCCCATTTCCAAAATACCCTCCATCCATAAAACATATCCAACATCCATTTCCATTTTCATCCATCAAAAACCAAAAAAAAATCAAAACTTTATCATTCCCCTCATAAACCACTTTTCTACTATTTTCACTACCTAAGGAGCTTTTCAACAATGAAGTTCAACGGATTTATTCTTCGTGATGGAAGACCGGGCGAAAGGCAACGGAAAATTATTCAGAGGCTTCAAAGTCGAGAAATCCTCTCGACTAGGTACGTCGACGATAACTGTCTGTATGTTTTGGGTATTTATCATAGTGTTTTTAATTTATTAGAATTTCTGGGCTTGCATAATATTTTCATTAATCAGGAACCTACCTATGAGAGGCTGACAACTGAGTTTTTGAGTTCTTTGATATACACTGTCAGTCCTAACACTGCTAGCACTGTCGGTACTGTTATTTTTAGACTGTTTGGAATTGAATATGAATTCAGTACCAATGAGCTAGCAGATTTGTTAGGAATCCCTCATAGGGAAGGTTCGATTTGTGAGGCACCTTTGGATGCTGAATGGTCGGCCGAGGTATTTACCTTCTGGCTAAGGCTTTCAAGTACTTCAATTAATTCTTTTGAAGGGATACTTGCGTCGACCATTCACAACCCGGCCATAAGAGTTTTTAGACTTCTTTTGGCATGTACTATTTTTGGCCGGGAAAGTCCAAACAAGGTTAATGCTCGTGAACTCCTATTTTTGCAAGGATGCCTCACTAGAACCCACATCAATCCGGTCCCGTTTATGCTTGCCCACATGACTTTATTTACTAATAAAACAGGACCGATTGTTTTTGGAGGGCTTGTTACGTCTATTGCTCGGGCTCTTGGCCTGAATGATGAGATAGCTACACTTGAACCACTACCTCCTCGCACAATTAATTTAAAATTTCTGAAAGACATGAAATTGTGCCGAACAAGGAGAGAAGGTGGTTATGAGTTGATGGTTCATGGGGTAGCTATCCCATTTGTTGCTTTACCATGCAGTAGACGTACTGATGTACGTGATGAAAGGAACTGGACCTATGATCTTAATGATCCAGGTGTTTTGGGTCCACTTCCTCCTAATATTCCCGATGGGGAGGCACATGACACTGATGATGAGTATGATCGGAGAGAGCAGTCTCCCATCCCTCACATGTCCCCCCATCGTCCTTCACAGTCACACACTGCACCATCTTCCTCTAACCCTGTTGCAGGTACTGCTCCCGGATTCTTTGTCACCGAGGAGATGTGGCGTGATATGACAGCTAGAGAAGAAAGGCGTGATGGCCTTCTCTCTACTATTTCACAGCAGCTGACGGACAATATGAGCTTCATGCAACAATCGCGATTGGTTTCGGATCGTGCTTATAGCAACGTTTGCCGTACCTTGAACGATATTTCATTAGAGCAGAACCGTCAGAGAGAGTTCAACAGCCGACACTACCAGCTTGTAGAGGCTACTCAGGGTTCCATCTTGGGTAACCTTCGAGAAGTCCGGAGTGCTCAGGCTGCTTTATCAGCACGACTCGACCGGAGGGACCAGCATCGTAGTAGATCCCGTCGCTCCAGACCATCACATCAGGACGGCGAAGGCACCAGTGCCCCTCCTCAGTAGTCTTTTTCCAGGTTACCCCCCTTATCTTATTTCGAAACATTGGGGACAATGTTCGATTTAAGTGTGGGAGGGGATATTTTATTGCTTTCTGTTATTTCCCTTTTTAGTTAATTTCCTTTCAGTTATTTCCCTTTTCAGTAATTTATTTTTTCTTAGATAATGCATGAGTCTGACGAGTCACCAGTATAGTGTCTTTTTAGTTCATCTTCATTTTTTCCCATTTCCTTAGCCTTACCAGAAAATTTTTAAAAGAAAACAGTGTTGTTTCACATGTTTTTTGGGCTTTGAGACAGGTTTAGATTAGGATGTGGTGACTTAGGTCAACTTTTTGAAACATCAGAACCATTTTAGCACCATAGACCTCTTGAATATAGGAATCACTCCTAAACCCCACCACCATGGCCTTTACTATCATTCAAAAATTGTCCTAAGTAGTTTATTTTAGCAGTCAGCTCCGGCCTAAGCATACTCTACGTAGGGGGCCGATGAATATAAGTGAATGATCCAGTGCTAATAAAAAAAAAGAGAAAAAAAAAAGGCAAACTCTGGTATAGGTGACCCTCACAAAGTCATTTAAACCGAAAAAAGAGAAGAAACAAATTTTTGCCACAAAAAGAAAAAAAATTGCAAGTCACCTATTGTTAGTTGGTTCAGAGGTATCTGGCACTGAACTTGGTAGGGCGGATTACGATCCGATCCCCCGCAGCTACATTGAGGCGAAATAAAAACAGGTTTACACATGCTTATGTGCCAGAAACCTTATGTTATGGATCAGAATCACTAACCGGTCACTCTACTATGAAGCATGTACGGATAACGGGCTTAATGTGATTGCGCCCGAATGAAAAGGACACAAAAAGATGAGAAGATAGGCCTAGGTATCGTGGGATGACATGGAGTGGTTAATATAGGATTGAAGTTTGTGTTTGTGTTACTATGGTACCCTTGGTTCACTTAGTTAGTATCTGTCACTGCATCCTGACTTGAACATAGAATCCCTTTAGCCCAAAGACAAGTGTTGACACCATATTTTCTTAAGCTTTAATGTTTGCTTGAGGACAAGCAAAGGTTTAAGTGTGGGAGAATTTGATCACACTAAAATTCACCGTATTTCTGACTCCGATTTCGCATGCATTCTTAGCTTTTATTGTTGTTTTGCTTTGTTATTGCTTTGTTTTCTTATGTTTTCAGGTTTTTATAATAATCGGAGCTTGAATCGGGAAAAGGAGCGAAAAAGGAGTGAAAACGGACGAAAACCTAGAAATTCAGCATTTTGCACTTACGGCACCCACTGTGGCGGGCGCCATGGGGTTGGCCATGACGTGGCCACGTCTCAAGACCACTCCTCAACCTCCAAGACCCACGATCCCCACTCCATCATCCCCTGTAGGGACCGTGGCGGGCGCCATAGGCCTGTGGCGGGCGCCACAAGGCAAAAATCCACAACCTCCACTTTTTAGTGGAGGGGCGTCCCGGTCATTTCGCGCTTTCAGTTTCTCCTATAAATAGGACCTTAGATTTTCGTTTTTCTTCATCCAGAATTAGAATTCTCTAGGCATATATCAGTTATAAAGCAGTTGCCATTCCACATCGGGGTGCCTCTGCAATCGAGTGATCGAGTCTGTAATCTGTCTGTGGTTCGAGTTTTGGAGCACTCTGGAGGAAGTTAATCCTGCCGCCATTTTAATTCCAGTTAGTATTTTATTTTTCCGCATTGCTTTAACTTTATTTATTTTCTCGCACATTTACTTTGTTTATTTCCCGCACTCGCACATTTACGTTGTTTATTTCCCGCACTCGCACATTTACGTTGTTTATTTCCCGCACTCGCACATTTACGTTGTTTATTTCCCGCACTCGCACATTTACTTTGTTTACTTCCCGCACTCGCTTCAAATTACTCATATGAAAAACTATAAAAAGAATATTTACTTTATCATGTCTAACTAATCCCATAAAGGTTAGAATGTAAGGATCGTAATTAAACCAGTAATCAGTATAATTGTTCGTGGAAACACCTAAGGGCTATTTTATCTTTCAATTCAAGTAATTGTTTTTAACTATTTCAAAAACAGCCAAAAGCGCTTTGTATAGTTCATTAGGAGTTTTTAGATTAAAAAGAAAAGAGATTTTAAAACGATTTTCGGACGCGTTATGAGATTTAGAGTCTGGTTCATAAGAACCTCTTTTTGCTAAGAAGTCCAGGTTAAAATACTTTTCAACTTTGTTAAGAAACTATATTTCTTAAAAATAGGTTTACTACTCTAACGCAGTACGCACCTTTTTATCCGTGACAATAGGAGGGGTTGATTAGAGAGTACAACTCGGTTCTGAATACGCGAAAGCGACAGTTCCTGTTAAATTAGTTCTTTTCAAAGGAGAAAACATTGCCCATAAGTAGTTTCATTAACAAGTACTGGATTATCATTGATTACGTGAATTACATTCGAGCCTGTCTTTTATTTATTATTTAAAATTATAATTTTATTTACCATTGCACCCTCACTAAAACCCTTAAAAATAGTTGCCTTAGATAAACACCATAACAACAGGTACGATAGATTGACACTTGGTCTCTGTGGATTCGATAATCTTTTATATTACTTTGACGTGATTCGTACACTTGCGAAAAACACGCATCACGATGTCAGATTATTTGGTTTTTCGGCCGAGTTGTTCGATGTTTTGGTTTTCCGGAGGCGATGTCGGATGTTTTGGTATTCCGGCGGCGATGTCGGATGTTTTGGTTTTCTGGCGGCAATGTCAGATTATTTGGTTTTCCGGCAGCGATGTTGGATGTTTTGGTATTATGGCGGCGATGTCGAATGTTTTGGTTTTCTGGCGACGATGTCAGATTATTTGGTTTTCTTGCAGCGATGTTGGATGTTTTTGTTTTTTGGCGGCGATGTCCGATTATTTGGTTTTCTAGCGACGATGTCGGATGTTTTGGTTTTCTGGCGACGATGTCATATTATTTGATTTTCCGGCGGCGATGTTAGATGTTTCGGTTTTCCGGCGGCGACGTTGGATGTTTTGGTTTTCGGGCGGCGATGTCGGATGTTTTGGTTTTCTGGCGGCAATGTCAGATTATTTGGTTTTCCGGCAGCGATGTTGGATGTTTTGGTTTTCCTGCGGCGATGTCGGATGTTTTGGTTTTCTGGCGGCAATGTCAGATTATTTGGTATTCCGGCGGTGATGTCAGATGTTTTGGTTTTCTGGCGGCAATGTCGGATTATTTGGTTTTCCGGCAGCGATGTTGGATATTTTGGTATTCCGGCGGCGATGTCGGATGTTTTGGTTTTCTGGTGACGATGTCAGATTATTTGGTTTTCCGACGGCGATGTCAGATGTTTTGGTTTTCTGGCGACGATGTCAGATTATTTGGTTTTCCGGCGGCGATGTTGGATGTTTTGGTTTTCTGGCGGCGATATCAGATTATTTGGATTTCCGGCGGCGATGTTGGATGTTTTGGTTTTCCGGCGGCGATGTCTGATGTTTTGGTTTTCTTGCAGCGATGTCAGATTATTTGGTTTTCCGGCGGCGATGTCCGATTATTCGGCCTTCCGGCGGCGATGTTGGATGTTTTGATTTTCCGGCGGCGATGTCGGATGTTTTGGTTTTTTGGCGGCGATGTCATTTTATTTTATTTTTCGGCGCCGATGTTCGATGTTTTGGTTTTCTGGCGGCGATGTCAGATTATTTAGTTTTCCGGCCGAGTTGTTCGATGTTTTGGTTTTCCGGAGGCGATGTCAGATGTTTTGGTTTTCTGGCGGCAATGTCAGATTATTTGGTATTCCGGCGGCGATGTCGGATGTTTTGGTTTTCTGGCGGCAATGTCAGATTATTTGGTTTTCCGACAGCGATGTTGGATGTTTTGGTTTTTTGGCGGCGATGTCGGATGTTTTGGTTTTCTGGCGGCGATTTCAGATTATTTGGTTTTCTTGCGGCGATGTTGGATGTTTTGGTCTTTTGCCGGCGATGTCTGATTATTTGGTTTTCTAGCGGCGATGTCGGTTGTTTTGGTTTTCTGACGACGGTGTCATATTATTTGATTTTCCGGCAACGATGTCAGATGTTTCGGTTTTCCGGCGGCGACGTTGGATGTTTTGGTTTTCGGGCGGCGATGTCGGATGTGTTGGTTTTCTGGCGGTGAAGTCAGATTATTTGGTTTTCTTGCGGCGATGTTGGATGTTTTGGTTTTTTTCGCGGCGATGTTGGATGTTTTGGTTTTCTGGCGGCGATGTTAGATTATTTGGTTTTCTGGCGGCGATGTCAGATTATTTGGTTTTCCTGCGGCGATGTCGGATGTTTTGGTTTTCCTGCGGCGATGTCGGATTTTTTGGGTTTTCGAAGGCGATGTCAGATGTTTTGGTTTTCTAGCAGCGATGTCAGATTATTTGGTTTTCCGGCGGCGATGTAGGATGTTTTGGTTTTCTAGCGGCGATGTTAGATTTATTGGTTTTTCGGCAGCGATGTTGGATGTTTTGGTTTCCCGGCGGCGATGTCGGATGTTTTGGTTTTCTTGCGGCGATGTCCGATTATTTGGCCTTACGGCGGCGATGTTGGATGTTTTGGTTTTCTGGCGGCGATGTCATTTTATTTTGTTTTTCGGCGCCGATGTTTGATGTTTTGGTTTTTTGGCGGCGATGTCAGATTATTTGGTTTTCCGGCCGAGTTGTTCGATGTTTTGGTTTTCCAGAGGCGATGTCAGATGTTTTGGTTTTCTGGCGGCAATGTCAGATTATTTGGTATTCCGGCGGCGATGTCGGATGTTTTGGTTTTCTTGCGGCAATGTCAGATTATTTGGTTTTCCGGCAGCGATGTTGGATGTTTTGGTTTTCCGGCGGCGATGTCGGATGTTTTGGTTTTCTGGCGGCGATGTTAGATAATTTGGTTTTCTTGCGGCGATGTTGGATGTTTTGGTTTTTTTCGCGGCGATGTTGGATGTTTTGGTTTTCTGGCGGCGATATTAGATTATTTGGTTTTCTGGCGGTGATGTTGGATGTTTTGGTTTTCTAGCGGCGATGTCAGATTATTTGGTTTTCCGGCGGCGATGTAGGATGTTTTGGTTTTCTGGCGGCGATGTTAGATTATTTGGTTTTTCGGCAGCGATGTTGGATGTTTTGGTTTCCCGACGGCGATGTCGGATGTTTGGGTTTTTTGGCGGCGATGTCAGATTATTTGGTCTTTCGGCGGCGATGTTGGATGTTTTGGTTTTCCGGCGGCGAAGTCAGATGGTTTGATTTTCTGGCGGCGATGTCAGATTAATTGGTTTTCCGGCGGCGATGTCAGATGTTTTGGTTTTCTGGCGGCGATGTCAGATTATTTGGTCTTTCGGCGGCGATGTTGGATGTTTTGGTTTTCCGGCGGCGAAGTGAGATGGTTTGGTTTTCTGGCGGCGATGTCAGATTAATTGGTTTTCTGGCGGCGATGTCGGATGTTTTGGTTTTCTGGCGGCGATGTTAGATTATTTGGTTTTCCGACGGCGATGTTGGATGTTTTGGTCTTCCGGCGGCGATGTCAGATGTTTTGGGTTTCTGGCTACAATGTCAGATTTTTTGGTTTTCCGACGGCGATGTCGGATGTTTTGGTTTTTTGGCGGCGATGTCTGATTATTTGGTTTTCTAGCGGCGATGTCGGATATTTTGGTTTTCTGGCGGCGTTGTCAGATTATATGGTTTTCCGACGGCAATGCCAGATGTTTTGGTTTTCTGGTGGCAATGTCTGATTATTTGGCCTTCCGGCGGCGATGTTGGATGTTTTAATTTTCCGGCTGCGATGTCAGATGTTTTGGTTTTCTGGCGGCGATGTTGGATGTTTTGGTTTTCTGGCGGGGATGTTAGATTATTTGGTTTTCTGGCGGCGATGTTGGATGTTTTGGTTTTCTAGCGGCTATGTTAAATTATTTGGTTTTCCGGCGGCAATGTAGGATGTTTTGGTTTTCTGGCGACGATGTCAGATTATTTGGTCTTTCGGCGGCGATGTTGGATGTCTTGGTTTTCCGGCGGCGAAGTCAGATGTTTTGGTTTTCCGTCAGCGATGTCGGATGTTTTGGTTTTCTGGCGGCGATATCAGATGATTTGGCTTTCCGACGACGATGTTGGATATTTTGGTTTTCCGGCAGCGATGTCGGATGTTTTAGTTTTCTTGCAGCGATGTCAGATTAATTGGTTTTCCGGCGGCGATTTCCGATTATTTGGCCTTCCGGCGGCGATGTTGGATGTTTTGATTTTCCGGCGGCGATGTCGGATGTTTTGGTTTTCTGGCGGTGATGTAATTTTATTTTGTTTTTCGGCGCCGATGTTTGATGTTTTGGTTTTCTGGCGGCGATATCAGATTATTTTGTTTTCCGGCCGAGTTGTTCGATGTTTTAGTTTTTCGGAGGCGATGTCGGATGTTTTGGTTTTTTGGCGGCAATGTCAGATTATTTGGTATTCCGGCGGCGATGTCGGATGTTTTGGTTTTCTGGCGGCAATGTCAGATTATTTGGTTTTCCGGCAGCGATGTTGGATGTTTTGTTTTTCGGCGGCGATGTCAGATGTTTTGGTTTTCTGGCGGCGATGTCAGATTATTTGGTCTTTCGTTGGCGATGTTGAATGTTTTGGTTTTTCGGCGGTGAAGTCAGATGGTTTGGTTTTCCGGCGGGGATGTCAGATTAATTGGTTTTCCGGCGGCAATGTCGGATGTTTTGGTTTTCTGGCGGCGATGTTAGATTATTTGGTTTTCAGATGGCGATGTCGGATGTTTTGGTTTTCCGGCAGCGATGTCTGATGTTTTGGTTTTCTTGCAGCGATGTCAGATTATTTGGTTTTCTGACGGCGATGTCCGATTATTTGGCCTTCCGGCGGCGATGTTGGATGTTTTAATTTTCCGGCGGCGATGTCGGATGTTTTGGTTTTCTGGTGACGATGTCAGATTATTTGGTTTTCCGACGGCGATGTCAGATGTTTTGGTTTTCTGGCGACGAGGTCAGATTATTTGGTTTTCCGGCGGCGATGTTGGATGTTTTGGTTTTCTGGCGGCGATATCAGATTATTTGGCTTTCCGGCGGCGATGTTGGATGTTTTGGTTTTCCGGCGGCGATGTCTGATGTTTTGGTTTTCTTGCAGCGATGTCAGATTATTTGGTTTTCCGGCGGCGATGTCCGATTATTTGGCCTTCCGGCGACGATGTTGGATGTTTTGATTTTCCGGCGGCGATGTCGGATGTTTTGGTTTTCTGGCGGCGATGTCATTTTATTTTGTTTTTCGGCGCCGATGTTTGATGTTTTGGTTTTCTCGCGGCGATGTCAGATTATTTGGTTTTCTGGCCGAGATGTTTGATGTTTTGGTTTTCCGGAGGCGATGTCAGATGTTTTGGTTTTCTGGCGGCAATGTCAGATTATTTGGTATTCCGGTGGCGATGTCGGATGTTTTGGTTTTCTGGCGGCAATGTCAGATTATTTGGTTTTCCGGCAGCGATGTTGAATGTTTTGGTTTTTCGGCGGTGATGTCGGATGTTTTGGTTTTCTGGCGGCGATGTCAGATTATTTGGTTTTCTTGCGGCGATGTTCGATGTTTTGGTTTTTTTGGCGGCGATGTCAGATTATTTGGTTTTCTAGCGGCGATGTCAGATGTTTTGATTTTCTGGCGGCGTTGTCATATTATTTGGTTTTCCAACGGCGATTACAGATGTTTTGGTTTTTTGGCGGCGATGTCAGATTGTTTGATTTTCCGGCGGAGATGTTGGACGTTTTGGTTTTCCGGCGGCGATGTCGGATGTTTTGGTTTTCTGGCGACGATGTCAGGTTATTTGGTTTTCCGACAGCGATGTCAGATGTTTTGGTTTTCTGGCGACGATGTCAGATTATTTGGTTTTCCGGCGGCGATGTTAGATGTCTTGGTTTTCTGGCGGCGATATCAGATTATTTGGCTTTCCGGCGGCGATGTTGGATGTTTTGGTTTTCCGGCGGCGATGTCGGATGTTTTGGTTTTCTTGCAGCGATGTTAGATTATTTGGTTTTTCGGCGGCGATGTCTGATTATTTGGCCTTCCGGCGGCGATGTTGGATGTTTTGATTTTCCGGCGGCGATGTCGGATGTTTTGGTTTTCTGGCAGCGATGTTGGATGTTTTGGTTTTCTGGCGGCGATGTTAGATTATTTGGTTTTCTGGCGGCGATGTTGGATGTTTTGGTTTTCTGGCGGCGATGTGGGATGTTTTGGTTTTCTGGCGGCGATGTTAGATTATTTGGTTTTTCGGCAGCGATGTTGGATGTTTTGGTTTCCCGGCGGCGACGTCGGATGTTTTGGTTTTCTCGCAGCGATGTCAGATTATTTGGTCTTTCGGAGGCGATGTTGGATGTCTTGGTTTTCAAGCGGCGAAGTCAGATGTTTTGGTTTTCTGGCGGCGTTGTCAGACGATTTGGTTTTGCGGCAATGATGTCGGATGTTTTGGTTTTCTGGCGGCGATATCAGATTATTTGGCTTTCCGGCTGCGATGTTGGATGTTTTGGTTTTCCGACAGCGATGTCGAATGTTTTAGTTTTCTAGCAGCGATGTCAGATTATTTGGTATTCCGGCGACGATGTCAGATGTTTTGGTTTTCCGGCGACGATGTCAGATTATTTGGTTTTCCGGCAGCGATGTCAGATGTTTTGGTTTTCTAGCGACGATGTCAGATTATTTGGTTTTCCGGCGGCGATTTTAGATGTTTTGGTTTTCTGGCGTCGATATCAGATTATTTGGCTTTCCGGCGGCGAATTTGGATGTTTTGGTTTTCCGGCAGCGATGTCTGATGTTTTGGTTTTCTTGCAGCAATGTCAGATTATTTGGTTTTCCGGCGGCGATGTCCGATTATTTGGCCTTCCGGCGGCGATGTTGGATGTTTTAATTTTTCGGCGGCGATGTCGGATGTTTTGGTTTTCTGGCGGCGATGTCCGATTATTTGGCCTTCCGGCGGCGATTTTGGATGTTTTGATTTTTTGGAGGCGATGTCATTTTGTTTTGGTTTTCGGCGCCGATGTTTGATGTTTTGGTTTTCTGGCGGCGATGTCAGATTATTTGGTTTTCCGGCCGAGTTGTTCGATGTTTTGGTTTTCCGGAGGCGATGTCGGATGTTTTAGTTTTCTGGCGGCAATGTCAGATTATTTGGTATTCTGGCGGCGATGTCGGATGTTTTGGTTTTCTGGCGGCAATGTCAGATTATTTGGTTTTCCGGCAGCGATGTTGGATGTTTTGGTATTCCGGCGGCGATGTCGGATGTTTCGGTTTTCTGGCGACGATGTCAGATTATTTGGTTTTCCGACGGTGATGTCATATGTTTCGGTTTTCTGGCGATGATGTCAGATTATTTGGTTTTCCGGCGGCGATGTTGGATGTTTTGGTTTTCTGGCGGCGATATCAGATTATTTGGCTTTCCGGCGGCAATGTTGGATGTTTTGGTTTTCCGGCGGCGATGTCTGATGTTTTGGTTTTCTTGCAGCGATGTCAGATTATTTGGTTTTCCGGCGGCGATGTCCGATTAATTGGCCTTCCGGCGACGATGTTGGATGTTTTGATTTTCCGGCGGCGATGTCGGATGTTTTGGTTTTCTGGCGGCGATGTCATTTTATTTTGTTTTTCGGCGCAGATGTTTGATGTTTTGGTTTTCTGGCGGCGATGTCAGATTATTTGTTTTTTCGGCCGAGTTGTTCGATGTTTTGGTTTTCCGGAGGCGATGTCAGATGTTTTGGTTTTCTGGCGGCAATGTCAGATTATTCGGTATTCCGACGGCGATGTCGGATTTTTTGGTTTTCTGGCAGCAATGTCAGATTATTTGGTTTTCCGGCGACGATGTCAGATGTTTTGGTTTTCTGGCGGTGAAGTCAGATTATTTGGTTTTCTTGCGGCGATGTTCGATGTTTTTGTTTTTTGGCGGCGATGTCTGATTATTTGGTTTTCTAGCGGCGATGTCGGATGTTTTGATTTTCTGGCGGCGTTGTCATATTATTTGGTTTTCCGACGGCGATTACAGATGTTTTGGTTTTCTGGCAGCGATGTCAAATTGTTTGGTTTTCCGGCGGAGATGTTGGACGTTTTGGTTTTCCGGCGGCGATGTCGGATGCTTTGGTTTTCTGGCGACGATGTCAAGTTATTTGGTTTTCCAACGGCGATGTTAGATGTTTTGGTTTTCTTGCGACGATGTTAGATTATTTGGTTTTCCGGCGGCGATGTCAGATGTCTTGGTTTTCTGGCGGTAATGTCAGATGTTTTGGTTTTCTGGCGGCGATGTTAGATTATTTGGTTTTCAGATGGCGATGTCGGATGTTTTGGTTTTCCGGCAGGGATGTCTGATGTTTTGTTTTTCTTGCAGCGATGTCAGATTATTTGGTTTTCTGACGGCGATGTCCGATTATTTGGCCTTCCGGCGGCGATGTTGGATGTTTTGATTTTCCGGCGGCGATGTCGGATGTTTTGGTTTTCTGGCGACGATGTCAGATTATTTGGTTTTCCGACGGCGATGTCAGATGTTTTGGTTTTCTGGCGACGAGGTCAGATTATTTGGTTTTCCGGCGGCGATGTTGGATGTTTTGGTTTTCTGGCGGCGATATCAGATTATTTGGCTTTCCGGCAGCGATGTTGGATGTTTTGGTTTTCCGGCGGCGATGTCTGATGTTTTGGTTTTCTTGCAGCGATGTCAGATTATTTGGTTTTCCGGCGGCGATGTCCGATTATTTGGCCTTCCGGCGACGATGTTGGATGTTTTGATTTTCCGGCGGCGATGTCGGATGTTTTGGTTTTCTGGCGGCGATGTCATTTTATTTTGTTTTTCGACGCCGATGTTTGATGTTTTGGTTTTCTCGCGGCGATGTCAGATTATTTGGTTTTCTGGCCGAGATGTTTGATGTTTTGGTTTTCCGGAGGCGATGTCAGATGTTTTGGTTTTCTGGCGGCAATGTCAGATTATTTGGTATTCCGGTGGCGATGTCAGATGTTTTGGTTTTCTGGCGGCAATGTCAGATTATTTGGTTTTCCGGCAGCGATGTTGAATGTTTTGGTTTTTCGGCGGTGATGTCGGATGTTTTGGTTTTCTGGCGGCGATGTCAGATTATTTGGTTTTCTTGCGGCGATGTTCGATGTTTTGGTTTTTTTGGCGGCGATGTCAGATTATTTGGTTTTCTAGCGGCGATGTGAGATGTTTTGATTTTCTGGCGGCGTTGTCATATTATTTGGTTTTCCGACGGCGATTACAGATGTTTTGGTTTTTTGGCGGCGATGTCAGATTGTTTGGTTTTCCGGCGGAGATGTTGGACGTTTTGGTTTTCCGGCGGCGATGTCGGATGTTTTGGTTTTCTGGCGACGATGTCAGGTTATTTGGTTTTCCGACAGCGATGTCAGATGTTTTGGTTTTCTGGCGACGATGTCAGATTATTTGGTTTTCCGGCGGCGATGTTAGATGTCTTGGTTTTCTGGCGGCGATATCAGATTATTTGGCTTTCCGGCGGCGATGTTGGATGTTTTGGTTTTCCGGCGGCGATGTCGGATGTTTTGGTTTTCTTGCAGCGATGTTAGATTATTTGGTTTTTCGGCGGCGATGTCTGATTATTTGGCCTTCCGGCGGCGATGTTGGATGTTTTGATTTTCCGGCGGCGATGTCGGATGTTTTGGTTTTCTGGCAGCGATGTTGGATGTTTTGGTTTTCTGGCGGCGATGTTAGATTATTTGGTTTTCTGGCGGCGATGTTAGATTATTTGGTTTTTCGGCAGCGATGTTGGATGTTTTGGTTTCCCGGCGGCGACGTCGGATGTTTTGGTTTTCTCGCAGCGATGTCAGATTATTTGGTCTTTCGGAGGCGATGTTGGATGTCTTGGTTTTCAGGCGGCGAAGTTAGATGTTTTGGTTTTCTGGCGGCGTTGTCAGACGATTTGGTTTTGCGGCAATGATGTCGGATGTTTTGGTTTTCTGGCGGCGATATCAGATTATTTGGCTTTCCGGCTGCGATGTTGGATGTTTTGGTTTTCCAACAGCGATGTCGAATGTTTTAGTTTTCTAGCAGCGATGTCAGATTATTTGGTATTCCGGCGACGATGTCAGATGTTTTGGTTTTCTGGCGACGATGTCAGATTATTTGGTTTTCCGGCAGCGATGTCAGATGTTTTGGTTTTCTAGCGACGATGTCAGATTATTTGGTTTTCCGGCGGCGATTTTAGATGTTTTGGTTTTCTGGCGTCGATATCAGATTATTTGGCTTTCCGACGGCGAATTTGGATGTTTTGGTTTTCCGGCACGATGTCTGATGTTTTGGTTTTCTTGCAGCAATGTCAGATTATTTGGTTTTCCGGCGGCGATGTCCGATTATTTGGCCTTCCGGCGGCGATGTTGGATGTTTTAATTTTTCGGCGGTGATGTCGGATGTTTTGGTTTTCTGGCGGCGATGTCCGATTATTTGGCCTTCCGGCGGCGATGTTGGATGTTTTGATTTTTTGGCGGCGATATCGGATGTTTTGGTTTTCTGGCGGCGATGTCATTTTATTTTGTTTTTCGGCGCCGATGTTTGATGTTTTGGTTTTCTGGCGGCGATGTCAGATTATTTGGTTTTCCGGCCGAGTTGTTCGATGTTTTGGTTTTCCGGAGGCGATGTCGGATGTTTTAGTTTTCTGGCGGCAATGTCAGATTATTTGGTATTCTGGCGGCGATGTCGGATGTTTTGGTTTTCTGGCGGCAATGTCAGATTATTTGGTTTTCCGGCAGCGATGTTGGATGTTTTGGTATTCCGGCGGCGATGTCGGATGTTTCGGTTTTCTGGCGACGATGTCAGATTATTTGGTTTTCCGACGGTGATGTCATATGTTTCGGTTTTCTGGCGATGATGTCAGATTATTTGGTTTTCCAGCGGCGATGTTGGATGTTTTGGTTTTCTGGCGGCGATATCAGATTATTTGGCTTTCCGGCGGCAATGTTGGATGTTTTGGTTTTCCGGCGGCGATGTCTGATGTTTTGGTTTTCTTGCAGCGATGTCAGATTATTTGGTTTTCCGGCGGCGATGTCCGATTAATTGGCCTTCCGGCGACGATGTTGGATGTTTTGATTTTCCGGCGGCGATGTCGGATGTTTTGGTTTTCTGGCGGCGATGTCATTTTATTTTGTTTTTCGGCGCAGATGTTTGATGTTTTGGTTTTCTGGCGGCGATGTCGGATTATTTGTTTTTTCGGCCGAGTTGTTCGATGTTTTGGTTTTCCGGAGGCGATGTCAGATGTTTTGGTTTTCTGGCGGCAATGTCAGATTATTCGGTATTCCGACGGCGATGTCGGATTTTTTGGTTTTCTGGCGGCAATGTCAGATTATTTGGTTTTCCGGCGATGATGTCAGATGTTTTGGTTTTCTGGCGGCGAAGTCAGATTATTTGGTTTTCTTGCGGCGATGTTCGATGTTTTTGTTTTTTGGCGGCGATGTCTAATTATTTGGTTTTCTAGTGGCGATGTCGGATGTTTTGATTTTCTGGCGGCGTTGTCATATTATTTGGTTTTCCGACGGCGATTACAGATGTTTTGGTTTTCTGGCAGCGATGTCAGATTGTTTGGTTTTCTGGCGGAGATGTTGGACGTTTTGGTTTTCCGGAGGCGATGTCGGATGTTTTGGTTTTCTGGCGACGATGTCAGGTTATTTGGTTTTCCAACGGCGATGTTAGATGTTTTGGTTTTCTTGCGACGATGTCAGATTATTTGGTTTTCCGGCGGCGATGTCAGATGTCTTGGTTTTCTGGCGGTAATGTCAGATGTTTTGGTTTTCTGGCGGCGATGTTAGATTATTTGGTTTTCAGATGGCGATGTCGGATGTTTTGGTTTTCCGGCAGCGATGTCTGATGTTTTGGTTTTCTTGCAGCGATGTCAGATTATTTGGTTTTCTGACGGCGATGTCCGATTATTTGGCCTTCTGGCGGCGATGTTGGATGTTTTGATTTTCCGGCGGCGATGTCGGATGTTTTGGTTTTCTGGCGACGATGTCAGATTATTTGGTTTTCCGACGGCGATGTCAGATGTTTTGGTTTTCTGGCGACGAGGTCAGATTATTTGGTTTTCCGGCGGCGATGTTGGATGTTTTGGTTTTCTGGCGGCGATATCAGATTATTTGGCTTTCCGGCAGCGATGTTGGATGTTTTGGTTTTCCGGCGGCGATGTCTGATGTTTTGGTTTTCTTGCAGCGATGTCAGATTATTTGGTTTTCCGGCGGCGATGTCCGATTATTTGGCCTTCCGGCGACGATGTTGGATGTTTTGATTTTCCGGCGGCGATGTCGGATGTTTTGGTTTTCTGGCGGCGATGTCATTTTATTTTGTTTTTCGACGCCGATGTTTGATGTTTTGGTTTTCTCGCGGCGATGTCAGATTATTTGGTTTTCTGGCCGAGATGTTTGATGTTTTGGTTTTCCGGAGGCGATGTCAGATGTTTTGGTTTTCTGGCGGCAATGTCAGATTATTTGGTATTCCGGTGGCGATGTCGGATGTTTTGGTTTTCTGGCGGCAATGTCAGATTATTTGGTTTTCCGGCAGCGATGTTGAATGTTTTGGTTTTTCGGCGGTGATGTCGGATGTTTTGGTTTTCTGGCGGCGATGTCAGATTATTTGGTTTTCTTGCGGCGATGTTCGATGTTTTGGTTTTTTTGGCGGCGATGTCAGATTATTTGGTTTTCTAGCGGCGATGTCAGATGTATTGATTTTCTGGCGGCGTTGTCATATTATTTGGTTTTCCGACGGCGATTACAGATGTTTTGGTTTTTTGGCGGCGATGTCAGATTGTTTGGTTTTCCGGCGGAGATGTTGGACGTTTTGGTTTTCCGGCGGCGATGTCGGATGTTTTGGTTTTCTGGCGACGATGTCAGGTTATTTGGTTTTCCGACAGCGATGTCAGATGTTTTGGTTTTCTGGCGACGATGTAAGATTATTTGGTTTTCCGGCGGCGATGTCGGATGTCTTGGTTTTCTGGCGGCGATATCAGATTATTTGGCTTTCCGGCGGCGATGTTGGATGTTTTGGTTTTCCGGCGGCGATGTCGGATGTTTTGGTTTTCTTGCAGCGATGTCAGATTATTTGGTTTTTCGGCGGCGATGTCTGATTATTTGGCCTTCCGGCGGCGATGTTGGATGTTTTGATTTTCCGGCGGCGATGTCGGATGTTTTGGTTTTCTGGCGGCGATGTTGGATGTTTTGGTTTTCTGGCGGCGTTGTTAGATTATTTGGTTTTCTGGCGGCGATGTTGGATGTTTTGGTTTTCTGGCGGCGATGTGGGATGTTTTGGTTTTCTGGCGGCGATGTTAGATTATTTGGTTTTTCGGCAGCGATGTTGGATGTTTTGGTTTCCCGACGGCGACGTCGGATGTTTTGGTTTTCTGGCAGCGATGTCAGATTATTTGGTCTTTCGGAGGCGATGTTGGATGTCTTGGTTTTCAGGTGGCGAAGTCAGATGTTTTGGTTTTCTGGCGGCGATGTCAGACGATTTGGTTTTGCGGCAATGATGTCGGATGTTTTGGTTTTCTGGCGGCGATATCAGATTATTTGGCTTTCCGGCTGCGATGTTGGATGTTTTGGTTTTCCGGCAGCGATGTCGAATGTTTTAGTTTTCTAGCAGCGATGTCAGATTATTTGTTATTCCGGCGACGATGTCAGATGTTTTGGTTTTCTGGCGACGATGTCAGATTATTTGGTTTTCTTGCGGCGATGTTCGATGTTTTGGTTTTTTTGGCGGCGATGTCAGATTATTTGGTTTTCTAGCGGCGATGTCAGATGTTTTGATTTTCTGGCGGCGTTGTCATATTATTTGGTTTTCCGACGGCGATTACAGATGTTTTGGTTTTTTGGCGGCGATGTCAGATTGTTTGGTTTTCCGGCGGAGATGTTGGACGTTTTGGTTTTCCGGCGGCGATGTCGGATGTTTTGGTTTTCTGGCGACGATGTCAGGTTATTTGGTTTTCCGACAGCGATGTCAGATGTTTTGGTTTTCTGGCGACGATGTCAGATTATTTGGTTTTCCGGCGGCGATGTTAGATGTCTTGGTTTTCTGGCGGCGATATCAGATTATTTGGCTTTCCGGCGGCGATGTTAGATGTTTTGGTTTTCCGGCGGCGATGTCGGATGTTTTGGTTTTCTTGCAGCGATGTCAGATTATTTGGTTTTTCGGCGGCGATGTCTGATTATTTGGCCTTCCGGCGGCGATGTTGGATGTTTTGATTTTCCGGCGGCGATGTCGGATGTTTTGGTTTTCTGGCGGCGATGTTGGATGTTTTGGTTTTCTGGCGGCGATGTTAGATTATTTGGTTTTCTGGCGGCGATGTTGGATGTTTTGGTTTTCTGGCGGCAATGTGGGATGTTTTGGTTTTCTGGCGGCGATGTTAGATTATTTGGTTTTTCGGCAGCGATGTTGGATGTTTTGGTTTCCCGACGGCGACGTCGGATGTTTTGGTTTTCTGGCAGCGATGTCAGATTATTTGGTCTTTCGGAGGCGATGTTGGATGTCTTGGTTTTCAGGCGGCGAAGTCAGATGTTTTGGTTTTCTGGCGGCGATGTCAGACGATTTGGTTTTGCGGCAATGATGTCGGATGTTTTGGTTTTCTGGAGGCGATATCAGATTATTTGGCTTTCCGGCTGCGATGTTGGATGTTTTGGTTTTCCGGCAGCGATGTCGAATGTTTTAGTTTTCTAGCAGCGATGTCAGATTATTTGTTATTCCGGCGACGATGTCAGATGTTTTGGTTTTCTGGCGACGATGTCAGATTATTTGGTTTTCTTGCGGCGATGTTCGATGTTTTGGTTTTTTTGGCGGCGATGTCAGATTATTTGGTTTTTTAGCGGCGATGTCAGATGTTTTGATTTTCTGGCGGCGTTGTCATATTATTTGGTTTTCCGACGGCGATTACAGATGTTTTGGTTTTTTGGCGGCGATGTCAGATTGTTTGGTTTTCCGGCGGAGATGTTGGACGTTTTGGTTTTCCGGCGGCGATGTCGGATGTTTTGGTTTTCTGGCGACGATGTCAGGTTATTTGGTTTTCCGACTGCGATGTCAGATGTTTTGGTTTTCTGGCGACGATGTAAGATTATTTGGTTTTCCGGCGGCGATGTTAGATGTCTTGGTTTTCTGGCGGCGATATCAGATTATTTGGCTTTCCGGCGGCGATGTTGGATGTTTTGGTTTTCCGGCGGCGATGTCGGATGTTTTGGTTTTCTTGCAGCGATGTTAGATTATTTGGTTTTTCGGCGGCGATGTCTGATTATTTGGCCTTCCGGCGGCGATGTTGGATGTTTTGATTTTCCGGCGGCGATGTCGGATGTTTTGGTTTTCTGGCAGCGATGTTGGATGTTTTGGTTTTCTGGCGGCGATGTTAGATTATTTGGTTTTCTGGCGGCGATGTTGGATGTTTTGGTTTTCTGGCGGCGATGTGGGATGTTTTGGTTTTCTGGCGGCGATGTTAGATTATTTGGTTTTTCGGCAGCGATGTTGGATGTTTTGGTTTCCCGGCGGCGACGTCGGATGTTTTGGTTTTCTCGCAGCGATGTCAGATTATTTGGTCTTTCGGAGGCGATGTTGGATGTCTTGGTTTTCAGGCGGCGAAGTCAGATGTTTTGGTTTTCTGGCGGCGATGTCAGACGATTTGGTTTTGCGGCAATGATGTCGGATGTTTTGGTTTTCTGGCGGCGATATCAGATTATTTGGCTTTCCGGCTGCGATGTTGGATGTTTTGGTTTTCCGGCAGCGATGTCGAATGTTTTAGTTTTCTAGCTGCGATGTCAGATTATTTGTTATTCCGGCGACGATGTCAGATGTTTTGGTTTTCTGGCGACGATGTCAGATTATTTGGTTTTCCGGCAGCGATGTCAGATGTTTTGGTTTTCTAGCGACGATGTCAGATTATTTGGTTTTCCGGCGGCGATTTTAGATGTTTTGGTTTTCTGGCGTCGATATCAGATTATTTGGCTTTCCGACGGCGAATTTGGATGTTTTGGTTTTCCGGCAGCGATGTCTGATGTTTTGGTTTTCTTGCAGCAATGTCAGATTATTTGGTTTTCCGGCGGCGATGTCCGATTATTTGGCCTTCCGGCGGCGATGTTGGATGTTTTAATTTTTCGGCGGCGATGTCGGATGTTTTGGTTTTCTGGCGGCGATGTCCGATTATTTGGCCTTCCGGCGGCGATGTTGGATGTTTTGATTTTTTGGCGGCGATATCGGATGTTTTGGTTTTCTGGCGGCGATGTCATTTTATTTTGTTTTTCGGCGCCGATGTTTGATGTTTTGGTTTTCTGGCGGCGATGTCAGATTATTTGGTTTTCCGGCCGAGTTGTTCGATGTTTTGGTTTTCCGGAGGCGATGTCGGATGTTTTAGTTTTCTGGCGGCAATGTCAGATTATTTGGTATTCTGGCGGCGATGTCGGATGTTTTGGTTTTCTGGCGGCAATGTCAGATTATTTGGTTTTCCGGCAGCGATGTTGGATGTTTTGGTATTCCGGCGGCGATGTCGGATGTTTCGGTTTTCTGGCGACGATGTCAGATTATTTGGTTTTCCGACGGTGATGTCATATGTTTCGGTTTTCTGGCGATGATGTCAGATTATTTGGTTTTCCAGCGGCGATGTTGGATGTTTTGGTTTTCTGGCGGCGATATCAGATTATTTGGCTTTCCGGCGGCAATGTTGGATGTTTTGGATTTCCGGCGGCGATGTCTGATGTTTTGGTTTTCTTGCAGCGATGTCAGATTATTTGGTTTTCCGGCGGCGATGTACGATTAATTGGCCTTCCGGCGACGATGTTGGATGTTTTGATTTTCCGGCGGCGATGTCGGATGTTTTGGTTTTCTGGCGGCGATGTCATTTTATTTTGTTTTTCGGCGCAAATGTTTGATGTTTTGGTTTTCTGGCGGCGATGTCAGATTATTTGTTTTTTCGGCCGAGTTGTTCGATGTTTTGGTTTTCCGGAGGCGATGTCAGATGTTTTTGTTTTCTGGCGGCAATGTCAGATTATTCGGTATTTCGACGGCGATGTCGGATTTTTCGGTTTTCTGGCGGCAATGTCAGATTATTTGGTTTTCCGGCGACGATGTCAGATGTTTTGGTTTTCTGGCGGAGAAGTCAGATTATTTGGTTTTCTTGCGGCGATGTTCGATGTTTTTGTTTTTTGGCGGCGATGTCTGATTATTTGGTTTTCTAGCGGCGATGTCGGATGTTTTGATTTTCTGGCGGCGTTGTCATATTATTTGGTTTTCCGACGGCGATTACAGATGTTTTGGTTTTCTGGCAGCGATGTCAGATTGTTTGGTTTTCCGGCGGAGATGTTGGACGTTTTGGTTTTCCGGCGGCGATGTCGGATGTTTTGGTTTTCTGGCGACGATGTCAGGTTATTTGGTTTTCCAACGGCGATGTTAGATGTTTTGGTTTTCTTGCGACGATGTCAGATTATTTGGTTTTCCGGCGGCGATGTCAGATGTCTTGGTTTTCTGGCGGTAATGTCAGATGTTTTGGTTTTCTGGCGGCGATGTTAGATTATTTGGTTTTCAAATGGCGATGTCGGATGTTTTGGTTTTCCGGCAGCGATGTCTGATGTTTTGGTTTTCTTGCAGCGATGTCAGATTATTTGGTTTTCTGACGGCGATGTCCGATTATTTGGCCTTCCGGCGGCGATGTTGGATGTTTTGATTTTCCGGCGGCGATGTCGGATGTTTTGGTTTTCTGGCGACGATGTCAGATTATTTGGTTTTCCGACGGCGATGTCAGATGTTTTGGTTTTCTGGCGACGAGGTCAGATTATTTGGTTTTCCGGCGGCGATGTTGGATGTTTTGGTTTTCTGGCGGCGATATCAGATTATTTGGCTTTCCGGCAGCGATGTTGGATGTTTTGGTTTTCCGGCGGCGATGTCTGATGTTTTGGTTTTCTTGCAGCGATGTCAGATTATTTGGTTTTCCGGCGGCGATGTCCGATTATTTGGCCTTCCGGCGACGATGTTGGATGTTTTGATTTTCCGGCGGCGATGTCGGATGTTTTGGTTTTCTGGCGGCGATGTCATTTTATTTTGTTTTTCGACGCCGATGTTTGATGTTTTGGTTTTCTCGCGGCGATGTCAGATTATTTGGTTTTCTGGCCGAGATGTTTGATGTTTTGGTTTTCCGGAGGCGATGTCAGATGTTTTGGTTTTCTGGCGGCAATGTCAGATTATTTGGTATTCCGGTGGCGATGTCGGATGTTTTGGTTTTCTGGCGGCAATGTCAGATTATTTGGTTTTCCGGCAGCGATGTTGAATGTTTTGGTTTTTCGGCGGTGATGTCGGATGTTTTGGTTTTCTGGCGGCGATGTCAGATTATTTGGTTTTCTTGCGGCGTTGTTCGATGTTTTGGTTTTTTTGGCGGCGATGTCAGATTATTTGGTTTTCTAGCGGCGATGTCAGATGTTTTGATTTTCTGGCGGTGTTGTCATATTATTTGGTTTTCCGACGGCGATTACAGATGTTTTGGTTTTTTGGCGGCGATGTCAGATTGTTTGGTTTTCCGGCGGAGATGTTGGACGTTTTGGTTTTCCGGCGGCGATGTCGGATGTTTTGGTTTTCTGGCGACGATGTCAGGTTATTTGGTTTTCCGACAGCGATGTCAGATGTTTTGGTTTTCTGGCGACGATGTAAGATTATTTGGTTTTCCGGCGGTGATGTCGGATGTCTTGGTTTTCTGGCGGCGATATCAGATTATTTGGTTTTCTGACGGCGATGTCTGATTATTTGGCCTTCCGGCGGCGATGTTGGATGTTTTGATTTTCCGGCGGCGATGTCGGATGTTTTGGTTTTCTGGCGGCGATGTTGGATGTTTTGTTTTTCTGGCGGCGATGTTAGATTATTTGGTTTTCTGGCGGCGATGTTGGATGTTTTGGTTTTCTGGCGGCGATGTGGGATGTTTTGGTTTTCTGGCGGCGATGTTAGATTATTTGGTTTTTCGGCAGCGATGTTGGATGTTTTGGTTTCCCGACGGCGACGTCGGATGTTTTGGTTTTCTGGCAGCGATGTCAGATTATTTGGTCTTTCGGAGGCGATGTTGGATGTCTTGGTTTTCAGGTGGCGAAGTCAGATGTTTTGGTTTTCTGGCGGTGATGTCAGACGATTTGGTTTTGCGGCAATGATGTCGGATGTTTTGGTTTTCTGGCGGCGATATCAGATTATTTGGCTTTCCGGCTGCGATGTTGGATGTTTTGGTTTTCCGGCAGCGATGTCGAATGTTTTAGCTTTCTAGCAGCGATGTCAGATTATTTGTTATTCCGGCGACGATGTCAGATGTTTTGGTTTTCTGGCGACGATGTCAGATTATTTGGTTTTCCGGCAGCGATGTCAGATGTTTTGGTTTTCTAGCGACGATGTCAGATTATTTGGTTTTCCGGCGGCGATTTTAGATGTTTTGGTTTTCTGGCGTCGATATCAGATTATTTGGCTTTCCGGCGGCGAATTTGGATGTTTTGGTTTTCCGGCAACGATGTCTGATGTTTTGGTTTTCTTGCAGCAATGTCAGATTATTTGGTTTTCCGGCGGCGATGTCCGATTATTTGGCCTTCCGGCAGCGATGTTGGATGTTTTAATTTTTCGGCGGCGATGTCGGATGTTTTGGTTTTCTGGCGGCGATGTCCGATTATTTGGCCTTCCGGCGGCGATGTTGGATGTTTTGATTTTTTGGCGGCGATATCGGATGTTTTGGTTTTCTGGCGGCGATGTCATTTTATTTTGTTTTTCGGCGCCGATGTTTGATGTTTTGGTTTTCTGGCGGCGATGTCAGATTATTTGGTTTTCCGGCCGAGTTGTTCGATGTTTTCGTTTTCCGGAGGCGATATCGGATGTTTTAGTTTTCTGGCGGCAATGTCAGATTATTTGGTTTTCTGGCGGCAATGTCAGATTATTTGGTTTTCCGGCAGCGATGTTGGATGTTTTGGTATTCCGGCGGCGATGTCGGATGTTTCGGTTTTCTGGCGACGATGTCAGATTATTTGGTTTTCCGACGGTGATGTCAGATGTTTCGGTTTTCTGGCGACGATGTCAGATTATTTGGTTTTCCGGCGGCGATGTTGGATGTTTTGGTTTTCTGGCGGCGATATCAGATTATTTGGCTTTCCGGCGGCAATGTTGGATGTTTTGGTTTTCCGGCGGCGATGTCTGATGTTTTGGTTTTCTTGCAGCGATGTCAGATTATTTGGTTTTCCGGCGGCGATGTCCGACTATTTGGCCTTCCGGCGACGATGTTGGATGTTTTGATTTTCCGGCGGCGATGTCGGATGTTTTGGTTTTCTGGCGGCGATGTCATTTTATTTTGTTTTTCGGCGCATATGTTTGATGTTTTGGTTTTCTAGCGGCGATGTCAGATTATTTGTTTTTTCGGCCGAGTTGTTCGATGTTTTGGTTTTCCGGAGGCGATGTCAGATGTTTTGGTTTTCTGGCGGCAATGTTAGATTATTCGGTATTCCGGCGGCGATGTCAGATTTTTTGGTTTTCTGGCGGCAATGTCAGATCATTTGGTTTTCCGGCGACGATGTCAGATGTTTTGGTTTTCTGGCGGCGAAGTCAGATTATTTGGTTTTCTTGCGGCGATGTTCGATGTTTTTGTTTTTTGGCGGCGATGTCTGATTATTTGGTTTTCTAGCGGCGCTGTCGGATGTTTTGATTTTCTGGCGGCGTTGTCATATTATTTGGTTTTCCGACGGCGATTACAGATGTTTTGGTTTTCTGGCAGCGATGTCAGATTGTTTGGTTTTCCGGCGGAGATGTTGGACGTTTCGGTTTTCCGGCGGCGATGTCGAATGTTTTGGTTTTCTGGCGACGATGTGAGGTTATTTGGTTTTCCAACGGCGATGTTAGATGTTTTGGTTTTCTTGCGACGATGTCAGATTATTTGGTTTTCTGGCGGCAATGTAAGATGTTTTGGTTTTCTGGCGGCGATGTTAGATTATTTGGTTTTCAGATGGCGATGTCGGGTGTTTTGGTTTTCCGGCAGCGATGTCTGATGTTTTGGTTTTCTTGCAGCGATGTCAGATTATTTGGTTTTCTGACGGCGATGTCCGATTATTTGGCCTTCCGACGGCGATGTTGGATGTTTTGATTTTCCGGCGGCGATGTCGGATGTTTTGGTTTTCTGGGGACGATGTCAGATTATTTGGTTTTCCGACGGCGATGTCAGATGTTTTGGTTTTCTGGCGATGAGGTCAGATTATTTGGTTTTCCGGCGGCGATGTTGGATGTTTTGGTTTTCTGGCGGCGATATCAGATTATTTGGCTTTCCGGCGGCGATGTTGGATGTTTTGGTTTTCCGGCGGCGATGTCTGATGCTTTGGTTTTCTTGCAGCGATGTCAGATTCTTTGGTTTTCCGGCGGCGATGTCCGATTATTTAGCCTTCCGGCGACGATGTTGGATGTTTTGATTTTCCGGCGGCGATGTCGGATGTTTTGGTTTTCTGGCGGCGATGTCATTTTATTTTGTTTTTCGGCGCTGATGTTTGATGTTTTGGTTTTCTCGCGGCGATGTCAGATTATTTGGTTTTCTGGCCGAGATGTTTGATGTTTTGGTTTTCCGGAGGCGATGTCAGATGTTTTGGTTTTCTGGCGGCAATGTCAGATTATTTGGTATTCCGGTGGCGATGTCGGATGTTTTGGTTTTCTGGCGGCAATGTCAGATTATTTGGTTTTCCGGCAGCAATGTTGAATGTTTTGGTTTTTCGGCGGTGATGTCGGATGTTTTGGTTTTCTGGCGGCGATGTCAGATTATTTGGTTTTCTTGCGGCGATGTTCGATGTTTTGGTTTTTTTGGCGGCGATGTCAGATTATTTGGTTTTCTAGCGGCGATGTCAGATGTTTTGATTTTTTGGCGGCGTTGTCATATTATTTGGTTTTCCGACGGCGATTACAGATGTTTTGGTTTTTTGGCGGCGATGTCAGATTGTTTGGTTTTCCGGCGGAGATGTTGGACATTTTGGTTTTCCGGCGGCGATGTCGGATGTTTTGGTTTTCTGGCGACGATGTCAGGTTATTTGGTTTTCCGACAGTGATGTCAGATTTTTTGGTTTTCTGGCGACGATGTCAGATTATTTGGTTTTCCGGCGGCGATGTCGGATGTCTTGGTTTTCTGGCGGCGATATCAGATTATTTGGCTTTCCGGTGGCCATGATGGATGTTTTGGTTTTCCGGCGGCGATGTCGGATGTTTTGGTTTTCTTGCAGCGATGTTAGATTATTTGGTTTTTCGGCGGCGATGTCTGATTATTTGGCCTTCCGGCGGCGATGTTGGATGTTTTGATTTTCCGGCGGCGATGTCGGATGTTTTGGTTTTCTGGCGGCGATGTTGGATGTTTTGGTTTTCTGCCGGCGATGTTAGATTATTTGGTTTTCTGGCGGCGATGTGGGATGTTTTGGTTTTCTGGCGGCGATGTTAGATTATTTGGTTTTTCGGCAGCGATGTTGGATGTTTTGGTTTCCCGGCGGCGACGTCGGATGTTTTGGTTTTCTGGCAGCGATGTCAGATTATTTGGTCTTTCGGAGGCGATGTTGGATGTCTTGGTTTTCAGGCGGCGAAGTCAGATGTTTTGGTTTTCTGGCGGTGATGTCAGACGATTTGGTTTTGCGGCAATGATGTCGGATGTTTTGGTTTTCTGGCGGCGATATCAGATTATTTGGCTTTCCGGCTGCGATGTTGGATGTTTTGGTTTTCTGGCAGCGATGTCGAATGTTTTAGTTTTCTAGCAGCGATGTCAGATTATTTGGTATTCCGGCGACGATGTCATATGTTTTGGTTTTTTGGCGACGATGTCAGATTATTTGGTTTTCCGGCAGCGATGTCAGATGTTTTGGTTTTCTAGCGACGATGTCAGATTATTTGGTTTTCCGGCGGCGATGTTAGATGTTTTGGTTTTCTGGCGTCGATATCAGATTATTTGGCTTTCCGGCGGCGAATTTGGATGTTTTGGTTTTCCGGCAGCGATGTCTGATGTTTTGGTTTTCTTGCAGCAATGTCAGATTATTTGGTTTTCCGGCGGCGATGTCCGATTATTTGGCCTTCCGGCGGCGATGTTGGATGTTTTAATTTTTCGGCGCCGATGTTGGATGTTTTGGTTTTCTGGCGGCGATGTCCGATTATTTGGCCTTCCGGCGGCGATGTTGGATGTTTTGATTTTTTGGCGGCGATATCGGATTTTTTGGTTTTCTGGCGGCGATGTCATTTTATTTTGTTTTTCGGCGCCGATGTTTGATGTTTTGGTTTTCTGGCGGCGATGTCAGATTATTTGGTTTTTCGGCCGAGTTGTTCGATGTTTTGGTTTTCCGGAGGCGATGTCGGATGTTTTGGTTTTCTGGCGGCAATGTCAGATTATTTGGTTTTCCGGCAGCGATGTTGGATGTTTTGGTATTCCGGCGGCGATGTCGGATGTTTTGGTTTTCTGGCGACGGTGTCAGATTATTTGGTTTTCCGACGGTGATGTCAGATGTTTTGGTTTTCTGGCGACGATGTCAGATTATTTGATTTTCCGGCGGCGATGTTGGATGTTTTGGTTTTCTGGCGGTGATATCAGATTATTTGGCTTTCCGGCGGCAATGTTGGATGTTTTGGTTTTCCGGCGGCGATGTCTGATGTTTTGGTTTTCTTGCAGCGATGTCAGATTATTTGGTTTTCCGGCGGCGATGTCCGACTATTTGGCCTTCCGGCGACGATGTTGGATGTTTTGATTTTCCGGCGGCGATGTCGGATGTTTTGGTTTTCTGGCGGCGATGTCATTTTATTTTGTTTTTCGGCGCAGATGTTTGATGTTTTGGTTTTCTAGCGGCGATGTCAGATTATTTGTTTTTTCGGCCGAGTTGTTCGATGTTTTGGTTTTCCGGAGGCGATGTCAGATGTTTTGGTTTTCTGGCGGCAATGTTAGATTATTCGGTATTCCGGCGGCG
This sequence comes from Lathyrus sativus, assembly GCA_963859935.3. Lineage (NCBI taxonomy): Eukaryota > Viridiplantae > Streptophyta > Magnoliopsida > Fabales > Fabaceae > Lathyrus > Lathyrus sativus. Next base: position 1,413,621 of record CAWUDS030000990.1, on the reverse strand, counting down.
ATGTCAGATTTTTTGGTTTTCTGGCGGCAATGTCAGATTATTTGGTTTTCCGGCGACGATGTCAGATGTTTTGGTTTTCTGGCGGCGAAGTCAGATTATTTGGTTTTCTTGCGGCGATGTTCGATGTTTTTGTTTTTTGGCGGCGATGTCTGATTATTTGGTTTTCTAGCGGCGCTGTCGGATGTTTTGATTTTCTGGCGGCGTTGTCATATTATTTGGTTTTCCGACGGCGATTACAGATGTTTTGGTTTTCTGGCAGCGATGTCAGATTGTTTGGTTTTCCGGCGGAGATGTTGGACGTTTCGGTTTTCCGGCGGCGATGTCGAATGTTTTGGTTTTCTGGCGACGATGTGAGGTTATTTGGTTTTCCAACGGCGATGTTAGATGTTTTGGTTTTCTTGCGACGATGTCAGATTATTTGGTTTTCTGGCGGCAATGTAAGATGTTTTGGTTTTCTGGCGGCGATGTTAGATTATTTGGTTTTCAGATGGCGATGTCGGGTGTTTTGGTTTTCCGGCAGCGATGTCTGATGTTTTGGTTTTCTTGCAGCGATGTCAGATTATTTGGTTTTCTGACGGCGATGTCCGATTATTTGGCCTTCCGACGGCGATGTTGGATGTTTTGATTTTCCGGCGGCGATGTCGGATGTTTTGGTTTTCTGGGGACGATGTCAGATTATTTGGTTTTCCGACGGCGATGTCAGATGTTTTGGTTTTCTGGCGATGAGGTCAGATTATTTGGTTTTCCGGCGGCGATGTTGGATGTTTTGGTTTTCTGGCGGCGATATCAGATTATTTGGCTTTCCGGCGGCGATGTTGGATGTTTTGGTTTTCCGGCGGCGATGTCTGATGCTTTGGTTTTCTTGCAGCGATGTCAGATTCTTTGGTTTTCCGGCGGCGATGTCCGATTATTTAGCCTTCCGGCGACGATGTTGGATGTTTTGATTTTCCGGCGGCGATGTCGGATGTTTTGGTTTTCTGGCGGCGATGTCATTTTATTTTGTTTTTCGGCGCTGATGTTTGATGTTTTGGTTTTCTCGCGGCGATGTCAGATTATTTGGTTTTCTGGCCGAGATGTTTGATGTTTTGGTTTTCCGGAGGCGATGTCAGATGTTTTGGTTTTCTGGCGGCAATGTCAGATTATTTGGTATTCCGGTGGCGATGTCGGATGTTTTGGTTTTCTGGCGGCAATGTCAGATTATTTGGTTTTCCGGCAGCAATGTTGAATGTTTTGGTTTTTCGGCGGTGATGTCGGATGTTTTGGTTTTCTGGCGGCGATGTCAGATTATTTGGTTTTCTTGCGGCGATGTTCGATGTTTTGGTTTTTTTGGCGGCGATGTCAGATTATTTGGTTTTCTAGCGGCGATGTCAGATGTTTTGATTTTTTGGCGGCGTTGTCATATTATTTGGTTTTCCGACGGCGATTACAGATGTTTTGGTTTTTTGGCGGCGATGTCAGATTGTTTGGTTTTCCGGCGGAGATGTTGGACATTTTGGTTTTCCGGCGGCGATGTCGGATGTTTTGGTTTTCTGGCGACGATGTCAGGTTATTTGGTTTTCCGACAGTGATGTCAGATTTTTTGGTTTTCTGGCGACGATGTCAGATTATTTGGTTTTCCGGCGGCGATGTCGGATGTCTTGGTTTTCTGGCGGCGATATCAGATTATTTGGCTTTCCGGTGGCCATGATGGATGTTTTGGTTTTCCGGCGGCGATGTCGGATGTTTTGGTTTTCTTGCAGCGATGTTAGATTATTTGGTTTTTCGGCGGCGATGTCTGATTATTTGGCCTTCCGGCGGCGATGTTGGATGTTTTGATTTTCCGGCGGCGATGTCGGATGTTTTGGTTTTCTGGCGGCGATGTTGGATGTTTTGGTTTTCTGCCGGCGATGTTAGATTATTTGGTTTTCTGGCGGCGATGTGGGATGTTTTGGTTTTCTGGCGGCGATGTTAGATTATTTGGTTTTTCGGCAGCGATGTTGGATGTTTTGGTTTCCCGGCGGCGACGTCGGATGTTTTGGTTTTCTGGCAGCGATGTCAGATTATTTGGTCTTTCGGAGGCGATGTTGGATGTCTTGGTTTTCAGGCGGCGAAGTCAGATGTTTTGGTTTTCTGGCGGTGATGTCAGACGATTTGGTTTTGCGGCAATGATGTCGGATGTTTTGGTTTTCTGGCGGCGATATCAGATTATTTGGCTTTCCGGCTGCGATGTTGGATGTTTTGGTTTTCTGGCAGCGATGTCGAATGTTTTAGTTTTCTAGCAGCGATGTCAGATTATTTGGTATTCCGGCGACGATGTCATATGTTTTGGTTTTTTGGCGACGATGTCAGATTATTTGGTTTTCCGGCAGCGATGTCAGATGTTTTGGTTTTCTAGCGACGATGTCAGATTATTTGGTTTTCCGGCGGCGATGTTAGATGTTTTGGTTTTCTGGCGTCGATATCAGATTATTTGGCTTTCCGGCGGCGAATTTGGATGTTTTGGTTTTCCGGCAGCGATGTCTGATGTTTTGGTTTTCTTGCAGCAATGTCAGATTATTTGGTTTTCCGGCGGCGATGTCCGATTATTTGGCCTTCCGGCGGCGATGTTGGATGTTTTAATTTTTCGGCGCCGATGTTGGATGTTTTGGTTTTCTGGCGGCGATGTCCGATTATTTGGCCTTCCGGCGGCGATGTTGGATGTTTTGATTTTTTGGCGGCGATATCGGATTTTTTGGTTTTCTGGCGGCGATGTCATTTTATTTTGTTTTTCGGCGCCGATGTTTGATGTTTTGGTTTTCTGGCGGCGATGTCAGATTATTTGGTTTTTCGGCCGAGTTGTTCGATGTTTTGGTTTTCCGGAGGCGATGTCGGATGTTTTGGTTTTCTGGCGGCAATGTCAGATTATTTGGTTTTCCGGCAGCGATGTTGGATGTTTTGGTATTCCGGCGGCGATGTCGGATGTTTTGGTTTTCTGGCGACGATGTCAGATTATTTGGTTTTCCGACGGTGATGTCAGATGTTTTGGTTTTCTGGCGACGATGTCAGATTATTTGATTTTCCGGCGGCGATGTTGGATGTTTTGGTTTTCTGGCGGTGATATCAGATTATTTGGCTTTCCGGCGGCAATGTTGGATGTTTTGGTTTTCCGGCGGCGATGTCTGATGTTTTGGTTTTCTTGCAGCGATGTCAGATTATTTGGTTTTCCGGCGGCGATGTACGATTATTTGGCCTTCCGGCGACGATGTTGGATGTTTTGATTTTCCGGCGGCGATGTCGGATGTTTTGGTTTTCTGGCGGCGATGTCTTTTTATTTTGTTTTTCGGCGCAGATGTTTGATGTTTTGGTTTTCTGGCGGCGATGTCAGATTATTTGTTTTTTCGGCCGAGTTGTTCGATGTTTTGGTTTTCCGGAGGCGATGTCAGATGTTTTGGTTTTCTGGCGGCAATGTCAGATTATTTGGTATTCCGGCGGCGATGTCGGATTTTTTGGTTTTCTGGCTGCAATGTCAGATTATTTGGTTTTCCGGCGACGATGTCGGATGTTTTGGTTTTCTGGCTGCGAAGTCAGATTATTTGGTTTTCTTGCGGCGATGTTCGATGTTTTGGTTTTTTGGCGGCGATGTCTGATTATTTGGTTTTCTAGCGGCGATGTCGGATGTTTTGATTTTCTGGCGGCGTTGTCATATTATTTGGTTTTCCGACGGCGATTACAGATGTTTTGGTTTTCTGGCAGCGATGTCAGATTGTTTGGTTTTCCGGCGGAGATGTTGGACGTTTTGGTTTTCCGGCGGCGATGTCGGATGTTTTGGTTTTCTGGCGACGATGTCAGGTTATTTGGTTTTCCAACGGCGATGTTAGATGTTTTGATTTTCTGGCGACGATGTCAGATTATTTGGTTTTCCGGCGGCTATGTCGGATGTCTTGGTTTTCTGGCGACGATATCAGATTATTTGGCTTTCCGGCGGTGATGTTGGATGTTTTGGTTTTCCGGCGGAGATGTCGGATGTTTTGGTTTTCTTGCAGCGATGTCAGATTATTTGGTTTTCCGGCGGCGATGTCTGATTATTTGGCCTTCCGGCGGCGATGTTGGATGTTTTGATTTTCTGGCGGCGATGTTGGATGTTTTGGTTTTCTGGCGGCGATGTTGGATGTTTTGGTTTTCTGGCGGCGATGTTAGATTATTTGGTTTTCTGGCGGCGATGTTGGATGTTTTGGTTTTCTAGCGGCTATGTCAAATTATTTGGTTTTCCGGCGGCGATGTAGGATGTTTTGGTTTTCTGGCGGCGATGTTAGATTATTTGGTTTTTCGGCAGCGATGTTGGATGTTTTGGTTTCCCGGCGGCGACGTCAAATGTTTTGGTTTTCTGGCAGCGATGTCAATTATTTGGTTTTCCGACGGCGATGTCAGATGTTTTGGTTTTCTGGCGACGATGTCAGATTATTTGGTTTTCCGGCGGCGATGTTGGATGTTTTTGTTTTCTGGCGGCGATATCAGATTATTTGGCTTTCCGGCGACGATGTTGGATGTTTTGGTTTTCCGGCGGCGATGTCTGATGTTTTGGTTTTCTTGTAGCGATGTCATTTTATTTTGTTTTTCGGTGCCGATGTTTGATGTTTTGGTTTTCTGGCGGCGATGTCAAATTATTTGGTTTTCCGGCCGAGTTGTTCGATGTTTTGGTTTTCCGGAGGCGATGTCAGATGTTTTGGTTTTCTGGCGGCAATGTCAGATTATTTGGTATTCCGGCGGCGATGTCAGATTCTTTGGTTTTCTGGCGGCAATGTCAGATTATTTGGTTTTCCGGTAGCGATGTTGGATGTTTTGGTTTTTCGACGGCGATGTCGGATGTTTTGGTTTTCTGGCAGCGATGTCCGATTATTTGGTTTTCTTGCGGCGATGTTCGATGTTTTAGTTTTTTTGGCGGCGATGTCTGATATTTGGTTTTCTAGCGGCATTGTCGGATGTTTTGATTTTTTGGCGGCGCTGTCATATTATTTGGTTTTCCGACGGCGATTACATATGTTTTGGTTTTCTGGCGGCGATGTCAGATTGTTTGGTTTTCCGGCGGAGATGTTGGACGTTTTGGTTTTCCGGCGACGATGTCGGATGTTTTGGTTTTCTGGCGACGATGTCAGGTTATTTGGTTTTCCAACGGCGATGTTAGATGTTTTGGTTTTCTGGCGACGATGTCAGATTATTTGGTTTTCCGGCGACGATGTCGGACGTCTTGGTTTTCCGGCGGCGATGTCGGATGTCTTGGTTTTCTGGCGACGATGTCAGATTATTTGGTTTTCCAACGGCGATGTCGGATGTTTTGGTTTTCTGCAGGCGATGTCAGATTATTTGGTTTTCCGACGGCGATGTTGGATGTTTTGGTTTTCCGGCAGCGATGTTAGATGTTTTGGTTTTCTTGTGGCGATGTCAGATTATTTGGTTTTCTGGCGGCGATGTTGGGTGTTTTGGCTTTATTGACGGCGTTGTCAGATTATTTGGTTTTGCAGCGGCGATGTTGGATGTTTTGGTTTTCTAGCGGCGATGTCAGACAATTTGGTTTTGCGGCGATGATGTCGGATGTTTTGGTTTTCTGGTGGCGATGTCAGATTATTTGGTTTTCCGGCAGAGATGTTGGATGTTTTGGTTTTCCGGCAGCGATGTCGAATGTTTTAGTTTTCTAGCAGCGATGTCAGATTATTTGGTTTTCCGGTGGCGATGTTGGATGTTTTGGTTTTCCGCTGGCGATGTCCGATGTTTTGGTTTTCTAGCAGCGATGTCAGATTATTTGGTTTTCGACGGCGATGTCGGATGTTTTGGTTTCCTTGCGGCGATGTCATATTATTTGGTTTTCAGGCGGCGTTGTTGGATGTTTTGGTTTTCTGGCGGCGATGTCAGATGTTTTGGTTTTTCGGCGGCAATGTCAAATTATTTGGTTTTCCGGCAGCGATGTCGAATGTTTTTGTTTTCTGGTGGCGATTTCAGATTATTTGGTTTTCCGGCGGCGATGTCAGATGTTTTGGTTTTCTGGCGGCGATATCAAATTATTTGGTTTTCCGGCAGCGATGTTTGATGTTTTGGTTTTTTGGCGGCGATGTCGGATGTTTTGGTTTTCTGGCGGCGATGTCAGATTATTTGGTCGTGCAGCGATGATGTTGGATGTTTTGGTTTTCCGGCGACGATGTCGGATGTTTTGGTTTTCTTACGGCGATGTCAGATTATTTGGTTTTCCAGCAACGATGACGGATGTTTTGGTTTTCTGGCGGCGATGTCGGATTATTTGGTTTTCCGGCGGCGATGTCAGATTATTTGGTTTTCCGGCGGCCATGTTGGATGTTTTGGTTTTTTGGCGGCAATGTCAGTATATTTGGTTTTCCGGCAGCAATGATAGATGTTTTGGTTTTCCGGCGGCGATGTCGGATGTTTTGGTTTTCTTGCGGCGATGTCAGATTATTTTGTTTTCCAGCAACGACGACAGATGTTTTGGTTTTCTGCCGGCGATGTCAGATTATTTGGTTTTCTGGCGGAGTTGTTGGATGTTTTGGTTTTCCGGCGGCGATGTCAGATTATTTGGTTTTCCGGCGGCGATGTCTGATTATTTGGCCTTCCGGCGGCGATGTTGGATGTTTTGATTTTCTGGCGGCGATGTTGGATGTTTTGGTTTTCTGGCGGCGATGTTGGATGTTTTGGTTTTCTGGCGGCGATGTTAGATTATTTGGTTTTCTGGCGGCGATGTTGGATGTTTTGGTTTTCTAGCGGCTATGTCAAATTATTTGGTTTTCCGGCGGCGATGTAGGATGTTTTGGTTTTCTGGCGTCGATGTTAGATTATTTGGTTTTTCGGCAGCGATGTTGGATGTTTTGGTTTCCCGGCGGCGACGTCAAATGTTTTGGTTTTCTGGCAGCGATGTCAATTATTTGGTTTTCCGACGGCGATGTCAGATGTTTTGGTTTTCTGGCGACGATGTCAGATTATTTGGTTTTCCGGCGGCGATGTTGGATGTTTTTGTTTTCTGGCGGCGATATCAGATTATTTGGCTTTCCGGCGACGATGTTGGATGTTTTGGTTTTCCGGCGGCGATGTCTGATGTTTTGGTTTTCTTGTAGCGATGTCATTTTATTTTGTTTTTCGGTGCCGATGTTTGATGTTTTGGTTTTCTGGCGGCGATGTCAAATTATTTGGTTTTCCGGCCGAGTTGTTCGATGTTTTGGTTTTCCGGAGGCGATGTCAGATGTTTTGGTTTTCTGGCGGCAATGTCAGATTATTTGGTATTCCGGCGGCGATGTCAGATTCTTTGGTTTTCTGGCGGCAATGTCAGATTATTTGGTTTTCCGGTAGCGATGTTGGATGTTTTGGTTTTTCGACGGCGATGTCGGATGTTTTGGTTTTCTGGCGGCGATATCCGATTATTTGGTTTTCTTGCGGCGATGTTCGATGTTTTAGTTTTTTTGGCGGCGATGTCTGATTATTTGGTTTTCTAGCGGCATTTCGGATGTTTTGATTTTTTGGCGGCGTTGTCATATTATTTGGTTTTCCGACGGCGATTACATATGTTTTGGTTTTCTGGCGGCGATGTCAGATTGTTTGGTTTTCCGGCGGAGATGTTGGACGTTTTGGTTTTCCGGCGGCGATGTCGGATGTTTTGGTTTTCTGGCAACGATGTCAGGTTATTTGGTTTTCCAACGGCGATGTTAGACGTTTTGGTTTTCTGGCGACGATGTCAGATTATTTGGTTTTCCGGCGACGATGTCGGACGTCTTGGTTTTCCGGCGGCGATGTCGGATGTCTTGGTTTTCTGGCGACGATGTCAGATTATTTGGTTTTCCAACGGCGATGTCGGATGTTTTGGTTTTCTGCAGGCGATGTCAGATTATTTGGTTTTCCGACGGCGATGTTGGATGTTTTGGTTTTCCGGCAGCGATGTTAGATGTTTTGGTTTTCTTGTGGCGATGTCAGATTATTTGGTTTTCTGGCGGCGATGTTGGGTGTTTTGGCTTTATTGACGGCGTTGTCAGATTATTTGGTTTTGCAGCGGCGATGTTGGATGTTTTGGTTTTCTAGCGGCGATGTCAGACAATTTGGTTTTGCGGCGATGATGTCCGATGTTTTGGTTTTCTGGTGGCGATGTCAGATTATTTGGTTTTCCGGCAGAGATGTTGGATGTTTTGGTTTTCCGGCAGCGATGTCGAATGTTTTAGTTTTCTAGCAGCGATGTCAGATTATTTGGTTTTCCGGTGGCGATGTTGGATGTTTTGGTTTTCCGCTGGCGATGTCCGATGTTTTGGTTTTCTAGCAGCGATGTCAGATTCTTTGGTTTTCGACGGCGATGTCGGATGTTTTGGTTTCCTTGCGGCGATGTCATATTATTTGGTTTTCTGGCGGCGTTGTTGGATGTTTTGGTTTTCTGGCGGCGATGTCAGATGTTTTGGTTTTTCGGCGGCAATGTCAAATTATTTGGTTTTCCGGCAGCGATGTCGAATGTTTTTGTTTTCTGGTGGCGATTTCAGATTATTTGGTTTTCCGGCGGCGATGTCAGATGTTTTGGTTTTCTGGCGGCGATATCAAATTATTTGGTTTTCCGGCAGCGATGTTTGATGTTTTGGTTTTTTGGCGGCGATGTCGGATGTTTTGGTTTTCTGGCGGCGATGTCAGATTATTTGGTCGTGCAGCGATGATGTTGGATGTTTTGGTTTTCCGGCGACGATGTCGGATGTTTTGGTTTTCTTACGGCGATGTCAGATTATTTGGTTTTCCAGCAACGATGACGGATGTTTTGGTTTTCTGGCGGCGATGTCGGATTATTTGGTTTTCCGGCGGCGATGTCAGATTATTTGGTTTTCCGGCGGCCATGTTGGATGTTTTGGTTTTTTGGCGGCAATGTCAGTATATTTGGTTTTCCGGCAGCAATGATAGATGTTTTGGTTTTCCGGCGGCGATGTCGCATGTTTTGGTTTTCTTGCGGCGATGTCAGATTATTTTGTTTTCCAGCAACGACGACAGATGTTTTGGTTTTCTGCCGGCGATGTCAGATTATTTGGTTTTCTGGCGGAGTTGTTGGATGTTTTGGTTTTCCGGCGGCGATGTCAGATTATTTGGTTTTCTGGCGGCAATGTTAGATTATTTGATATTCCGGCCGCGATGTCAAATGTTTTGGTTTTCTGGCGGCGATGTCAGATTATTTGGTTTTCTGGCAGCGATGTCAAATGTTTTGGTTTTCTGGCGGCGATTTCAGATGTTTTGGTTTTCTGGCGGCGATGTCAGATTATTTGGTTTTCCAGCGGCGATGTTGGATGTTGTGGTTTTTCGGCGGCGATGTCGGATGTTTTGGTTTTCTGGAGGCAATGTCAGATTATTTGGTTTTCTTGCAGCATTGTCAAATTTTTTTGGTTTTCCGGCGGCGATGTCAGATGTTTTGGTTTTCTGGCGGCGATGTCATTTTATTTTGTTTTTCGGCGCCTATGTTGGATGTTTTGGTTTTCTGACAGCGATATCAGATTATTTGGTTTTTCGGCGGAGTTGTTCGATGTTTTGGTTTTCCGGAGGCGATGTCGGATGTTTTGGTTTTCTGGCGGCAATGTCAGATTAATTGGTATTCCGGCGGCGATATCGGATGTTTTGGTTTTCTGGCGGCAATGTCAGATTATTTGGTTTTCGGGTGGCGATGTCGGATGTTTTAGTTTTCTGGCGGCGTGTCAGATTATTTGGTTTTCTTGCGGCGATGTTGGATGTTTTGGTTTTTTTCGCGGCGATGTTGGATGTTTTGGTTTTCTGGCGGCAATGTTAGAATATTTGGTTTTCTGGCGGCGATGTTGGATGTTTTGGTTTTCTAGCGGCGATGTCAGATTATTTGGTTTTCCGGCGGCGATGTAGGATGTTTTGGTTTTCTAGAGGCGATGTAAGATTTATTGGTTTTTCGGCAGCGATGTTGGATGTTTTGGTTTCCCGGCGGCGATGTCGGATGTTTTGGTTTTCTAGCGGCGATGTCAGATTATTTGGTCTTTCAGCGGCGATGTTGGATGTTTTGGTTTTCCGGCGGCGATGTCAGATGTTTTGGTTTTCTGGCGGCGATTTCAGATTATTTGGTTTTTCGGCGGCGATGTTGGATGTTTTGGTTTTCTGGCGGCGATGTTAGATTATTTGGTTTTTCGAAGGCGATGTTGGATGTTTTGGTCTTCCGGCGGCGATGTCGGATGTTTTGGTGTTCTGGCGACAATGTCAGATTTTTTGGTTTTCCGGTGGCGATGTCAGATGTTTTGGTTTTTTGGCGACGATGTCTGATTATTTGGTTTTCTAGCGGCGATGTCGGATGTTTTGATTTTCTGGCGGCGTTGTCAGATTATTTGGTTTTCCGACGGCGATGACAAATATTTTGGTTTTCTGGCGGCGATGACAGGTATTTTGGTTTTCCGGCGGAGATGTTGGACGTTTTGGTTTTCCGGCGCCGATGTCGGATGTTTTGGTTTTCTGGCGGGAATGTCAGATTATTTGGTATTCCGGCGACGATGTCAGATGTTTTGGTTTTCTGGCGACGATGTCAGATTATTTGGTTTTCCGGCAGCGATGTCAGATGTTTTGGTTTTCTAGCGACGATGTCAGATTATTTGGTTTTCCGGCGGTGATGTCAGATGTTTTGGTTTTCTGGCGTCGATATCAGATTATTTGGCTTTCCGGCGGCGATGTTGGATGTTTTGGTTTTCCGGCAGAGATGTCTGATGTTTTGGTTTTCTTGCAGCGATGTCAGATTATTTGGTTTTCCGGCGGCGATGTCCGATTATTTGGCCTTCCGGCGGCGATGTTGGATGTTTTGATTTTCCGGCAGCGATGTCGGATGTTTTGGTTTTCTGGCGGCGATGTCATTTTATTTTGTTTTTCGGCACCGATGTTTGATGTTTTGGTTTTCTGGCGGCGATGTCAGATTATTTGGTTTTCCGGCCGAGTTGTTCGATGTTTTGGTTTTCCGGAGGCGATGTCGGATGTTTTGGTTTTCTGGCGGCAATGTCAGATTATTTGGTATTCCGGCGGCGATGTTGGATGTTTTGGTTTTCTGGCGACGATGTCAGATTATTTGGTTTTCCGACGGCGATGTCAGATGTTTTGGTTTTCTGGCGACGATGTCAGATTATTTGGTTTTCCGGCGGCGATGTTGGATGTTTTTGTTTTCTGGCGGCGATATCAGATTATTTGGCTTTCCGGCGGCGATGTTGGATGTTTTGGTTTTCCAGCGGCGATGTCTGATGTTTTGGTTTTCTTGCAGCGATGTCAGATTATTTGGTTTTCCGGCGGCGATGTTCGATTATTTGGCCTTCCGGCGACGATGTTGGATGTTTTGATTTTCCGGCGGCGATGTCGGATGTTTTGGTTTTCTGGCGGCGATGTCATTTTATTTTGTTTTTCGGCGCCGATGTCAGATGTTTTGGTTTTCTGGCGGCAATGTCAGATTATTTGGTATTCCGGCGGCGATGTCTGATTTTTTGGTTTTCTGGCGGCAATGTCAGATTATTTGGTTTTCCGGTAGCGATGTTGGATGTTTTGGTTTTTCGGCGGCGATGTCGGATGTTTCGGTTTTCTGGCGGCGATGTCCGATTATTTGGTTTTCTTGCGGCGATGTTCGATGTTTTGGTTTTTTTGGCGGCGATGTCTGATTATTTGGTTTTCTAGCGGCGATGTCGGATGTTTTGATTTTTTGGCGGCGTTGTCATATTATTTGGTTTTCCGACGGCGATTACATATGTTTTGGTTTTCTGGCGGCGATGTCAGATTGTTTGGTTTTCCGGCGGAGATGTTGGACGTTTTGGTTTTCCGGCGGCGATGTCGGATGTTTTGGTTTTCTGGCGACGAAGTCAGGTTATTTGGTTTTCCAACGGCGATGTTAGATGTTTTGGTTTTCTGGCGACGATGTCAGATTATTTGGTTTTCCGGAGACGATGTCGGATGTCTTGGTTTTCCGGCGGCGATGTCGGATGTCTTGGTTTTCTGGCGACGATGTCAGATTATTTGGTTTTCCAACGGCGATGTCGGATGTTTTGGTTTTCTGCAGGCGATGTCAGATTATTTGGTTTTCCGACGGCGATGTTGGATGTTTTGGTTTTCCGGCGGCGATGTTAGATGTTTTGGTTTTCTTGTGGCGATGTCAGATTATTTGGTTTTCTGGCGGCGATGTTGGGTGTTTTGGCTATTTTGACGGCGTTGTCAGATTATTTGGTTTTGCAGCGGCGATGTTGGATGTTTTTTGTTTTCTAGCGGCGATGTCAGACGATTTGGTTTTGCGGCGATGATGTCGGATGTTTTGGTTTTCTGGTGGCGATGTCAGATTATTTGGTTTTCCGGCAGAGATGTTGGATGTTTTGGTTTTCCGGCAGCGATGTCGAATGTTTTAGTTTTCTAGCAGCGATGTCAGATTATTTGGTTTTCCGGTGGCGATGTTGGATGTTTTGGTTTTCCGCTGGCGATGTCCGATGTTTTGGTTTTCTAGCAGCGATGTCAGATTATTTGGTTTTCGACGGCGATGTTGGATGTTTTGGTTTCCTTGCGGCGATGTCAGATTATTTGGTTTTCTGGCGGCGTTGTTGGATGTTTTGGTTTTCTGGCGGCGATGTCAGATGTTTTGGTTTTTCGGCGGCAATGTCAAATTATTTGGTTTTCCGGCAGCGATGTCGGATGTTTTTGTTTTCTGGTGGCGATTTCAGATTATTTGGTTTTCCGGCGGCGATGTCGGATGTTTTGGTTTTCTGGCGGCGATATCAAATTATTTGGTTTTCCGGCAGCGATGTTTGATGTTTTGGTTTTTTGGCGGCGATGTCGGATGTTTTGGTTTTCTAGCGGCGATGTCAGATTATTTGGTCGTGCAGCGATGATGTTGGATGTTTTGGTTTTCCGGCGACGATGTCGGATGTTTTGGTTTTCTTACGGCGATGTCAGATTATTTGGTTTTCCAGCAACGATGACGGATGTTTTTGTTTTCTGGCGGCGATGTCAGATTATTTGGTTTTCTAGCGGCGATGTCAAATGTTTTGATTTTCTGGCGGCGTTGTCATATTATTTGGTTTTCCGCCGGCGATTACAGATGTTTTGGTTTTTTGGCGGCGATGTCAGATTGTTTGGTTTTCCGGCGGAGATGTTTGACGTTTTGGTTTTCCGGCGGCGATGTCGGATGTTTTGGTTTTCTGGCGACGATGTCAGGTTATTTGGTTTTCCGACAGCGATGTCAGATGTTTTGGTTTTCTGGCGACGATGTCAGATTATTTGGTTTTCCGGCGACGATGTCGGATGTCTTGGTTTTCTGGCGGCGATATCAGATTATTTGGCTTTCCGGCGGCGATGTTAGATGTTTTGGTTTTCCGGCGGCGATGTCGGATGTTTTGGTTTTCTTGCAGCGATGTCAGATTATTTGGTTTTTCGGCGGCGATGTCTGATTATTTGGCCTTCCGGCGGCGATGTTGGATGTTTTGATTTTCCGGCGGCGATGTCGGATGTTTTGGTTTTCTGGCGGCGATGTTGGATGTTTTGGTTTTCTGGCGGCGATGTTAGATTATTTGGTTTTCTGGCGGCGATGTTGGATGTTTTGGTTTTCTGGCGGCGATGTGGGATGTTTTGGTTTTCTGGCGGCGATGTTAGATTATTTGGTTTTTCGGCAGCGATGTTGGATGTTTTGGTTTCCCGGCGGCGACGTCGGATGTTTTGGTTTTCTGGCAGCGATGTCAGATTATTTGGTCTTTCGGAGGCGATGTAGGATGTCTTGGTTTTCAGGCGGCGAAGTCAGATGTTTTGGTTTTCTGGCGGCGATGTCAGACGATTTGGTTTTGCGGCAATGATGTCGGATGTTTTGGTTTTCTGGCGGCGATATCAGATTATTTGGCTTTCCGGCTGCGATGTTGGATGTTTTGGTTTTCCGGCAGCGATGTCGAATGTTTTAGTTTTCTAGCAGCGATGTCAGATTATTTGGTATTCCGGCGACGATGTCAGATGTTTTGGTTTTCTGGCGACGATGTCAGATTATTTGGTTTTCCGGCAGCGATGTCAGATGTTTTGGTTTTCTAGCGACGATGTCAGATTATTTGGCTTTCCGGCGGCGATTTTAGATGTTTTGGTTTTCTGGCGTCGATATCAGATTATTTGGCTTTCCGGCGGCGAATTTGGATGTTTTGGTTTTCCGGCAGCGATGTCTGATGTTTTGGTTTTCTTGCAGCAATGTCAGATTATTTGGTTTTCCGGCGGCGATGTCCGATTATTTGGGCTTCCGGCGGCGATGTTGGATGTTTTAATTTTTCGGCGGCGATGTCGGATGTTTTGGTTTTCTGGCGGCGATGTCCGATTATTTGGCCTTCCGGCGGCGATGTTGGATGTTTTGATTTTTTGGCGGCGATATCAGATGTTTTGGTTTTCTGGCGGCGTTGTCATTTTATTTTGTTTTTCGGCGCCGATGTTTGATGTTTTGGTTTTCTGGCGGCGATGTCAGATTATTTGGTTTTCCGGCCGAGTTTTTCGATGTTTTGGTTTTCCGGAGGCGATGTCGGATGTTTTAGTTTTCTGGCGGCAATGTCAGATTATTTGGTATTCTGGCGGCGATGTCGGATGTTTTGGTTTTCTAGCGGCAATGTCAGATTATTTGGTTTTCCAGCAGCGATGATGGATGTTTTGGTATTCCGGCGACGATGTCGGATGTTTCGGTTTTCTGGCGACGATGTCAGATTATTTGGTTTTCCGACGGCAATGTCAGATTATTTGGTTTTCCGGCGGCAATGTTGGATGTTTTGGTTTTCTGGCGGCGATATCAGATTATTTGGCTTTCCGACGGCAATGTTGGATGTTTTGGTTTTCCGGCAGCGATGTCAGATTATTTGGTTTTCCGGCAGCGATGTCCGATTATTTGGCCTTCCGGCGACGATGTTGGATGTTTTGATTTTCCGGCGGCGATGTCGGATGTTTTGGTTTTCTGGCGGCGATGTCATTTTATTTTGTTTTTCGGCGCAGATGTTTGATGTTTTGGTTTTCTGGCGGCGATGTCAGATTATTTGTTTTTTCGGCCGAGTTGTTCAATGTTTTGGTTTTCCGGAGGCGATGTCAGATGTTTGGGTTTTCTGGCGGCAATGTCAGATTATTCGGTATTCCGGCGGCGATGTCGGATTTTTTGGTTTTCTGGCGGCAATGTCAGATTATTTGGTTTTCCGGCGACGATGTCAGATGTTTTGGTTTTCTGGCGGCGAAGTCAGATTATTTGGTTTTCTTGCGGCGATGTTCGATGTTTTTGTTTTTTGGCGGCGATGTCTGATTATTTGGTTTTCTAGCGGCGATGTCGGATGTTTTGATTTTCTGGCGGCGTTGTCATATTATTTGGTTTTCCGACGGCGATTACAGATGTTTTGGTTTTCTGGCAGCGATGTCAGATTGTTTGGTTTTCCGGCGGAGATGTTGGACGTTTTGGTTTTCCGGCGGCGATGTCGGATGTTTTGGTTTTCTGGCGACGATGTCAGGTTATTTGGTTTTCCAATGGCGATGTTAGATGTTTTGGTTTTCTTGCGACGATGTCAGATTATTTGGTTTTCCGGCGGCGATGTCGGATGTCTTGGTTTTCTGGCGGCAATGTCGAATGTTTTGGTTTTCTGGCGGCGATGTTAGATTATTTGGTTTTCAGATGGCGATGTCGGATGTTTTGGTTTTCCGGCAGCGATGTCTAATGTTTTGGTTTTCTTGCAGCGATGTCAGATTATTTGGTTTTTTGACGGCGATGTCCGATTATTTGGCCTTCCGGCGGCGATGTTGGATGTTTTGATTTTCCGGCGGCGATGTCGGATGTTTTGGTTTTCTGGCGACGATGTCAGATTATTTGGTTTTCCGACGGCGATGTCAAATGTTTTGGTTTTCTGGCGACGAGGTCAGATTATTTGGTTTTCCGGCGGCGATGTTGGATGTTTTGGTTTTCTGGCGGCGATATCAGATTATTTGGCTTTCCGGCGGCGATGTTGGATGTTTTGGTTTTCCGGCGGCGATGTCTGATGTTTTGGTATTCTTGCAGCGATGTCAGATTATTTGGTTTTCCGGCGGCGATGTCCGATTATTTGGCCTTCCGGCGACGATGTTGGATGTTTTGATTTTCCGGCGGCGATGTCGGATGTTTTGGTTTTCTGGCGGCGATGTCATTTTATTTTGTTTTTCGGCGCCGATGTTTGATGTTTTGGTTTTCTCGCGGCGATGTCAGATTATTTGGTTTTCTGGCCGAGATGTTTGATGTTTTGGTTTTCCGGAGGCGATGTCAGATGTTTTGGTTTTCTGGCGGCAATGTCAGATTATTTGGTATTCCGGTGGCGATGTCGGATGTTTTGGTTTTCTGGCGGCAATGTCAGATTATTTGGTTTTCCGGCAGCGATGTTGAATGTTTTGGTTTTTCGGCGGTGATGTCGGATGTTTTGGTTTTCTGGCGGCGATGTCAGATTATTTGGTTTTCTTGCGGCGATGTTCGATGTTTTGGTTTTTTTGGCGGCGATGTCAGATTATTTGGTTTTCTAGCGGCGATGTCAGATGTTTTGATTTTCTGGCGGCGTTGTCATATTATTTGGTTTTCCGACGGCGATTACAGATGTTTTGGTTTTTTGGCGGCGATGTCAGATTGTTTGGTTTTCCGGCGGAGATGTTGGATGTTTTGATTTTTTGGCGGCGATATCGGATGTTTTGGTTTTCTGGCGGCGATGTCATTTTATTTTGTTTTTCGGTGCCGATGTTTGATGTTTTGGTTTTCTGGCGGCGATGTCAGATTATTTGGTTTTCCGGCCGAGTTTTTCGATGTTTTGGTTTTCCGGAGGCGATGTCGGATGTTTTAGTTTTCTGGCGGCAATGTCAGATTATTTGGTATTCTGGCGGCGATGTCGGATTTTTTGGTTTTCTGGCGGCAATGTCAGATTATTTGGTTTTCCGGCGACGATGTCAGATGTTTTGGTTTTCTGGCGGCGAAGTCAGATTATTTGGTTTTCTTGCGGCGATGTTCGATGTTTTTGTTTTTTGGCGGCGATGTCTGATTATTTGGTTTTCTAGCGGCGATGTCGGATGTTTTGATTTTCTGGCGGCGTTGTCATATTATTTGGTTTTCCGACGGCGATTACAGATGTTTTGGTTTTCTGGCAGCGATGTCAGATTGTTTGGTTTTCCGGCGGAGATGTTGGACGTTTTGGTTTTCCGGCGGCGATGTCGGATGTTTTGGTTTTCTGGCGACGATGTCAGGTTATTTGGTTTTCCAATGGCGATGTTAGATGTTTTGGTTTTCTTGCGACGATGTCAGATTATTTGGTTTTCCGGCGGCGATGTCGGATGTCTTGGTTTTCTGGCGGCAATGTCGAATGTTTTGGTTTTCTGGCGGCGATGTTAGATTATTTGGTTTTCAGATGGCGATGTCGGATGTTTTGGTTTTCCGGCAGCGATGTCTAATGTTTTGGTTTTCTTGCAGCGATGTCAGATTATTTGGTTTTTTGACGGCGATGTCCGATTATTTGGCCTTCCGGCGGCGATGTTGGATGTTTTGATTTTCGGGCGGCGATGTCGGATGTTTTGGTTTTCTGGCGACGATGTCAGATTATTTGGTTTTCCGACGGCGATGTCAAATGTTTTGGTTTTCTGGCGACGAGGTCAGATTATTTGGTTTTCCGGCGGCGATGTTGGATGTTTTGGTTTTCTGGCGGCGATATCAGATTATTTGGCTTTCCGGCGGCGATGTTGGATGTTTTGGTTTTCCGGCGGCGATGTCTGATGTTTTGGTATTCTTGCAGCGATGTCAGATTATTTGGTTTTCCGGCGGCGATGTCCGATTATTTGGCCTTCCGGCGACGATGTTGGATGTTTTGATTTTCCGGCGGCGATGTCGGATGTTTTGGTTTTCTGGCGGCGATGTCATTTTATTTTGTTTTTCGGCGCCGATGTTTGATGTTTTGGTTTTCTCGCGGCGATGTCAGATTATTTGGTTTTCTGGCCGAGATGTTTGATGTTTTGGTTTTCCGGAGGCGATGTCAGATGTTTTGGTTTTCTGGCGGCAATGTCAGATTATTTGGTATTCCGGTGGCGATGTCGGATGTTTTGGTTTTCTGGCGGCAATGTCAGATTATTTGGTTTTCCGGCAGCGATGTTGAATGTTTTGGTTTTTCGGCGGTGATGTCGGATGTTTTGGTTTTCTGGCGGCGATGTCAGATTATTTGGTTTTCTTGCGGCGATGTTCGATGTTTTGGTTTTTTTGGCGGCGATGTCAGATTATTTGGTTTTCTAGCGGCGATGTCAGATGTTTTGATTTTCTGGCGGCGTTGTCATATTATTTGGTTTTCCGACGGCGATTACAGATGTTTTGGTTTTTTGGCGGCGATGTCAGATTGTTTGGTTTTCCGGCGGAGATGTTGGATGTTTTGATTTTTTGGCGGCGATATCGGATGTTTTGGTTTTCTGGCGGCGATGTCATTTTATTTTGTTTTTCGGTGCCGATGTTTGATGTTTTGGTTTTCTGGCGGCGATGTCAGATTATTTGGTTTTCCGGCCGAGTTTTTCGATGTTTTGGTTTTCCGGAGGCGATGTCGGATGTTTTAGTTTTCTGGCGGCAATGTCAGATTATTTGGTATTCTGGCGGCGATGTCGGATGTTTTGTTTTTCTGGCGGCAATGTCAGATTATTTGGTTTTCCGGCATCGATGTTGGATGTTTTGGTATTCCGGCGGCGATGTCGGATGTTTCGGTTTTCTGGCGACGATGTCAGATTATTTGGTTTTCCGACGGTGATGTCAGATGTTTTGGTTTTCTGGCGACGATGTCAGATTATTTGGTTTTCCGGCGGCGATGTTGGATGTTTTGGTTTTCTAGCGGCGATATCAGATTATTTGGCTTTCCGACGGCAATGTTGGATGTTTTGGTTTTCCGGCAGCGATGTTGGATGTTTTGGTTTTCTTGCAGCGATGTCAGATTATTTGGTTTTCCGGCAGCGATGTCCGATTATTTGGCCTTCCGGCGACGATGTTGGATGTTTTGATATTCCGGCGGCGATGTCGGATGTTTTGGTTTTCTGGCGGCGATGTCATTTTATTTTGTTTTTCGGCACAGATGTTTGATGTTTTGGTTTTCTGGCGGCGATGTCAGATTATTTGTTTTTTCGGCCGAGTTGTTCAATGTTTTGGTTTTCCGGAGGCGATGTCAGATGTTTGGGTTTTCTGGCGGCAATGTCAGATTATTCGGTATTCCGGCGGCGATGTCGGATTTTTTGGTTTTCTGGCGGCAATGTCAGATTATTTGGTTTTCCGGCGACGATGTCAGATGTTTTGGTTTTCTGGCGGCGAAGTCAGATTATTTGGTTTTCTTGCGGCGATGTTCGATGTTTTTGTTTTTTGGCGGCGATGTCTGATTATTTGGTTTTCTAGCGGCGATGTCGGATGTTTTGATTTTCTGGCGGCGTTGTCATATTATTTGGTTTTCCGACGGCGATTACAGATGTTTTGGTTTTCTGGCAGCGATGTCAGATTGTTTGGTTTTCCGGCGGAGATGTTGGACGTTTTGGTTTTCCGGCGGCGATGTCGGATGTTTTGGTTTTCTGGCGACGATGTCAGGTTATTTGGTTTTCCAATGGCGATGTTAGATGTTTTGGTTTTCTTGCGACGATGTCAGATTATTTGGTTTTCCGGCGGCGATGTCGGATGTCTTGGTTTTCTGGCGGCAATGTCGAATGTTTTGGTTTTCTGGCGGCGATGTTAGATTATTTGGTTTTCAGATGGCGATGTCGGATGTTTTGGTTTTCCGGCAGCGATGTCTAATGTTTTGGTTTTCTTGCAGCGATGTCAGATTATTTGGTTTTTTGACGGCGATGTCCGATTATTTGGCCTTCCGGCGGCGATGTTGGATGTTTTGATTTTCCGGCGGCGATGTCGGATGTTTTGGTTTTCTGGCGACGATGTCAGATTATTTGGTTTTTCGACGGCGATGTCAAATGTTTTGGTTTTCTGGCGACGAGGTCAGATTATTTGGTTTTCCGGCGGCGATGTTGGATGTTTTGGTTTTCTGGCGGCGATATCAGATTATTTGGCTTTCCGGCGGCGATGTTGGATGTTTTGGTTTTCCGGCGGCGATGTCTGATGTTTTGGTATTCTTGCAGCGATGTCAGATTATTTGGTTTTCCGGCGGCGATGTCCGATTATTTGGCCTTCCGGCGACGATGTTGGATGTTTTGATTTTCCGGCGGCGATGTCGGATGTTTTGGTTTTCTGGCGGCGATGTCATTTTATTTTGTTTTTCGGCGCCGATGTTTGATGTTTTGGTTTTCTCGCGGCGATGTCAGATTATTTGGTTTTCTGGCCGAGATGTTTGATGTTTTGGTTTTCCGGAGGCGATGTCAGATGTTTTGGTTTTCTGGCGGCAATGTCAGATTATTTGGTATTCCGGTGGCGATGTCGGATGTTTTGGTTTTCTGGCGGCAATGTCAGATTATTTGGTTTTCCGGCAGCGATGTTGAATGTTTTGGTTTTTCGGCGGTGATTTCGGATGTTTTGGTTTTCTGGCGGCGATGTCAGATTATTTGGTTTTCTTGCGGCGATGTTCGATGTTTTGGTTTTTTTGGCGGCGATGTCAGATTATTTGGTTTTCTAGCGGCGATGTCAGATGTTTTGATTTTCTGGCGGCGTTGTCATATTATTTGGTTTTCCGACGGCGATTACAGATGTTTTGGTTTTTTGGCGGCGATGTCAGATTGTTTGGTTTTCCGGCGGAGATGTTGGATGTTTTGATTTTTTGGCGGCGATATCGGATGTTTTGGTTTTCTGGCGGCGATGTCATTTTATTTTGTTTTTCGGTGCCGATGTTTGATGTTTTGGTTTTCTGGCGGCGATGTCAGATTATTTGGTTTTCCGGCCGAGTTTTTCGATGTTTTGGTTTTCCGGAGGCGATGTCGGATGTTTTAGTTTTCTGGCGGCAATGTCAGATTATTTGGTATTCTGGCGGCGATGTCGGATGTTTTGTTTTTCTGGCGGCAATGTCAGATTATTTGGTTTTCCGGCAGCGATGTTGGATGTTTTGGTATTCCGGCGGCGATGTCGGATGTTTCGGTTTTCTGGCGACGATGTCAGATTATTTGGTTTTCCGACGGTGATGTCAGATGTTTTGGTTTTCTGGCGACGATGTCAGATTATTTGGTTTTCCGGCGGCGATGTTGGATGTTTTGGTTTTCTAGCGGCGATATCAGATTATTTGGCTTTCCGACGGCAATGTTGGATGTTTTGGTTTTCCGGCAGCGATGTCTGATGTTTTGGTTTTCTTGCAGCGATGTCAGATTATTTGGTTTTCCGGCAGCGATGTCCGATTATTTGGCCTTCCGGCGACGATGTTGGATGTTTTGATATTCCGGCGGCGATGTCGGATGTTTTGGTTTTCTGGCGGCGATGTCATTTTATTTTGTTTTTCGGCGCAGATGTTTGATGTTTTGGTTTTCTGGCGGCGATGTCAGATTATTTGTTTTTTCGGCCGAGTTGTTCAATGTTTTGGTTTTCCGGAGGCGATGTCAGATGTTTGGGTTTTCTGGCGGCAATGTCAGATTATTCGGTATTCCGGCGGCGATGTCAGATTTTTTGGTTTTCTGGCGGCAATGTCAGATTGTTTGGTTTTCCGGCGACGATGTCAGATGTTTTGGTTTTCTGGCGGCGAAGTCAGATTATTTGGTTTTCTTGCGGCGATGTTCGATGTTTTTGTTTTTTGGCGGCGATGTCTGATTATTTGGTTTTCTAGCGGCGATGTCGGATGTTTTGATTTTCTGGCGGCGTTGTCATATTATTTGGTTTTCCGACGGCGATTACAGATGTTTTGGTTTTCTGGGAGCGATGTCAGATTGTTTGGTTTTCCGGCGGAGATGTTGGACATTTTGGTTTTCCGGCGGCGATGTCGGATGTTTTGGTTTTCTGGCGACGATGTCAGGTTATTTGGTTTTCCAATGGCGATGTTAGATGTTTTGGTTTTCTTGCGACGATGTCAGATTATTTGGTTTTCCGGCGGCGATGTCGGATGTCTTGGTTTTCTGGCGGCAATGTCGAATGTTTTGGTTTTCTGGCGGCGATGTTAGATTATTTGGTTTTCAGATTGCGATGTCGGATGTTTTGGTTTTCCGGCAGCGATGTCTAATGTTTTGGTTTTCTTGCAGCGATGTCAGATTATTTGGTTTTCTGACGGCGATGTCCGATTATTTGGCCTTCCGGCGGCGATGTTGGATGTTTTGATTTTCCGGCGGCGATGTCGGATGTTTCGGTTTTCTGGCGACGATGTGAGATTATTTGGTTTTCCGACGGCGATGTCAAATGTTTTGGTTTTCTGGCGACGAGGTCAGATTATTTGGTTTTCCGGCGGCGATGTTGGATGTTTTGGTTTTCTGGCGGCGATATCAGATTATTTGGCTTTCCGGCGGCGATGTTGGATGTTTTGGTTTTCCGGCGGCGATGTCTGATGTTTTGGTATTCTTGCAGCGATGTCAGATTATTTGGTTTTCCGGCGGCGATGTCCGATTATTTGGCCTTCCGGCGACGATGTTGGATGTTTTGATTTTCCGGCGGCGATGTCAGATGTTTTGGTTTTCTGGCGGCGATGTCATTTTATTTTGTTTTTCGGCGCCGATGTTTGATGTTTTGGTTTTCTCGCGGCGATGTCAGATTATTTGGTTTTCTGGCCGAGATGTTTGATGTTTTGGTTTTCCGGAGGCGACGTCAGATGTTTTGGTTTTCTGGCGGCAATGTCAGATTATTTGGTATTCCGGTGGCGATGTCGGAGGTTTTGGTTTTCTGGCGGCAATGTCAGATTATTTGGTTTTCCGGCAGCGATGTTGAATGTTTTGGTTTTTCGGCGGTGATGTCGGATGTTTTGGTTTTCTGGCGGCGATGTCAGATTATTTGGTTTTCTTGCGGCGATGTTCGATGTTTTGGTTTTTTTGGCGGCGATGTCAGATTATTTGGTTTTCTAGCGGCGATGTCAGATGTTTTGATTTTCTGGCGGCGTTGTCATATTATTTGGTTTTCCGACGGCGATTACAGATGTTTTGGTTTTTTGGCGGCGATGTCAGATTGTTTGGTTTTCCGGCGGAGATGTTGGATGTTTTGATTTTTTGGCGGCGATATCGGATGTTTTGGTTTTCTGGCGGCGATGTCATTTTATTTTGTTTTTCGGCGCCGATGTTTGATGTTTTGGTTTTCTGGCGGCGATGTCAGATTATTTGGTTTTCCGGTCGAGTTTTTCGATGTTTTGGTTTTCCGGAGGCGATGTCGGATGTTTTAGTTTTCTGGCGGCAATGTCAGATTATTTGGTATTCTGGCGGCGATGTCGGATGTTTTGGTTTTCTGGCGGCAATGTCAGATTATTTGGTTTTCCGGCAGCGATGTTGGATGTTTTGGTATTCCGGCGGCGATGTCGGATGTTTCGGTTTTCTGGCGACGAGGTCAGATTATTTGGTTTTCCGACGGTGATGTCAGATGTTTTGGTTTTCTGGCGACGATGTCAGATTATTTGGTTTTCCGGCGGCGAGGTTGGATGTTTTGGTTTTCTAGCGACGATATCAGATTATTTGGCTTTCCGACGGCAATGTTGGATGTTTTGGTTTTCCGGCAGCGATGTCTGATGTTTTGGTTTTCTTGCAGCGATGTCAGATTATTTGGTTTTCCGGCGGCGATGTCCGATTATTTGGCCTTCCGGCGACGATGTTGGATGTTTTGATTTTCCGGCGGCGATGTCGGATGTTTTGGTTTTCTGGCGGCGATGTCATTTTATTTTGTTTTTCGGCACAGATGTTTGATATTTTGGTTTTCTGGCGGCGATGTCAGATTATTTGTTTTTTCGGCCGAGTTGTTCAATGTTTTGGTTTTCCGGAGGCGATGTCAGATGTTTTGGTTTTCTGGCGGCAATGTCAGATTATTCGGTATTCCGGCGGCGATGTCGGATTTTTTGGTTTTCTGGCGGCAATGTCAGATTATTTGGTTTTCCGGCGACGATGTCAGATGTTTTGGTTTTCTGGCGGCGAAGTCAGATTATTTGGTTTTCTTGCGGCGATGTTCGATGTTTTTGTTTTTTGGCGGCGATGTCTGATTATTTGGTTTTCTAGCGGCGATGTCGGATGTTTTGATTTTCTGGCGGCGTTGTCATATTATTTGGTTTTCCGACGGCGATTACAGATGTTTTGGTTTTCTGGCAGCGATGTCAGATTGTTTGGTTTTCCGGCGGAGATGTTGGACGTTTTGGTTTTCCGGCGGCGATGTCGGATGTTTTGATTTTCTGGCGACGATGTCAGGTTATTTGGTTTTCCAATGGCGATGTTAGATGTTTTGGTTTTCTTGCGACGATGTCAGATTATTAGGTTTTCCGGCGGCGATGTCGGATGTCTTGGTTTTCTGGCGGCAATGTCGAATGTTTTGGTTTTCTGGCGGCGATGTTAGATTATTTGGTTTTCAGATGGCGATGTCGGATGTTTTGGTTTTCCGGCAGCGATGTCTAATGTTTTGGTTTTCTTGCAGCGATGTCAGATTATTTAGTTTTCTGACGGCGATGTCCGATTATTTGGCCTTCCGGCGGCGATGTTGAATGTTTTGATTTTCCGGCGGCGATGTCGGATGTTTTGGTTTTCTGGCGACGATGTCAGATTACTTGGTTTTCCGACGGCGATGTCAAATGTTTTGGTTTTCTGGCGACGAGGTCAGATTATTTGGTTTTCCGGCGGCGATGTTGGATGTTTTGGTTTTCTGGCGGCGATATCAGATTATTTGGCTTTCCGGCGGCGATGTTGGATGTTTTGGTTTTCCGGCGGCGATGTCTGATGTTTTGGTTTTCTTGCAGCGATGTCAGATTATTTGGTTTTTCGGCGGCGATGTCTGATTATTTGGCCTTCCGGCGACGATGTTGGATGTTTTGATTTTCCGGCGGCGATGTCGGATGTTTTGGTTTTCTGGCGGCGATGTCATTTTATTTTGTATTTCGGCGCCGATGTTTGATGTTTTGGTTTTCTCGCGGCGATGTCAGATTATTTGGTTTTCTGGCCGAGATGTTTGATGTTTTGGTTTTCCGGAGGCGATGTCAGATGTTTTGGTTTTCTGGCGGCAATGTCAGATTATTTGGTATTCCGGTGGCGATGTCGGATGTTTTGGTTTTCTGGCGGCAATGTCAGATTATTTGGTTTTCCGGCAGCGATGTTGAATGTTTTGGTTTTTCGGCGGTGATGTCGGATGTTTTGGTTTTCTGGCGGCGATGTCAGATTATTTGGTTTTCTTGCGGCGATGTTCGATGTTTTGGTTTTTTTGGCGGCGATGTCAGATTATTTGGTTTTCTAGCGGCG
The DNA here is from genome assembly GCA_963859935.3 of Lathyrus sativus. Classification (NCBI taxonomy): domain Eukaryota; kingdom Viridiplantae; phylum Streptophyta; class Magnoliopsida; order Fabales; family Fabaceae; genus Lathyrus; species Lathyrus sativus. Next base: position 1,388,355 of record CAWUDS030000990.1, on the reverse strand, counting down.
ACGTCAGATGTTTTGATTTTCTGGCGGCGTTGTCATATTATTTGGTTTTCCGACGGCGATTACAGATGTTTTGGTTTTTTGGCGGCGATGTCAGATTGTTTGGTTTTCCGGCAGAGATGTTGGATGTTTTGATTTTTTGGCGGCGATATCAGATGTTTTGGTTTTCTGGCGGCGATGTCATTTTATTTTGTTTTTCGGCGCCGATGTTTGATGTTTTGGTTTTCTGGCGGCGATGTCAGATTATTTGGTTTTCCGGCCGAGTTTTTCGATGTTTTGGTTTTTCGGAGGCGATGTCGGATGTTTTAGTTTTCTGGCGGCAATGTCAGATTATTTGGTATTCTGGCGGCGATGTCGGATGTTTTGGTTTTCTGGCGGTAATGTCAGATTATTTAATTTTCCGGCAGCGATGTTGGATGTTTTGGTATTCCGGCGGCGATGTCGGATGTTTCGGTTTTCTGGCGACGATGTCAGATTATTTGGTTTTCCGACGGTGATGTCAGATGTTTTGGTTTTCTGGCGACGATGTCAGATTATTTGGTTTTCCGGCGGCGATGTTGGATGTTTTGGTTTTCTAGCGGCGATATCAGATTATTTGGCTTTCCGACGGCAATGTTGGATGTTTTGGTTTTCCGGCAGCGATGTCTGATGTTTTGGTTTTCTTGCAGCGATGTCAGATTATTTGGTTTTCCGGCGGCGATGTCCGATTATTTGGCCTTCCGGCGACGATGTTGGATGTTTTGATTTTCCGGCGGCGATGTCGGATGTTTTGGTTTTCTGGCGACGATGTCATTTTATTTTGTTTTTCGGCGCAGATGTTTGATGTTTTGGTTTTCTGGCGGCGATGTCAGATTATTTGTTTTTTCGGCCGAGTTGTTCAATGTTTTGGTTTTCCGGAGGCGATGTCAGATGTTTTGGTTTTCTGGCGGCAATGTCAGATTATTCGGTATTCCGGCGGCGATGTCGGATTTTTTGGTTTTCTGGCGGCAATGTCAGATTATTTGGTTTTCCGGCGACGATGTCAGATGTTTTGGTTTTCTGGCGGCGAAGTCAGATTATTTGGTTTTCTTGCGGCGATGTTCGATGTTTTTGTTTTTTGGCGGCGATGTCTGATTATTTGGTTTTCTAGCGGCGATGTCGAATGTTTTGATTTTCTGGCGGCGTTGTCATATTATTTGGTTTTCCGACGGCGATTACAGATGTTTTGGTTTTCTGGCAGCGATGTCAGATTGTTTGGTTTTCCGGCGGAGATGTTGGACGTTTTGGTTTTCCGGCGGCGATGTCAGATGTTTTGGTTTTCTGGCGACGATGTCAGGTTATTTGGTTTTCCAATGGCGATGTTAGATGTTTTGGTTTTCTTGCGATGATGTCAGATTATTAGGTTTTCCGGCGGCGATGTCGGATGTCTTGGTTTTCTGGCGGCAATGTCGAATGTTTTGGTTTTCTGGCGGCGATGTTAGATTATTTGGTTTTCAGATGGCGATGTCGGATGTTTTGGTTTTCCGGCAGCGATGTCTAATGTTTTGGTTTTCTTGCAGCGATGTCAGATTATTTGGTTTTCTGACGGCGATGTCCGATTATTTGGCCTTCCGGCGGCGATGTTGGATGTTTTGATTTTCCGGCGGCGATGTCGGATGTTTTGGTTTTCTGGCGACGATGTCAGATTATTTGGTTTTCCGACGGCGATGTCAAATGTTTTGGTTTTCTGGCGACGAGGTCAGATTATTTGGTTTTCCGGCGGCGATGTTGGATGTTTTGGTTTTCTGGCGGCGATATCAGATTATTTGGCTTTCCGGCGGCGATGTTGGATGTTTTGGTTTTCCGGCGGCGATGTCTGATGTTTTGGTTTTCTTGCAGCGATGTCAGATTATTTGGTTTTCCGGCGGCGATGTCCGATTATTTGGCCTTCCGGCGACGATGTTGGATGTTTTGATTTTCCGGCGGCGATGTCGGATGTTTTGGTTTTCTGGCGGCGATGTCATTTTATTTTGTTTTTCGGCGCCGATGTTTGATGTTTTGGTTTTCTCGCGGCGATGTCAGATTATTTGGTTTTCTGGCCGAGATGTTTGATGTTTTGGTTTTCCGGAGGCGATGTCAGATGTTTTGGTTTTCTGGCGGCAATGTCAGATTATTTGGTATTCCGGTGGCGATGTCGGATGTTTTGGTTTTCTGGCGGCAATGTCAGATTATTTGGTTTTCCGGCAGCGATGTTGAATGTTTTGGTTTTTCGGCGGTGATGTCGGATGTTTTGGTTTTCTGGCAGCGATGTCAGATTATTTGGTTTTCTTGCGGCGATGTTCGATGTTTTGGTTTTTTTGGCGGCGATGTCAGATTATTTGGTTTTCTAGCGGCGATGTCAGATGTTTTGATTTTCTGGCGGCGTTGTCATATTATTTGGTTTTCCGACGGCGATTACAGATGTTTTGGTTTTTTGGCGGCGATGTCAGATTGTTTGGTTTTCCGGCGGAGATGTTGGACATTTTGGTTTTCCGGCGGCGATGTCGGATGTTTTGGTTTCTGGCGACGATGTCAGGTTATTTGGTTTTCCGACAGCGATGTCAGATGTTTTGGTTTTCTGGCGACGATGTCAGATTATTTGGTTTTCCGGCGACGATGTCGGATGTCTTGGTTTTCTGGCGGCGATATCAGATTATTTGGCTTTCCGGCGGCGATGATGAATGTTTTGGTTTTCCGGCGGCGATGTCGGATGTTTTGGTTTTCTTGCAGCGATGTCAGATTATTTGGTTTTCCGGCGGCGATGTCCGATTATTTGGCCTTCCGGCGACGATGTTGGATGTTTTGATTTTCCGGCGGCGATGTCGGATGTTTTGGTTTTCTGGCGACGATGTCATTTTATTTTGTTTTTCGGCGCAGATGTTTGATGTTTTGGTTTTCTGGCGGCGATGTCAGATTATTTGTTTTTTCGGCCGAGTTGTTCAATGTTTTGGTTTTCCGGAGGCGATGTCAGATGTTTTGGTTTTCTGGCGGCAATGTCAGATTATTCGGTATTCCGGCGGCGATGTCGGATTTTTGGGTTTTCTGGCGGCAATGTCAGATTATTTGGTTTTCCGGCGACGATGTCAGATGTTTTGGTTTTCTGGCGGCGAAGTCAGATTATTTGGTTTTCTTGCGGCGATGTTCGATGTTTTTGTTTTTTGGCGGCGATGTCTGATTATTTGGTTTTCTAGCGGCGATGTCGAATGTTTTGATTTTCTGGCGGCGTTGTCATATTATTTGGTTTTCCGACGGCGATTACAGATGTTTTGGTTTTCTGGCAGCGATGTCAGATTGTTTGGTTTTCCGGCGGAGATGTTGGACGTTTTGGTTTTCCGGCGGCGATGTCGGATGTTTTGGTTTTCTGGCGACGATGTCAGGTTATTTGGTTTTCCAATGGCGATGTTAGATGTTTTGGTTTTCTTGCGATGATGTCAGATTATTAGGTTTTCCGGCGGCGATGTCGGATGTCTTGGTTTTCTGGCGGAAATGTCGAATGTTTTGGTTTTCTGGCGGCGATGTTAGATTATTTGGTTTTCAGATGGCGATGTCGGATGTTTTGGTTTTCCGGCAGCGATGTCTAATGTTTTGGTTTTCTTGCAGCGATGTCAGATTATTTGGTTTTCTGACGGCGATGTCCGATTATTTGGCCTTCCGGCGGCGATGTTGGATGTTTTGATTTTCCGGCGGCGATGTCGGATGTTTTGGTTTTCTGGCGACGATGTCAGATTATTTGGTTTTCCGACGGCGATGTCAAATGTTTTGGTTTTCTGGCGACGAGGTCAGATTATTTGGTTTTCCGGCGGCGATGTTGGATGTTTTGGTTTTCTGGCGGCGATATCAGATTATTTGGCTTTCCGGCGGCGATGTTGGATGTTTTGGTTTTCCGGCGGCGATGTCTGATGTTTTGGTTTTCTTGCAGCGATGTCAGATTATTTGGTTTTTCGGCGGCGATGTCTGATTATTTGGCCTTCCGGCGACGATGTTGGATGTTTTGATTTTCCGGCGGCGATGTCGGATGTTTTGGTTTTCTGGCGGCGATGTCATTTTATTTTGTTTTTCGGCGCCGATGTTTGATGTTTTGGTTTTCTCGCGGCGATGTCAGATTATTTGGTTTTCTGGCCGAGATGTTTGATGTTTTGGTTTTCCGGAGGCGATGTCAGATGTTTTGGTTTTCTGGCGGCAATGTCAGATTATTTGGTATTCCGGTGGCGATGTCGGATGTTTTGGTTTTCTGGCGGCAATGTTAGATTATTTGGTTTTCCGGCAGCGATGTTGAATGTTTTGGTTTTTCGGCGGTGATGTCGGATGTTTTGGTTTTCTGGCGGCGATGTCAGATTATTTGGTTTTCTTGCGGCGATGTTCGATGTTTTGGTTTTTTTGGCGGCGATGTCAGATTATTTGGTTTTCTAGCGGCGATGTCAAATGTTTTGATTTTCTGGCGGCGTTGTCATATTATTTGGTTTTCCGACGGCGATTACAGATGTTTTGGTTTTTTGGCGGCGATGTCAGATTGTTTGGTTTTCCGGCGGAGATGTTGGATGTTTTGATTTTTTGGCGGCGATATCAGATGTTTTGGTTTTCTGGCGGCGATGTCATTTTATTTTGTTTTTCGGCGCCGATGTTTGATGTTTTGGTTTTCTGGCGGCGATGTCAGATTATTTGGTTTTCCGGCCGAGTTTTTCGATGTTTTGGTTTTCCGGAGGCGATGTCGGATGTTTTAGTTTTCTGGCGGCAATGTCAGATTATTTGGTATTCTGGCGGCGATGTCGGATGTTTTGGTTTTCTGGCGGTAATGTCAGATTATTTAATTTTCCGGCAGCGATGTTGGATGTTTTGGTATTCCGGCGGCGATGTCGGATGTTTCGGTTTTCTGGCGACGATGTCAGATTATTTGGTTTTCCGACGGTGATGTCAGATGTTTTGGTTTTCTGGCGACGATGTCAGATTATTTGGTTTTCCGGCGGCGATGTTGGATGTTTTGGTTTTCTAGCGGCGATATCAGATTATTTGGCTTTCCGACGGCAATGTTGGATGTTTTGGTTTTCCGGCAGCGATGTCTGATGTTTTGGTTTTCTTGCAGCGATGTCAGATTATTTGGTTTTCCGGCGGCGATGTCCGATTATTTGGCCTTCCGGCGACGATGTTGGATGTTTTGATTTTCCGGCGGCGATGTCGGATGTTTTGGTTTTCTGGCGACGATGTCATTTTATTTTGTTTTTCGGCGCAGATGTTTGATGTTTTGGTTTTCTGGCGGCGATGTCAGATTATTTGTTTTTTCGGCCGAGTTGTTCAATGTTTTGGTTTTCCGGAGGCGATGTCAGATGTTTTGGTTTTCTGGCGGCAATGTCAGATTATTCGGTATTCCGGCGGCGATGTCGGATTTTTTGGTTTTCTGGCGGCAATGTCAGATTATTTGGTTTTCCGGCGACGATGTCAGATGTTTTGGTTTTCTGGCGGCGAAGTCAGATTATTTGGTTTTCTTGCGGCGATGTTCGATGTTTTTGTTTTTTGGCGGCGATGTCTGATTATTTGGTTTTCTAGCGGCGATGTCGAATGTTTTGATTTTCTGGCGGCGTTGTCATATTATTTGGTTTTCCGACGGCGATTACAGATGTTTTGGTTTTCTGGCAGCGATGTCAGATTGTTTGGTTTTCCGGCGGAGATGTTGGACGTTTTGGTTTTCCGGCGGCGATGTCAGATGTTTTGGTTTTCTGGCGACGATGTCAGGTTATTTGGTTTTCCAATGGCGATGTTAGATGTTTTGGTTTTCTTGCGATGATGTCAGATTATTAGGTTTTCCGGCGGCGATGTCGGATGTCTTGGTTTTCTGGCGGAAATGTCGAATGTTTTGGTTTTCTGGCGGCGATGTTAGATTATTTGGTTTTCAGATGGCGATGTCGGATGTTTTGGTTTTCCGGCAGCGATGTCTAATGTTTTGGTTTTCTTGCAGCGATGTCAGATTATTTGGTTTTCTGACGGCGATGTCCGATTATTTGGCCTTCCGGCGGCGATGTTGGATGTTTTGATTTTCCGGCGGCGATGTCGGATGTTTTGGTTTTCTGGCGACGATGTCAGATTATTTGGTTTTCCGACGGCGATGTCAAATGTTTTGGTTTTCTGGCGACGAGGTCAGATTATTTGGTTTTCCGGCGGCGATGTTGGATGTTTTGGTTTTCTGGCGGCGATATCAGATTATTTGGCTTTCCGGCGGCGATGTTGGATGTTTTGGTTTTCCGGCGGCGATGTCTGATGTTTTGGTTTTCTTGCAGCGATGTCAGATTATTTGGTTTTCCGGCGGCGATGTCCGATTATTTGGCCTTCCGGCGACGATGTTGGATGTTTTGATTTTCCGGCGGCGATGTCGGATGTTTTGGTTTTCTGGCGGCGATGTCATTTTATTTTGTTTTTCGGCGCCGATGTTTGATGTTTTGGTTTTCTCGCGGCGATGTCAGATTATTTGGTTTTCTGGCCGAGATGTTTGATGTTTTGGTTTTCTGGAGGCGATGTCAGATGTTTTGGTTTTCTGGCGGCAATGTCAGATTATTTGGTATTCCGGTGGCGATGTCGGATGTTTTGGTTTTCTGGCGGCAATGTCAGATTATTTGGTTTTCCGGCAGCGATGTTGAATGTTTTGGTTTTTCGGCGGTGATGTCGGATGTTTTGGTTTTCTGGCAGCGATGTCAGATTATTTGGTTTTCTTGCGGCGATGTTCGATGTTTTGGTTTTTTTGGCGGCGATGTCAGATTATTTGGTTTTCTAGCGGCGATGTCAGATGTTTTGATTTTCTGGCGGCGTTGTCATATTATTTGGTTTTCCGACGGCGATTACAGATGTTTTGGTTTTTTGGCGGCGATGTCAGATTGTTTGGTTTTCCGGCGGAGATGTTGGACATTTTGGTTTTCCGGCGGCGATGTCGGATGTTTTGGTTTCTGGCGACGATGTCAGGTTATTTGGTTTTCCGACAGCGATGTCAGATGTTTTGGTTTTCTGGCGACGATGTCAGATTATTTGGTTTTCCGGCGACGATGTCGGATGTCTTGGTTTTCTGGCGGCGATATCAGATTATTTGGCTTTCCGGCGGCGATGATGGATGTTTTGGTTTTCCGGCGGCGATGTCGGATGTTTTGGTTTTCTTGCAGCGATGTCAGATTATTTGGTTTTCCGGCGGCGATGTCCGATTATTTGGCCTTCCGGCGACGATGTTGGATGTTTTGATTTTCCGGCGGCGATGTCGGATGTTTTGGTTTTCTGGCGACGATGTCATTTTATTTTGTTTTTCGGCGCAGATGTTTGATGTTTTGGTTTTCTGGCGGCGATGTCAGATTATTTGTTTTTTCGGCCGAGTTGTTCAATGTTTTGGTTTTCCGGAGGCGATGTCAGATGTTTTGGTTTTCTGGCGGCAATGTCAGATTATTCGGTATTCCGGCGGCGATGTCGGATTTTTTGGTTTTCTGGCGGCAATGTCAGATTATTTGGTTTTCCGGCGACGATGTCAGATGTTTTGGTTTTCTGGCGGCGAAGTCAGATTATTTGGTTTTCTTGCGGCGATGTTCGATGTTTTTGTTTTTTGGCGGCGATGTCTGATTATTTGGTTTTCTAGCGGCGATGTCGTATGTTTTGATTTTCTGGCGGCGTTGTCATATTATTTGGTTTTCCGACGGCGATTACAGATGTTTTGGTTTTCTGGCAGCGATGTCAGATTGTTTGGTTTTCCGGCGGAGATGTTGGACGTTTTGGTTTTCCGGCGGCGATGTCGGATGTTTTGGTTTTCTGGCGACGATGTCAGGTTATTTGGTTTTCCAATGGCGATGTTAGATGTTTTGGTTTTCTTGCGATGATGTCAGATTATTAGGTTTTCCGGCGGCGATGTCGGATGTCTTGGTTTTCTGGCGGCAATGTCGAATGTTTTGGTTTTCTGGCGGCGATGTTAGATTATTTGGTTTTCAGATGGCGATGTCGGATGTTTTGGTTTTCCGGCAACGATGTCTAATGTTTTGGTTTTCTTGCAGCGATGTCAGATTATTTGGTTTTCTGACGGCGATGTCCGATTATTTGGCCTTCCGGCGGCGATGTTGGATGTTTTGATTTTCCGGCGGCGATGTCGGATGTTTTGGTTTTCTGGCGACGATGTCAGATTATTTGGTTTTCCGACGGCGATGTCAAATGTTTTGGTTTTCTGGCGACGAGGTCAGATTATTTGGTTTTCCGGCGGCGATGTTGGATGTTTTGGTTTTCTGGCGGCGATATCAGATTATTTGGCTTTCCGGCGGCGATGTTGGATGTTTTGGTTTTCCGGCGGCGATGTCTGATGTTTTGGTTTTCTTGCAGCGATGTCAGATTATTTGGTTTTCCGGCGGCGATGTCCGATTATTTGGCCTTCCGGCGACGATGTTGGATGTTTTGATTTTCCGGCGGCGATGTCGGATGTTTTGGTTTTCTGGCGGCGATGTCATTTTATTTTGTTTTTCGGCGCCGATGTTTGATGTTTTGGTTTTCTCGCGGCGATGTCAGATTATTTGGTTTTCTGGCCGAGATGTTTGATGTTTTGGTTTTCCGGAGGCGATGTCAGATGTTTTGGTTTTCTGGCGGCAATGTCAGATTATTTGGTATTCCGGTGGCGATGTCGGATGTTTTGGTTTTCTGGCGGCAATGTCAGATTATTTGGTTTTCCGGCAGCGATGTTGAATGTTTTGGTTTTTCGGCGGTGATGTCGGATGTTTTGGTTTTCTGGCAGCGATGTCAGATTATTTGGTTTTCTTGCGGCGATGTTCGATGTTTTGGTTTTTTTGGCGGCGATGTCAGATTATTTGGTTTTCTAGCGGCGATGTCAGATGTTTTGATTTTCTGGCGGCGTTGTCATATTATTTGGTTTTCCGACGGCGATTACAGATGTTTTGGTTTTTTGGCGGCGATGTCAGATTGTTTGGTTTTCCGGCGGAGATGTTGGACATTTTGGTTTTCCGGCGGCGATGTCGGATGTTTTGGTTTCTGGCGACGATGTCAGGTTATTTGGTTTTCCGACAGCGATGTCAGATGTTTTGGTTTTCTGGCGACGATGTCAGATTATTTGGTTTTCCGGCGACGATGTCGGATGTCTTGGTTTTCTGGCGGCGATATCAGATTATTTGGCTTTCCGGCGGCGATGATGAATGTTTTGGTTTTCCGGCGGCGATGTCGGATGTTTTGGTTTTCTTGCAGCGATGTCAGATTATTTGGTTTTCCGGCGGCGATGTCCGATTATTTGGCCTTCCGGCGACGATGTTGGATGTTTTCATTTTCCGGCGGCGATGTCGGATGTTTTGGTTTTCTGGCGACGATGTCATTTTATTTTGTTTTTCGGCGCAGATGTTTGATGTTTTGGTTTTCTGGCGGCGATGTCAGATTATTTGTTTTTTCGGCCGAGTTGTTCAATGTTTTGGTTTTCCGGAGGCGATGTCAGATGTTTTGGTTTTCTGGCGGCAATGTCAGATTATTCGGTATTCCGGCGGCGATGTCGGATTTTTTGGTTTTCTGGCGGCAATGTCAGATTATTTGGTTTTCCGGCGACGATGTCAGATGTTTTGGTTTTCTGGCGGCGAAGTCAGATTATTTGGTTTTCTTGCGGCGATGTTCGATGTTTTTGTTTTTTGGCGGCGATGTCTGATTATTTGGTTTTCTAGCGGCGATGTCGAATGTTTTGATTTTCTGGCGGCGTTGTCATATTATTTGGTTTTCCGACGGCGATTACAGATGTTTTGGTTTTCTGGCAGCGATGTCAGAATGTTTGGTTTTCCGGCGGAGATGTTGGACGTTTTGGTTTTCCGGCGGCGATGTCGGATGTTTTGGTTTTCTGGCGACGATGTCAGGTTATTTGGTTTTCCAATGGCGATGTTAGATGTTTTGGTTTTCTTGCGATGATGTCAGATTATTAGGTTTTCCGGCGGCGATGTCGGATGTCTTGGTTTTCTGGCGGCAATGTCGAATGTTTTGGTTTTCTGGCGGCGATGTTAGATTATTTGGTTTTCAGATGGCGATGTCGGATGTTTTGGTTTTCCGGCAGCGATGTCTAATGTTTTGGTTTTCTTGCAGCGATGTCAGATTATTTGGTTTTCTGACGGCGATGTCCGATTATTTGGCCTTCCGGCGGCGATGTTGGATGTTTTGATTTTCCGGCGGCGATGTCGAATGTTTTGGTTTTCTGGCGACGATGTCAGATTATTTGGTTTTCCGACGGCGATGTCAAATGTTTTGGTTTTCTGGCGACGAGGTCAGATTATTTGGTTTTCCGGCGGCGATGTTGGATGTTTTGGTTTTCTGGCGGCGATATCAGATTATTTGGCTTTCCGGCGGCGATGTTGGATGTTTTGGTTTTCCGGCGGCGATGTCTGATGTTTTGGTTTTCTTGCAGCGATGTCAGATTATTTGGTTTTCCGGCAGCGATGTCCGATTATTTGGCCTTCCGGCGACGATGTTGGATGTTTTGATTTTCCGGCGGCGATGTCGGATGTTTTGGTTTTCTGGCGGCGATGTCATTTTATTTTGTTTTTCGGCGCCGATGTTTGATGTTTTGGTTTTCTCGCGGCGATGTCAGATTATTTGGTTTTCTGGCCGAGATGTTTGATGTTTTGGTTTTCCGGAGGCGATGTCAGATGTTTTGGTTTTCTGGCGGCAATGTCAGATTATTTGGTATTCCGGTGGCGATGTCGGATGTTTTGGTTTTCTGGCGGCAATGTCAGATTATTTGGTTTTCCGGCAGCGATGTTGAATGTTTTGGTTTTTCGGCGGTGATGTCGGATGTTTTGGTTTTCTGGCAGCGATGTCAGATTATTTGGTTTTCTTGCGGCGATGTTCGATGTTTTGGTTTTTTTGGCGGCGATGTCAGATTATTTGGTTTTCTAGCGGCGATGTCAGATGTTTTGATTTTCTGGCGGCGTTGTCATATTATTTGGTTTTCCGACGGCGATTACAGATGTTTTGGTTTTTTGGCGGCGATGTCAGATTGTTTGGTTTTCCGGCGGAGATGTTGGACATTTTGGTTTTCCGGCGGCGATGTCGGATGTTTTGGTTTCTGGCGACGATGTCAGGTTATTTGGTTTTCCGACAGCGATGTCAGATGTTTTGGTTTTCTGGCGACGATGTCAGATTATTTGGTTTTCCGGCGACGATGTTGGATGTCTTGGTTTTCTGGCGGCGATATCAGATTATTTGGCTTTCCGGCGGCGATGATGAATGTTTTGGTTTTCCGGCGGCGATGTCGGATGTTTTGGTTTTCTTGCAGCGATGTCAGATTATTTGGTTTTCCGGCGGCGATGTCCGATTATTTGGCCTTCCGGCGACGATGTTGGATGTTTTGATTTTCCGGCGGCGATGTCGGATGTTTTGGTTTTCTGGCGACGATGTCATTTTATTTTGTTTTTCGGCGCAGATGTTTGATGTTTTGGTTTTCTGGCGGCGATGTCAGATTATTTGTTTTTTCGGCCGAGTTGTTCAATGTTTTGGTTTTCCGGAGGCGATGTCAGATGTTTTGGTTTTCTGGCGGCAATGTCAGATTATTCGGTATTCCGGCGGCGATGTCGGATTTTTTGGTTTTCTGGCGGCAATGTCAGATTATTTGGTTTTCCGGCGACGATGTCAGATGTTTTGGTTTTCTGGCGGCGAAGTCAGATTATTTGGTTTTCTTGCGGCGATGTTCGATGTTTTTGTTTTTTGGCGGCGATGTCTGATTATTTGGTTTTCTAGCGGCGATGTCGAATGTTTTGATTTTCTGGCGGCGTTGTCATATTATTTGGTTTTCCGACGGCGATTACAGATGTTTTGGTTTTCTGGCAGCGATGTCAGAATGTTTGGTTTTCCGGCGGAGATGTTGGACGTTTTGGTTTTCCGGCGGCGATGTCGGATGTTTTGGTTTTCTGGCGACGATGTCAGGTTATTTGGGTTTCCAATGGCGATGTTAGATGTTTTGGTTTTCTTGCGATGATGTCAGATTATTAGGTTTTCCGGCGGCGATGTCGGATGTCTTGGTTTTCTGGCGGCAATGTCGAATGTTTTGGTTTTCTGGCGGCGATGTTAGATTATTTGGTTTTCAGATGGCGATGTCGGATGTTTTGGTTTTCCGGCAGCGATGTCTAATGTTTTGGTTTTCTTGCAGCGATGTCAGATTATTTGGTTTTCTGACGGCGATGTCCGATTATTTGGCCTTCCGGCGGCGATGTTGGATGTTTTGATTTTCCGGCGGCGATGTCGGATGTTTTGGTTTTCTGGCGACGATGTCAGATTATTTGGTTTTCCGACGGCGATGTCAAATGTTTTGGTTTTCTGGCGACGAGGTCAGATTATTTGGTTTTCCGGCGGCGATGTTGGATGTTTTGGTTTTCTGGCGGCGATATCAGATTATTTGGCTTTCCGGCGGCGATGTTGGATGTTTTGGTTTTCCGGCGGCGATGTCTGATGTTTTGGTTTTCTTGCAGCGATGTCAGATTATTTGGTTTTCCGGCGGCGATGTCCGATTATTTGGCCTTCCGGCGACGATGTTGGATGTTTTGATTTTCCGGCGGCGATGTCGGATGTTTTGGTTTTCTGGCGGCGATGTCATTTTATTTTGTTTTTCGGCGCCGATGTTTGATGTTTTGGTTTTCTCGCGGCGATGTCAGATTATTTGGTTTTCTGGCCGAGATGTTTGATGTTTTGGTTTTCCGGAGGCGATGTCAGATGTTTTGGTTTTCTGGCGGCAATGTCAGATTATTTGGTATTCCGGTGGCGATGTCGGATGTTTTGGTTTTCTGGCGGCAATGTCAGATTATTTGGTTTTCCGACAGCGATGTTGAATGTTTTGGTTTTTCGGCGGTGATGTCGGATGTTTTGGTTTTCTGGCAGCGATGTCAGATTATTTGGTTTTCTTGCGGCGATGTTCGATGTTTTGGTTTTTTTGGCGGCGATGTCAGATTATTTGGTTTTCTAGCGGCGATGTCAGATGTTTTGATTTTCTGGCGGCGTTGTCATATTATTTGGTTTTCCGACGGCGATTACAGATGTTTTGGTTTTTTGGCGGCGATGTCAGATTGTTTGGTTTTCCGGCGGAGATGTTGGACATTTTGGTTTTCCGGCGGCGATGTCGGATGTTTTGGTTTCTGGCGACGATGTCAGGTTATTTGGTTTTCCGACAGCGATGTCAGATGTTTTGGTTTTCTGGCGACGATGTCAGATTATTTGGTTTTCCGGCGACGATGTCGGATGTCTTGGTTTTCTGGCGGCGATATCAGATTATTTGGCTTTCCGGCGGCGATGATGAATGTTTTGGTTTTCCGGCGGCGATGTCGGATGTTTTGGTTTTCTTGCAGCGATGTCAGATTATTTGGTTTTCCGGCGGCGATGTCCGATTATTTGGCCTTCCGGCGACGATGTTGGATGTTTTGATTTTCCGGCGGCGATGTCGGATGTTTTGGTTTTCTGGCGACGATGTCATTTTATTTTGTTTTTCGGCGCAGATGTTTGATGTTTTGGTTTTCTGGCGGCGATGTCAGATTATTTGTTTTTTCGGCCGAGTTGTTCAATGTTTTGGTTTTCCGGAGGCGATGTCAGATGTTTTGGTTTTCTGGCGGCAATGTCAGATTATTCGGTATTCCGGCGGCGATGTCGGATTTTTTGGTTTTCTGGCGGCAATGTCAGATTATTTGGTTTTCCGGCGACGATGTCAGATGTTTTGGTTTTCTGGCGGCGAAGTCAGATTATTTGGTTTTCTTGCGGCGATGTTCGATGTTTTTGTTTTTTGGCGGCGATGTCTGATTATTTGGTTTTCTAGCGGCGATGTCGAATGTTTTGATTTTCTGGCGGCGTTGTCATATTATTTGGTTTTCCGACGGCGATTACAGATGTTTTGGTTTTCTGGCAGCGATGTCAGAATGTTTGGTTTTCCGGCGGAGATGTTGGACGTTTTGGTTTTCCGGCGGCGATGTCGGATGTTTTGGTTTTCTGGCGACGATGTCAGGTTATTTGGTTTTCCAATGGCGATGTTAGATGTTTTGGTTTTCTTGCGATGATGTCAGATTATTAGGTTTTCCGGCGGCGATGTCGGATGTCTTGGTTTTCTGGCGGCAATGTCGAATGTTTTGGTTTTCTGGCGGCGATGTTAGATTATTTGGTTTTCAGATGGCGATGTCGGATGTTTTGGTTTTCCGGCAGCGATGTCTAATGTTTTGGTTTTCTTGCAGCGATGTCAGATTATTTGGTTTTCTGACGGCGATGTCCGATTATTTGGCCTTCCGGCGGCGATGTTGGATGTTTTGATTTTCCGGCGGCGATGTCGGATGTTTTGGTTTTCTGGCGACGATGTCAGATTATTTGGTTTTCCGACGGCGATGTCAAATGTTTTGGTTTTCTGGCGACGAGGTCAGATTATTTGGTTTTCCGGCGGCGATGTTGGATGTTTTGGTTTTCTGGCGGCGATATCAGATTATTTGGCTTTCCGGCGGCGATGTTGGATGTTTTGGTTTTCCGGCGGCGATGTCTGATGTTTTGGTTTTCTTGCAGCGATGTCAGATTATTTGGTTTTCCGGCAGCGATGTCCGATTATTTGGCCTTCCGGCGACGATGTTGGATGTTTTGATTTTCCGGCGGCGATGTCGGATGTTTTGGTTTTCTGGCGGCGATGTCATTTTATTTTGTTTTTCGGCGCCGATGTTTGATGTTTTGGTTTTCTCGCGGCGATGTCAGATTATTTGGTTTTCTGGCCGAGATGTTTGATGTTTTGGTTTTCCGGAGGCGATGTCAGATGTTTTGGTTTTCTGGCGGCAATGTCAGATTATTTGGTATTCCGGTGGCGATGTCGGATGTTTTGGTTTTCTGGCGGCAATGTCAGATTATTTGGTTTTCCGGCAGCGATGTTGAATGTTTTGGTTTTTCGGCGGTGATGTCGGATGTTTTGGTTTTCTGGCAGCGATGTCAGATTATTTGGTTTTCTTGCGGCGATGTTCGATGTTTTGGTTTTTTTGGCGGCGATGTCAGATTATTTGGTTTTCTAGCGGCGATGTCAGATGTTTTGATTTTCTGGCGGCGTTGTCATATTATTTGGTTTTCCGACGGCGATTACAGATGTTTTGGTTTTTTGGCGGCGATGTCAGATTGTTTGGTTTTCCGGCGGAGATGTTGGACATTTTGGTTTTCCGGCGGCGATGTCGGATGTTTTGGTTTCTGGCGACGATGTCAGGTTATTTGGTTTTCCGACAGCGATGTCAGATGTTTTGGTTTTCTGGCGACGATGTCAGATTATTTGGTTTTCCGGCGACGATGTCGGATGTCTTGGTTTTCTGGCGGCGATATCAGATTATTTGGCTTTCCGGCGGCGATGATGAATGTTTTGGTTTTCCGGCGGCGATGTCGGATGTTTTGGTTTTCTTGCAGCGATGTCAGATTATTTGGTTTTCCGGCGGCGATGTCCGATTATTTGGCCTTCCGGCGACGATGTTGGATGTTTTGATTTTCCGGCGGCGATGTCGGATGTTTTGGTTTTCTGGCGACGATGTTGGATGTTTTGGTTTTCTGGTGGCGATGTTAGATTATTTGGTTTTCTGGCGGCGATGTTGGATGTTTTGGTTTTCTGGCGGCGATGTGGGATGTTTTGGTTTTCTGGCGGTGATGTTAGATTATTTGGTTTTTCGGCAGCGATGTTGGATGTTTTGGTTTCCCGGCGGCGACGTCGGATGTTTTGGTTTTCTGGCAGCGATGTCAAATTATTTGGTCTTTCGGAGGCGATGTTGGATGTCTTGGTTTTCAGGCGGCGAAGTCAGATGTTTTGGTTTTCTGGCGGTGATGTCAGACGATTTGGTTTTGCAGCAATGATGTCGGATGTTTTGGTTTTCTGGCGGCGATATCAGATTATTTGGCTTTCCGGCTGCGATGTTGGATGTTTTGGTTTTCCGGCAGCGATGTCGAATGTTTTAGTTTTCTAGCAGCGATGTCAGATTATTTGGTATTCCGGCGACGGTGTCAGATGTTTTGGTTTTCTGGCGACGATGTCAGATTATTTGGTTTTCCAGCAGCGATGTCAGATGTTTTGGTTTTCTAGCGACGATGTCAGATTATTTGGTTTTCCGGCGGCGATGTCAGATGTTTTGGTATTTTGGCGTCGATATCAGATTATTTGGCCTTCCGGCGGCGATGTTGGATGTTTTGATTTTCCGGCGGCGATGTCGGATGTTTTGGTTTTCTGGCGACGATGTCAGATTATTTGGTTTTCCGACGGCGATGTCAAATGTTTTGGTTTTCTGGCGACGAGGTCAGATTATTTGGTTTTCCGGCGGCGATGTTGGATGTTTTGGTTTTCTGGCGGCGATATCAGATTATTTGGCTTTCCGGCGGCGATGTTGGATGTTTTGGTTTTCCGGCGGCGATGTCTGATGTTTTGGTTTTCTTGCAGCGATGTCAGATTATTTGGTTTTCCGGCGGCGATGTCCGATTATTTGGCCTTCCGGCGACGATGTTGGATGTTTTGATTTTCCGGCGGCGATGTCGGATGTTTTGGTTTTCTGGCGGCGATGTCATTTTATTTTGTTTTTCGGCGCCGATGTTTGATGTTTTGGTTTTCTCGCGGCGATGTCAGATTATTTGGTTTTCTGGCCGAGATGTTTGATGTTTTGGTTTTCCGGAGGCGATGTCAGATGTTTTGGTTTTCTGGCGGCAATGTCAGATTATTTGGTATTCCGGTGGCGATGTCGGATGTTTTGGTTTTCTGGCGGCAATGTCAGATTATTTGGTTTTCCGGCAGCGATGTTGAATGTTTTGGTTTTTCGGCGGTGATGTCGGATGTTTTGGTTTTCTGGCGGTGATGTCAGATTATTTGGTTTTCTTGCGGCGATGTTCGATGTTTTGGTTTTTTTGGCTGCGATGTCAGATTATTTGGTTTTCTAGCGGCGATGTCAGATGTTTTGATTTTCTGGCGGCGTTGTCATATTATTTGGTTTTCCGACGGCGATTACAGATGTTTTGGTTTTTTGGCGGCGATGTCAGATTGTTTGGTTTTCCGGCGGAGATGTTGGACGTTTTGGTTTTCCAGCGGCGATGTCGGATGTTTTGGTTTCTGGCGACGATGTCAGGTTATTTGGTTTTCCGACAGCGATGTCAGATGTTTTGGTTTTCTGGCGACGATGTCAGATTATTTGGTTTTCCGGCGACGATGTCGGATGTCTTGGTTTTCTGGCGGCGATATCAGATTATTTGGCTTTCCGGCGGCGATGATGGATGTTTTGGTTTTCCGGCGGCGATGTCGGATGTTTTGGTTTTCTTGCAGCGATGTCAGATTATTTGGTTTTTCGGCGGCGATGTCTGATTATTTGGCCTTCCGGCGGCGATGTTGGATGTTTTGATTTTCCGGCGGCGATGTCGGATGTTTTGGTTTTCTGGCGGCGATGTTGGATGTTTTGGTTTTCTGGCGGCGATGTTAGATTATTTGGTTTTCTGGCGGCGATGTTGGATGTTTTGGTTTTCTGGCGGCGATGTGGGATGTTTTGGTTTTCTGGCGGTGATGTTAGATTATTTGGTTTTTCGGCAGCGATGTTGGATGTTTTGGTTTCCCGGCGGCGACGTCGGATGTTTTGGTTTTCTGGCAGCGATGTCAAATTATTTGGTCTTTCGGAGGCGATGTTGGATGTCTTGGTTTTCAGGCGGCGAAGTCAGATGTTTTGGTTTTCTGGTGGTGATGTCAGACGATTTGGTTTTGCAGCAATGATGTCGGATGTTTTGGTTTTCTGGCGGCGATATCAGATTATTTGGCTTTCCGGCTGCGATGTTGGATGTTTTGGTTTTCCGGCAGCGATGTCGAATGTTTTAGTTTTCTAGCAGCGATGTCAGATTATTTGGTATTCCGGCGACGATGTCAGATGTTTTGGTTTTCTGGCGACGATGTCAGATTATTTGGTTTTCCGGCAGCGATGTCAGATGTTTTGGTTTTCTAGCGACGATGTCAGATTATTTGGTTTTCCGGCGGCGATGTCAGATGTTTTGGTATTTTGGCGTCGATATCAGATTATTTGGCTTTCCGGCGGCGAATTTGGATGTTTTGGTTTTCCGGCAGCGATGTCTGATGTTTTGGTTTTCTTGCAGCAATGTCAGATTATTTGGTTTTCCGGCGGCGATGTCCGATTATTTGGCCTTCCGGCGACGATGTTGGATGTTTTAATTTTTCGGCGGCGATGTCGGATGTTTTGGTTTTCCGGCGGCGATGTCCAATTATTTGGCCTTCCGGCGGCAATGTTGGATGTTTTGATTTTTTGGCGGCGATATCGGATTTTTTGGTTTTCTGGCGGCGATGTCATTTTATTTTGTTTTTCGGCGCCGATGTTTGATGTTTTGGTTTTCTCGCGGCGATGTCAGATTATTTGGTTTTCTGGCCGAGATGTTTGATGTTTTGGTTTTCCGGAGGCGATGTCAGATGTTTTGGTTTTCTGGCGGCAATGTCAGATTATTTGGTATTCCGGTGGCGATGTCGGATGTTTTGGTTTTCTGGCGGCAATGTCAGATTATTTGGTTTTCCGGCAGCGATGTTGAATGTTTTGGTTTTTCGGCGGTGATGTCGGATGTTTTGGTTTTCTGGCGGTGATGTCAGATTATTTGGTTTTCTTGCGGCGATGTTCGATGTTTTGGTTTTTTTGGCTGCGATGTCAGATTATTTGGTTTTCTAGCGGCGATGTCAGATGTTTTGATTTTCTGGCGGCGTTGTCATATTATTTGGTTTTCCGACGGCGATTACAGATGTTTTGGTTTTTTGGCGGCGATGTCAGATTGTTTGGTTTTCCGGCGGAGATGTTGGACGTTTTGGTTTTCCAGCGGCGATGTCGGATGTTTTGGTTTCTGGCGACGATGTCAGGTTATTTGGTTTTCCGACAGCGATGTCAGATGTTTTGGTTTTCTGGCGACGATGTCAGATTATTTGGTTTTCCGGCGACGATGTCGGATGTCTTGGTTTTCTGGCGGCGATATCAGATTATTTGGCTTTCCGGCGGCGATGATGGATGTTTTGGTTTTCCGGCGGCGATGTCGGATGTTTTGGTTTTCTTGCAGCGATGTCAGATTATTTGGTTTTTCGGCGGCGATGTCTGATTATTTGGCCTTCCGGCGGCGATGTTGGATGTTTTGATTTTCCGGCGGCGATGTCGGATGTTTTGGTTTTCTGGCGGCGATGTTGGATGTTTTGGTTTTCTGGCGGCGATGTTAGATTATTTGGTTTTCTGGCGGCGATGTTGGATGTTTTGGTTTTCTGGCGGCGATGTGGGATGTTTTGGTTTTCTGGCGGTGATGTTAGATTATTTGGTTTTTCGGCAGCGATGTTGGATGTTTTGGTTTCCCGGCGGCGACGTCGGATGTTTTGGTTTTCTGGCAGCGATGTCAAATTATTTGGTCTTTCGGAGGCGATGTTGGATGTCTTGGTTTTCAGGCGGCGAAGTCAGATGTTTTGGTTTTCTGGTGGTGATGTCAGACGATTTGGTTTTGCAGCAATGATGTCGGATGTTTTGGTTTTCTGGCGGCGATATCAGATTATTTGGCTTTCCGGCTGCGATGTTGGATGTTTTGGTTTTCCGGCAGCGATGTCGAATGTTTTAGTTTTCTAGCAGCGATGTCAGATTATTTGGTATTCCGGCGACGATGTCAGATGTTTTGGTTTTCTGGCGACGATGTCAGATTATTTGGTTTTCCGGCAGCGATGTCAGATGTTTTGGTTTTCTAGCGACGATGTCAGATTATTTGGTTTTCCGGCGGCGATGTCAGATGTTTTGGTATTTTGGCGTCGATATCAGATTATTTGGCTTTCCGGCGGCGAATTTGGATGTTTTGGTTTTCCGGCAGCGATGTCTGATGTTTTGGTTTTCTTGCAGCAATGTCAGATTATTTGGTTTTCCGGCGGCGATGTCCGATTATTTGGCCTTCCGGCGACGATGTTGGATGTTTTAATTTTTCGGCGGCGATGTCGGATGTTTTGGTTTTCCGGCGGCGATGTCCAATTATTTGGCCTTCCGGCGGCAATGTTGGATGTTTTGATTTTTTGGCGGCGATATCGGATTTTTTGGTTTTCTGGCGGCGATGTCATTTTATTTTGTTTTTCGGCGCCGATGTTTGATGTTTTGGTTTTCTCGCGGCGATGTCAGATTATTTGGTTTTCTGGCCGAGATGTTTGATGTTTTGGTTTTCCGGAGGCGATGTCAGATGTTTTGGTTTTCTGGCGGCAATGTCAGATTATTTGGTATTCCGGTGGCGATGTCGGATGTTTTGGTTTTCTGGCGGCAATGTCAGATTATTTGGTTTTCCGGCAGCGATGTTGAATGTTTTGGTTTTTCGGCGGTGATGTCGGATGTTTTGGTTTTCTGGCGGCGATGTCAGATTATTTGGTTTTCTTGCGGCGATGTTCGATGTTTTGGTTTTTTTGGCAGCGATGTCAGATTATTTGGTTTTCTAGCGGCGATGTCAGATGTTTTGATTTTCTGGCGGCGTTGTCATATTATTTGGTTTTCCGACGGCGATTACAGATGTTTTGGTTTTTTGGCGGCGATGTCAGATTGTTTGGTTTTCCGGCGGAGATGTTGGACGTTTTGGTTTTCCAGCGGCGATGTCGGATGTTTTGGTTTCTGGCGACGATGTCAGGTTATTTGGTTTTCCGACAGCGATGTCAGATGTTTTGGTTTTCTGGCGACGATGTCAGATTATTTGGTTTTCCGGCGACGATGTCGGATGTCTTGGTTTTCTGGCGGCGATATCAGATTATTTGGCTTTCCGGCGGCGATGATGGATGTTTTGGTTTTCCGGCGGCGATGTCGGATGTTTTGGTTTTCTTGCAGCGATGTCAGATTATTTGGTTTTTCGGCGGCGATGTCTGATTATTTGGCCTTCCGGCGGCGATGTTGGATGTTTTGATTTTCCGGCGGCGATGTCGGATGTTTTGGTTTTCTGGCGGCGATGTTGGATGTTTTGGTTTTCTGGCGGCGATGTTAGATTATTTGGTTTTCTGGCGGCGATGTTGGATGTTTTGGTTTTCTGGCGGCGATGTGGGATGTTTTGGTTTTCTGGCGGTGATGTTAGATTATTTGGTTTTTCGGCAGCGATGTTGGATGTTTTGGTTTCCCGGCGGCGACGTCGGATGTTTTGGTTTTCTGGCAGCGATGTCAAATTATTTGGTCTTTCGGAGGCGATGTTGGATGTCTTGGTTTTCAGGCGGCGAAGTCAGATGTTTTGGTTTTCTGGTGGTGATGTCAGACGATTTGGTTTTGCAGCAATGATGTCGGATGTTTTGGTTTTCTGGCGGCGATATCAGATTATTTGGCTTTCCGGCTGCGATGTTGGATGTTTTGGTTTTCCGGCAGCGATGTCGAATGTTTTAGTTTTCTAGCAGCGATGTCAGATTATTTGGTATTCCGGCGACGATGTCAGATGTTTTGGTTTTCTGGCGACGATGTCAGATTATTTGGTTTTCCGGCAGCGATGTCAGATGTTTTGGTTTTCTAGCGACGATGTCAGATTATTTGGTTTTCCGGCGGCGATGTCAGATGTTTTGGTATTTTGGCGTCGATATCAGATTATTTGGCTTTCCGGCGGCGAATTTGGATGTTTTGGTTTTCCGGCAGCGATGTCTGATGTTTTGGTTTTCTTGCAGCAATGTCAGATTATTTGGTTTTCCGGCGGCGATGTCCGATTATTTGGCCTTCCGGCGACGATGTTGGATGTTTTAATTTTTCGGCGGCGATGTCGGATGTTTTGGTTTTCTGGCGGCGATGTCCAATTATTTGGCCTTCCGGCGGCAATGTTGGATGTTTTGATTTTTTGGCGGCGATATCGGATTTTTTGGTTTTCTGGCGGCGATGTCATTTTATTTTGTTTTTCGGCGCCGATGTTTGATGTTTTGGTTTTCTCGCGGCGATGTCAGATTATTTGGTTTTCTGGCCGAGATGTTTGATGTTTTGGTTTTCCGGAGGCGATGTCAGATGTTTTGGTTTTCTGGCGGCAATGTCAGATTATTTGGTATTCCGGTGGCGATGTCGGATGTTTTGGTTTTCTGGCGGCAATGTCAGATTATTTGGTTTTCCGGCAGCGATGTTGAATGTTTTGGTTTTTCGGCGGTGATGTCGGATGTTTTGGTTTTCTGGCGGCGATGTCAGATTATTTGGTTTTCTTGCGGCGATGTTCGATGTTTTGGTTTTTTTGGCAGCGATGTCAGATTATTTGGTTTTCTAGCGGCGATGTCAGATGTTTTGATTTTCTGGCGGCGTTGTCATATTATTTGGTTTTCCGACGGCGATTACAGATGTTTTGGTTTTTTGGCGGCGATGTCAGATTGTTTGGTTTTCCGGCGGAAATGTTGGACGTTTTGGTTTTCCGGCGGCGATGTCGGATGTTTTGGTTTCTGGCGACGATGTCAGGTTATTTGGTTTTCCGACAGCGATGTCAGATGTTTTGGTTTTCTGGCGACGATGCCAGATTATTTGGTTTTCCGGCGACGATGTCGGATGTCTTGGTTTTCTGGCGGCGATATCAGATTATTTGGCTTTCCGGCAGCGATGATGGATGTTTTGGTTTTCCGGCGGCGATGTCGGATGTTTTGGTTTTCTTGCAGCGATGTCAGATTATTTGGTTTTTCGGCGGCGATGTCTGATTATTTGGCCTTCCGGCGGCGATGTTGGATGTTTTGATTTTCCGGCGGCGATGTCGGATGTTTTGGTTTTCTGGCGGCGATGTTGGATGTTTTGGTTTTCTGGCGGCGATGTTAGATTATTTGGTTTTCTGGCGGCGATGTTGGATGTTTTGGTTTTCTGGCGGCGATGTGGGATGTTTTGGTTTTCTGGCGGTGATGTTAGATTATTTGGTTTTTCGGCAGCGATGTTGGATGTTTTGGTTTCCCGGCGGCGACGTCGGATGTTTTGGTTTTCTTGCAGCGATGTCAAATTATTTGGTCTTTCGGAGGCGATGATGGATGTCTTGGTTTTCAGGCGGCGAAGTCTGATGTTTTGGTTTTCTGGCAGTGATGTCAGACGATTTGGTTTTGCAGCAATGATGTCGGATGTTTTGGTTTTCTGGCGGCGATATCAGATTATTTGGCTTTCCGGCTGCGATGTTGGATGTTTTGGTTTTCCGGCAGCGATGTCGAATGTTTTAGTTTTCTAGCAGCGATGTCAGATTATTTGGTATTCCGGCGACGATGTCAGATGTTTTGGTTTTCTGGCGACGATGTCAGATTATTTGGTTTTCCAGCAGCGATGTCAGATGTTTTGGTTTTCTAGCGACGATGTCAGATTATTTGGTTTTCCGGCGGCGATGTCAGATGTTTTGGTATTTTGGCGTCGATATCAGATTATTTGGCTTTCCGGCTGCGAATTTGGATGTTTTGGTTTTCCGGCAGCGATGTCTGATGTTTTGGTTTTCTTGCAGCAATGTCAGATTATTTGGTTTTCCGGCGGCGATGTCCGATTATTTGGCCTTCCGGCGACGATGTTGGATGTTTTAATTTTTCGGCGGCGATGTCGGATGTTTTGGTTTTCTGGCGGCGATGTCTAATTATTTGGCCTTCCGGCGGCAATGTTGGATGTTTTGATTTTTTGGCGGCGATATCGGATTTTTTGGTTTTCTGGCGGCGATGTCATTTTATTTTGTTTTTCGGCGCCGATGTTTGATGTTTTGGTTTTCTGGCGGCGATGTCAGATTATTTGGTTTTCCGGCCGAGTTGTTCGATGTTTTGGTTTTCCAGAGGCGATGTCGGATGTTTTGGTTTTCTGGCGGCAATGTCAGATTATTAGGTTTTCCGGCAGCGATGTTGGATGTTTTGGTATTCCGGCGGCGATGTCGGATGTTTTAGTTTTCTGGCGACGATGTCAGATTATTTGGTTTTCCGACGGTGATGTCAGATGTTTTGGTTTTCTGGCGACGATGTCAGATTATTTGGTTTTCCGGCGGCGATGTTGGATGTTTTGGTTTTCTGGCGGCGATATCAGATTATTTGGCTTTCCGGCGGCAATGTTGGATGTTTTGGTTTTCCGGCGGCGATGTCTGATGTTTTGGTTTTCTTGCAGCGATGTCAGATTATTTGGTTTTCCGGCGGCGATGTCCGATTATTTGGCCTTCCGGCGGCGATGTTGGATGTTTTGATTTTCCGGCGGCGATGTCGGATGTTTTGGTTTTCTGGCGGCGATGTTGGATGTTTTGGTTTTCTGGCGGCGATGTTAGATTATTTGGTTTTCTGGCGGCGATGTTGGATGTTTTGGTTTTCTGGCGGCGATGTGGGATGTTTTGGTTTTCTGGCGGTGATGTTAGATTATTTGGTTTTTCGGCAGCGATGTTGGATGTTTTGGTTTCCCGGCGGCGACGTCGGATGTTTTGGTTTTCTGGCAGCGATGTCAAATTATTTGGTCTTTCGGAGGCGATGTTGGATGTCTTGGTTTTCAGGCGGCGAAGTCAGATGTTTTGGTTTTCTGGCGGTGATGTCAGACGATTTGGTTTTGCGGCAATGATGTCGGATGTTTTGGTTTTCTGGCGGCGATATCAGATTATTTGGCTTTCCGGCTGCGATGTCGAATGTTTTAGTTTTCTAGCAGCGATGTCAGATTATTTGGTATTCCGGCGACGATGTCAGATGTTTTGGTTTTCTGGCGACGATGTCAGATTATTTGGTTTTCCGGCAGCGATGTCAGATGTTTTGGTTTTCTAGCGACGATGTCAGATTATTTGGTTTTCCGGTGGCGATGTCAGATGTTTTGGTATTTTGGCGTCGATATCAGATTATTTGGCTTTCCGGCGGCGAATTTGGATGTTTTGGTTTTCCGGCAGCGATGTCTGATGTTTTGGTTTTCTTGCAGCAATGTCAGATTATTTGGTTTTCCGGCGGCGATGTCCGATTATTTGGCCTTCCGGCGACGATGTTGGATGTTTTAATTTTTCGGCGGCGATGTCGGATGTTTTGGTTTTCTGGCGGCGATGTCCAATTATTTGGCCTTCCGGCGGCAATGTTGGATGTTTTGATTTTTTGGCGGCGATATCGGATTTTTTGGTTTTCTGGCGGCGATGTCATTTTATTTTGTTTTTCGGCGCCGATGTTTGATGTTTTGGTTTTTTGGCGGCGATGTCAGATTATTTGGTTTTCCGGCCGAGTTGTTCGATCTTTTGGTTTTCCAGAGGCGATGTCGGATGTTTTGGTTTTCTGGCGGCAATGTCAGATTATTTGGTATTCCGGCAGCGATGTTGGATGTTTTGGTATTCCGGCGGCGATGTCGGATGTTTTGGTTTTCTGGCGACGATGTCAGATTATTTGGTTTTCCGACGGTGATGTCAGATGTTTTGGTTTTCTGGCGACGATGTCAGATTATTTGGTTTTCCGGCGGCGATGTTGGATGTTTTGGTTTTCTGGCGGCGATATCAGATTATTTGGCTTTCCGGCGGCAATGTTGGATGTTTTGGTTTTCCGGCGGCGATGTCTGATGTTTTGGTTTTCTTGCAGCGATGTCAGATTATTTGGTTTTCCGGCGGCGATGTCCGATTATTTGGCCTTCCGGCGACGATGTTGGATGTTTTGATTTTCTGGCGGCGATGTCGGATGTTTTGGTTTTCTGGCGACGATGTCATTTTATTTTGTTTTTCGGCGCAGATGTTTGATGTTTTGGTTTTCTGGCGGCGATGTCAGATTATTTGTTTTTTCGGCCGAGTTGTTCGATGTTTTGGTTTTCCGGAGGCGATGTCAGATGTTTTGGTTTTCTGGCGGCAATGTCAGATTATTTGGTATTCCGGCGGCGATGTCGGATTTTTTGGTTTTCTGGCTGCAATGTCAGATTATTTGGTTTTCCGGCGACGATGTCGGATGTTTTGGTTTTCTGGCGGCGAAGTCAGATTATTTGGTTTTCTTGCGGCGATGTTCGATGTTTTGGTTTTTTGGCGGCGATGTCTGATTATTTGGTTTTCTAGCGGCGATGTCGGATGTTTATATTTTCTGGCGGCGTTGTCATATTATTTGGTTTTCCGACGGCGATTACAGATGTTTTGGTTTTCTGGCAGCGATGTCAGATTGTTTGGTTTTCCGGCGGAGATGTTGGACGTTTTGGTTTTCCAGCGGCGATGTCGGATGTTTTGGTTTTCTGGCGACGATGTCAGGTTATTTGGTTTTCCAACGGCGATGTTAGATGTTTTGGTTTTCTGGCGACGATGTCAGATTATTTGGTTTTCCGGCGGCTATGTCAGATGTCTTGGTTTTCTGGCGACGATATCAGATTATTTGGCTTTCCGGCGGTGATGTTGGATGTTTTGGTTTTCCGGCGGAGATGTCGGATGTTTTGGTTTTTTTGCAGCGATGTCAGATTATTTGGTTTTCCGGCGGCGATGTCTGATTATTTGGCCTTCCGGCGGCGATGTTGGATGTTTTGATTTTCTGGCGGCGATGTTGGATGTTTTGGTTTTCTGGCGGCGATGTTGGATGTTTTGGTTTTCTGGCGGCGATGTTAGATTATTTGGTTTTCTGGCGGCGATGTTGGATGTTTTGGTTTTCTAGCGGCTATGTCAAATTATTTGATTTTCCGGCGGCGATGTAGGATGTTTTGGTTTTCTGGCGGCGATGTTAGATTATTTGGTTTTTCGGCAGCGATGTTGGATGTTTTGGTTTCCCGGCGGCGACGTCAAATGTTTTGGTTTTTTGGCAGCGATGTCAGATTATTTGGTTTTCCGACGGCGATGTCAGATGTTTTGGTTTTCTGGGGACGATGTCAGATTATTTGGTTTTCCGGCGGCGATGTTGGATGTTTTTGTTTTCTGGCGGCGATATCAGATTATTTGGCTTTCCGGCGGCGATGTTGGATGTATTGGTTTTCCGGCGGCGATGTCTGATGTTTTGGTTTTCTTGCAGCGATGTCAGATAATTTGGTTTTCCGACGGCGATGTTCGATTATTTGGCCTTCCGGCGACGATGTTGGATGTTTTGATTTTCCGGCGGCGATGTCGGATGTTTTGGTTTTCTGGCGGCGATATCATTTTATTTTGTTTTTCGGCGCCGATGTTTGATGTTTTGGTTTTCTGGCGGCGATGTCAAATTATTTGGTTTTCCGGCCGAGTTGTTCGATGATTTGGTTTTCCGGAGGCGATGTCAGATGTTTTGGTTTTCTGGCGGCAATGTCAGATTATTTGGTATTCCGGCGGCGATGCCAGATTTTTTGGTTTTCGGGCGGCAATGTCAGATTATTTGGTTTTCCGGTAGCGATGTTGGATGTTTTGGTTTTTCGGCGGCGATGTCGGATGTTTCGGTTTTCTGGTGGCGATGTCCGATTATTTGGTTTTCTTGCGGCGATGTTCGATGTTTTGGTTTTTTTGGCGGCGATGTCTGATTATTTGGTTTTCTAGCGGCGTTGTCGGATGTTTTGATTTTTTGGCGGCGTTGTCATATTATTTGGTTTTCCGACGGCGATTACATATGTTTTGGTTTTCTGGCGTCGATGTCAGATTGTTTGGTTTTCCGGCGGAGATGTTGGACGTTTTGGTTTTCCGGCGGCGATGTCGGATGTTTTGGTTTTCTGGCGACGATGTCAGGTTATTCGGTTTTCCAACGGTGATGTTAGATGTTTTGGTTTTCTGGCGATGATGTCAGATTATTTGGTTTTCCGGAGACGATGTCGGATGTCTTGGTTTTCCGGCGGCGATGTCGGATGTCTTGGTTTTCTGGCGACGATGTCAGATTATTTGGTTTTCCAACGGCGATGTCGGATGTTTTGGTTTTCTGCAGGCGATGTCAGATTATTTGGTTTTCCGACGGCGATGTTGGATGTTTTGGTTTTCCGGCGGCGATGTTAGATGTTTTGGTTTTCTTGTGGCGATGTCAGATTATTTGGTTTTCTGGCGGCGATGTTGGGTGTTTTGGCTATTTTGACGGCGTTGTCAGATTATTTGGTTTTGCAGCGGCGATGTTGGATGTTTTTTGTTTTCTAGCGGCGATGTCAGACGATTTGGTTTTGCGGCGATGATGTCGGATGTTTTGGTTTTCTGGTGGCGATGTCAGATTATTTGGTTTTCCGGCAGAGATGTTGGATGTTTTGGTTTTCCGGCAGCGATGTCAAATGTTTTAGTTTTCTAGCAGCGATGTCAGATTATTTGGTTTTCCGGTGGCGATGTTGGATGTTTTGGTTTTCCGCTGGCGATGTCCGATGTTTTGGTTTTCTAGCAGCGATGTCAGATTATTTGGTTTTCGACGGCGATGTTGGATGTTTTGGTTTCCTTGCGGCGATGTCAGATTATTTTGGTTTTCTGGCGGCGATGTCAGATGTTTTGGTTTTTCGGCGGCAATGTCAAATTATTTGGTTTTCCGGCAGCGATGTCGGATGTTTTTGTTTTCTGGTGGCGATATCAAATTATTTGGTTTTCCGGCGGCGATGTCGGATGTTTTGGTTTTCTGGCGGCGATATCAAATTATTTGGTTTTCCGGCAGCGATGTTTGATGTTTTGGTTTTTTGGCGGCGATGTCGGATGTTTTGGTTTTCTGGCGGCGATGTCAGATTATTTGGTCGTGCAGCGATGATGTTGGATGTTTTGGTTTTCCGGCGACGATGTCGGATGTTTTGGTTTTCTTACGGCGATGTCAGATTATTTGGTTTTCCAGCAACGATGACGGATGTTTTTGTTTTCTGGCGGCGATGTCAGATTATTTGGTTTTCTAGCGGCGATGTCAAATGTTTTGATTTTCTGGCGGCGTTGTCATATTATTTGGTTTTCCGCCGGCGATTACAGATGTTTTGGTTTTTTGGCGGCGATGTCAGATTGTTTGGTTTTCCGGCGGAGATGTTGGACGTTTTGGTTTTCCGGCGGCGATGTCGGATGTTTTGGTTTTCTGGCGACGATGTCAGGTTATTTGGTTTTCCGACAGCGATGTCAGATGTTTTGGTTTTCTGGCGACGATGTCAGATTATTTGGTTTTCCGGCGACGATGTCGGATGTCTTGGTTTTCTGGCGGCGATATCAGATTATTTGGCTTTCCGGCGGCGATGTTGGATGTTTTGGTTTTCCGGCGGCGATGTCGGATGTTTTGGTTTTCTTGCAGCGATGTCAGATTATTTGGTTTTTCGGCGGCGATGTCTGATTATTTGGCCTTCCGGCGGCGATGTTGGATGTTTTGATTTTCCGGCGGCGATGTCGGATGTTTTGGTTTTCTGGCGGCGATGTTGGATGTTTTGGTTTTCTGGCGGCGATGTTAGATTATTTGGTTTTCTGGCGGC
This sequence comes from Lathyrus sativus, assembly GCA_963859935.3. Lineage (NCBI taxonomy): Eukaryota > Viridiplantae > Streptophyta > Magnoliopsida > Fabales > Fabaceae > Lathyrus > Lathyrus sativus. Next base: position 1,359,178 of record CAWUDS030000990.1, on the reverse strand, counting down.
GATGTTGGATGTTTTGGTTTTCTGGCGGCGATGTGGGATGTTTTGGTTTTCTGGCGGCGATGTTAGATTATTTGGTTTTTCGGCAGCGATGTTGGATGTTTTGGTTTCCCGGCGGCGACGTCGGATGTTTTGGTTTTCTGGCAGCGATGTCAGATTATTTGGTCTTTCGGAGGCGATGTTGGATGTCTTGGTTTTCAGGCGGCGAAGTCAGATGTTTTGGTTTTTTGGCGGCGATGTCAGACGATTTGGTTTTGCGGCAATGATGTCGGATGTTTTGGTTTTCTGGCGGCGATATCAGATTATTTGGCTTTCCGGCTGCGATGTTGGATGTTTTGGTTTTCCGGCAGCGATGTCGAATGTTTTAGTTTTCTAGCAGCGATGTCAGATTATTTGGTATTCCGGCGACGATGTCAGATGTTTTGGTTTTCTGGCGACGATGTCAGATTATTTGGTTTTCCGGCAGCGATGTCAGATGTTTTGGTTTTCTAGCGACGATGTCAGATTATTTGGTTTTCCGGCGGCGATTTTAGATGTTTTGGTTTTCTGGCGTCGATATCAGATTATTTGGCTTTCCGGCGGCGAATTTGGATGTTTTGGTTTTCCGGCAGCGATGTCTGATGTTTTGGTTTTCTTGCAGCAATGTCAGATTATTTGGTTTTCCGGCGGCGATGTCCGATTATTTGGCCTTCCGGCGGCGATGTTGGATGTTTTAATTTTTCGGCGGCGATGTCGGATGTTTTGGTTTTCTGGCGGCGATGTCCGATTATTTGGCCTTCCGGCGGCGATGTTGGATGTTTTGATTTTTTGGCGGCGATATCGGATGTTTTGTTTTTCTGGCGGCGATGTCATTTTATTTTGTTTTTCGGCGCCGATGTTTGATGTTTTGGTTTTCTGGCGGCGATGTCAGATTATTTGGTTTTCCGGCCGAGTTTTTCGATGTTTTGGTTTTCCGGAGGCGATGTCGGATGTTTTAGTTTTCTGGCGGCAATGTCAGATTATTTGGTATTCTGGCGGCGATGTCGGATGTTTTGATTTTCTGGCGGCAATGTCAGATTATTTGGTTTTCCAGCAGCGATGATGGATGTTTTGGTATTCCGGCGACGATGTCGGATGTTTCGGTTTTCTGGCGACGATGTCAGATTATTTGGTTTTCCGACGGCAATGTCAGATTATTTGGTTTTCCGGCGGCAATGTTGGATGTTTTGGTTTTCTGGCGGCGATATCAGATTATTTGGCTTTCCGACGGCAATGTTGGATGTTTTGGTTTTCCGGCAGCGATGTCTGATGTTTTGGTTTTCTTGCAGCGATGTCAGATTATTTGGTTTTCCGGCGGCGATGTCCGATTATTTGGCCTTCCGGCGACGATGTTGGATGTTTTGATTTTCCGGCGGCGATGTCGGATGTTTTGGTTTTCTGGCGGCGATGTCATTTTATTTTGTTTTTCGGCGCAGATGTTTGATGTTTTGGTTTTCTGGCGGCGATGTCAGATTATTTGTTTTTTCGGCCGAGTTGTTCAATGTTTTGGTTTTCCGGAGGCGATGTCAGATGTTTTGGTTTTCTGGCGGCAATGTCAGATTATTCGGTATTCCGGCGGCGATGTCGGATTTTTTGGTTTTCTGGCGGCAATGTCAGATTATTTGGTTTTCCGGCGACGATGTCAGATGTTTTGGTTTTCTGGCGGCGAAGTCAGATTATTTGGTTTTCTTGCGGCGATGTTCGATGTTTTTGTTTTTTGGCGGCGATGTCTGATTATTTGGTTTTCTAGCGGCGATGTCGGATGTTTTGATTTTCTGGCGGCGTTGTCATATTATTTGGTTTTCCGACGGCGATTATAGATGTTTTGGTTTTCTGGCAGCGATGTCAGATTGTTTGGTTTTCCGGCGGAGATGTTGGACGTTTTGGTTTTCCGGCGGCGATGTCGGATGTTTTGGTTTTCTGGCGACGATGTCAGGTTATTTGGTTTTCCAATGGCGATGTTAGATGTTTTGGTTTTCTTGCGACGATGTCAGATTATTTGGTTTTCCGGCGGCGATGTCGGATGTCTTGGTTTTCTGGCGGCAATGTCGAATGTTTTGGTTTTCTGGCGGCGATGTTAGATTATTTGGTTTTCAGATGGCGATGTCGGATGTTTTGGTTTTCCGGCAGCGATGTCTAATGTTTTGGTTTTCTTGCAGCGATGTCAGATTATTTGGTTTTCTGACGGCGATGTCCGATTATTTGGCCTTCCGGCGGCGATGTTGGATGTTTTGATTTTCCGGCGGCGATGTCGGATGTTTTGGTTTTCTGGCGACGATGTCAGATTATTTGGTTTTCCGACGGCGATGTCAAATGTTTTGGTTTTCTGGCGACGAGGTCAGATTATTTGGTTTTCCGGCGGCGATGTTGGATGTTTTGGTTTTCTGGCGGCGATATCAGATTATTTGGCTTTCCGGCGGCGATGTTGGATGTTTTGGTTTTCCGGCGGCGATGTCTGATGTTTTGGTTTTCTTGCAGCGATGTCAGATTATTTGGTTTTCCGGCGGCGATGTCCGATTATTTGGCCTTCCGGCGACGATGTTGGATGTTTTGATTTTCCGGCGGCGATGTTGGATGTTTTGGTTTTCTGGCGGCGATGTCATTTTATTTTGTTTTTCGGCGCCGATGTTTGATGTTTTGGTTTTCTCGCGGCGATGTCAGATTATTTGGTTTTCTGGCCGAGATGTTTGATGTTTTGGTTTTCCGGAGGCGATGTCAGATGTTTTGGTTTTCTGGCGGCAATGTCAGATTATTTGGTATTCCGGTGGCGATGTCGGATGTTTTGGTTTTCTGGCGGCAATGTCAGATTATTTGGTTTTCCGGCAGCGATGTTGAATGTTTTGGTTTTTCGGCGGTGATGTCGGATGTTTTGGTTTTCTGGCGGCGATGTCAGATTATTTGGTTTTCTTGCGGCGATGTTCGATGTTTTGGTTTTTTTGGCGGCGATGTCAGATTATTTGGTTTTCTAGCGGCGATGTCAGATGTTTTGATTTTCTGGCGGCGTTGTCATATTATTTGGTTTTCCGACGGCGATTACAGATGTTTTGGTTTTTTGGCGGCTGTCAGATTGTTTGGTTTTCCGGCGGAGATGTTGGATGTTTTGATTTTTTGGCGGGGATATCGGATGTTTTGGTTTTCTGGCGGCGATGTCATTTTATTTTGTTTTTCGGCGCCGATGTTTGATGTTTTTGTTTTCTGGCGGCGATGTCAGATTATTTGGTTTTCCGGCCGAGTTTTTCGATGTTTTGGTTTTCCGGAGGCGATGTCGGATGTTTTAGTTTTCTGGCGGCAATGTCAGATTATTTGGTATTCTGGCGGCGATGTCGGATGTTTTGGTTTTCTGGCGGCAATGTCAGATTATTTGGTTTTCCGGCAGCGATGTTGGATGTTTTGGTATTCCGGCGGCGATGTCGGATGTTTCGGTTTTCTGGCGACGATGTCAGATTATTTGGTTTTCCGACGGTGATGTCAGATGTTTTGGTTTTCTGGCGACGATGTCAGATTATTTGGTTTTCCGGCGGCGATGTTGGATGTTTTGGTTTTCTAGCGGCGATATCAGATTATTTGGCTTTCCGACGGCAATGTTGGATGTTTTGGTTTTCCGGCAGCGATGTCTGATGTTTTGGTTTTCTTGCAGCGATGTCAGATTATTTGGTTTTCCGGCGGCGATGTCCGATTATTTGGCCTTCCGGCGACGATGTTGGATGTTTTGATTTTCCGGCGGCGATGCCGGATGTTTTGGTTTTCTGGCGGCGATGTCATTTTATTTTGTTTTTCGGCGCAGATGTTTGATGTTTTGGTTTTTTGGCGGCGATGTCAGATTATTTGTTTTTTCGGCCGAGTTGTTCAATGTTTTGGTTTTCCGGAGGCGATATCAGATGTTTTGGTTTTCTGGCGGCAATGTCAGATTATTCGGTATTCCGGCGGCGATGTCGGATTTTTTGGTTTTCTGGCGGCAATGTCAGATTATTTGGTTTCCTGGCGACGATGTCAGATGTTTTGGTTTTCTGGCGGCGAAGTCAGATTATTTAGTTTTCTTGCGGCGATGTTCGATGTTTTTGTTTTTTGGCGGCGATGTCTGATTATTTGGTTTTCTAGCGGCGATGTCGGATGTTTTGATTTTCTGGCGGCGTTGTCATATTATTTGGTTTTCCGACGGCAATTACAGATGTTTTGGTTTTCTGGCAGCGATGTCAGATTGTTTGGTTTTCCGGCGGAGATGTTGGACGTTTTGGTTTTCCGGCGGCGATGTCGGATGTTTTGGTTTTCTGGCGACGATGTCAGGTTATTTGGTTTTCCAATGGCGATGTTAGATGTTTTGGTTTTCTTGCGACGATGTCAGATTATTTGGTTTTCCGGCGGCGATGTCGGATGTCTTGGTTTTCTGGCGGCAATGTCGAATGTTTTGGTTTTCTGGCGGCGATGTTAGATTATTTGGTTTTCAGGTTGCGATGTCGGATGTTTTGGTTTTCCGGCAGCGATGTCTAATGTTTTGGTTTTCTTGCAGCGATGTCAGATTATTTGGTTTTCTGACGGCGATGTCCGATTATTTGGCCTTCCGGCGGCGATGTTGGATGTTTTGATTTTCCGGCGGCGATGTCGGATGTTTTGGTTTTCTGGCGACGATGTCAGATTATTTGGTTTTCCGACGGCGATGTCAAATGTTTTGGTTTTCTGGCGACGAGGTCAGATTATTTGGTTTTCCGGCGGCGATGTTGGATGTTTTGGTTTTCTGGCGGCGATATCAGATTATTTGGCTTTCCGGCGGCGATGTTGGATGTTTTGGTTTTCCGGCGGCGATGTCTGATGTTTTGGTTTTCTTGCAGCGATGTCAGATTATTTGGTTTTTCGGCGGCGATGTCCGATTATTTGGCCTTCCGGCGACGATGTTGGATGTTTTGATTTTCCGGCGGCGATGTCGGATGTTTTGGTTTTTTGGCGGCGATGTCATTTTATTTTGTTTTTCGGCGCCGATGTTTGATGTTTTGGTTTTCTCGCGGCGATGTCAGATTATTTGGTTTTCTGGCCGAGATGTTTGATGTTTTGGTTTTCCGGAGGCGATGTCAGATGTTTTGGTTTTCTGGCGGCAATGTCAGATTATTTGGTATTCCGGTGGCGATGTCGGATGTTTTGGTTTTCTGGCGGCAATGTCAGATTATTTGGTTTTCCGGCAGCGATGTTGAATGTTTTGGTTTTTCGGCGGTGATGTCGGATGTTTTGGTTTTCTGGCGGCGATGTCAGATTATTTGGTTTTCTTGCGGCGATGTTCGATGTTTTGGTTTTTTTGGCGGCGATGTCAGATTATTTGGTTTTCTAGCGGCGATGTCAGATGTTTTGATTTTCTGGCGGCGTTGTCATATTATTTGGTTTTCCGACGGCGATTATAGATGTTTTGGTTTTTTGGCGGCGATGTAAGATTGTTTGGTTTTCCGGCGGAGATGTTGGATGTTTTGATTTTTTGGCGGCGATATCAGATGTTTTGGTTTTCTGGCGGCGATGTCATTTTATTTTGTTTTTCGGCGCCGATGTTTGATGTTTTGGTTTTCTGGCGGCGATGTCAGATTATTTGGTTTTCCGGCCGAGTTTTTCGATGTTTTGGTTTTCCGGAGGCGATGTCGGATGTTTTAGTTTTCTGGCGGCAATGTCAGATTATTTGGAATTCTGGCGGCGATGTCGGATGTTTTGGTTTTCTGGCGGCAATGTCAGATTATTTGGTTTTCCGGCAGCGATGTTGGATGTTTTGGTATTCCGGCGGCGATGTCGGATGTTTTGGTTTTCTGGCGACGATGTCAGATTATTTGGTTTTCCGACGGTGATGTCAGATGTTTTGGTTTTCTGGCGACGATGTCAGATTATTTGGTTTTCCGGCGGCGATGTTGGATGTTTTGGTTTTCTAGCGGCGATATCAGATTATTTGGCTTTCCGACGGCAATGTTGGATGTTTTGGTTTTCCGGCAGCGATGTCTGATGTTTTGGTTTTCTTGCAGCGATGTAAGATTATTTGGTTTTCTTGCAGCGATGTCAGATTATTTGGTTTTCCGGCGGCGATGTCCGATTATTTGGCCTTCCGGCGACGATGTTGGATGTTTTGGTTTTCTGGCGGCGATGTCATTTTATTTTGTTTTTCGGCGCAGATGTTTGATGTTTTGGTTTTCTGGCGGCGATGTCAGATTATTTGTTTTTTCGGCCGAGTTGTTCAATGTTTTGGTTTTCCGGAGGCGATGTCAGATGTTTTGGTTTTCTGGCGGCAATGTCAGATTATTCGGTATTCCGGCGGCGATGTCGGATTTTTTGGTTTTCTGGCGGCAATGTCAGATTATTTGGTTTTCCAGCGACGATGTCAGATGTTTTGGTTTTCTGGCGGCGAAGTCAGATTATTTGGTTTTCTTGCGGCGATGTTCGATGTTTTTGTTTTTTGGCGGCGATGTCTGATTATTTGGTTTTCTAGCGGCGATGTCGGATGTTTTGATTTTCTGGCGGCGTTGTCATATTATTTGGTTTTCCGACGGCGATTACAGATGTTTTGGTTTTCTGGCAGCGATGTCAGATTGTTTGGTTTTCCGGCGGAGATGTTGGACGTTTTGGTTTTCCGGCGGCGATGTCGGATGTTTTGGTTTTCTGGCGACGATGTCAGGTTATTTGGTTTTCCAATGGCGATGTTAGATGTTTTGGTTTTCTTGCGACGATGTCAGATTATTAGGTTTTCCGGCGGCGATGTCGGATGTCTTGGTTTTCTGGCGGCAATGTCGAATGTTTTGGTTTTCTGGCGGCGATGTTAGATTATTTGGTTTTCAGATGGCGATGTCGGATGTTTTGGTTTTCCGGCAGCGATGTCTAATGTTTTGGTTTTCTTGCAGCGATGTCAGATTATTTAGTTTTCTGACGGCGATGTCCGATTATTTGGCCTTCCGGCGGCGATGTTGGATGTTTTGATTTTCCGGCGGCGATGTCGGATGTTTTGGTTTTCTGGCGACGATGTCAGATTATTTGGTTTTCCGACGGCGATGTCAAATGTTTTGGTTTTCTGGCGACGAGGTCAGATTATTTGGTTTTCCGGCGGCGATGTTGGATGTTTTGGTTTTCTGGCGGCGATATCAGATTATTTGGCTTTCCGGCGGCGATGTTGGATGTTTTGGTTTTCCGGCGGCGATGTCTGATGTTTTGGTTTTCTTGCAGCGATGTCAGATTATTTGGTTTTCCGGCGGCGATGTCCGATTATTTGGCCTTCCGGCGACGATGTTGGATGTTTTGATTTTCCGGCGGCGATGTCGGATGTTTTGGTTTTCTGGCGGCGATGTCATTTTATTTTGTTTTTCGGCGCCGATGTTTGATGTTTTGGTTTTCTCGCGGCGATGTCAGATTATTTGGTTTTCTGGCCGAGATGTTTGATGTTTTGGTTTTCCGGAGGCGATGTCAGATGTTTTGGTTTTCTGGCGGCAATGTCAGATTATTTGGTATTCCGGTGGCGATGTCGGATGTTTTGGTTTTCTGGCGGCAATGTCAGATTATTTGGTTTTCCGGCAGCGATGTTGAATGTTTTGGTTTTTCGGCGGTGATGTCGGATGTTTTGGTTTTCTGGCGGCGATGTCAGATTATTTGGTTTTCTTGCGGCGATGTTCGATGTTTTGGTTTTTTTGGCGGCGATGTCAGATTATTTGGTTTTCTAGCGGCGATGTCAGATGTTTTGATTTTCTGGCGGCGTTGTCATATTATTTGGTTTGCCGACGGCGATTACAGATGTTTTGGTTTTTTGGCGGCGATGTCAGATTGTTTGGTTTTCCGGCGGAGATGTTGGACGTTTTGGTTTTCCGGCGGCGATGTCGGATGTTTTGGTTTCTGGCGACGATGTCAGGTTATTTGGTTTTCCGACAGCGATGTCAGATGTTTTGGTTTTCTGGCGACGATGTCAGATTATTTGGTTTTCCGGCGACGATGTCGGATGTCTTGGTTTTCTGGCGGCGATATCAGATTATTTGGCTTTCCGGCGGCGATGATGGATGTTTTGGTTTTCCGGCGGCGATGTCGGATGTTTTGGTTTTCTTGCAGCGATGTCAGATTATTTGGTTTTTCGGCGGCGATGTCTGATTATTTGGCCTTCCGGCGGCGATGTTGGATGTTTTGATTTTCCGGCGGCGATGTCGGATGTTTTGGTTTTCTGGCGGCGATGTTGGATGTTTTGGTTTTCTGGCGGCGATGTTAGATTATTTGGTTTTCTGGCGGCGATGTTGGATGTTTTGGTTTTCTGGCGGCGATGTGGGATGTTTTGGTTTTCTGGCGGTGATGTTAGATTATTTGGTTTTTCGGCAGCGATGTTGGATGTTTTGGTTTCCCGGCGGCGACGTCGGATGTTTTGGTTTTCTGGCAGCGATGTCAAATTATTTAGTCTTTCGGAGGCGATGTTGGATGTCTTGGTTTTCAGGCGGCGAAGTCAGATGTTTTGGTTTTCTGGCGGTGATGTCAGACGATTTGGTTTTGCAGCAATGATGTCGGATGTTTTGGTTTTCTGGCGGCGATATCAGATTATTTGGCTTTCCGGCTGCGATGTTGGATGTTTTGGTTTTCCGGCAGCGATGTCGAATGTTTTAGTTTTCTAGCAGCGATGTCAGATTATTTGGTATTCCGGCGACGATGTCAGATGTTTTGGTTTTCTGGCGACGATGTCAGATTATTTGGTTTTCCGGCAGCGATGTCAGATGTTTTGGTTTTCTAGCGACGATGTCAGATTATTTGGTTTTCTGGCGGCGATGTCAGATGTTTTGGTATTTTGGCGTCGATATCAGATTATTTGGCCTTCCGGCGGCGATGTTGGATGTTTTGATTTTCCGGCGGCGATGTCGGATGTTTTGGTTTTCTGGCGACGATGTCAGATTATTTGGTTTTCCGACGGCGATGTCAAATGTTTTGGTTTTCTGGCGACGAGGTCAGATTATTTGGTTTTCCGGCGGCGATGTTGGATGTTTTGGTTTTCTGGCGGCGATATTAGATTATTTGGCTTTCCGGCGGCGATGTTTGATGTTTTGGTTTTCCGGCGGCGATGTCTGATGTTTTGGTTTTCTTGCAGCGATGTCAGATTATTTGGTTTTCCGGCGGCGATGTCCGATTATTTGGCCTTCCGGCGACGATGTTGGATGTTTTGATTTTCCGGCGGCGATGTCGGATGTTTTGGTTTTCTGGCGGCGATGTCATTTTATTTTGTTTTTCGGCGCCGATGTTTGATGTTTTGGTTTTCTCGCGGCGATGTCAGATTATTTGGTTTTCTGGCCGAGATGTTTGATGTTTTGGTTTTCCGGAGGCGATGTCAGATGTTTTGGTTTTCTGGCGGCAATGTCAGATTATTTGGTATTCCGGTGGCGATGTCGGATGTTTTGGTTTTCTGGCGGCAATGTCAGATTATTTGGTTTTCCGGCAGCGATGTTGAATGTTTTGGTTTTTCGGCGGTGATGTCGGATGTTTTGGTTTTCTGGCGGCGATGTCAGATTATTTGGTTTTCTTGCGGCGATGTTCGATGTTTTGGTTTTTTGGCGGCGATGTCAGATTATTTGGTTTTCTAGCGGCGATGTCAGATGTTTTGATTTTCTGGCGGCGTTGTCATATTATTTGGTTTTCTGGCGGCGATGTTGGATGTTTTGGTTTTCTGGCGGCGATGTGGGATGTTTTGGTTTTCTGGCGGTGATGTTAGATTATTTGGTTTTTCGGCAGCGATGTTGGATGTTTTGGTTTCCCGGCGGCGACGTCGGATGTTTTGGTTTTCTGGCAGCGATGTCAAATTATTTGGTCTTTCGGAGGCGATGTTGGATGTCTTGGTTTTCAGGCGGCGAAGTCAGATGTTTTGGTTTTCTGGCGGTGATGTCAGACGATTTGGTTTTGCAGCAATGATGTCGGATGTTTTGGTTTTCTGGCGGCGATATCAGATTATTTGGCTTTCCGGCTGCGATGTTGGATGTTTTGGTTTTCCGGCAGCGATGTCGAATGTTTTAGTTTTCTAGCAGCGATGTCAGATTATTTGGTATTCCGGCGACGATGTCAGATGTTTTGGTTTTCTGGCGACGATGTCAGATTATTTGTTTTTCCGGCAGCGATGTCAGATGTTTTGGTTTTCTAGCGACGATGTCAGATTATTTGGTTTTCCGGCGGCGATGTCAGATGTTTTGGTATTTTGGCGTCGATATCAGATTATTTGGCTTTCCGGCGGCGAATTTGGATGTTTTGGTTTTCCGGCAGCGATGTCTGATGTTTTGGTTTTCTTGCAGCAATGTCAGATTATTTGGTTTTCCGGCGGCGATGTCCGATTATTTGGCCTTCCGGCGACGATGTTGGATGTTTTAATTTTTCGGCGGCGATGTCGGATGTTTTGGTTTTCTGGCGGCGATGTCCAATTATTTGGCCTTCCGGCGGCAATGTTGGATGTTTTGATTTTTTGGCGGCGATATCGGATTTTTTGGTTTTCTGGCGGCGATGTCATTTTATTTTGTTTTTCGGCGCCGATGTTTGATGTTTTGGTTTTCTGGCGGCGATGTCAGATTATTTGGTTTTCCGGCCGAGTTGTTCGATGTTTTGGTTTTCCAGAGGCGATGTCGGATGTTTTGGTTTTTTGGCGGCGATGTCAGATTGTTTGGTTTTCCGGCGGAGATGTTGGACGTTTTGGTATTCCGGCGGCGATGTCGGATGTTTTGGTTTTCTGGCGACGATGTCAGATTATTTGGTTTTCCGACGGTGATGTCAGATGTTTTGGTTTTCTGGCGACGATGTCAGATTATTTGGTTTTCCGGCGGCGATGTTGGATGTTTTGGTTTTCTGGCGGCGATATCAGATTATTTGGCTTTCCGGCGGCAATGTTGGATGTTTTGGTTTTCCGGCGGCGATGTCTGATGTTTTGGTTTTCTTGCAGCGATGTCAGATTATTTGGTTTTCCGGCGGCGATGTCCGATTATTTGGCCTTCCGGCGGCGATGTTGGATGTTTTGATTTTCCGGCGGCGATGTCGGATGTTTTGGTTTTCTGGCGGCGATGTTGGATGTTTTGGTTTTCTGGCGGCGATGTTAGATTATTTGGTTTTCTGGCGGCGATGTTGGATGTTTTGGTTTTCTGGCGGCGATGTGGGATGTTTTGGTTTTCTGGCGGTGATGTTAGATTATTTGGTTTTTCGGCAGCGATGTTGGATGTTTTGGTTTCCCGGCGGTGACGTCGGATGTTTTGGTTTTCTGGCAGCGATGTCAAATTATTTGGTCTTTCGGAGGCGATGTTGGATGTCTTGGTTTTCAGGCGGCGAAGTCAGATGTTTTGGTTTTCTGGCGGTGATGTCAGACGATTTGGTTTTGCAGCAATGATGTCGGATGTTTTGGTTTTCTGGCGGCGATATCAGATTATTTGGCTTTCCGGCTGCGATGTTGGATGTTTTGGTTTTCCGGCAGCGATGTCGAATGTTTTAGTTTTCTAGCAGCGATGTCAGATTATTTGGTATTCCGGCGACGATGTCAGATGTTTTGGTTTTCTGGCGACGATGTCAGATTATTTGGTTTTCCGGCAGCGATGTCAGATGTTTTGGTTTTTTAGCGACGATGTCAGATTATTTGGTTTTCCGGCGGCGATGTCAGATGTTTTGGTATTTTGGCGTCGATATCAGATTATTTGGCTTTCCGGCGGCGAATTTGGATGTTTTGGTTTTCCGGCAGCGATGTCTGATGTTTTGGTTTTCTTGCAGCAATGTCAGATTATTTGGTTTTCCGGCGGCGATGTCCGATTATTTGGCCTTCCGGCGACGATGTTGGATGTTTTAATTTTTCGGCGGCGATGTCGGATGTTTTGGTTTTCTGGCGGCGATGTCCAATTATTTGGCCTTCCGGCGGCAATGTTGGATGTTTTGATTTTTTGGCGGCGATATCGGATTTTTTGGTTTTCTAGCGGCGATGTCATTTTATTTTGTTTTTCGGCACCGATGTTTGATGTTTTGGTTTTCTGGCGGCGATGTCAGATTATTTGGTTTTCCGGCCGAGTTGTTCGATGTTTTGGTTTTCCAGAGGCGATGTCGGATGTTTTGGTTTTCTGGCGGCAATGTCAGATTATTTGGTTTTCCGGCAGCGATGTTGGATGTTTTGGTATTCCGGCGGCGATGTCGGATGTTTTAGTTTTCTGGCGACGATGTCAGATTATTTGGTTTTCCGACGGTGATGTCAGATGTTTTGGTTTTCTGGCGACGATGTCAGATTATTTGGTTTTCCGGCGGCGATGTTGGATGTTTTGGTTTTCTGGCGGCGATATCAGATTATTTGGCTTTCCGGCGGCAATGTTGGATGTTTTGGTTTTCCGGCGGCGATGTCTGATGTTTTGGTTTTCTTGCAGGGATGTCAGATTATTTGGTTTTCCGGCGGCGATGTCTGATTATTTGGCCTTCCGACGACGATGTTGGATGTTTTGATTTTCCGGCGGCGATGTCGGATGTTTTGGTTTTCTGGCGGCGATGTCATTTTATTTTGTTTTTCGGCGCAGATGTTTGATGTTTTGGTTTTCTGGCGGCGATGTCAGATTATTTGTTTTTTCGGCCGAGTTGTTCGATGTTTTGGTTTTCCGGAGGCGATGTCAGATGTTTTGGTTTTCTGGCGGCAATGTCAGATTATTTGGTATTCCGGCGGCGATGTCGGATTTTTTGGTTTTCTGGCTGCAATGTCAGATTATTTGGTTTTCCGGCGACGATGTCGGATGTTTTGGTTTTCTGGCGGCGAAGTCAGATTATTTGGTTTTCTTGCGGCGATGTTCGATGTTTTGGTTTTTTGGCGGCGATGTCTGATTATTTGGTTTTCTAGCGGCGATGTCGGATGTTTTGATTTTCTGGCGGCGTTGTCATATTATTTGGTTTTCCGACGGCGATTACAGATGTTTTGGTTTTCTGGCAGCGATGTCAGATTGTTTGGTTTTCCGGCGGAGATGTTGGACGTTTTGGTTTTCCGGCGGCGATGTCGGATGTTTTGGTTTTCTGGCGACGATGTCAGGTTATTTGGTTTTCCAACGGCGATGTTAGATATTTTGGTTTTCTGGCGACGATGTCAGATTATTTGGTTTTCCGGCGGCTATGTCGGATGTCTTGGTTTTCTGGCGACGATATCAGATTATTTGGCTTTCCGGCGGTGATGTTGGATGTTTTGGTTTTCTGGCGGAGATGTCGGATGTTTTGGTTTTCTTGCAGCGATGTCAGATTATTTGGTTTTCCGGCGGCGATGTCTGATTATTTGGCCTTCCGGCGGCGATGTTGGATGTTTTGATTTTCTGGCGGCGATGTTGGATGTTTTGGTTTTCTGGCGGCGATGTTGGATGTTTTGGTTTTCTGGCGGCGATGTTAGATTATTTGGTTTTCTGGCGGCGATGTTGGATGTTTTGGTTTTCTAGCGGCTATGTCAAATTATTTGATTTTCCGGCGGCGATGTAGGATGTTTTGGTTTTCTGGCGGCGATGTTAGATTATTTGGTTTTTCGGCAGCGATGTTGGATGTTTTGGTTTCCCGGCGGCGACGTCAAATGTTTTGGTTTTCTGGCAGCGATGTCAGATTATTTGGTTTTCCGACGGCGATGTCAGATGTTTTGGTTTTCTGGGGACGATGTCAGATTATTTGGTTTTCCGGCGGCGATGTTGGATGTTTTTGTTTTCTGGCGGCGATATCAGATTATTTGGCTTTCCGGCGGCGATGTTGGATGTATTGGTTTTCCGGCGGCGATGTCTGATGTTTTGGTTTTCTTGCAGCGATGTCAGATAATTTGGTTTTCTGACGGCGATGTTCGATTATTTGGCCTTCCGGCGACGATGTTGGATGTTTTGATTTTCCGGCGGCGATGTCGGATGTTTTGGTTTTCTTGCGGCGATATCATTTTATTTTGTTTTTCGGCGCCGATGTTTGATGTTTTGGTTTTCTGGCGGCGATGTCAAATTATTTGGTTTTCCGGCCGAGTTGTTCGATGATTTGGTTTTCCGGAGGCGATGTCAGATGTTTTGGTTTTCTGGCGGCAATGTCAGATTATTTGGTATTCCGGCGGCGATGCCAGATTTTTTGGTTTTCGGGCGGCAATGTCAGATTATTTGGTTTTCCGGTAGCGATGTTGGATGTTTTGGTTTTTCGGCGGCGATGTCGGATGTTTCGGTTTTCTGGTGGCGATGTCCGATTATTTGGTTTTCTTGCGGCGATGTTCGATGTTTTGGTTTTTTTGGCGGCGATGTCTGATTATTTGGTTTTCTAGCGGCGTTGTCGGATGTTTTGATTTTTTGGCGGCGTTGTCATATTATTTGGTTTTCCGACGGCGATTACATATGTTTTGGTTTTCTGGCGGCGATGTCAGATTGTTTGGTTTTCCGGCGGAGATGTTGGACGTTTTGGTTTTCCGGCGGCGATGTCGGATGTTTTGGTTTTCTGGCGACGATGTCAGGTTATTTGGTTTTCCAACGGTGATGTTAGATGTTTTGGTTTTCTGGCGACGATGTCAGATTATTTGGTTTTCCGGAGACGATGTCGGATATCTTGGTTATCCGGCGGCGATGTCGGATGTCTTGGTTTTCTGGCGACGATGTCAGATTATTTGGTTTTCCAACGGCGATGTCGGATGTTTTGGTTTTCTGCAGGCGATGTCAGATTATTTGGTTTTCCGACGGCGATGTTGGATGTTTTGGTTTTCCGGCGGCGATGTTAGATGTTTTGGTTTTCTTGTGGCGATGTCAGATTATTTGGTTTTCTGGCGGCGATGTTGGGTGTTTTGGCTATTTTGACGGCGTTGTCAGATTATTTGGTTTTGCAGCGGCGATGTTGGATGTTTTTTGTTTTCTAGCGGCGATGTCAGACGATTTGGTTTTGCGGCGATGATGTCGGATGTTTTGGTTTTCTGGTGGCGATGTCAGATTATTTGGTTTTCCGGCAGAGATGTTGGATGTTTTGGTTTTCCGGCAGCGATGTCGAATGTTTTAGTTTTCTAGCAGCGATGTCAGATTATTTGGTTTTCCGGTGGCGATGTTGGATGTTTTGGTTTTCCGCTGGCGATGTCCGATGTTTTGGTTTTCTAGCAGCGATGTCAGATTATTTGGTTTTCGACGGCGATGTTGGATGTTTTGGTTTCCTTGCGGCGATGTCAGATTATTTGGTTTTCTGGCGGCGTTGTTGGATGTTTTGGTTTTCTGGCGGCGATGTCAGATGTTTTGGTTTTTCGGCGGCAATGTCAAATTATTTGGTTTTCCGACAGCGATGTCGGATGTTTTTGTTTTCTGGTGGCGATATCAAATTATTTGGTTTTCCGGCGGCGATGTCGGATGTTTTGGTTTTCTGGCGGCGATATCAAATTATTTGGTTTTCCGGCAGCGATGTTTGATGTTTTGGTTTTTTGGCGGCGATGTCGGATGTTTTGGTTTTCTGGCGGCGATGTCAGATTATTTGGTCGTGCAGCGATGATGTTGGATGTTTTGGTTTTCCGGCGACGATGTCGGATGTTTTGGTTTTCTTACGGCGATGTCAGATTATTTGGTTTTCCAGCAACGATGACGGATGTTTTTGTTTTCTGGCGGCGATGTCAGATTATTTGGTTTTCTAGCGGCGATGTCAAATGTTTTGATTTTCTGGCGGCGTTGTCATATTATTTGGTTTTCCGCCGGCGATTACAGATGTTTTGGTTTTTTGGCGGCGATGTCAGATTGTTTGGTTTTCCGGCGGAGATGTTGGACGTTTTGGTTTTCCGGCAGCGATGTCGGATGTTTTGGTTTTCTGGCGACGATGTCAGGTTATTTGGTTTTCCGACAGCGATGTCAGATGTTTTGGTTTTCTGGCGACGATGTCAGATTATTTGGTTTTCCGGCGACGATGTCGGATGTCTTGGTTTTCTGGCGGCGATATCAGATTATTTGGCTTTCCGGCGGCGATGTTGGATGTTTTGGTTTTCCGGCGGCGATGTCGGATGTTTTGGTTTTCTTGCAGCGATGTCAGATTATTTGGTTTTTCGGCGGCGATGTCTGATTATTTGGCCTTCCGGCGGCGATGTTGGATGTTTTGATTTTCCGGCGGCGATGTCGGATGTTTTGGTTTTCTGGCGGCGATGTTGGATGTTTTGGTTTTCTGGCGGCGATGTTAGATTATTTGGTTTTCTGGCGGCGATGTTGGATGTTTTGGTTTTCTGGCGGCGATGTGGGATGTTTTGGTTTTCTGGCGGCGATGTTAGATTATTTGGTTTTTCGGTAGCGATGTTGGATGTTTTGGTTTCCCGGCGGCGACGTCGGATGTTTTGGTTTTCTGGCAGCGATGTCAGATTATTTGGTCTTTCGGAGGCGATGTTGGATGTCTTGGTTTTCAGGCGGCGAAGTCAGATGTTTTGGTTTTCTGGCGGCGATGTCAGACGATTTGGTTTTGCGGCAATGATGTCGGATGTTTTGGTTTTCTGGCGGCGATATCAGATTATTTGGCTTTCCGGCTGCGATGTTGGATCTTTTGGTTTTCCGGCAGCGATGTCGAATGTTTTAGTTTTCTAGCAGCGATGTCAGATTATTTGGTATTCCGGCGACGATGTCAGATGTTTTGGTTTTCTGGCGACGATGTCAGATTATTTGGTTTTCCGGCAGCGATGTCAGATGTTTTGGTTTTCTAGCGACGATGTCAGATTATTTGGTTTTCCGGCGGCGATTTTAGATGTTTTGGTTTTCTGGCGTCGATATCAGATTATTTGGCTTTCCGGCGGCGAATTTGGATGTTTTGGTTTTCCGGCAGCGATGTCTGATGTTTTGGTTTTCTTGCAGCAATGTCAGATTATTTGGTTTTCCGGCGGCGATGTCCGATTATTTGGCCTTCCGGCGGCGATGTTGGATGTTTTAATTTTTCGGCGGCGATGTCGGATGTTTTGGTTTTCTGGCGGCGATGTCCGATTATTTGGCCTTCCGGCGGCGATGTTGGATGTTTTGATTTTTTGGCGGCGATATCGGATGTTTTGGTTTTCTGGCGGCGATGTCATTTTATTTTGTTTTTCGGCGCCGATGTTTGATGTTTTGGTTTTCTGGCGGCGATGTCAGATTATTTGGTTTTCCGGCCGAGTTTTTCGATGTTTTGGTTTTCCGGAGGCGATGTCGGATGTTTTAGTTTTCTGGCGGCAATGTCAGATTATTTGGTATTCTGGCGGCGATGTCGGATGTTTTGGTTTTCTGGCAGCAATGTCAGATTATTTGGTTTTCCAGCAGCGATGATGGATGTTTTGGTATTCCGGCGACGATGTCGGATGTTTCGGTTTTCTGGCGACGATGTCAGATTATTTGGTTTTCCGACGGCAATGTCAGATTATTTGGTTTTCCGGCGGCAATGTTGGATGTTTTGGTTTTCTGGCGGCGATATCAGATTATTTGGCTTTCCGACGGCAATGTTGGATGTTTTGGTTTTCCGGCAGCGATGTCTGATGTTTTGGTTTTCTTGCAGCGATGTCAGATTATTTGGTTTTCCGGCGGCGATGTCCGATTATTTGGCCTTCCGGCAACGATGTTGGATGTTTTGATTTTCCGGCGGCGATGTCGGATGTTTTGGTTTTCTGGCGGCGATGTCATTTTATTTTGTTTTTCGGCGCAGATGTTTGATGTTTTGGTTTTCTGGCGGCGATGTCAGATTATTTGTTTTTTCGGCCGAGTTGTTCAATGTTTTGGTTTTCCGGAGGCGATGTCAGATGTTTTGGTTTTCTGGCGGCAATGTCAGATTATTCGGTATTCCGGCGGCGATGTCGGATTTTTTGGTTTTCTGGCGGCAATGTCAGATTATTTGGTTTTCCGGCGACGATGTCAGATGTTTTGGTTTTCTGGCGGCGAAGTCAGATTATTTGGTTTTCTTGCGGCGATGTTCGATGTTTTTGTTTTTTGGCGGCGATGTCTGATTATTTGGTTTTCTAGCGGCGATGTCGGATGTTTTGATTTTCTGGCGGCGTTGTCATATTATTTGGTTTTCCGACGGCGATTACAGATGTTTTGGTTTTCTGGCAGCGATGTCAGATTGTTTGGTTTTCCGGCGGAGATGTTGGACGTTTTGGTTTTCCGGCGGCGATGTCGGATGTTTTGGTTTTCTGGCGACGATGTCAGGTTATTTGGTTTTCCAATGGCGATGTTAGATGTTTTGGTTTTCTTGCGACGATGTCAGATTATTTGGTTTTCCAGCGGCGATGTCGGATGTCTTGGTTTTCTGGCGGCAATGTCGAATGTTTTGGTTTTCTGGCGGCGATGTTAGATTATTTGGTTTTCAGATGGCGATGTCTGATGTTTTGGTTTTCCGGCAGCGATGTCTAATGTTTTGGTTTTCTTGCAGCGATGTCAGATTATTTGGTTTTCTGACGGCGATGTCCGATTATTTGGCCTTCCGGCGGCGATGTTGGATGTTTTGATTTTCCGGCGGCGATGTCGGATGTTTTGGTTTTCTGGCGACGATGTCAGATTATTTGGTTTTCCGACGGCGATGTCAAATGTTTTGGTTTTCTGGCGACGAGGTCAGATTATTTGGTTTTCCGGCGGCGATGTTGGATGTTTTGGTTTTCTGGCGGCGATATCAGATTATTTGGCTTTCCGGCGGCGATGTTGGATGTTTTGGTTTTCCGGCGGCGATGTCTGATGTTTTGGTTTTCTTGCAGCGATGTCAGATTATTTGGTTTTTCGGCGGCGATGTCCGATTATTTGGCCTTCCGGCGACGATGTTGGATGTTTTGATTTTCCGGCGGCGATGTCGGATGTTTTGGTTTTCTGGCGGCGATGTCATTTTATTTTGTTTTTCGGCGCCGATGTTTGATGTTTTGGTTTTCTCGCGGCGATGTCAGATTATTTGGTTTTCTGGCCGAGATGTTTGATGTTTTGGTTTTCCGGAGGCGATGTCAGATGTTTTGGTTTTCTGGCGGCAATGTCAGATTATTTGGTATTCCGGTGGCGATGTCGGATGTTTTGGTTTTCTGGCGGCAATGTCAGATTATTTGGTTTTCCGGCAGCGATGTTGAATGTTTTGGTTTTTCGGCGGTGATGTCGGATGTTTTGGTTTTCTGGCGGCGATGTCAGATTATTTGGTTTTCTTGCGGCGATGTTCGATGTTTTGGTTTTTTTGGCGGCGATGTCAGATTATTTGGTTTTCTAGCGGCGATGTCAGATGTTTTGATTTTCTGGCGGTGTTGTCATATTATTTGGTTTTCCGACGGCGATTACAGATGTTTTGGTTTTTTGGCGGCGATGTCAGATTGTTTGGTTTTCCGGCGGAGATGTTGGATGTTTTGATTTTTTGGCGGGGATATCGGATGTTTTGGTTTTCTGGCGGCGATGTCATTTTATTTTGTTTTTCAGCGCCGATGTTTGATGTTTTGGTTTTCTGGCGGCGATGTCAGATTATTTGGTTTTCCGGCCGAGTTTTTCGATGTTTTGGTTTTCCGGAGGCGATGTCGGATGTTTTAGTTTTCTGGCGGCAATGTTAGATTATTTGGTATTCTGGCGGCGATGTCGGATGTTTTGGTTTTCTGGCGGCAATGTCAGATTATTTGGTTTTCCGACAGCGATGTTGGATGTTTTGGTATTCCGGCGGCGATGTCGGATGTTTCGGTTTTCTGGCGACGATGTCAGATTATTTGGTTTTCCGACGGTGATGTCAGATGTTTTGGTTTTCTGGCGACGATGTCAGATTATTTGGTTTTCCGGCGGCGATGTTGGATGTTTTGGTTTTCTAGCGGAGATATCAGATTATTTGGCTTTCCGACGGCAATGTTGGATGTTTTGGTTTTCCGGCAGCGATGTCTGATGTTTTGGTTTTCTTGCAGCGATGTCAGATTATTTGGTTTTCCGGCGGCGATGTCCGATTATTTGGCCTTCCGGCGACGATGTTGGATGTTTTGATTTTCCGGCGGCGATGTCGGATGTTTTGGTTTTCTGGCGGCGATGTCATTTTATTTTGTTTTTCGGCGCAGATGTTTGATGTTTTGGTTTTTTGGCGGCGATGTCAGATTATTTGTTTTTTCGGCCGAGTTGTTCAATGTTTTGGTTTTCCGGAGGCGATATCAGATGTTTTGGTTTTCTGGCGGCAATGTCAGATTATTCGGTATTCCGGCGGCGATGTCGGATTTTTTGGTTTTCTGGCGGCAATGTCAGATTATTTGGTTTCCTGGCGACGATGTCAGATGTTTTGGTTTTCTGGCGGCGAAGTCAGATTATTTGGTTTTCTTGCGGCGATGTTCGATGTTTTTGTTTTTTGGCGGCGATGTCTGATTATTTGGTTTTCTAGCGGCGATGTCGGATGTTTTGATTTTCTGGCGGCGTTGTCATATTATTTGGTTTTCCGACGGCGATTACAGATGTTTTGGTTTTCTGGCAGCGATGTCAGATTGTTTGGTTTTCCGGCGGAGATGTTGGACGTTTTGGTTTTCCGGCGGCGATGTCGGATGTTTTGGTTTTCTGGCGACGATGTCAGGTTATTTGGTTTTCCAATGGCGATGTTAGATGTTTTGGTTTTCTTGCGACGATGTCAGATTATTTGGTTTTCCGGCGGCGATGTCGGATGTCTTGGTTTTCTGGCGGCAATGTCGAATGTTTTGGTTTTCTGGCGGCGATGTTAGATTATTTGGTTTTCAGATTGCGATGTCGGATGTTTTGGTTTTCCGGCAGCGATGTCTAATGTTTTGGTTTTCTTGCAGTGATGTCAGATTATTTGGTTTTCTGACGGCGATGTCTGATTATTTGGCCTTCCGGCGGCGATGTTGGATGTTTTGATTTTCCGGCGGCGATGTCGGATGTTTTGGTTTTCTGGCGACGATGTCAGATTATTTGGTTTTCCGACGGCGATGTCAAATGTTTTGGTTTTCTGGCAACGAGGTCAGATTATTTGGTTTTCCGGCGGCGATGTTGGATGTTTTGGTTTTCTGGCGGCGATATCAGATTATTTGGCTTTCCGGCGGCGATGTTGGATGTTTTGGTTTTCCGGCGGCGATGTCTGATGTTTTGGTTTTCTTGCAGCGATGTCAGATTATTTGGTTTTTCGGCGGCGATGTCCGATTATTTGGCCTTCCGGCGACGATGTTGGATGTTTTGATTTTCCGGCGGCGATGTCGGATGTTTTGGTTTTCTGGCGGCGATGTCATTTTATTTTGTTTTTCGGCGCCGATGTTTGATGTTTTGGTTTTCTCGCGGCGATGTCAGATTATTTGGTTTTCTGGCCGAGATGTTTGATGTTTTGGTTTTCCGGAGGCGATGTCAGATGTTTTGGTTTTCTGGCGGCAATGTCAGATTATTTGGTATTCCGGTGGCGATGTCGGATGTTTTGGTTTTCTGGCGGCAATGTCAGATTATTTGGTTTTCCGGCAGCGATGTTGAATGTTTTGGTTTTTCGGCGGTGATGTCGGATGTTTTGGTTTTCTGGCGGCGATGTCAGATTATTTGGTTTTCTTGCGGCGATGTTCGATGTTTTGGTTTTTTTGGCGGCGATGTCAGATTATTTGGTTTTCTAGCGGCGATGTCAGATGTTTTGATTTTCTGGCGGCGTTGTCATATTATTTGGTTTTTCGACGGCGATTACAGATGTTTTGGTTTTTTGGCGGCGATGTCAGATTGTTTGGTTTTCCGGCGGAGATGTTGGATGTTTTGATTTTTTGGCGGCGATATTAGATGTTTTGGTTTTCTGGCGGCGATGTCATTTTATTTTGTTTTTCGGCGCCGATGTTTGATGTTTTGGTTTTCTGGCGGCGATGTCAGATTATTTGGTTTTCCGGCCGAGTTTTTCGATGTTTTGGTTTTCCGGAAGCGATGTCGGATGTTTTAGTTTTCTGGCGGCAATGTCAGATTATTTGGTATTCTGGCGGCGATGTCGGATGTTTTGGTTTTCTGGCGGCAATGTCAGATTATTTGGTTTTCCGGCAGCGATGTTGGATGTTTTGGTATTCCGGCGGAGATGTCGGATGTTTCGGTTTTCTGGCGACGATGTCAGATTATTTGGTTTTCCGACGGTGATGTCAGATGTTTTGGTTTTCTGGCGACGATGTCAGATTATTTGGTTTTCCGGCGGCGATGTTGGATGTTTTGGTTTTCTAGCGGCGATATCAGATTATTTGGCTTTCCGACGGCAATGTTGGATGTTTTGGTTTTCCGGCAGCGATGTCTGATGTTTTGGTTTTCTTGCAGCGATGTCAGATTATTTGGTTTTCTTGCAGCGATGTCAGATTATTTGGTTTTCCGGCGGCGATGTCCGATTATTTGGCCTTCCGGCGACGATGTTGGATGTTTTGGTTTTCTGGCGGCGATGTCATTTTATTTTGTTTTTCGGCGCAGATGTTTGATGTTTTGGTTTTCTGGCGGCGATGTCAGATTATTTGTTTTTTCGGCCGAGTTGTTCAATGTTTTGGTTTTCCGGAGGCGATGTCAGATGTTTTGGTTTTCTGGCGGCAATGTCAGATTATTCGGTATTCCGGCGGCGATGTCGGATTTTTTGGTTTTCTGGCGGCAATGTCAGATTATTTGGTTTTCCAGCGACGATGTCAGATGTTTTGGTTTTCTGGCGGCGAAGTCAGATTATTTGGTTTTCTTGCGGCGATGTTCGATGTTTTTGTTTTTTGGCGGCGATGTCTGATTATTTGGTTTTCTAGCGGCGATCTCGGATGTTTTGATTTTCTGGAGGCGTTGTCATATTATTTGGTTTTCCGACGGCGATTACAGATGTTTTGGTTTTCTGGCAGCGATGTCAGATTGTTTGGTTTTCCGGCGGAGATGTTGGACGTTTTGGTTTTCCGGCGGCGATGTCGGATGTTTTGGTTTTCTGGCGACGATGTCAGGTTATTTGGTTTTCCAATGGCGATGTTAGATGTTTTGGTTTTCTTGCGACGATGTCAGATTATTAGGTTTTCCGGCGGCGATGTCGGATGTCTTGGTTTTCGTGCGGCAATGTCGAATGTTTTGGTTTTCTGGCGGCGATGTTAAATTATTTGGTTTTCAGATGGCGATGTCGGATGTTTTGGTTTTCCGGCAGCGATGTCTAATGTTTTGGTTTTCTTGCAGCGATGTCAGATTATTTGGTTTTCTGACGGCGATGTCCGATTATTTGGCCTTCCGGCGACGATGTTGGATGTTTTGATTTTCCGGCGGCGATGTCGGATGTTTTGGTTTTCTGGCGGCGATGTCATTTTATTTTGTTTTTCGGCGCAGATGTTTGATGTTTTGGTTTTTTGGCGGCGATGTCAGATTATTTGTTTTTTCGGCCGAGTTGTTCAATGTTTTGGTTTTCCGGAGGCGATATCAGATGTTTTGGTTTTCTGGCGGCAATGTCAGATTATTCGGTATTCCGGCGGCGATGTCGGATTTTTTGGTTTTCTGGCGGCAATGTCAGATTATTTGGTTTCCTGGCGACGATGTCAGATGTTTTGGTTTTCTGGCGGCGAAGTCAGATTATTTGGTTTTCTTGCGGCGATGTTCGATGTTTTTGTTTTTTGGCGGCGATGTCTGATTATTTGGTTTTCTAGCGGCGATGTCGGATGTTTTGATTTTCTGGCGGCGTTGTCATATTATTTGGTTTTCCGACGGCGATTACAGATGTTTTGGTTTTCTGGCAGCGATGTCAGATTGTTTGGTTTTCCGGCGGAGATGTTGGACGTTTTGGTTTTCCGGCGGCGATGTCGGATGTTTTGGTTTTCTGGCGACGATGTCAGGTTATTTGGTTTTCCAATGGCGATGTTAGATGTTTTGGTTTTCTTGCGACGATGTCAGATTATTTGGTTTTCCGGCGGCGATGTCGGATGTCTTGGTTTTCTGGCGGCAATGTCGAATGTTTTGGTTTTCTGGCGGCGATGTTAGATTATTTGGTTTTCAGATTGCGATGTCGGATGTTTTGGTTTTCCGGCAG
Source organism: Lathyrus sativus (assembly GCA_963859935.3). NCBI lineage: Eukaryota > Viridiplantae > Streptophyta > Magnoliopsida > Fabales > Fabaceae > Lathyrus > Lathyrus sativus. Next base: position 1,335,337 of record CAWUDS030000990.1, on the reverse strand, counting down.
CGATGTCTAATGTTTTGGTTTTCTTGCAGTGATGTCAGATTATTTGGTTTTCTGACGGCGATGTCTGATTATTTGGCCTTCCGGCGGCGATGTTGGATGTTTTGATTTTCCGGCGGCGATGTCGGATGTTTTGGTTTTCTGGCGACGATGTCAGATTATTTGGTTTTCCGACGGCGATGTCAAATGTTTTGGTTTTCTGGCAACGAGGTCAGATTATTTGGTTTTCCGGCGGCGATGTTGGATGTTTTGGTTTTCTGGCGGCGATATCAGATTATTTGGCTTTCCGGCGGCGATGTTGGATGTTTTGGTTTTCCGGCGGCGATGTCTGATGTTTTGGTTTTCTTGCAGCGATGTCAGATTATTTGGTTTTTCGGCGGCGATGTCCGATTATTTGGCCTTCCGGCGACGATGTTGGATGTTTTGATTTTCCGGCGGCGATGTCGGATGTTTTGGTTTTCTGGCGGCGATGTCATTTTATTTTGTTTTTCGGCGCCGATGTTTGATGTTTTGGTTTTCTCGCGGCGATGTCAGATTATTTGGTTTTCTGGCCGAGATGTTTGATGTTTTGGTTTTCCGGAGGCGATGTCAGATGTTTTGGTTTTCTGGCGGCAATGTCAGATTATTTGGTATTCCGGTGGCGATGTCGGATGTTTTGGTTTTCTGGCGGCAATGTCAGATTATTTGGTTTTCCGGCAGCGATGTTGAATGTTTTGGTTTTTCGGCGGTGATGTCGGATGTTTTGGTTTTCTGGCGGCGATGTCAGATTATTTGGTTTTCTTGCGGCGATGTTCGATGTTTTGGTTTTTTTGGCGGCGATGTCAGATTATTTGGTTTTCTAGCGGCGATGTCAGATGTTTTGATTTTCTGGCGGCGTTGTCATATTATTTGGTTTTTCGACGGCGATTACAGATGTTTTGGTTTTTTGGCGGCGATGTCAGATTGTTTGGTTTTCCGGCGGAGATGTTGGATGTTTTGATTTTTTGGCGGCGATATTAGATGTTTTGGTTTTCTGGCGGCGATGTCATTTTATTTTGTTTTTCGGCGCCGATGTTTGATGTTTTGGTTTTCTGGCGGCGATGTCAGATTATTTGGTTTTCCGGCCGAGTTTTTCGATGTTTTGGTTTTCCGGAAGCGATGTCGGATGTTTTAGTTTTCTGGCGGCAATGTCAGATTATTTGGTATTCTGGCGGCGATGTCGGATGTTTTGGTTTTCTGGCGGCAATGTCAGATTATTTGGTTTTCCGGCAGCGATGTTGGATGTTTTGGTATTCCGGCGGAGATGTCGGATGTTTCGGTTTTCTGGCGACGATGTCAGATTATTTGGTTTTCCGACGGTGATGTCAGATGTTTTGGTTTTCTGGCGACGATGTCAGATTATTTGGTTTTCCGGCGGCGATGTTGGATGTTTTGGTTTTCTAGCGGCGATATCAGATTATTTGGCTTTCCGACGGCAATGTTGGATGTTTTGGTTTTCCGGCAGCGATGTCTGATGTTTTGGTTTTCTTGCAGCGATGTCAGATTATTTGGTTTTCTTGCAGCGATGTCAGATTATTTGGTTTTCCGGCGGCGATGTCCGATTATTTGGCCTTCCGGCGACGATGTTGGATGTTTTGGTTTTCTGGCGGCGATGTCATTTTATTTTGTTTTTCGGCGCAGATGTTTGATGTTTTGGTTTTCTGGCGGCGATGTCAGATTATTTGTTTTTTCGGCCGAGTTGTTCAATGTTTTGGTTTTCCGGAGGCGATGTCAGATGTTTTGGTTTTCTGGCGGCAATGTCAGATTATTCGGTATTCCGGCGGCGATGTCGGATTTTTTGGTTTTCTGGCGGCAATGTCAGATTATTTGGTTTTCCAGCGACGATGTCAGATGTTTTGGTTTTCTGGCGGCGAAGTCAGATTATTTGGTTTTCTTGCGGCGATGTTCGATGTTTTTGTTTTTTGGCGGCGATGTCTGATTATTTGGTTTTCTAGCGGCGATCTCGGATGTTTTGATTTTCTGGAGGCGTTGTCATATTATTTGGTTTTCCGACGGCGATTACAGATGTTTTGGTTTTCTGGCAGCGATGTCAGATTGTTTGGTTTTCCGGCGGAGATGTTGGACGTTTTGGTTTTCCGGCGGCGATGTCGGATGTTTTGGTTTTCTGGCGACGATGTCAGGTTATTTGGTTTTCCAATGGCGATGTTAGATGTTTTGGTTTTCTTGCGACGATGTCAGATTATTAGGTTTTCCGGCGGCGATGTCGGATGTCTTGGTTTTCGTGCGGCAATGTCGAATGTTTTGGTTTTCTGGCGGCGATGTTAAATTATTTGGTTTTCAGATGGCGATGTCGGATGTTTTGGTTTTCCGGCAGCGATGTCTAATGTTTTGGTTTTCTTGCAGCGATGTCAGATTATTTGGTTTTCTGACGGCGATGTCCGATTATTTGGCCTTCCGGCGGCGATGTTGGATGTTTTGATTTTCCGACGGCGATGTCGGATGTTTTGGTTTTCTGGCGACGATGTCAGATTATTTGGTTTTCCGACGGCAATGTCAAATGTTTTGGTTTTCTGGCGACGAGGTCAGATTATTTGGTTTTCCGGCGGCGATGTTGGATGTTTTGGTTTTCTGGCGGCGATATCAGATTATTTGGCTTTCCGGCGGCGATGTTGGATGTTTTGGTTTTCCGGCGGCGATGTCTGATGTTTTGGTTTTCTTGCAGCGATGTCAGATTATTTGGTTTTCCGGCGGCGATGTCTGATTATTTGGCCTTCCGGCGACGATGTTGGATGTTTTGATTTTCCGGCGGCGATGTCGGATGTTTTGGTTTTCTGGCGGCGATGTCATTTTATTTTGTTTTTCGACGCCGATGTTTGATGTTTTGGTTTTCTCGCGGCGATGTCAGATTATTTGGTTTTCTGGCCGAGATGTTTGATGTTTTGGTTTTCCGGAGGCGATGTCAGATGTTTTGGTTTTCTGGAGGCAATGTCAGATTATTTGGTATTCCGGTGGCGATGTCGGATGTTTTGGTTTTCTGGCGGCAATGTCAGATTATTTGGTTTTCCGGCAGCGATGTTGAAAGTTTTGGTTTTTCGGCGGTGATGTCGGATGTTTTGGTTTTCTGGCGGCGATGTCAGATTATTTGGTTTTCTTGCGGCGATGTTCGATGTTTTGGTTTTTTTGGCGGCGATGTCAGATTATTTGGTTTTCTAGCGGCGATGTCAGATGTTTTGATTTTCTGGCGGCGTTGTCATATTATTTGGTTTTCCGACGGCGATTACAGATGTTTTGGTTTTTTGGCGGCGATGTCAGATTGTTTGGTTTTCCGGCGGAGATGTTGGACGTTTTGGTTTTCCGGCGGCGATGTCGGATGTTTTTGTTTCTGGCGACGATGTCAGGTTATTTGGTTTTCCGACAGCGATGTCAGATGTTTTGGTTTTCTGGCGACGATGTCAGATTATTTGGTTTTCCGGCGACGATGTCGGATGTCTTGGTTTTCTGGCGGCGATATCAGATTATTTGGCTTTCCGACGGCGATGATGGATGTTTTGGTTTTCCGGCGGCGATGTCGGATGTTTTGGTTTTCTTGCAGCGATGTCAGATTATTTGGTTTTTCGGCGGCGATGTCTGATTATTTGGCCTTCCGGCGGCGATGTTGGATGTTTTGATTTTCCGGCGGCGATGTCGGATGTTTTGGTTTTCTGGCGGCGATGTTGGATGTTTTGGTTTTCTGGCGGCGATGTTAGATTATTTGGTTTTCTGGCGGCGATGTTGGATGTTTTGGTTTTCTGGCGGCGATGTGGGATGTTTTGGTTTTCTGGCGGTGATGTTAGATTATTTGGTTTTTCGGCAGCGATGTTGGATGTTTTGGTTTCCCGGCGGCGACGTCGGATGTTTTGGTTTTCTGGCAGCGATGTCAAATTATTTGGTCTTTCGGAGGCGATGTTGGATGTCTTGGTTTTCAGGCGGCGAAGTCAGATGTTTTGGTTTTCTGGCGGTGATGTCAGACGATTTGGTTTTGCAGCAATGATGTCGGATGTTTTGGTTTTCTGGCGGCGATATCAGATTATTTGGCTTTCCGGCTGCGATGTTGGATGTTTTGGTTTTCCGGCAGCGATGTCGAATGTTTTAGTTTTCTAGCAGCGATGTCAGATTATTTGGTATTCCGACGACGATGTCAGATGTTTTGGTTTTCTGGCGACGATGTCAGATTATTTGGTTTTCCGGCAGCGATGTCAGATGTTTTGGTTTTCTAGCGACGATGTCAGATTATTTGGTTTTCTGGCGGCGATGTTAGATGTTTTGGTATTTTGGCGTCGATATCAGATTATTTGGCCTTCCGGCGGCGATGTTGGATGTTTTGATTTTCCGGCGGCGATGTCGGATGTTTTGGTTTTCTGGCGACGATGTCAGATTATTTGGTTTTCCGACGGCGATGTCAAATGTTTTGGTTTTCTGGCGACGAGGTTAGATTATTTGGTTTTCCGGCGGCGATGTTGGATGTTTTGGTTTTCTGGCGGCGATATCAGATTATTTGGCTTTCCGGCGGCGATGTTTGATGTTTTGGTTTTCCGGCGGCGATGTCTGATGTTTTGGTTTTCTTGCAGCGATGTCAGATTATTTGGTTTTCCGGCGGCGATGTCCGATTATTTGGCCTTCCGGCGACGATGTTGGATGTTTTGATTTTCCGGCGGCGATGTCGGATGTTTTGGTTTTCTGGCGGCGATGTCATTTTATTTTGTTTTTCGGCGCCGATGTTTGATGTTTTGGTTTTCTCGCGGCGATGTCAGATTATTTGGTTTTCTGGCCGAGATGTTTGATGTTTTGGTTTTCCGGAGGCGATGTCAGATGTTTTGGTTTTCTGGCGGCAATGTCAGATTATTTGGTATTCCGGTGGCGATGTCGGATGTTTTGGTTTTCTGGCGGCAATGCCAGATTATTTGGTTTTCCGGCAGCGATGTTGAATGTTTTGGTTTTTCGGCGGTGATGTCGGATGTTTTGGTTTTCTGGCGGCGATGTCAGATTATTTGGTTTTCTTGCGGCGATGTTCGATGTTTTGGTTTTTTTGGCGGCGATGTCAGATTATTTGGTTTTCTAGCGGCGATGTCAGATGTTTTGATTTTCTGGCGGCGTTGTCATATTATTTGGTTTTCCGACGGCGATTACAGATGTTTTGGTTTTTTGGCGGCGATGTCAGATTGTTTGGTTTTCCGGCGGAGATGTTGGACGTTTTGGTTTTCCGGCGGCGATGTCGGATGTTTTGGTTTCTGGCGACGATGTCAGGTTATTTGGTTTTCCGACAGCGATGTCAGATGTATTGGTTTTCTGGCGACGATGTCAGATTATTTGGTTTTCCGGCGACGATGTCGGATGTCTTGGTTTTCTGGCGGCGATATCAGATTATTTGGCTTTCCGGCGGCGATGATGGATGTTTTGGTTTTCCGGCGGCGATGTCGGATGTTTTGGTTTTCTTGCAGCGATGTCAGATTATTTGGTTTTTCGGCGGCGATGTCTGATTATTTGGCCTTCCGGCGGCGATGTTGGATGTTTTGATTTTCCGGCGGCGATGTCGGATGTTTTGGTTTTCTGGCGGCGATGTTGGATGTTTTGGTTTTCTGGCGGCGATGTTAGATTATTTGGTTTTCTGGCGGCGATGTTGGATGTTTTGGTTTTCTGGCGGCGATGTGGGATGTTTTGGTTTTCTGGCGGTGATGTTAGATTATTTGGTTTTTCGGCAGCGATGTTGGATGTTTTGGTTTCCCGGCGGCGACGTCGGATGTTTTGGTTTTCTGGCAGCGATGTCAAATTATTTGGTCTTTCGGAGGCGATGTTGGATGTCTTGGTTTTCAGGCGGCGAAGTCAGATGTTTTGGTTTTCTGGCGGTGATGTCAGACGATTTGGTTTTGCAGCAATGATGTCGGATGTTTTGGTTTTCTGGCGGCGATATCAGATTATTTGGCTTTCCGGCTGCGATGTTGGATGTTTTGGTTTTCCGGCAGCGATGTCGAATGTTTTAGTTTTCTAGCAGCGATGTCAGATTATTTGGTATTCCGGCGACGATGTCAGATGTTTTGGTTTTCTGGCGACGATGTCATATTATTTGGTTTTCCGGCAGCGATGTCAGATGTTTTGGTTTTCTAGCGACGATGTCAGATTATTTGGTTTTCTGGCGGCGATGTCAGATGTTTTGGTATTTTAGCGTCGATATCAGATTATTTGGCCTTCCGGCGGCGATGTTGGATGTTTTGATTTTCCGGCGGCGATGTCGGATGTTTTGGTTTTCTGGCGACGATGTCAGATTATTTGGTTTTCCGACGGCGATGTTAAATGTTTTGGTTTTCTGGCGACGAGGTCAGATTATTTGGTTTTCCGGCGGCGATGTTGGATGTTTTGGTTTTCTGGCGGCGATATCAGATTATTTGGCTTTCCGGCGGCGATGTTTGATGTTTTGGTTTTCCGGCGGCGATGTCTGATGTTTTGGTTTTCTTGCAGCGATGTCAGATTATTTGGTTTTCCGGCGGCGATGTCCGATTATTTGGCCTTCCGGCGACGATGTTGGATGTTTTGATTTTCCAGCGGCGATGTCGGATGTTTTGGTTTTCTGGCGGCGATGTCATTTTATTTTGTTTTTCGGCGCCGATGTTTGATGTTTTGGTTTTCTCGCGGCGATGTCAGATTATTTGGTTTTCTGGCCGAGATGTTTGATGTTTTGGTTTTCCGGAGGCGATGTCAGATGTTTTGGTTTTCTGGCGGCAATGTCAGATTATTTGGTATTCCGGCGACGATGTCGGATGTCTTGGTTTTCTGGCGGCGATATCAGATTATTTGGCTTTCCGGCGGCGATGATGGATGTTTTGGTTTTCCGGCGGCGATGTCGGATGTTTTGGTTTTCTTGCAGCGATGTCAGATTATTTGGTTTTTCGGCAGCGATGTCTGATTATTTGGCCTTCCGGCGGCGATGTTGGATGTTTTGATTTTCCGGCGGCGATGTCGGATGTTTTGGTTTTCTGGCGGCGATGTTGGATGTTTTGGTTTTCTGGCGGCGATGTTAGATTATTTGGTTTTCTGGCGGCGATGTTGGATGTTTTGGTTTTCTGGCGGCGATGTGGGATGTTTTGGTTTTCTGGCGGTGATGTTAGATTATTTGGTTTTTCGGCAGCGATGTTGGATGTTTTGGTTTCCCGGCGGCGACGTCGGATGTTTTGGTTTTCTGGCAGCGATGTCAAATTATTTGGTCTTTCGGAGGCGATGTTGGATGTCTTGGTTTTCAGGCGGAGAAGTCAGATGTTTTGGTTTTCTGGCGGTGATGTCAGATGATTTGGTTTTGCAGCAATGATGTCGGATGTTTTGGTTTTCTGGCGGCGATATCAGATTATTTGGCTTTCCGGCTGCGATGTTGGATGTTTTGGTTTTCCGGCAGCGATGTCGAATGTTTTAGTTTTCTAGCAGCGATGTCAGATTATTTGGTATTCCGGCGACGATGTCAGATGTTTTGGTTTTCTGGCGACGATGTCAGATTATTTGGTTTTCTGGCAGCGATGTCAGATGTTTTGGTTTTCTAGCGACGATGTCAGATTATTTGGTTTTCTGGCGGCGATGTCAGATGTTTTGGTATTTTGGCGTCGATATCAGATTATTTGGCCTTCCGGCGGCGATGTTGGATGTTTTGATTTTCCGGCGGCGATGTCGGATGTTTTGGTTTTCTGGCGACGATGTCAGATTATTTGGTTTTCCGACGGCGATGTTAAATGTTTTGGTTTTCTGGCGACGAGGTCAGATTATTTGGTTTTCCGGCGGCGATGTTGGATTTTTTGGTTTTCTGGCGGCGATATCAGATTATTTGGCTTTCCGGCGGCGATGTTTGATGTTTTGGTTTTCCGGCGGCGATGTCTGATGTTTTGGTTTTCTTGCAGCGATGTTAGATTATTTGGTTTTCCGGCGGCGATGTCCGATTATTTGGCCTTCCGGCGACGATGTTGGATGTTTTGATTTTCCGGCGGCGATGTCGGATGTTTTGGTTTTCTGGCGGCGATGTCATTTTATTTTGTTTTTCGGCGCCGATGTTTGATGTTTTGGTTTTCTCGCGGCGATGTCAGATTATTTGGTTTTCTGGCCGAGATGTTTGATGTTTTGGTTTTCCGGAGGCGATGTCAGATGTTTTGGTTTTCTGGCGGCAATGTCAGATTATTTGGTATTCCGGTGGCGATGTCGGATGTTTTGGTTTTCTGGCGGCAATGTCAGATTATTTGGTTTTCCGGCAGCGATGTTGAATGTTTTGGTTTTTCGGCGGTGATGTCGGATGTTTTGGTTTTCTGGCGGCGATGTCAGATTATTTGGTTTTCTTGCGGCGATGTTCGATGTTTTGGTTTTTTTGGCGGCGATGTCAGATTATTTGGTTTTCTAGCGGCGATGTCAGATGTTTTGATTTTCTGGCGGCGTTGTCATATTATTTGGTTTTCCGACGGCGATTACAGATGTTTTGGTTTTTTGGCGGCGATGTCAGATTGTTTGGTTTTCCGGCGGAGATGTTGGACGTTTTGGTTTTCCGGCGGCGATGTCGGATGTTTTGGTTTCTGGCGACGATGTCAGGTTATTTGGTTTTCCGACAGCGATGTCAGATGTTTTGGTTTTCTGGCGACGATGTCAGATTATTTGGTTTTCCGGCGACGATGTCGGATGTCTTGGTTTTCTGGCGGCGATATCAGATTATTTGGCTTTCCGGCGGCGATGATGGATGTTTTGGTTTTCCGGCGGCGATGTCGGATGTTTTGGTTTTCTTGCAGCGATGTCAGATTATTTGGTTTTTCGGCGGCGATGTCTGATTATTTGGCCTTCCGGCGGCGATGTTGGATGTTTTGATTTTCCGGCGGCGATGTCGGATGTTTTGGTTTTCTGGCGGCGATGTTGGATGTTTTGGTTTTCTGGCGGCGATGTTAGATTATTTGGTTTTCTGGCGGCGATGTTGGATGTTTTGGTTTTCTGGCGGCGATGTGGGATGTTTTGGTTTTCTGGCGGTGATGTTAGATTATTTGGTTTTTCGGCAGCGATGTTGGATGTTTTGGTTTCCCGGCGGCGACGTCGGATGTTTTGGTTTTCTGGCAGCGATGTCAAATTATTTGGTCTTTCGGAGGCGATGTTGGATGTCTTGGTTTTCAGGCGGCGAAGTCAGATGTTTTGGTTTTCTGGCGGTGATGTCAGACGATTTGGTTTTGCAGCAATGATGTCGGATGTTTTGGTTTTCTGGCGGCGATATCAGATTATTTGGCTTTCCGGCTGCGATGTTGGATGTTTTGGTTTTCCGGCAGCGATGTCGAATGTTTTAGTTTTCTAGCAGCGATGTCAGATTATTTGGTATTCCGGCGACGATGTCAGATGTTTTGGTTTTCTGGCGACGATGTCAGATTATTTGGTTTTCCGGCAGCGATGTCAGATGTTTTGGTTTTCTAGCGACGATGTCAGATTATTTGGTTTTCCGGCGGCGATGTCAGATGTTTTGGTATTTTGGCGTCGATATCAGATTATTTGGCTTTCCGGCGGCGAATTTGGATGTTTTGGTTTTCCGGCAGCGATGTCTGATGTTTTGGTTTTCTTGCAGCAATGTCAGATTATTTGGTTTTCCGGCGGCGATGTCCGATTATTTGGCCTTCCGGCGACGATGTTAGATGTTTTAATTTTTCGGCGGCGATGTCGGATGTTTTGGTTTTCTGGCGGCGATGTCCAATTATTTGGCCTTCCGGCGGCAATGTTGGATGTTTTGATTTTTTGGCGGCGATATCGGATTTTTTGGTTTTCTGGCGGCGATATCATTTTATTTTGTTTTTCGGCGCCGATGTTTGATGTTTTGGTTTTCTGGCGGCGATGTCAGATTATTTGGTTTTCCGGCCGAGTTGTTCGATGTTTTGGTTTTCCAGAGGCGATGTCGGATGTTTTGGTTTTCTGGCGGCAATGTCAGATTATTTGGTTTTCCGGCAGCGATGTTGGATGTTTTGGTATTCCGGCGGCGATGTCGGATGTTTTGGTTTTCTGGCGACGATGTCAGATTATTTGGTTTTCCGACGGTGATGTCAGATGTTTTGGTTTTCTGGCGACGATGTCAGATTATTTGGTTGTCCGGCGGCGATGTTGGATGTTTTGGTTTTCTGGCGGCGATATCAGATTATTTGGCTTTCCGGCGGCGATGTTTGATGTTTTGGTTTTCCGGCGGCGATGTCTGATGTTTTGGTTTTCTTGCAGCGATGTCAGATTATTTGGTTTTCCGACAGCGATGTCAGATGTTTTGGTTTTCTGGCGACGATGTCAGATTATTTGGTTTTCCGGCGACGATGTCGGATGTCTTGGTTTTCTGGCGGCGATATCAGATTATTTGGCTTTCCGGCGGCGATGATGGATGTTTTGGTTTTCCGGCGGCGATGTCGGATGTTTTGGTTTTCTTGCAGCGATGTCAGATTATTTGGTTTTTCGGCGGCGATGTCTGATTATTTGGCCTTCCGGCGGCGATGTTGGATGTTTTGATTTTCCGGCGGCGATGTCGGATGTTTTGGTTTTCTGGCGGCGATGTTGGATGTTTTGGTTTTCTGGCGGCGATGTTAGATTATTTGGTTTTCTGGCGGCGATGTTGGATGTTTTGGTTTTCTGGCGGCGATGTGGGATGTTTTGGTTTTCTGGCGGTGATGTTAGATTATTTGGTTTTTCGGCAGCGATGTTGGATGTTTTGGTTTCCCGGCGGCGACGTCGGATGTTTTGGTTTTCTGGCAGCGATGTCAAATTATTTGGTCTTTCGGAGGCGATGTTGGATGTCTTGGTTTTCAGGCGGCGAAGTCAGATGTTTTGGTTTTCTGGCGGTGATGTCAGACGATTTGGTTTTGCAGCAATGATGTCGGATGTTTTGGTTTTCTGGCGGCGATATCAGATTATTTGGCTTTCCGGCTGCGATGTTGGATGTTTTGGTTTTCCGGCAGCGATGTCGAATGTTTTAGTTTTCTAGCAGCGATGTCAGATTATTTGGTATTCCGGCGACGATGTCAGATGTTTTGGTTTTCTGGCGACGATGTCATATTATTTGGTTTTCCGGCAGCGATGTCAGATGTTTTGGTTTTCTAGCGACGATGTCAGATTATTTGGTTTTCTGGCGGCGATGTCAGATGTTTTGGTATTTTAGCGTCGATATCAGATTATTTGGCCTTCCGGCGGCGATGTTGGATGTTTTGATTTTCCGGCGGCGATGTCGGATGTTTTGGTTTTCTGGCGACGATGTCAGATTATTTGGTTTTCCGACGGCGATGTTAAATGTTTTGGTTTTCTGGCGACGAGGTCAGATTATTTGGTTTTCCGGCGGCGATGTTGGATGTTTTGGTTTTCTGGCGGCGATATCAGATTATTTGGCTTTCCGGCGGCGATGTTTGATGTTTTGGTTTTCCGGCGGCGATGTCTGATGTTTTGGTTTTCTTGCAGCGATGTCAGATTATTTGGTTTTCCGGCGGCGATGTCCGATTATTTGGCCTTCCGGCGACGATGTTGGATGTTTTGATTTTCCGGCGGCGATGTCGGATGTTTTGGTTTTCTGGCGGCGATGTCATTTTATTTTGTTTTTCGGCGCCGATGTTTGATGTTTTGGTTTTCTCGCGGCGATGTCAGATTATTTGGTTTTCTGGCCGAGATGTTTGATGTTTTGGTTTTCCGGAGGCGATGTCAGATGTTTTGGTTTTCTGGCGGCAATGTCAGATTATTTGGTATTCCGGCGACGATGTCGGATGTCTTGGTTTTCTGGCGGCGATATCAGATTATTTGGCTTTCCGGCGGCGATGATGGATGTTTTGGTTTTCCGGCGGCGATGTCGGATGTTTTGGTTTTCTTGCAGCGATGTCAGATTATTTGGTTTTTCGGCGGCGATGTCTGATTATTTGGCCTTCCGGCGGCGATGTTGGATGTTTTGATTTTCCGGCGGCGATGTCGGATGTTTTGGTTTTCTGGCGGCGATGTTGGATGTTTTGGTTTTCTGGCGGCGATGTTAGATTATTTGGTTTTCTGGCGGCGATGTTGGATGTTTTGGTTTTCTGGCGGCGATGTGGGATGTTTTGGTTTTCTGGCGGTGATGTTAGATTATTTGGTTTTTCGGCAGCGATGTTGGATGTTTTGGTTTCCCGGCGGCGACGTCGGATGTTTTGGTTTTCTGGCAGCGATGTCAAATTATTTGGTCTTTCGGAGGCGATGTTGGATGTCTTGGTTTTCAGGCGGAGAAGTCAGATGTTTTGGTTTTCTGGCGGTGATGTCAGACGATTTGGTTTTGCAGCAATGATGTCGGATGTTTTGGTTTTCTGGCGGCGATATCAGATTATTTGGCTTTCCGGCTGCGATGTTGGATGTTTTGGTTTTCCGGCAGCGATGTCGAATGTTTTAGTTTTCTAGCAGCGATGTCAGATTATTTGGTATTCCGGCGACGATGTCAGATGTTTTGGTTTTCTGGCGACGATGTCAGATTATTTGGTTTTCTGGCAGCGATGTCAGATGTTTTGGTTTTCTAGCGACGATGTCAGATTATTTGGTTTTCTGGCGGCGATGTCAGATGTTTTGGTATTTTGGCGTCGATATCAGATTATTTGGCCTTCCGGTGGCGATGTTGGATGTTTTGATTTTCCGGCGGCGATGTCGGATGTTTTGGTTTTCTGGCGACGATGTCAGATTATTTGGTTTTCCGACGGCGATGTTAAATGTTTTGGTTTTCTGGCGACGAGGTCAGATTATTTGGTTTTCCGGCGGCGATGTTGGATTTTTTGGTTTTCTGGCGGCGATATCAGATTATTTGGCTTTCCGGCGGCGATGTTTGATGTTTTGGTTTTCCGGCGGCGATGTCTGATGTTTTGGTTTTCTTGCAGCGATGTTAGATTATTTGGTTTTCCGGCGGCGATGTCCGATTATTTGGCCTTCCGGCGACGATGTTGGATGTTTTGATTTTCCGGCGGCGATGTCGGATGTTTTGGTTTTCTGGCGGCGATGTCATTTTATTTTGTTTTTCGGCGCCGATGTTTGATGTTTTGGTTTTCTCGCGGCGATGTCAGATTATTTGGTTTTCTGGCCGAGATGTTTGATGTTTTGGTTTTCCGGAGGCGATGTCAGATGTTTTGGTTTTCTGGCGGCAATGTCAGATTATTTGGTATTCCGGTGGCGATGTCGGATGTTTTGGTTTTCTGGCGGCAATGTCAGATTATTTGGTTTTCCGGCAGCGATGTTGAATGTTTTGGTTTTTCGGCGGTGATGTCGGATGTTTTGGTTTTCTGGCGGCGATGTCAGATTATTTGGTTTTCTTGCGGCGATGTTCGATGTTTTGGTTTTTTTGGCGGCGATGTCAGATTATTTGGTTTTCTAGCGGCGATGTCAGATGTTTTGATTTTCTGGCGGCGTTGTCATATTATTTGGTTTTCCGACGGCGATTACAGATGTTTTGGTTTTTTGGCGGCGATGTCAGATTGTTTGGTTTTCCGGCGGAGATGTTGGACGTTTTGGTTTTCCGGCGGCGATGTCGGATGTTTTGGTTTCTGGCGACGATGTCAGGTTATTTGGTTTTCCGACAGCGATGTCAGATGTTTTGGTTTTCTGGCGACGATGTCAGATTATTTGGTTTTCCGGCGACGATGTCGGATGTCTTGGTTTTCTGGCGGCGATATCAGATTATTTGGCTTTCCGGCGGCGATGATGGATGTTTTGGTTTTCCGGCGGCGATGTCGGATGTTTTGGTTTTCTTGCAGCGATGTCAGATTATTTGGTTTTTCGGCGGCGATGTCTGATTATTTGGCCTTCCGGCGGCGATGTTGGATGTTTTGATTTTCCGGCGGCGATGTCGGATGTTTTGGTTTTCTGGCGGCGATGTTGGATGTTTTGGTTTTCTGGCGGCGATGTTAGATTATTTGGTTTTCTGGCGGCGATGTTGGATGTTTTGGTTTTCTGGCGGCGATGTGGGATGTTTTGGTTTTCTGGCGGTGATGTTAGATTATTTGGTTTTTCGGCAGCGATGTTGGATGTTTTGGTTTCCCGGCGGCGACGTCGGATGTTTTGGTTTTCTGGCAGCGATGTCAAATTATTTGGTCTTTCGGAGGCGATGTTGGATGTCTTGGTTTTCAGGCGGCGAAGTCAGATGTTTTGGTTTTCTGGCGGTGATGTCAGACGATTTGGTTTTGCAGCAATGATGTCGGATGTTTTGGTTTTCTGGCGGCGATATCAGATTATTTGGCTTTCCGGCTGCGATGTTGGATGTTTTGGTTTTCCGGCAGCGATGTCGAATGTTTTAGTTTTCTAGCAGCGATGTCAGATTATTTGGTATTCCGGCGACGATGTCAGATGTTTTGGTTTTCTGGCGACGATGTCAGATTATTTGGTTTTCCGGCAGCGATGTCAGATGTTTTGGTTTTCTAGCGACGATGTCAGATTATTTGGTTTTCCGGCGGCGATGTCAGATGTTTTGGTATTTTGGCGTCGATATCAGATTATTTGGCTTTCCGGCGGCGAATTTGGATGTTTTGGTTTTCCGGCAGCGATGTCTGATGTTTTGGTTTTCTTGCAGCAATGTCAGATTATTTGGTTTTCCGGCGGCGATGTCCGATTATTTGGCCTTCCGGCGACGATGTTAGATGTTTTAATTTTTCGGCGGCGATGTCGGATGTTTTGGTTTTCTGGCGGCGATGTCCAATTATTTGGCCTTCCGGCGGCAATGTTGGATGTTTTGATTTTTTGGCGGCGATATCGGATTTTTTGGTTTTCTGGCGGCGATATCATTTTATTTTGTTTTTCGGCGCCGATGTTTGATGTTTTGGTTTTCTGGCGGCGATGTCAGATTATTTGGTTTTCCGGCCGAGTTGTTCGATGTTTTGGTTTTCCAGAGGCGATGTCGGATGTTTTGGTTTTCTGGCGGCAATGTCAGATTATTTGGTTTTCCGGCAGCGATGTTGGATGTTTTGGTATTCCGGCGGCGATGTCGGATGTTTTGGTTTTCTGGCGACGATGTCAGATTATTTGGTTTTCCGACGGTGATGTCAGATGTTTTGGTTTTCTGGCGACGATGTCAGATTATTTGGTTGTCCGGCGGCGATGTTGGATGTTTTGGTTTTCTGGCGGCGATATCAGATTATTTGGCTTTCCGGCGGCGATGTTTGATGTTTTGGTTTTCCGGCGGCGATGTCTGATGTTTTGGTTTTCTTGCAGCGATGTCAGATTATTTGGTTTTCCGGCAGCGATGTCCGATTATTTGGCCTTCCGGCGACGATGTTGGATGTTTTGATTTTCCGGCGGCGATGTCGGATGTTTTGGTTTTCTGGCGGCGATGTCATTTTATTTTGTTTTTCGGCGCCGATGTTTGATGTTTTGGTTTTCTCGCGGCGATGTCAGATTATTTGGTTTTCTGGCCGAGATGTTTGATGTTTTGGTTTTCCGGAGGCGATGTCAGATGTTTTGGTTTTCTGGCGGCAATGTCAGATTATTTGGTATTCCGGTGGCGATGTCGGATGTTTTGGTTTTCTGGCGGCAATGTCAGATTATTTGGTTTTCCGGCAGCGATGTTGAATGTTTTGGTTTTTCGGCGGTGATGTCGGATGTTTTGGTTTTCTGGCGGCGATGTCAGATTATTTGGTTTTCTTGCGGCGATGTTCGATGTTTTGGTTTTTTTGGCGGCGATGTCAGATTATTTGGTTTTCTAGCGGCGATGTCAGATGTTTTGATTTTCTGGCGGCGTTGTCATATTATTTGGTTTTCCGACGGCGATTACAGATGTTTTGGTTTTTTGGCGGCGATGTCAGATTGTTTGGTTTTCCGGCGGAGATGTTGGACGTTTTGGTTTTCCGGCGGCGATGTCGGATGTTTTGGTTTCTGGCGACGATGTCAGGTTATTTGGTTTTCCGACAGCGATGTCAGATGTTTTGGTTTTCTGGCGACGATGTCAGATTATTTGGTTTTCCGGCGACGATGTCGGATGTCTTGGTTTTCTGGCGGCGATATCAGATTATTTGGCTTTCCGGCGGCGATGATGGATGTTTTGGTTTTCCGGCGGCGATGTCGGATGTTTTGGTTTTCTTGCAGCGATGTCAGATTATTTGGTTTTTCGGCGGCGATGTCTGATTATTTGGCCTTCCGGCGGCGATGTTGGATGTTTTGATTTTCCGGCGGCGATGTCGGATGTTTTGGTTTTCTGGCGGCGATGTTGGATGTTTTGGTTTTCTGGCGGCGATGTTAGATTATTTGGTTTTCTGGCGGCGATGTTGGATGTTTTGGTTTTCTGGCGGCGATGTGGGATGTTTTGGTTTTCTGGCGGTGATGTTAGATTATTTGGTTTTTCGGCAGCGATGTTGGATGTTTTGGTTTCCCGGCGGCGACGTCGGATGTTTTGGTTTTCTGGCAGCGATGTCAAATTATTTGGTCTTTCGGAGGCGATGTTGGATGTCTTGGTTTTCAGGCGGCGAAGTCAGATGTTTTGGTTTTCTGGCGGTGATGTCAGACGATTTGGTTTTGCAGCAATGATGTCGGATGTTTTGGTTTTCTGGCGGCGATATCAGATTATTTGGCTTTCCGGCTGCGATGTTGGATGTTTTGGTTTTCCGGCAGCGATGTCGAATGTTTTAGTTTTCTAGCAGCGATGTCAGATTATTTGGTATTCCGGCGACGATGTCAGATGTTTTGGTTTTCTGGCGACGATGTCAGATTATTTGGTTTTCCGGCAGCGATGTCAGATGTTTTGGTTTTCTAGCGACGATGTCAGATTATTTGGTTTTCCGGCGGCGATGTCAGATGTTTTGGTATTTTGGCGTCGATATCAGATTATTTGGCTTTCCGGCGGCGAATTTGGATGTTTTGGTTTTCCGGCAGCGATGTCTGATGTTTTGGTTTTCTTGCAGCAATGTCAGATTATTTGGTTTTCCGGCGGCGATGTCCGATTATTTGGCCTTCCGGCGACGATGTTGGATGTTTTAATTTTTCGGCGGCGATGTCGGATGTTTTGGTTTTCTGGCGGCGATGTCCAATTATTTGGCCTTCCGGCGGCAATGTTGGATGTTTTGATTTTTTGGCGGCGATATCGGATTTTTTGGTTTTCTGGCGGCGATGTCATTTTATTTTGTTTTTCGGCGCCGATGTTTGATGTTTTGGTTTTCTGGCGGCGATGTCAGATTATTTGGTTTTCCGGCCGAGTTGTTCGATGTTTTGGTTTTCCAGAGGCGATGTCGGATGTTTTGGTTTTCTGGCGGCAATGTCAGATTATTTGGTTTTCCGGCAGCGATGTTGGATGTTTTGGTATTCCGGCGGCGATGTCGGATGTTTTGGTTTTCTGGCGACGATGTCAGATTATTTGGTTTTCCGACGGCGATGTCAGATGTTTTGGTTTTCTGGCGACGATGTCAGATTATTTGGTTTTCCGGCGGCGATGTTGGATGTTTTGGTTTTCTGGCGGCGATATCAGATTATTTGGCTTTCCGGCGGCAATGTTGGATGTTTTGGTTTTCCGGCGGCGATGTCTGATGTTTTGGTTTTCTTGCAGCGATGTCAGATTATTTGGTTTTCCGGCGGCGATGACCGATTATTTGGCCTTCCGGCGACGATGTTGGATGTTTTGATTTTCCGGCGGCGATGTCGGATGTTTTGGTTTTCTGGCGGCGATGTCATTTTATTTTGTTTTTCGGCGCAGATGTTTGATGTTTTGGTTTTCTGGCGGCGATGTCAGATTATTTGTTTTTTCGGCCGAGTTGTTCGATGTTTTGGTTTTCCGGAGGCGATGTCAGATGTTTTGGTTTTCTGGCGGCAATGTCAGATTATTTGGTATTCCGGCGGCGATGTCGGATTTTTTGGTTTTCTGGCTGCAATGTCAGATTATTTGGTTTTCCGGCGACGATGTCGGATGTTTTGGTTTTCTGGCGGCGAAGTCAGATTATTTGGTTTTCTTGCGGCGATGTTCGATGTTTTGGTTTTTTGGCGGCGATGTCTGATTATTTGGTTTTCTAGCGGCGATGTCAGATGTTTTGATTTTCTGGCGGCGTTGTCATATTATTTGGTTTTCCGACGGCGATTACAGATGTTTTGGTTTTTTGGCGGCGATGTCAGATTGTTTGGTTTTCCGGCGGAGATGTTGGACGTTTTGGTTTTCCGGCGGCGATGTCGGATGTTTTGGTTTCTGGCGACGATGTCAGGTTATTTGGTTTTCCGACAGCGATGTCAGATGTTTTGGTTTTCTGGCGACGATGTCAGATTATTTGGTTTTCCGGCGACGATGTCGGATGTCTTGGTTTTCTGGCGGCGATATCAGATTATTTGGCTTTCCGGCGGCGATGATGGATGTTTTGGTTTTCCGGCGGCGATGTCGGATGTTTTGGTTTTCTTGCAGCGATGTCAGATTATTTGGTTTTTCGGCGGCGATGTCTGATTATTTGGCCTTCCGGCGGCGATGTTGGATGTTTTGATTTTCCGGCGGCGATGTCGGATGTTTTGGTTTTCTGGCGGCGATGTTGGATGTTTTGGTTTTCTGGCGGCGATGTTAGATTATTTGGTTTTCTGGCGGCGATGTTGGATGTTTTGGTTTTCTGTCGGCGATGTGGGATGTTTTGGTTTTCTGGCGGTGATGTTAGATTATTTGGTTTTTCGGCAGCGATGTTGGATGTTTTGGTTTCCGGGCGGCGACGTCGGATGTTTTGGTTTTCTGGCAGCGATGTCAAATTATTTGGTCTTTCGGAGGCGATGTTGGATGTCTTGGTTTTCAGGCGGCGAAGTCAGATGTTTTGGTTTTCTGGCGGTGATGTCAGACGATTTGGTTTTGCAGCAATGATGTCGGATGTTTTGGTTTTCTGGCGGCGATATCAGATTATTTGGCTTTCCGGCTGCGATGTTGGATGTTTTGGTTTTCCGGCAGCGATGTCGAATGTTTTAGTTTTCTAGCAGCGATGTCAGATTATTTGGTATTCCGGCGACGATGTCAGATGTTTTGGTTTTCTGGCGACGATGTCAGATTATTTGGTTTTCCGGCAGCGATGTCAGATGTTTTGGTTTTCTAGCGACGATGTCAGATTATTTGGTTTTCCGGCGGCGATGTCAGATGTTTTGGTATTTTGGCGTCGATATCAGATTATTTGGCTTTCCGGCGGCGAATTTGGATGTTTTGGTTTTCCGGCAGCGATGTCTGATGTTTTGGTTTTCTTGCAGCAATGTCAGATTATTTGGTTTTCCGGCGGCGATGTCCGATTATTTGGCCTTCCGGCGACGATGTTGGATGTTTTAATTTTTCGGCGGCGATGTCGGATGTTTTGGTTTTCTGGCGGCGATGTCCAATTATTTGGCCTTCCGGCGGCAATGTTGGATGTTTTGATTTTTTGGCGGCGATATCGGATTTTTCTGTTTTCTGGCGGCGATGTCATTTTATTTTGTTTTTCGGCGCCGATGTTTGATGTTTTGGTTTTCTGCCGGCGATGTCAGATTATTTGGTTTTCCGGCCGAGTTGTTCGATGTTTTGGTTTTCCAGAGGCGATGTCGGATGTTTTGGTTTTCTGGCGGCAATGTCAGATTATTTGGTTTTCCGGCAGCGATGTTGGATGTTTTGGTATTCCGGCGGCGATGTCGGATGTTTTGGTTTTCTGGCGACGATGTCAGATTATTTGGTTTTCCGACGGTGATGTCAGATGTTTTGGTTTTCTGGCGACGATGTCAGATTATTTGGTTTTCCGGCGGCGATGTTGGATGTTTTGGTTTTCTGGCGGCGATATCAGATTATTTGGCTTTCCGGCGGCAATGTTGGATGTTTTGGTTTTCCGGCGGCGATGTCTGATGTTTTGGTTTTCTTGCAGCGATGTCAGATTATTTGGTTTTCCGGCGGCGATGTCCGATTATTTGGCCTTCCGGCGACGATGTTGGATGTTTTGATTTTACGGCGGCGATGTCGGATGTTTTGGTTTTCTGGCGGCGATGTCATTTTATTTTGTTTTTCGGCGCAGATGTTTGATGTTTTGGTTTTCTGGCGGCGATGTCAGATTATTTGTTTTTTCGGCCGAGTTGTTCGATGTTTTGGTTTTCCGGAGGCGATGTCAGATGTTTTGGTTTTCTGGCGGCAATGTCAGATTATTTGGTATTCCGGCGGCGATGTCGGATTATTTGGTTGTCCGGCGGCGATGTTGGATGTTTTGGTTTTCTGGCGGCGATATCAGATTATTTGGCTTTCCGGCGGCGATGTTTGATGTTTTGGTTTTCCGGCGGCGATGTCTGATGTTTTGGTTTTCTTGCAGCGATGTCAGATTATTTGGTTTTCCGGCAGCGATGTCCGATTATTTGGCCTTCCGGCGACGATGTTGGATGTTTTGATTTTCCGGCGGCGATGTCGGATGTTTTGGTTTTCTGGCGGCGATGTCATTTTATTTTGTTTTTCGGCGCCGATGTTTGATGTTTTGGTTTTCTCGCGGCGATGTCAGATTATTTGGTTTTCTGGCCGAGATGTTTGATGTTTTGGTTTTCCGGAGGCGATGTCAGATGTTTTGGTTTTCTGGCGGCAATGTCAGATTATTTGGTATTCCGGTGGCGATGTCGGATGTTTTGGTTTTCTGGCGGCAATGTCAGATTATTTGGTTTTCCGGCAGCGATGTTGAATGTTTTGGTTTTTCGGCGGTGATGTCGGATGTTTTGGTTTTCTGGCGGCGATGTCAGATTATTTGGTTTTCTTGCGGCGATGTTCGATGTTTTGGTTTTTTTGGCGGCGATGTCAGATTATTTGGTTTTCTAGCGGCGATGTCAGATGTTTTGATTTTCTGGCGGCGTTGTCATATTATTTGGTTTTCCGACGGCGATTACAGATGTTTTGGTTTTTTGGCGGCGATGTCAGATTGTTTGGTTTTCCGGCGGAGATGTTGGACGTTTTGGTTTTCCGGCGGCGATGTCGGATGTTTTGGTTTCTGGCGACGATGTCAGGTTATTTGGTTTTCCGACAGCGATGTCAGATGTTTTGGTTTTCTGGCGACGATGTCAGATTATTTGGTTTTCCGGCGACGATGTCGGATGTCTTGGTTTTCTGGCGGCGATATCAGATTATTTGGCTTTCCGGCGGCGATGATGGATGTTTTGGTTTTCCGGCGGCGATGTCGGATGTTTTGGTTTTCTTGCAGCGATGTCAGATTATTTGGTTTTTCGGCGGCGATGTCTGATTATTTGGCCTTCCGGCGGCGATGTTGGATGTTTTGATTTTCCGGCGGCGATGTCGGATGTTTTGGTTTTCTGGCGGCGATGTTGGATGTTTTGGTTTTCTGGCGGCGATGTTAGATTATTTGGTTTTCTGGCGGCGATGTTGGATGTTTTGGTTTTCTGGCGGCGATGTGGGATGTTTTGGTTTTCTGGCGGTGATGTTAGATTATTTGGTTTTTCGGCAGCGATGTTGGATGTTTTGGTTTCCCGGCGGCGACGTCGGATGTTTTGGTTTTCTGGCAGCGATGTCAAATTATTTGGTCTTTCGGAGGCGATGTTGGATGTCTTGGTTTTCAGGCGGCGAAGTCAGATGTTTTGGTTTTCTGGCGGTGATGTCAGACGATTTGGTTTTGCAGCAATGATGTCGGATGTTTTGGTTTTCTGGCGGCGATATCAGATTATTTGGCTTTCCGGCTGCGATGTTGGATGTTTTGGTTTTCCGGCAGCGATGTCGAATGTTTTAGTTTTCTAGCAGCGATGTCAGATTATTTGGTATTCCGGCGACGATGTCAGATGTTTTGGTTTTCTGGCGACGATGTCAGATTATTTGGTTTTCCGGCAGCGATGTCAGATGTTTTGGTTTTCTAGCGACGATGTCAGATTATTTGGTTTTCCGGCGGCGATGTCAGATGTTTTGGTATTTTGGCGTCGATATCAGATTATTTGGCTTTCCGGCGGCGAATTTGGATGTTTTGGTTTTCCGGCAGCGATGTCTGATGTTTTGGTTTTCTTGCAGCAATGTCAGATTATTTGGTTTTCCGGCGGCGATGTCCGATTATTTGGCCTTCCGGCGACGATGTTGGATGTTTTAATTTTTCGGCGGCGATGTCGGATGTTTTGGTTTTCTGGCGGCGATGTCCAATTATTTGGCCTTCCGGCGGCAATGTTGGATGTTTTGATTTTTTGGCGGCGATATCGGATTTTTTGGTTTTCTGGCGGCGATGTCATTTTATTTTGTTTTTCGGCGCCGATGTTTGATGTTTTGGTTTTCTGGCGGCGATGTCAGATTATTTGGTTTTCCGGCCGAGTTGTTCGATGTTTTGGTTTTCCAGAGGCGATGTCGGATGTTTTGGTTTTCTGGCGGCAATGTCAGATTATTTGGTTTTCCGGCAGCGATGTTGGATGTTTTGGTATTCCGGCGGCGATGTCGGATGTTTTGGTTTTCTGGCGACGATGTCAGATTATTTGGTTTTCCGACGGCGATGTCAGATGTTTTGGTTTTCTGGCGACGATGTCAGATTATTTGGTTTTCCGGCGGCGATGTTGGATGTTTTGGTTTTCTGGCGGCGATATCAGATTATTTGGCTTTCCGGCGGCAATGTTGGATGTTTTGGTTTTCCGGCGGCGATGTCTGATGTTTTGGTTTTCTTGCAGCGATGTCAGATTATTTGGTTTTCCGGCGGCGATGACCGATTATTTGGCCTTCCGGCGACGATGTTGGATGTTTTGATTTTCCGGCGGCGATGTCGGATGTTTTGGTTTTCTGGCGGCGATGTCATTTTATTTTGTTTTTCGGCGCAGATGTTTGATGTTTTGGTTTTCTGGCGGCGATGTCAGATTATTTGTTTTTTCGGCCGAGTTGTTCGATGTTTTGGTTTTCCGGAGGCGATGTCAGATGTTTTGGTTTTCTGGCGGCAATGTCAGATTATTTGGTATTCCGGCGGCGATGTCGGATTTTTTGGTTTTCTGGCTGCAATGTCAGATTATTTGGTTTTCCGGCGACGATGTCGGATGTTTTGGTTTTCTGGCGGCGAAGTCAGATTATTTGGTTTTCTTGCGGCGATGTTCGATGTTTTGGTTTTTTGGCGGCGATGTCTGATTATTTGGTTTTCTAGCGGCGATGTCAGATGTTTTGATTTTCTGGCGGCGTTGTCATATTATTTGGTTTTCCGACGGCGATTACAGATGTTTTGGTTTTTTGGCGGCGATGTCAGATTGTTTGGTTTTCCGGCGGAGATGTTGGACGTTTTGGTTTTCCGGCGGCGATGTCGGATGTTTTGGTTTCTGGCGACGATGTCAGGTTATTTGGTTTTCCGACAGCGATGTCAGATGTTTTGGTTTTCTGGCGACGATGTCAGATTATTTGGTTTTCCGGCGACGATGTCGGATGTCTTGGTTTTCTGGCGGCGATATCAGATTATTTGGCTTTCCGGCGGCGATGATGGATGTTTTGGTTTTCCGGCGGCGATGTCGGATGTTTTGGTTTTCTTGCAGCGATGTCAGATTATTTGGTTTTTCGGCGGCGATGTCTGATTATTTGGCCTTCCGGCGGCGATGTTGGATGTTTTGATTTTCCGGCGGCGATGTCGGATGTTTTGGTTTTCTGGCGGCGATGTTGGATGTTTTGGTTTTCTGGCGGCGATGTTAGATTATTTGGTTTTCTGGCGGCGATGTTGGATGTTTTGGTTTTCTGTCGGCGATGTGGGATGTTTTGGTTTTCTGGCGGTGATGTTAGATTATTTGGTTTTTCGGCAGCGATGTTGGATGTTTTGGTTTCCGGGCGGCGACGTCGGATGTTTTGGTTTTCTGGCAGCGATGTCAAATTATTTGGTCTTTCGGAGGCGATGTTGGATGTCTTGGTTTTCAGGCGGCGAAGTCAGATGTTTTGGTTTTCTGGCGGTGATGTCAGACGATTTGGTTTTGCAGCAATGATGTCGGATGTTTTGGTTTTCTGGCGGCGATATCAGATTATTTGGCTTTCCGGCTGCGATGTTGGATGTTTTGGTTTTCCGGCAGCGATGTCGAATGTTTTAGTTTTCTAGCAGCGATGTCAGATTATTTGGTATTCCGGCGACGATGTCAGATGTTTTGGTTTTCTGGCGACGATGTCAGATTATTTGGTTTTCCGGCAGCGATGTCAGATGTTTTGGTTTTCTAGCGACGATGTCAGATTATTTGGTTTTCCGGCGGCGATGTCAGATGTTTTGGTATTTTGGCGTCGATATCAGATTATTTGGCTTTCCGGCGGCGAATTTGGATGTTTTGGTTTTCCGGCAGCGATGTCTGATGTTTTGGTTTTCTTGCAGCAATGTCAGATTATTTGGTTTTCCGGCGGCGATGTCCGATTATTTGGCCTTCCGGCGACGATGTTGGATGTTTTAATTTTTCGGCGGCGATGTCGGATGTTTTGGTTTTCTGGCGGCGATGTCCAATTATTTGGCCTTCCGGCGGCAATGTTGGATGTTTTGATTTTTTGGCGGCGATATCGGATTTTTCTGTTTTCTGGCGGCGATGTCATTTTATTTTGTTTTTCGGCGCCGATGTTTGATGTTTTGGTTTTCTGCCGGCGATGTCAGATTATTTGGTTTTCCGGCCGAGTTGTTCGATGTTTTGGTTTTCCAGAGGCGATGTCGGATGTTTTGGTTTTCTGGCGGCAATGTCAGATTATTTGGTTTTCCGGCAGCGATGTTGGATGTTTTGGTATTCCGGCGGCGATGTCGGATGTTTTGGTTTTCTGGCGACGATGTCAGATTATTTGGTTTTCCGACGGTGATGTCAGATGTTTTGGTTTTCTGGCGACGATGTCAGATTATTTGGTTTTCCGGCGGCGATGTTGGATGTTTTGGTTTTCTGGCGGCGATATCAGATTATTTGGCTTTCCGGCGGCAATGTTGGATGTTTTGGTTTTCCGGCGGCGATGTCTGATGTTTTGGTTTTCTTGCAGCGATGTCAGATTATTTGGTTTTCCGGCGGCGATGTCCGATTATTTGGCCTTCCGGCGACGATGTTGGATGTTTTGATTTTACGGCGGCGATGTCGGATGTTTTGGTTTTCTGGCGGCGATGTCATTTTATTTTGTTTTTCGGCGCAGATGTTTGATGTTTTGGTTTTCTGGCGGCGATGTCAGATTATTTGTTTTTTCGGCCGAGTTGTTCGATGTTTTGGTTTTCCGGAGGCGATGTCAGATGTTTTGGTTTTCTGGCGGCAATGTCAGATTATTTGGTATTCCGGCGGCGATGTCGGATTTTTTGGTTTTCTGGCTGCAATGTCAGATTATTTGGTTTTCCGGCGACGATGTCGGATGTTTTGGTTTTCTGGCGGCGAAGTCAGATTATTTGGTTTTCTTGCGGCGATGTTCGATGTTTTGGTTTTTTGGCGGCGATGTCTGATTATTTGGTTTTCTAGCGGCGATGTCGGATGTTTTGATTTTCTGGCGGCGTTGTCATATTATTTGGTTTTCCGACGGCGATTACAGATGTTTTGGTTTTCTGGCAGCGATGTCAGATTGTTTGGTTTTCCGGCGGAGATATTGGACGTTTTGGTTTTCCGGCGGCGATGTCGGATGTTTTGGTTTTCTGGCGACGATGTCAGGTTATTTGGTTTTCCAACGGCGATGTTAGATGTTTTGGTTTTCTGGCGACGATGTCAGATTATTTGGTTTTCCAGCGGCTATGTCGGATGTCTTGGTTTTCTGGCGACGATATCAGATTATTTGGCTTTCCGGCGGTGATGTTGGATGTTTTGGTTTTCTGGCGGAGATGTCGGATGTTTTGGTTTTCTTGCAGCGATGTCAGATTATTTGGTTTTCCGGCGGCGATGTCTGATTATTTGGCCTTCCGGCGGCGATGTTGGATGTTTTGATTTTCTGGCGGCGATGTTGGATGTTTTGGTTTTCTGGCGGCGATGTTGGATGTTTTGGTTTTCTGGCGGCGATGTTAGATTATTTGGTTTTCTGGCGGCGATGTTGGATGTTTTGATTTTTTGGCGGCGATATCGGATTTTTCTGTTTTCTGGCGGCGATGTCATTTTATTTTGTTTTTCGGCGCCGATGTTTGATGTTTTGGTTTTCTGCCGGCGATGTCAGATTATTTGGTTTTCCGGCCGAGTTGTTCGATGTTTTGGTTTTCCAGAGGCGATGTCGGATGTTTTGGTTTTCTGGCGGCAATGTCAGATTATTTGGTTTTCCGGCAGCGATGTTGGATGTTTTGGTATTCCGGCGGCGATGTCGGATGTTTTGGTTTTCTGGCGACGATGTCAGATTATTTGGTTTTCCGACGGTGATGTCAGATGTTTTGGTTTTCTGGCGACGATGTCAGATTATTTGGTTTTCCGGCGGCGATGTTGGATGTTTTGGTTTTCTGGCGGCGATATCAGATTATTTGGCTTTCCGGCGGCAATGTTGGATGTTTTGGTTTTCCGGCGGCGATGTCTGATGTTTTGGTTTTCTTGCAGCGATGTCAGATTATTTGGTTTTCCGGCGGCGATGTCCGATTATTTGGCCTTCCGGCGACGATGTTGGATGTTTTGATTTTCCGGCGGCGATGTCGGATGTTTTGGTTTTCTGGCAGCGATGTCAGATTGTTTGGTTTTCCGGCGGAGATATTGGACGTTTTGGTTTTCCGGCGGCGATGTCGGATGTTTTGGTTTTCTGGCGACGATGTCAGGTTATTTGGTTTTCCAACGGCGATGTTAGATGTTTTGGTTTTCTGGCGACGATGTCAGATTATTTGGTTTTCCGGCGGCTATGTCGGATGTCTTGGTTTTCTGGCGACGATATCAGATTATTTGGCTTTCCGGCGGTGATGTTGGATGTTTTGGTTTTCTGGCGGAGATGTCGGATGTTTTGGTTTTCTTGCAGCGATGTCAGATTATTTGGTTTTCCGGCGGCGATGTCTGATTATTTGGCCTTCCGGCGGCGATGTTGGATGTTTTGATTTTCTGGCGGCGATGTTGGATGTTTTGGTTTTCTGGCGGCGATGTTGGATGTTTTGGTTTTCTGGCGGCGATGTTAGATTATTTGGTTTTCTGGCGGCGATGTTGGATGTTTTGGTTTTCTAGCGGCTATGTCAAATTATTTGATTTTCCGGCGGCGATGTAGGATGTTTTGGTTTTCTGGCGGCGATGTTAGATTATTTGGTTTTTCGGCAGCGATGTTGGATGTTTTGGTTTCCCGGCGGCGACGTCAAATGTTTTGGTTTTCTGGCAGCGATGTCAGATTATTTGGTTTTCCGACGGCGATGTCAGATGTTTTGGTTTTCTGGGGACGATGTCAGATTATTTGGTTTTCCGGCGGCGATGTTGGATGTTTTTGTCTTCTGGCGGCGATATCAGATTATTTGGCTTTCCGGCGGCGATGTTGGATGTATTGGTTTTCCGGCGGCGATG
Source organism: Lathyrus sativus (assembly GCA_963859935.3). Lineage (NCBI taxonomy): Eukaryota > Viridiplantae > Streptophyta > Magnoliopsida > Fabales > Fabaceae > Lathyrus > Lathyrus sativus. Next base: position 1,308,073 of record CAWUDS030000990.1, on the reverse strand, counting down.
TCTGATGTTTTGGTTTTCTTGCAGCGATGTCAGATAATTTGGTTTTCCAACGGCGATGTTCGATTATTTGGCCTTCCGGCGACGATGTTGGATGTTTTGATTTTCCGGCGGCGATGTCGGATGTTTTGGTTTTCTGGCGGCGATGTCATTTTATTTTGTTTTTCGGTGCCGATGTTTGATGTTTTGGTTTTCTTGCGGCGATGTCAAATTATTTGGTTTTCCGGCCGAGTTGTTCGATGATTTGGTTTTCCGGAGGCGATGTCAGATGTTTTGGTTTTCTGGCGGCAATGTCAGATTATTTGGTATTCCGGCGGCGATGTCAGATTTTTTCGTTTTCGGGCGGCAATGTCAGATTATTTGGTTTTCCGGTAGCGATGTTGGATGTTTTGGTTTTTCGGCGGCGATGTCGGATGTTTTGGTTTTCTGGCGGCGATGTCCGATTATTTGGTTTCCTTGCGGCGATGTTCGATGTTTTGGTTTTTTTGGCGGCGATGTCTGATTATTTGGTTTTCTAGCGGCGTTGTCGGATGTTTTGATTTTTTGGCGGCGTTGTCATATTATTTGGTTTTCCCACGGCGATTACATATGTTTTGGTTTTCTGGCGGCGATGTCAGATTGTTTGCTTTTCCGGCGGAGATGTTGGACGTTTTGGTTTTCCGGCGGCGATGTCGGATGTTTTGGTTTTCTGGCGACGATGTCAGGTTATTTGGTTTTCCAACGGAGATGTTAGATGTTTTGGTTTTCTGGCGACGATGTCAGATTATTTGGTTTTCCGGCGACGATGTCGGATGTCTTGGTTTTCCGACGGCGATGTCGGATGTCTTGGTTTTCTGGCGACGATGTCAGATTATTTGGTTTTCCAACGGCGATGTCGGATGTTTTGGTTTTCTGCAGGCGATGTCAGATTATTTGGTTTTCCGACGGCGATGTTGGATGTTTTGGTTTTCCGGCAGCGATGTTAGATGTTTTGGTTTTCTTGTGGCGATGTCAGATTATTTGGTTTTCTGGCGGCGATGTTGGGTGTTTTGGCTTTTTTGACGGCGTTGTCAGATTATTTGGTTTTGCAGCGGCGATGTTGGATGTTTTGGTTTTCTAGCGGCAATGTCAGACGATTTGGTTTTGCGGCGATGATGTCGGATGTTTTGGTTTTCTGGTGGCGATGTCAGATTATTTGGTTTTCCGGCAGAGATGTTGGATGTTTTGGTTTTCCGGCAGCGATGTCGAATGTTTTAGTTTTCTAGCAGCGATGTCAGATTATTTGGTTTTCCGGTGGCGATGTTGGATGTTTTGGTTTTCCGCTGGCGATGTCCGATGTTTTGGTTTTCTAGCAGCGATGTCAGATTATTTGGTTTTCGACGGCGATGTCGGATGTTTTGGTTTCCTTGCGGCGATGTCATATTATTTGGTTTTCTGGCGGCGTTGTTGGATGTTTTGGTTTTCTGGCGGCGATGTCAGATGTTTTGGTTTTTCGGCGGCAATGTCAAATTATTTGGTTTTCCGGCAGCGATGTCGAATGTTTTTGTTTTCTGGTGGCGATTTAAGATTATTTGGTTTTCCGGCGGCGATGTCAGATGTTTTGGTTTTCTGGCGGCGATATCAAATTATTTGGTTTTCCGGCAGCGATGTTTGATGTTTTGGTTTTTTGGCGGCGATGTCGGATGTTTTGGTTTTCTGGCGGCGATGTCAGATTATTTGGTCGTGCAACGATGATGTTGGATGTTTTGGTTTTCCGGCGACGATGTCGGATGTTTTGGTTTTCTTACGGCGATGTCAGATTATTTGGTTTTCCAGCAACGATGACAGATGTTTTGGTTTTCTGGCGGCGATGTCGGATTATTTGGTTTCCCGGAGGCGATGTCAGATTATTTGGTTTTCCGGCGGCCATGTTGGATGTTTTGGTTTTCTGGCGGCAATGTCAGTATATTTGGTTTTCCGGCAGCAATGATAGATGTTTTGGTTTTCCGGCGGCGATGTCGGATGTTTTGGTTTTCTTGCAGCGATGTCAGATTATTTGGTTTTCCAGCAACGATGACGGATGTTTTGGTTTTCTGCCGGCGATGTCAGATTATTTGGTTTTCTGGCGGAGTTGTTGGAAGTTTTGGTTTTCCAGCGGCGATGTCGGATTATTTGGTTTTCTGGCGGCAATGTTAGATTATTTGATATTCCGGCCGCGATGTCAAATGTTTTGGTTTTCTGGCGGCGATGTCAGATTATTTGGTTTTCTGGCAGCGATGTCAAATGTTTTGGTTTTCTGGCGGCGATTTCAGATGTTTTGGTTTTCTGGCGGCGATGTCAGATTATTTGGTTTTCCAGCGGCGATGTTGGATGTTGTGGTTTTTCGGCGGCGATGTCGGATGTTTTGGTTTTCTGGAGGCAATGTCAGATTATTTGGTTTTCTTGCAGTATTGTCAAATTTTTTTGGTTTTCCGGCGGCGATGTCAGATGTTTTGGTTTTCTGGCGGCGATGTCATTTTATTTTGTTTTTCGGCGCCTATGTTGGATGTTTTGGTTTTCTGACGGCGATATCAGATTATTTGGTTTTTCGGCGGAGTTGTTCGATGTTTTGGTTTTCCGGAGGCGATGTCGGATGTTTTGGTTTTCTGGTGGCAATGTCAGATTAATTGGTATTCCGGCTACGATATCGGATGTTTTGGTTTTCTGGCGGCAATGTCAGATTATTTGGTTTTCGGGTGGCGATGTCGGATGTTTTAGTTTTCTGGTGGCGTGACAGATTATTTGGTTTTCTTGCAGCGATGTTGGATGTTTTGGTTTTTTTCGCGGCGATGTTGGATGTTTTGGTTTTCTGGCGGCGATGTTAGAATATTTGGTTTTCTGGCGGCGATGTTGGATGTTTTGGTTTTCTAGCGGCGATGTCAGATTATTTGGTTTTCCGGCGGCGATGTAGGATGTTTTGGTTTTCTAGAGGCGATGTAAGATTTATTGGTTTTTCGGCAGCGATGTTGGATGTTTTGGTTTCCCGGCGGCGATGTCGGATGTTTTGGTTTTCTGGCGGCGATGTCAAATTATTTGGTCTTTCAGCGGCGATGTTGGATGTTTTGGTTTTCCGGCGGCGATGTCAGATGTTTTGGTTTTCTGGCGGCGATTTCAGATTATTTGGTTTTTCGGCGGCGATGTCGGATGTTTTGGTTTTCTGGCGGCGATGTTAGATTATTTGGTTTTTCGAAGGCGATGTTGGATGTTTTGGTCTTCCGGCGGCGATGTCGGATGTTTTGGTGTTCTGGCGACAATGTCAGATTTTTTGGTTTTCCGGTGGCGATGTCGGATGTTTTGGTTTTTTGGCGACGATGTCTGATTATTTGGTTTTCTAGCGGCGATGTCGGATGTTTTGATTTTCTGGCGGCGTTGTCAGATTATTTGGTTTTCCGACGGCGATGATAGATATTTTGGTTTTCTGGCGGCGATGACAGGTATTTTGGTTTTCCGGCGGAGATGTTGGACGTCTTGGTTTTCCGGCGCCGATGTCGGATGTTTTGGTTTTCTGGCGGGAATGTCAGATTATTTGGTATTCCGGCGACGATGTCAGATGTTTTGGTTTTCTGGCGACGATGTCAGATTATTTGGTTTTCCGGCAGCGATGTCAGATGTTTTGGTTTTCTAGCGACGATGTCAGATTATTTGGTTTTCCGGCGGTGATGTCAGATGTTTTGGTTTTCTGGCGTCGATATCAGATTATTTGGCTTTCCGGCGGCGATGTTGGATGTTTTGGTTTTCCGGCAGCGATGTCTGATGTTTTGGTTTTCTGGCGGCGATGTCAGATTATTTGGTTTTCCAGCGGCGATGTTGGATGTTGTGGTTTTTCGGCGGCGATGTCGGATGTTTTGGTTTTCTGGAGGCAATGTCAGATTATTTGGTTTTCTTGCAGTATTGTCAAATTTTTTTGGTTTTCCGGCGGCGATGTCAGATGTTTTGGTTTTCTGGCGGCGATGTCATTTTATTTTGTTTTTCGGCGCCTATGTTGGATGTTTTGGTTTTCTGACGGCGATATCAGATTATTTGGTTTTTCGGCGGAGTTGTTCGATGTTTTGGTTTTCCGGAGGCGATGTCGGATGTTTTGGTTTTCTGGTGGCAATGTCAGATTAATTGGTATTCCGGCTACGATATCGGATGTTTTGGTTTTCTGGCGGCAATGTCAGATTATTTGGTTTTCGGGTGGCGATGTCGGATGTTTTAGTTTTCTGGTGGCGTGACAGATTATTTGGTTTTCTTGCAGCGATGTTGGATGTTTTGGTTTTTTTCGCGGCGATGTTGGATGTTTTGGTTTTCTGGCGGCGATGTTAGAATATTTGGTTTTCTGGCGGCGATGTTGGATGTTTTGGTTTTCTAGCGGCGATGTCAGATTATTTGGTTTTCCGGCGGCGATGTAGGATGTTTTGGTTTTCTAGAGGCGATGTAAGATTTATTGGTTTTTCGGCAGCGATGTTGGATGTTTTGGTTTCCCGGCGGCGATGTCGGATGTTTTGGTTTTCTGGCGGCGATGTCAAATTATTTGGTCTTTCAGCGGCGATGTTGGATGTTTTGGTTTTCCGGCGGCGATGTCAGATGTTTTGGTTTTCTGGCGGCGATTTCAGATTATTTGGTTTTTCGGCGGCGATGTCGGATGTTTTGGTTTTCTGGCGGCGATGTTAGATTATTTGGTTTTTCGAAGGCGATGTTGGATGTTTTGGTCTTCCGGCGGCGATGTCGGATGTTTTGGTGTTCTGGCGACAATGTCAGATTTTTTGGTTTTCCGGTGGCGATGTCGGATGTTTTGGTTTTTTGGCGACGATGTCTGATTATTTGGTTTTCTAGCGGCGATGTCGGATGTTTTGATTTTCTGGCGGCGTTGTCAGATTATTTGGTTTTCCGACGGCGATGATAGATATTTTGGTTTTCTGGCGGCGATGACAGGTATTTTGGTTTTCCGGCGGAGATGTTGGACGTCTTGGTTTTCCGGCGCCGATGTCGGATGTTTTGGTTTTCTGGCGGGAATGTCAGATTATTTGGTATTCCGGCGACGATGTCAGATGTTTTGGTTTTCTGGCGACGATGTCAGATTATTTGGTTTTCCGGCAGCGATGTCAGATGTTTTGGTTTTCTAGCGACGATGTCAGATTATTTGGTTTTCCGGCGGTGATGTCAGATGTTTTGGTTTTCTGGCGTCGATATCAGATTATTTGGCTTTCCGGCGGCGATGTTGGATGTTTTGGTTTTCCGGCAGCGATGTCTGATGTTTTGGTTTTCTTGCAGCGATGTTAGATTATTTGGTTTTCCGGCGGCGATGTCCGATTATTTGGCCTTCCGGCGGCGATGTTGGATGTTTTGATTTTCCTGCGGCGATGTCGGATGTTTTGGTTTTCTGGCGGCGATGTCATTTTATTTTGTTTTTCGGCACCGATGTTTGATGTTTTGGTTTTCTGGCGGCGATGTCAGATTATTTGGTTTTCCGGCCGAGTTGTTCGATGTTTTGGTTTTCCGGAGGCGATGTCGGATGTTTTGGTTTTCTGGCGGCAATGTCAGATTATTTGGTATTCCGGCGGCGATGTCAGATGTTTTGGTTTTCTGGCGGCAATGTCAGATTATTTGGTTTTCCGGCAGCGATGTTGGATGTTTTGGTATTCCGGCGGCGATGTTGGATGTTTTGGTTTTCTGGCGACGATGTCAGATTATTTGTTTTTCCGACGGCGATGTCAGATGTTTTGGTTTTCTGGCGACGATGTCAGATTATTTGGTTTTCCGGCGGCGATGTTTGATGTTTTTGTTTTCTGGCGGCGATATCAGATTATTTGGCTTTCCGGCGGCGATGTTGGATGTTTTGGTTTTCCGGCGGCGATGTCTGATGTTTTGGTTTTCTTGCAGCGATGTCAGATTATTTGGTTTTCCGGCGGCGATGTTCGATTATTTGGCCTTCCGGCGACGATGTTGGATGTTTTGATTTTCCGGCGGCGATGTCGGATGTTTTGGTTTTCTGGCGGCGATGTCATTTTATTTTGTTTTTCGGCGCCGATGTTTGATGTTTTGGTTTTCTGGCGGCGATGTCAAATTATTTGGTTTTCCGGCCGAGTTGTTCGATGTTTTGGTTTTCCGGAGGCGATGTCAGATGTTTTGGTTTTCTGGCGGCAATGTCAGATTATTTGGTATTCCGCCGGCGATGTCGGATTTTTTGGTTTTCTGGCGGGAATGTCAGATTATTTGGTTTTCCGGTAGCGATGTTGGATGTTTTGGTTTTTCGGCGGCGATGTCGGATTATTCGGTTTTCTGGCGGCGATGTCCGATTATTTGGTTTTCTTGCGGCGATGTTCGATGTTTTGGTTTTTTTGGCGGCGATGTCTTATTATTTGGTTTTCTAGCGGCGATGTCAGATGTTTTGATTTTCTGGCGGCGTTGTCATATTATTTGGTTTTCCGACGGCGATTACATATGTTTTGGTTTTCTGGCGGCGATGTCAGATTGTTTGGTTTTCCGGCGGAGATGTTGGACGTTTTGGTTTTCCGGCGGCGATGTTGGATGTTTTGGTTTTCTGGCGACGATGTCAGGTTATTTGGTTTTCCAACGGCGATGTTAGATGTTTTGGTTTTCTGGCGACGATGTCAGATTATTTGGTTTTCCGGAGACGATGTCGGATGTCTTGGTTTTCCGGCGGCGATGTCGGATGTCTTGGTTTTCTGGCGACGATGTCAGATTATTTGATTTTCCAACGGCGATGTCGGATGTTTTGATTTTCTGCAGGCGATGTCAGATTATTTGGTTTTCCGACGGCGATGTTGGATGTTTTGGTTTTCCAGCGGCGATGTTAGATGTTTTGGTTTTCTTGTGGCGATGTCAGATTATTTGGTTTTCTGGCGGCGATGTTGGGTGTTTTGGCTATTTTGACGGCGTTGTCAGATTATTTGGTTTTGCAGCGGCGATGTTGGATGTTTTTTGTTTTCTAGCGGCGATGTCAGACGATTTGGTTTTGCGGCGATGATGTCGGATGTTTTGGTTTTCTGGTGGCGATGTCAGATTATTTGGTTTTCCGGCAGAGATGTTGGATGTTTTGGTTTTCCGGCAACGATGTCGAATGTTTTAGTTTTCTAGCAGCGATGTCAGATTATTTGGTTTTCCGGTGGCGATGTTGGATGTTTTGGTTTTCCGCTGGCGATGTCCGATGTTTTGGTTTTCTAGCAGCGATGTCAGATTATTTGGTTTTCGACGGAGATGTCGGATGTTTTGGTTTCCTTGCGGCGATGTCAGATTATTTGGTTTTCTGGCGGCGTTGTTGGATGTTTTGGTTTTCTGGCGGCGATGTCAGATGTTTTGGTTTTTCGGCGGCAATGTCAAATTATTTGGTTTTCCGGCAGCGATGTCGGATGTTTTTGTTTTCTGGTGGCGATTTCAGATTATTTGGTTTTCCGGCGGCGATGTCGGATGTTTTGGTTTTCTGGCGGCGATATCAAATTATTTGGTTTTCCGGCAGCGATGTTTGATGTTTTGGTTTTTTGGCGGCGATGTCGGATGTTTTGGTTTTCTGGAGGCGATGTCAGATTATTTGGTCGTGCAGCGATGATGTTGGATGTTTTGGTTTTCCGGCGACGATGTCGGATGTTTTGGTTTTCTTACGGCGATGTCAGATTATTTGGTTTTCCAGCAACGATGACAGATGTTTTGGTTTTCTGGCGGCGATGTCGGATTATTTGGTTTTCCGACGGCGATGTCAGATTATTTGGTTTTCCGGCGGCCATGTTGGATGTTTTGGTTTTCTGGCGGCAATGTCAGTATATTTGGTTTTCCGGCAGCAATGATGGATGTTTTTGTTTTCCGGCGGCAATGTCGGATGTTTTGGTTTTCTTGCGGCGATGTCAGATTATTTGGTTTTCCAGCAACGATGACGGATGTTTTGGTTTTCTGCCGGCGATGTCAGATTATTTGGTTTTCTGGCGGAGTTGTTGTATGTTTTGGTTTTCCGGCGGCGATGTCGGATTATTTGGTTTTCTGGCGGCAATGTTAGATTATTTGATATTCCGGCTGCGATGTCAAATGTTTTGGTTTTCTGGCGGCAATGTCAGATTATTTGGTTTTCTGGCAGCGATGTCAAATGTTTTGGTTTTCTGTCGGCGATTTCAGATGTTTTGGTTTTCTGGCGGCGATGTCAGATTATTTGTTTTTCCAGCGGCGATGTTGGATGTTGTGGTTTTTCGGCGGCGATGTCGGATGTTTTGGTTTTCTGGAGGCAATGTCAGATTATTTGGTTTTCTTGCAGCATTGTCAAATTTTTTTGGTTTTCCGGCGGCGATGTCAGATGTTTTGGTTTTCTGGCGGCGATGTCATTTTATTTTGTTTTTCGGCGCCTATGTTGGATGTTTTGGTTTTCTGACGGCGATATCAGATTATTTGGTTTTTCGGCGGAGTTGTTCGATGTTTTGGTTTTCCGGAGGCGATGTCGGATATTTTGGTTTTCTGGCGGCAATGTCAGATTAATTGGTTTTCCGGCGGCGATGTCGGATGTTTTGGTTTTCTTGCAGCGATGTCAGATTATTTGGTTTTTCGGCGGCGATGTCTGATTATTTGGCCTTCCGGCGGCGATGTTGGATGTTTTGATTTTCCGGCGGCGATGTCGGATGTTTTGGTTTTCTGGCGGCGATGTTGGATGTTTTGGTTTTCTGGCGGCGATGTTAGATTATTTGGTTTTCTGGCGGCGATGTTGGATGTTTTGGTTTTCTGGCGGCGATGTGGGATGTTTTGGTTTTCTGGCGGTGATGTTAGATTATTTGGTTTTTCGGCAGCGATGTTGGATGTTTTGGTTTCCCGGCGGCGACGTCGGATGTTTTGGTTTTCTGGCAGCGATGTCAAATTATTTGGTCTTTCGGAGGCGATGTTGGATGTCTTGGTTTTCAGGCGGCGAAGTCAGATGTTTTGGTTTTCTGGCGGTGATGTCAGACGATTTGGTTTTGCAGCAATGATGTCGGATGTTTTGGTTTTCTGGCGGCGATATCAGATTATTTGGCTTTCCGGCTGCGATGTTGGATGTTTTGGTTTTCCGGCAGCGATGTCGAATGTTTTAGTTTTCTAGCAGCGATGTCAGATTATTTGGTATTCCGGCGACGATGTCAGATGTTTTGGTTTTCTGGCGACGATGTCAGATTATTTGGTTTTCCGGCAGCGATGTCAGATGTTTTGGTTTTCTAGCGACGATGTCAGATTATTTGGTTTTCCGGCGGCGATGTCAGATGTTTTGGTATTTTGGCGTCGATATCAGATTATTTGGCTTTCCGGCGGCGAATTTGGATGTTTTGGTTTTCCGGCAGCGATGTCTGATGTTTTGGTTTTCTTGCAGCAATGTCAGATTATTTGGTTTTCCGGCGGCGATGTCCGATTATTTGGCCTTCCGGCGACGATGTTAGATGTTTTAATTTTTCGGCGGCGATGTCGGATGTTTTGGTTTTCTGGCGGCGATGTCCAATTATTTGGCCTTCCGGCGGCAATGTTGGATGTTTTGATTTTTTGGCGGCGATATCGGATTTTTTGGTTTTCTGGCGGCGATATCATTTTATTTTGTTTTTCGGCGCCGATGTTTGATGTTTTGGTTTTCTGGCGGCGATGTCAGATTATTTGGTTTTCCGGCCGAGTTGTTCGATGTTTTGGTTTTCCAGAGGCGATGTCGGATGTTTTGGTTTTCTGGCGGCAATGTCAGATTATTTGGTTTTCCGGCAGCGATGTTGGATGTTTTGGTATTCCGGCGGCGATGTCGGATGTTTTGGTTTTCTGGCGACGATGTCAGATTATTTGGTTTTCCGACGGTGATGTCAGATGTTTTGGTTTTCTGGCGACGATGTCAGATTATTTGGTTGTCCGGCGGCGATGTTGGATGTTTTGGTTTTCTGGCGGCGATATCAGATTATTTGGCTTTCCGGCGGCGATGTTTGATGTTTTGGTTTTCCGGCGGCGATGTCTGATGTTTTGGTTTTCTTGCAGCGATGTCAGATTATTTGGTTTTCCGGCAGCGATGTCCGATTATTTGGCCTTCCGGCGACGATGTTGGATGTTTTGATTTTCCGGCGGCGATGTCGGATGTTTTGGTTTTCTGGCGGCGATGTCATTTTATTTTGTTTTTCGGCGCCGATGTTTGATGTTTTGGTTTTCTCGCGGCGATGTCAGATTATTTGGTTTTCTGGCCGAGATGTTTGATGTTTTGGTTTTCCGGAGGCGATGTCAGATGTTTTGGTTTTCTGGCGGCAATGTCAGATTATTTGGTATTCCGGTGGCGATGTCGGATGTTTTGGTTTTCTGGCGGCAATGTCAGATTATTTGGTTTTCCGGCAGCGATGTTGAATGTTTTGGTTTTTCGGCGGTGATGTCGGATGTTTTGGTTTTCTGGCGGCGATGTCAGATTATTTGGTTTTCTTGCGGCGATGTTCGATGTTTTGGTTTTTTTGGCGGCGATGTCAGATTATTTGGTTTTCTAGCGGCGATGTCAGATGTTTTGATTTTCTGGCGGCGTTGTCATATTATTTGGTTTTCCGACGGCGATTACAGATGTTTTGGTTTTTTGGCGGCGATGTCAGATTGTTTGGTTTTCCGGCGGAGATGTTGGACGTTTTGGTTTTCCGGCGGCGATGTCGGATGTTTTGGTTTCTGGCGACGATGTCAGGTTATTTGGTTTTCCGACAGCGATGTCAGATGTTTTGGTTTTCTGGCGACGATGTCAGATTATTTGGTTTTCCGGCGACGATGTCGGATGTCTTGGTTTTCTGGCGGCGATATCAGATTATTTGGCTTTCCGGCGGCGATGATGGATGTTTTGGTTTTCCGGCGGCGATGTCGGATGTTTTGGTTTTCTTGCAGCGATGTCAGATTATTTGGTTTTTCGGCGGCGATGTCTGATTATTTGGCCTTCCGGCGGCGATGTTGGATGTTTTGATTTTCCGGCGGCGATGTCGGATGTTTTGGTTTTCTGGCGGCGATGTTGGATGTTTTGGTTTTCTGGCGGCGATGTTAGATTATTTGGTTTTCTGGCGGCGATGTTGGATGTTTTGGTTTTCTGGCGGCGATGTGGGATGTTTTGGTTTTCTGGCGGTGATGTTAGATTATTTGGTTTTTCGGCAGCGATGTTGGATGTTTTGGTTTCCCGGCGGCGACGTCGGATGTTTTGGTTTTCTGGCAGCGATGTCAAATTATTTGGTCTTTCGGAGGCGATGTTGGATGTCTTGGTTTTCAGGCGGCGAAGTCAGATGTTTTGGTTTTCTGGCGGTGATGTCAGACGATTTGGTTTTGCAGCAATGATGTCGGATGTTTTGGTTTTCTGGCGGCGATATCAGATTATTTGGCTTTCCGGCTGCGATGTTGGATGTTTTGGTTTTCCGGCAGCGATGTCGAATGTTTTAGTTTTCTAGCAGCGATGTCAGATTATTTGGTATTCCGGCGACGATGTCAGATGTTTTGGTTTTCTGGCGACGATGTCAGATTATTTGGTTTTCCGGCAGCGATGTCAGATGTTTTGGTTTTCTAGCGACGATGTCAGATTATTTGGTTTTCCGGCGGCGATGTCAGATGTTTTGGTATTTTGGCGTCGATATCAGATTATTTGGCTTTCCGGCGGCGAATTTGGATGTTTTGGTTTTCCGGCAGCGATGTCTGATGTTTTGGTTTTCTTGCAGCAATGTCAGATTATTTGGTTTTCCGGCGGCGATGTCCGATTATTTGGCCTTCCGGCGACGATGTTGGATGTTTTAATTTTTCGGCGGCGATGTCGGATGTTTTGGTTTTCTGGCGGCGATGTCCAATTATTTGGCCTTCCGGCGGCAATGTTGGATGTTTTGATTTTTTGGCGGCGATATCAGATTTTTTGGTTTTCTGGCGGCGATGTCATTTTATTTTGTTTTTCGGCGCCGATGTTTGATGTTTTGGTTTTCTGGCGGCGATGTCAGATTATTTGGTTTTCCGGCCGAGTTGTTCGATGTTTTGGTTTTCCAGAGGCGATGTCGGATGTTTTGGTTTTCTGGCGGCAATGTCAGATTATTTGGTTTTCCGGCAGCGATGTTGGATGTTTTGGTATTCCGGCGGCGATGTCGGATGTTTTGGTTTTCTGGCGACGATGTCAGATTATTTGGTTTTCCGACGGCGATGTCAGATGTTTTGGTTTTCTGGCGACGATGTCAGATTATTTGGTTTTCCGGCGGCGATGTTGGATGTTTTGGTTTTCTGGCGGCGATATCAGATTATTTGGCTTTCCGGCGGCAATGTTGGATGTTTTGGTTTTCCGGCGGCGATGTCTGATGTTTTGGTTTTCTTGCAGCGATGTCAGATTATTTGGTTTTCCGGCGGCGATGACCGATTATTTGGCCTTCCGGCGACGATGTTGGATGTTTTGATTTTCCGGCGGCGATGTCGGATGTTTTGGTTTTCTGGCGGCGATGTCATTTTATTTTGTTTTTCGGCGCAGATGTTTGATGTTTTGGTTTTCTGGCGGCGATGTCAGATTATTTGTTTTTTCGGCCGAGTTGTTCGATGTTTTGGTTTTCCGGAGGCGATGTCAGATGTTTTGGTTTTCTGGCGGCAATGTCAGATTATTTGGTATTCCGGCGGCGATGTCGGATTTTTTGGTTTTCTGGCTGCAATGTCAGATTATTTGGTTTTCCGGCGACGATGTCGGATGTTTTGGTTTTCTGGCGGCGAAGTCAGATTATTTGGTTTTCTTGCGGCGATGTTCGATGTTTTGGTTTTTTGGCGGCGATGTCTGATTATTTGGTTTTCTAGCGGCGATGTCGGATGTTTTGATTTTCTGGCGGCGTTGTCATATTATTTGGTTTTCCGACGGCGATTACAGATGTTTTGGTTTTTTGGCGGCGATGTCAGATTGTTTGGTTTTCCGGCGGAGATGTTGGACGTTTTGGTTTTCCGGCGGCGATGTCGGATGTTTTGGTTTCTGGCGACGATGTCAGGTTATTTGGTTTTCCGACAGCGATGTCAGATGTTTTGGTTTTCTGGCGACGATGTCAGATTATTTGGTTTTCCGGCGACGATGTCGGATGTCTTGGTTTTCTGGCGGCGATATCAGATTATTTGGCTTTCCGGCGGCGATGATGGATGTTTTGGTTTTCCGGCGGCGATGTCGGATGTTTTGGTTTTCTTGCAGCGATGTCAGATTATTTGGTTTTTCGGCGGCGATGTCTGATTATTTGGCCTTCCGGCGGCGATGTTGGATGTTTTGATTTTCCGGCGGCGATGTCGGATGTTTTGGTTTTCTGGCGGCGATGTTGGATGTTTTGGTTTTCTGGCGGCGATGTTAGATTATTTGGTTTTCTGGCGGCGATGTTGGATGTTTTGGTTTTCTGTCGGCGATGTGGGATGTTTTGGTTTTCTGGCGGTGATGTTAGATTATTTGGTTTTTCGGCAGCGATGTTGGATGTTTTGGTTTCCGGGCGGCGACGTCGGATGTTTTGGTTTTCTGGCAGCGATGTCAAATTATTTGGTCTTTCGGAGGCGATGTTGGATGTCTTGGTTTTCAGGCGGCGAAGTCAGATGTTTTGGTTTTCTGGCGGTGATGTCAGACGATTTGGTTTTGCAGCAATGATGTCGGATGTTTTGGTTTTCTGGCGGCGATATCAGATTATTTGGCTTTCCGGCTGCGATGTTGGATGTTTTGGTTTTCCGGCAGCGATGTCGAATGTTTTAGTTTTCTAGCAGCGATGTCAGATTATTTGGTATTCCGGCGACGATGTCAGATGTTTTGGTTTTCTGGCGACGATGTCAGATTATTTGGTTTTCCGGCAGCGATGTCAGATGTTTTGGTTTTCTAGCGACGATGTCAGATTATTTGGTTTTCCGGCGGCGATGTCAGATGTTTTGGTATTTTGGCGTCGATATCAGATTATTTGGCTTTCCGGCGGCGAATTTGGATGTTTTGGTTTTCCGGCAGCGATGTCTGATGTTTTGGTTTTCTTGCAGCAATGTCAGATTATTTGGTTTTCCGGCGGCGATGTCCGATTATTTGGCCTTCCGGCGACGATGTTGGATGTTTTAATTTTTCGGCGGCGATGTCGGATGTTTTGGTTTTCTGGCGGCGATGTCCAATTATTTGGCCTTCCGGCGGCAATGTTGGATGTTTTGATTTTTTGGCGGCGATATCGGATTTTTCTGTTTTCTGGCGGCGATGTCATTTTATTTTGTTTTTCGGCGCCGATGTTTGATGTTTTGGTTTTCTGCCGGCGATGTCAGATTATTTGGTTTTCCGGCCGAGTTGTTCGATGTTTTGGTTTTCCAGAGGCGATGTCGGATGTTTTGGTTTTCTGGCGGCAATGTCAGATTATTTGGTTTTCCGGCAGCGATGTTGGATGTTTTGGTATTCCGGCGGCGATGTCGGATGTTTTGGTTTTCTGGCGACGATGTCAGATTATTTGGTTTTCCGACGGTGATGTCAGATGTTTTGGTTTTCTGGCGACGATGTCAGATTATTTGGTTTTCCGGCGGCGATGTTGGATGTTTTGGTTTTCTGGCGGCGATATCAGATTATTTGGCTTTCCGGCGGCAATGTTGGATGTTTTGGTTTTCCGGCGGCGATGTCTGATGTTTTGGTTTTCTTGCAGCGATGTCAGATTATTTGGTTTTCCGGCGGCGATGTCCGATTATTTGGCCTTCCGGCGACGATGTTGGATGTTTTGATTTTACGGCGGCGATGTCGGATGTTTTGGTTTTCTGGCGGCGATGTCATTTTATTTTGTTTTTCGGCGCAGATGTTTGATGTTTTGGTTTTCTGGCGGCGATGTCAGATTATTTGTTTTTTCGGCCGAGTTGTTCGATGTTTTGGTTTTCCGGAGGCGATGTCAGATGTTTTGGTTTTCTGGCGGCAATGTCAGATTATTTGGTATTCCGGCGGCGATGTCGGATTTTTTGGTTTTCTGGCTGCAATGTCAGATTATTTGGTTTTCCGGCGACGATGTCGGATGTTTTGGTTTTCTGGCGGCGAAGTCAGATTATTTGGTTTTCTTGCGGCGATGTTCGATGTTTTGGTTTTTTGGCGGCGATGTCTGATTATTTGGTTTTCTAGCGGCGATGTCGGATGTTTTGATTTTCTGGCGGCGTTGTCATATTATTTGGTTTTCCGACGGCGATTACAGATGTTTTGGTTTTCTGGCAGCGATGTCAGATTGTTTGGTTTTCCGGCGGAGATATTGGACGTTTTGGTTTTCCGGCGGCGATGTCGGATGTTTTGGTTTTCTGGCGACGATGTCAGGTTATTTGGTTTTCCAACGGCGATGTTAGATGTTTTGGTTTTCTGGCGACGATGTCAGATTATTTGGTTTTCCGGCGGCTATGTCGGATGTCTTGGTTTTCTGGCGACGATATCAGATTATTTGGCTTTCCGGCGGTGATGTTGGATGTTTTGGTTTTCTGGCGGAGATGTCGGATGTTTTGGTTTTCTTGCAGCGATGTCAGATTATTTGGTTTTCCGGCGGCGATGTCTGATTATTTGGCCTTCCGGCGGCGATGTTGGATGTTTTGATTTTCTGGCGGCGATGTTGGATGTTTTGGTTTTCTGGCGGCGATGTTGGATGTTTTGGTTTTCTGGCGGCGATGTTAGATTATTTGGTTTTCTGGCGGCGATGTTGGATGTTTTGATTTTTTGGCGGCGATATCGGATTTTTCTGTTTTCTGGCGGCGATGTCATTTTATTTTGTTTTTCGGCGCCGATGTTTGATGTTTTGGTTTTCTGCCGGCGATGTCAGATTATTTGGTTTTCCGGCCGAGTTGTTCGATGTTTTGGTTTTCCAGAGGCGATGTCGGATGTTTTGGTTTTCTGGCGGCAATGTCAGATTATTTGGTTTTCCGGCAGCGATGTTGGATGTTTTGGTATTCCGGCGGCGATGTCGGATGTTTTGGTTTTCTGGCGACGATGTCAGATTATTTGGTTTTCCGACGGTGATGTCAGATGTTTTGGTTTTCTGGCGACGATGTCAGATTATTTGGTTTTCCGGCGGCGATGTTGGATGTTTTGGTTTTCTGGCGGCGATATCAGATTATTTGGCTTTCCGGCGGCAATGTTGGATGTTTTGGTTTTCCGGCGGCGATGTCTGATGTTTTGGTTTTCTTGCAGCGATGTCAGATTATTTGGTTTTCCGGCGGCGATGTCCGATTATTTGGCCTTCCGGCGACGATGTTGGATGTTTTGATTTTCCGGCGGCGATGTCGGATGTTTTGGTTTTCTGGCGGCGATGTCATTTTATTTTGTTTTTCGGCGCAGATGTTTGATGTTTTGGTTTTCTGGCGGCGATGTTAGATTATTTGTTTTTTCGGCCGAGTTGTTCGATGTTTTGGTTTTCCGGAGGCGATGTCAGATGTTTTGGTTTTCTGGCGGCAATGTCAGATTATTTGGTATTCCGGCGGCGATGTCGGATTTTTTGGTTTTCTGGCTGCAATGTCAGATTATTTGGTTTTCCGGCGACGATGTCGGATGTTTTGGTTTTCTGGCGGCGAAGTCAGATTATTTGGTTTTCTTGCGGCGATGTTCGATGTTTTGGTTTTTTGGCGGCGATGTCTGATTATTTGGTTTTCTAGCGGCGATGTCGGATGTTTTGATTTTCTGGCGGCGTTGTCATATTATTTGGTTTTCCGACGGCGATTACAGATGTTTTGGTTTTCTGGCAGCGATGTCAGATTGTTTGGTTTTCCGGCGGAGATATTGGACGTTTTGGTTTTCCGGCGGCGATGTCGGATGTTTTGGTTTTCTGGCGACGATGTCAGGTTATTTGGTTTTCCAACGGCGATGTTAGATGTTTTGGTTTTCTGGCGACGATGTCAGATTATTTGGTTTTCCGGCGGCTATGTCGGATGTCTTGGTTTTCTGGCGACGATATCAGATTATTTGGCTTTCCGGCGGTGATGTTGGATGTTTTGGTTTTCTGGCGGAGATGTCGGATGTTTTGGTTTTCTTGCAGCGATGTCAGATTATTTGGTTTTCCGGCGGCGATGTCTGATTATTTGGCCTTCCGGCGGCGATGTTGGATGTTTTGATTTTCTGGCGGCGATGTTGGATGTTTTGGTTTTCTGGCGGCGATGTTGGATGTTTTGGTTTTCTGGCGGCGATGTTAGATTATTTGGTTTTCTGGCGGCGATGTTGGATGTTTTGGTTTTCTAGCGGCTATGTCAAATTATTTGATTTTCCGGCGGCGATGTAGGATGTTTTGGTTTTCTGGCGGCGATGTTAGATTATTTGGTTTTTCGGCAGCGATGTTGGATGTTTTGGTTTCCCGGCGGCGACGTCAAATGTTTTGGTTTTCTGGCAGCGATGTCAGATTATTTGGTTTTCCGACGGCGATGTCAGATGTTTTGGTTTTCTGGGGACGATGTCAGATTATTTGGTTTTCCGGCGGCGATGTTGGATGTTTTTGTCTTCTGGCGGCGATATCAGATTATTTGGCTTTCCGGCGGCGATGTTGGATGTATTGGTTTTCCGGCGGCGATGTCTGATGTTTTGGTTTTCTTGCAGCGATGTCAGATAATTTGGTTTTCCAACGGCGATGTTCGATTATTTGGCCTTCCGGCGACGATGTTGGATGTTTTGATTTTCCGGCGGCGATGTCGGATGTTTTGGTTTTCTGGCGGCGATGTCATTTTATTTTGTTTTTCGGTGCCGATGTTTGATGTTTTGGTTTTCTGGCGGCGATGTCAAATTATTTGGTTTTCCGGCCGAGTTGTTCGATGATTTGGTTTTCCGGAGGCGATGTCAGATGTTTTGGTTTTCTGGCGGCAATGTCAGATTATTTGGTATTCCGGCGGCGATGTCAGATTTTTTCGTTTTCGGGCGGCAATGTCAGATTATTTGGTTTTCCGGTAGCGATGTTGGATGTTTTGGTTTTTCGGCGGCGATGTCGGATGTTTTGGTTTTCTGGCGGCGATGTCCGATTATTTGGTTTCCTTGCGGCGATGTTCGATGTTTTGGTTTTTTTGGCGGCGATGTCTGATTATTTGGTTTTCTAGCGGCGTTGTCGGATGTTTTGATTTTTTGGCGGCGTTGTCATATTATTTGGTTTTCCCACGGCGATTACATATGTTTTGGTTTTCTGGCGGCGATGTCAGATTGTTTGCTTTTCCGGCGGAGATGTTGGACGTTTTGGTTTTCCGGCGGCGATGTCGGATGTTTTGGTTTTCTGGCGACGATGTCAGGTTATTTGGTTTTCCAACGGAGATGTTAGATGTTTTGGTTTTCTGGCGACGATGTCAGATTATTTGGTTTTCCGGCGACGATGTCGGATGTCTTGGTTTTCCGACGGCGATGTCGGATGTCTTGGTTTTCTGGCGACGATGTCAGATTATTTGGTTTTCCAACGGCGATGTCGGATGTTTTGGTTTTCTGCAGGCGATGTCAGATTATTTGGTTTTCCGACGGCGATGTTGGATGTTTTGGTTTTCCGGCAGCGATGTTAGATGTTTTGGTTTTCTTGTGGCGATGTCAGATTATTTGGTTTTCTGGCGGCGATGTTGGGTGTTTTGGCTTTTTTGACGGCGTTGTCAGATTATTTGGTTTTGCAGCGGCGATGTTGGATGTTTTGGTTTTCTAGCGGCAATGTCAGACGATTTGGTTTTGCGGCGATGATGTCGGATGTTTTGGTTTTCTGGTGGCGATGTCAGATTATTTGGTTTTCCGGCAGAGATGTTGGATGTTTTGGTTTTCCGGCAGCGATGTCGAATGTTTTAGTTTTCTAGCAGCGATGTCAGATTATTTGGTTTTCCGGTGGCGATGTTGGATGTTTTGGTTTTCCGCTGGCGATGTCCGATGTTTTGGTTTTCTAGCAGCGATGTCAGATTATTTGGTTTTCGACGGCGATGTCGGATGTTTTGGTTTCCTTGCGGCGATGTCATA
Organism: Lathyrus sativus; assembly: GCA_963859935.3. Taxonomy (NCBI): domain Eukaryota; kingdom Viridiplantae; phylum Streptophyta; class Magnoliopsida; order Fabales; family Fabaceae; genus Lathyrus; species Lathyrus sativus. The sequence goes on along the minus strand of CAWUDS030000990.1, from coordinate 1,289,241 downwards.
TTATTTGGTTTTCTGGCGGCGTTGTTGGATGTTTTGGTTTTCTGGCGGCGATGTCAGATGTTTTGGTTTTTCGGCGGCAATGTCAAATTATTTGGTTTTCCGGCAGCGATGTCGAATGTTTTTGTTTTCTGGTGGCGATTTAAGATTATTTGGTTTTCCGGCGGCGATGTCAGATGTTTTGGTTTTCTGGCGGCGATATCAAATTATTTGGTTTTCCGGCAGCGATGTTTGATGTTTTGGTTTTTTGGCGGCGATGTCGGATGTTTTGGTTTTCTGGCGGCGATGTCAGATTATTTGGTCGTGCAACGATGATGTTGGATGTTTTGGTTTTCCGGCGACGATGTCGGATGTTTTGGTTTTCTTACGGCGATGTCAGATTATTTGGTTTTCCAGCAACGATGACAGATGTTTTGGTTTTCTGGCGGCGATGTCGGATTATTTGGTTTCCCGGAGGCGATGTCAGATTATTTGGTTTTCCGGCGGCCATGTTGGATGTTTTGGTTTTCTGGCGGCAATGTCAGTATATTTGGTTTTCCGGCAGCAATGATAGATGTTTTGGTTTTCCGGCGGCGATGTCGGATGTTTTGGTTTTCTTGCAGCGATGTCAGATTATTTGGTTTTCCAGCAACGATGACGGATGTTTTGGTTTTCTGCCGGCGATGTCAGATTATTTGGTTTTCTGGCGGAGTTGTTGGAAGTTTTGGTTTTCCAGCGGCGATGTCGGATTATTTGGTTTTCTGGCGGCAATGTTAGATTATTTGATATTCCGGCCGCGATGTCAAATGTTTTGGTTTTCTGGCGGCGATGTCAGATTATTTGGTTTTCTGGCAGCGATGTCAAATGTTTTGGTTTTCTGGCGGCGATTTCAGATGTTTTGGTTTTCTGGCGGCGATGTCAGATTATTTGGTTTTCCAGCGGCGATGTTGGATGTTGTGGTTTTTCGGCGGCGATGTCGGATGTTTTGGTTTTCTGGAGGCAATGTCAGATTATTTGGTTTTCTTGCAGTATTGTCAAATTTTTTTGGTTTTCCGGCGGCGATGTCAGATGTTTTGGTTTTCTGGCGGCGATGTCATTTTATTTTGTTTTTCGGCGCCTATGTTGGATGTTTTGGTTTTCTGACGGCGATATCAGATTATTTGGTTTTTCGGCGGAGTTGTTCGATGTTTTGGTTTTCCGGAGGCGATGTCGGATGTTTTGGTTTTCTGGTGGCAATGTCAGATTAATTGGTATTCCGGCTACGATATCGGATGTTTTGGTTTTCTGGCGGCAATGTCAGATTATTTGGTTTTCGGGTGGCGATGTCGGATGTTTTAGTTTTCTGGCGGCGTGACAGATTATTTGGTTTTCTTGCAGCGATGTTGGATGTTTTGGTTTTTTTCGCGGCGATGTTGGATGTTTTGGTTTTCTGGCGGCGATGTTAGAATATTTGGTTTTCTGGCGGCGATGTTGGATGTTTTGGTTTTCTAGCGGCGATGTCAGATTATTTGGTTTTCCGGCGGCGATGTAGGATGTTTTGGTTTTCTAGAGGCGATGTAAGATTTATTGGTTTTTCGGCAGCGATGTTGGATGTTTTGGTTTCCCGGCGGCGATGTCGGATGTTTTGGTTTTCTGGCGGCGATGTCAAATTATTTGGTCTTTCAGCGGCGATGTTGGATGTTTTGGTTTTCCGGCGGCGATGTCAGATGTTTTGGTTTTCTGGCGGCGATTTCAGATTATTTGGTTTTTCGGCGGCGATGTCGGATGTTTTGGTTTTCTGGCGGCGATGTTAGATTATTTGGTTTTTCGAAGGCGATGTTGGATGTTTTGGTCTTCCGGCGGCGATGTCGGATGTTTTGGTGTTCTGGCGACAATGTCAGATTTTTTGGTTTTCCGGTGGCGATGTCGGATGTTTTGGTTTTTTGGCGACGATGTCTGATTATTTGGTTTTCTAGCGGCGATGTCGGATGTTTTGATTTTCTGGCGGCGTTGTCAGATTATTTGGTTTTCCGACGGCGATGATAGATATTTTGGTTTTCTGGCGGCGATGACAGGTATTTTGGTTTTCCGGCGGAGATGTTGGACGTCTTGGTTTTCCGGCGCCGATGTCGGATGTTTTGGTTTTCTGGCGGGAATGTCAGATTATTTGGTATTCCGGCGACGATGTCAGATGTTTTGGTTTTCTGGCGACGATGTCAGATTATTTGGTTTTCCGGCAGCGATGTCAGATGTTTTGGTTTTCTAGCGACGATGTCAGATTATTTGGTTTTCCGGCGGTGATGTCAGATGTTTTGGTTTTCTGGCGTCGATATCAGATTATTTGGCTTTCCGGCGGCGATGTTGGATGTTTTGGTTTTCCGGCAGCGATGTCTGATGTTTTGGTTTTCTTGCAGCGATGTTAGATTATTTGGTTTTCCGGCGGCGATGTCCGATTATTTGGCCTTCCGGCGGCGATGTTGGATGTTTTGATTTTCCTGCGGCGATGTCGGATGTTTTGGTTTTCTGGCGGCGATGTCATTTTATTTTGTTTTTCGGCACCGATGTTTGATGTTTTGGTTTTCTGGCGGCGATGTCAGATTATTTGGTTTTCCGGCCGAGTTGTTCGATGTTTTGGTTTTCCGGAGGCGATGTCGGATGTTTTGGTTTTCTGGCGGCAATGTCAGATTATTTGGTATTCCGGCGGCGATGTCAGATGTTTTGGTTTTCTGGCGGCAATGTCAGATTATTTGGTTTTCCGGCAGCGATGTTGGATGTTTTGGTATTCCGGCGGCGATGTTGGATGTTTTGGTTTTCTGGCGACGATGTCAGATTATTTGTTTTTCCGACGGCGATGTCAGATGTTTTGGTTTTCTGGCGACGATGTCAGATTATTTGGTTTTCCGGCGGCGATGTTTGATGTTTTTGTTTTCTGGCGGCGATATCAGATTATTTGGCTTTCCGGCGGCGATGTTGGATGTTTTGGTTTTCCGGCGGCGATGTCTGATGTTTTGGTTTTCTTGCAGCGATGTCAGATTATTTGGTTTTCCGGCGGCGATGTTCGATTATTTGGCCTTCCGGCGACGATGTTGGATGTTTTGATTTTCCGGCGGCGATGTCGGATGTTTTGGTTTTCTGGCGGCGATGTCATTTTATTTTGTTTTTCGGCGCCGATGTTTGATGTTTTGGTTTTCTGGCGGCGATGTCAAATTATTTGGTTTTCCGGCCGAGTTGTTCGATGTTTTGGTTTTCCGGAGGCGATGTCAGATGTTTTGGTTTTCTGGCGGCAATGTCAGATTATTTGGTATTCCGCCGGCGATGTCGGATTTTTTGGTTTTCTGGCGGGAATGTCAGATTATTTGGTTTTCCGGTAGCGATGTTGGATGTTTTGGTTTTTCGGCGGCGATGTCGGATTATTCGGTTTTCTGGCGGCGATGTCCGATTATTTGGTTTTCTTGCGGCGATGTTCGATGTTTTGGTTTTTTTGGCGGCGATGTCTTATTATTTGGTTTTCTAGCGGCGATGTCAGATGTTTTGATTTTCTGGCGGCGTTGTCATATTATTTGGTTTTCCGACGGCGATTACATATGTTTTGGTTTTCTGGCGGCGATGTCAGATTGTTTGGTTTTCCGGCGGAGATGTTGGACGTTTTGGTTTTCCGGCGGCGATGTTGGATGTTTTGGTTTTCTGGCGACGATGTCAGGTTATTTGGTTTTCCAACGGCGATGTTAGATGTTTTGGTTTTCTGGCGACGATGTCAGATTATTTGGTTTTCCGGAGACGATGTCGGATGTCTTGGTTTTCCGGCGGCGATGTCGGATGTCTTGGTTTTCTGGCGACGATGTCAGATTATTTGATTTTCCAACGGCGATGTCGGATGTTTTGATTTTCTGCAGGCGATGTCAGATTATTTGGTTTTCCGACGGCGATGTTGGATGTTTTGGTTTTCCAGCGGCGATGTTAGATGTTTTGGTTTTCTTGTGGCGATGTCAGATTATTTGGTTTTCTGGCGGCGATGTTGGGTGTTTTGGCTATTTTGACGGCGTTGTCAGATTATTTGGTTTTGCAGCGGCGATGTTGGATGTTTTTTGTTTTCTAGCGGCGATGTCAGACGATTTGGTTTTGCGGCGATGATGTCGGATGTTTTGGTTTTCTGGTGGCGATGTCAGATTATTTGGTTTTCCGGCAGAGATGTTGGATGTTTTGGTTTTCCGGCAACGATGTCGAATGTTTTAGTTTTCTAGCAGCGATGTCAGATTATTTGGTTTTCCGGTGGCGATGTTGGATGTTTTGGTTTTCCGCTGGCGATGTCCGATGTTTTGGTTTTCTAGCAGCGATGTCAGATTATTTGGTTTTCGACGGAGATGTCGGATGTTTTGGTTTCCTTGCGGCGATGTCAGATTATTTGGTTTTCTGGCGGCGTTGTTGGATGTTTTGGTTTTCTGGCGGCGATGTCAGATGTTTTGGTTTTTCGGCGGCAATGTCAAATTATTTGGTTTTCCGGCAGCGATGTCGGATGTTTTTGTTTTCTGGTGGCGATTTCAGATTATTTGGTTTTCCGGCGGCGATGTCGGATGTTTTGGTTTTCTGGCGGCGATATCAAATTATTTGGTTTTCCGGCAGCGATGTTTGATGTTTTGGTTTTTTGGCGGCGATGTCGGATGTTTTGGTTTTCTGGAGGCGATGTCAGATTATTTGGTCGTGCAGCGATGATGTTGGATGTTTTGGTTTTCCGGCGACGATGTCGGATGTTTTGGTTTTCTTACGGCGATGTCAGATTATTTGGTTTTCCAGCAACGATGACAGATGTTTTGGTTTTCTGGCGGCGATGTCGGATTATTTGGTTTTCCGACGGCGATGTCAGATTATTTGGTTTTCCGGCGGCCATGTTGGATGTTTTGGTTTTCTGGCGGCAATGTCAGTATATTTGGTTTTCCGGCAGCAATGATGGATGTTTTTGTTTTCCGGCGGCAATGTCGGATGTTTTGGTTTTCTTGCGGCGATGTCAGATTATTTGGTTTTCCAGCAACGATGACGGATGTTTTGGTTTTCTGCCGGCGATGTCAGATTATTTGGTTTTCTGGCGGAGTTGTTGTATGTTTTGGTTTTCCGGCGGCGATGTCGGATTATTTGGTTTTCTGGCGGCAATGTTAGATTATTTGATATTCCGGCTGCGATGTCAAATGTTTTGGTTTTCTGGCGGCAATGTCAGATTATTTGGTTTTCTGGCAGCGATGTCAAATGTTTTGGTTTTCTGTCGGCGATTTCAGATGTTTTGGTTTTCTGGCGGCGATGTCAGATTATTTGTTTTTCCAGCGGCGATGTTGGATGTTGTGGTTTTTCGGCGGCGATGTCGGATGTTTTGGTTTTCTGGAGGCAATGTCAGATTATTTGGTTTTCTTGCAGCATTGTCAAATTTTTTTGGTTTTCCGGCGGCGATGTCAGATGTTTTGGTTTTCTGGCGGCGATGTCATTTTATTTTGTTTTTCGGCGCCTATGTTGGATGTTTTGGTTTTCTGACGGCGATATCAGATTATTTGGTTTTTCGGCGGAGTTGTTCGATGTTTTGGTTTTCCGGAGGCGATGTCGGATATTTTGGTTTTCTGGCGGCAATGTCAGATTAATTGGTATTCCGGCGGCGATGTCGGATGTTTTGGTTTTCTGGCGGCAATGTCAGATTATTTGGTTTTCGGGTGGCGACGTCGGATGTTTTAGTTTTCTGGCGGCGTGTCAGATTATTTGGTTTTCTTGCGGCGATGTTGGATGTTTTGGTTTTTTTCGCGGCGATGTTGGATGTTTTGGTTTTCTGGCGGCGATGTAAGAATATTTGGTTTTCTGGCGGCGATGTTGGAAGTTTTGGTTTTCTAGCGGCGATGTCAGATTATTTGGTTTTCCGGCGGAGATGTTGGACGTTTTGGTTTTCCGGCGCCGATGTCGGATGTTTTGGTTTTCTGGCGGGAATGTCAGATTATTTGGTATTCCGGCGACGATGTCAGATGTTTTGGTTTTCTGGCGACGATGTCAGATTATTTGGTTTTCCGGCAGCGATGTCAGATGTTTTGGTTTTCTAGCGACGATGTCAGATTATTTGGTTTTCCGGCGGTGATGTCAGATGTTTTGGTTTTCTGGCGTCGATATCAGATTATTTGGCTTTCCGGCGGCGATGTTGGATGTTTTGGTTTTCCGGCAGCAATGTCTGATGTTTTGGTTTTCTTGCAGCGATGTCAGATTATTTGGTTTTCCGGCGGCGATGTCCGATTATTCGGCCTTCCGGCGGCGATGTTGGATGTTTTGATTTTCCGGCGGCGATGTCGGATGTTTTGGTTTTCTGGCGGCGATGTCATTTTATTTTGTTTTTCGGCACCGATGTTTGATGTTTTGGTTTTCTGGCGGCGATGTCAGATTATTTGGTTTTCCGGCCGAGTTGTTCGATGTTTTGGTTTTCCGGAGGCGATGTCGGATGTTTTGGTTTTCTGGCGACAATGTCAGATTATTTGGTATTCCGGCGGCGATGTCAGATGTTTTGGTTTTCTGGCGGCAATGTCAGATTATTTGGTTTTTCGGCAGCGATGTTGGATGTTTTGGTATTCCGGCGGCGATGTTGGATGTTTTGGTTTTCTGGCGACGATGTCAGATTATTTGGTTTTCCGACGGCGATGTCAGATGTTTTGGTTTTCTGGCGACGATGTCAGATTATTTGGTTTTCCGGCGGCGATGTTGGATGTTTTTGTTTTCTGGCGGCGATATCAGATTATTTGGCTTTCCGGCGGCGATGTTGGATGTTTTGGTTTTCCGGCGGCGATGTCTGATGTTTTGGTTTTCTTGCAGCGATGTCAGATTATTTGGTTTTCCAGCGGCGATGTTTGATTATTTGGCCTTCCGGCGACGATGTTGGATGTTTTGATTTTCCTGCGGCGATGTCAGACGTTTTGGTTTTCTGGCGGCGATGTCATTTTATTTTGTTTTTCGGCGCCTATGTTGGATGTTTTGGTTTTCTGACGGCGATATCAGATTATTTGGTTTTTCGGCGGAGTTGTTCGATGTTTTGGTTTTCCGGAGGCGATGTCGGATGTTTTGGTTTTCTGGCGGCAATGTCAGATTAATTGGTATTCCGGCGGCGATGTCGGTTGTTTTGGTTTTCTGGCGGCAATGTCAGATTATTTGGTTTTCGGGTGGCGATGTCGGATGTTTTAGTTTTCTGGCGGCGTGTCAGATTATTTGGCCTTCTGGCGGCGATGTTTGATGTTTTGGTTTTCTGGCGGCGATGTCATATTATTTGGTTTTCCGGCCGAGTTGTTCGATGTTTTGGTTTTCCGGAGGCGATGTCGGATGTTTTGGTTTTCTGGCGGCAATGTCAGATTATTTGGTATTCCGGCGGCGATGTCAGATGTTTTGGTTTTCTGGCGGCAATGTCAGATTATTTGGTTTTCCGGCAGCGATGTTGGATGTTTTGGTATTCCGGCGGCGATGTTGGATGTTTTGGTTTTCTGGCGACGATGTCAGATTATTTGGTTTTCCGACGGCGATGTCAGATGTTTTGGTTTTCTGGCGACGATGTCAGATTATTTGGTTTTCCGGCGGCGATGTTGGATGTTTTTGTTTTCTGGCGGCGATATCAGATTATTTGGCTTTCTGGCGGCGATGTTGGATGTTTTGGTTTTCCGGCGGCGATGTCTGATGTTTTGGTTTTCTTGCAGCGATGTCAGATTATTTGGTTTTCCGGCGGCGATGTTCGATTATTTGGCCTTCCGGCGACGATGTTGTATGTTTTGATTTTCCGGCGGCGATGTCGGATGTTTTGGTTTTCTGGCGGCGATGTCATTTTATTTTGTTTTTCGGCGCCGATGTTTGATGTTTTGGTTTTCTGGCGGCGATGTTAAATTATTTGGTTTTCCGGCCGAGTTGTTCAATGTTTTGGTTTTCCGGAGGCGATGTCAGATGTTTTGGTTTTCTGGCGGCAATGTCAAATTATTTGGTATTCCGGCGGCGATGTCGAATTTTTTGGTTTTCTGGCGGCAATGTCAGATTATTTGGTTTTCCGGTAGCGATGTTGGATGTTTTGGTTTTTCGGCGGCGATGTCGGATGTTTTGGTTTTCTGGCAGCGATGTCTGATTATTTGGTTTTCTTGCGGCTATGTTCGATGTTTTGGTTTTTTTGGCGGCGATGTCTGATTATTTGGTTTTCTAGCGGCGATGTCGGATGTTTTGATTTTTTGGCGGCGTTGTCATATTATTTGGTTTTCCGACGGCGATTACATATGTTTTGGTTTTCTGGCGGCGATGTCAGATTGTTTGGTTTTCCGGCGGAGATGTTGGACGTTATGGTTTTCCGGCGGCGATGTCGGATGTTTTGGTTTTCTGGCGACGATGTCAGGTTATTTGGTTTTCCAACAGCGATGTTAGATGTTTTGGTTTTCTGGCGACGATGTCAGATTATTTGGTTTTCCGGAGACGATGTCGGATGTCTTGGTTTTCCGGCGGCGATGTCGGATGTCTTGGTTTTCTGGCGACGATGTCAGATTATTTGGTTTTCCAACGGCGATGTCGGATGTTTTGGTTTTCTGCAGGCGATGTCAGATTATTTGGTTTTCCGACGGCGATGTTGGATGTTTTGGTTTTCCGGCGGCGATGTTAGATGTTTTGGTTTTCTTGTGGCGATGTCAGATTATTTGGTTTTCTGGCGGCGATGTTGGGTGTTTTGGCTTTTTTGACGGCGTTGTCAGATTATTTGGTTTTGCAGCGGCGATGTTGGATGTTTTGGTTTTCTAGCGGCGATGTTAGACGATTTGGTTTTGCGGCGATGATGTCGGATGTTTTGGTTTTCTGGTGGCAATGTCAGATTATTTGGTTTTCCGGCAGAGATGTTGGATGTTTTGGTTTTCCGGCAGCGATGTCGAATGTTTTAGTTTTCTAGCAGTGATGTCAGATTATTTGGTTTTCTAGTGGCGATGTTGGATGTTTTGGTTTTCCGCTGGCGATGTTCGATGTTTTGGTTTTCTAGCAGCGATGTCAGATTATTTGGTTTTCGACGGCGATGTCGGATGTTTTGGTTTCCTTGCGGCGATGTCAGGTTATTTGGTTTTCTGGCGGCGTTGTTGGATGTTTTGGTTTTCTGGCGGCGATGTCAGATGTTTTGGTTTTTCGGCGGCAATGTCAAATTATTTGGTTTTCCGGCAGCGATGTCGGATGTTTTTGTTTTCTGGTGGCGATTTCAGATTATTTGGTTTTCCGGCGGCGATGTCGGATGTTTTGGTTTTCTGGCGGCGATATCAAATTATTTGGTTTTCCGGCAGCGATGTTTGATGTTTTGGTTTTTTGGCGGCGATGTCAGATGTTTTGGTTTTCTGGCGGCGATGTCAGATTATTTTGTCGTGCAGCGATGATGTTGGATGTTTTGGTTTTCCGGCGACGATGTCGGATGTTTTGGTTTTCTTACGGCGATGTCAGATTATTTGGTTTTCCAGCAACGATGACGGATGTTTTGGTTTTCTGGCGGCGATGTCGGATTATTTGGTTTTCCGGCGTCGATGTCAGATTATTTGGTTTTCCGGCGGTCATGTTGGATGTTTTGGTTTTCTGGCGGCAATGTCAGTATATTTGGTTTTCCGGCAGCAATGATGGAAGTTTTGGTTTTCCGGCGGCGATGTCGGATGTTTTGGTTTTCTTGCGGCGATGTCAGATTATTTGGTTTTCCAGCAACGATGACGGATGTTTTGGTTTTCTGCCGGCGATGTCAGATTATTTGGTTTTCTGGCGGAGTTGTTGTATGTTTTGGTTTTCCAGCAGCGATGTCGGATTATTTGGTTTTCTGGCGGCAATGTTAGATTATTTGATATTCCGGCCGCGATGTCAAATGTTTTGGTTTTCTGGCGGCGATGTCAGATTATTTGGTTTTCTGGCAGCGATGTCAAATGTTTTGGTTTTCTGGCGGCGATTTCAGATGTTTTGGTTTTCTGGCGGCGATGTCAGATTATTTGTTTTTCCAGCGGCGATGTTGGATGTTGTGGTTTTTCGGCGGCGATGTCGGATGTTTTGGTTTTCTGGAGGCAATGTCAGATTATTTGGTTTTCTTGCAGCATTGTCAAATTTTTTTGGTTTTCCGGCGGCGATGTCAGATGTTTTGGTTTTCTGGCGGCGATGTCATTTTATTTTGTTTTTCGGCGCCTATGTTGGATGTTTTGGTTTTCTGATGGCGATATCAGATTATTTGGTTTTTCGGCGGAGTTGTTCGATGTTTTGGTTTTCCGGAGGCGATGTCGGATGTTTTGGTTTTCTGGCGGCAATGTCAGATTAATTGGTATTCCGGCGGCGATGTCGGATGTTTTGGTTTTCTGGCGGCAATGTCAGATTATTTGGTTTTCGGGTGGCGATGTCGGATGTTTTAGTTTTCTAGCGGCGTGTCAGATTATTTGGTTTTCTTGCGGCGATGTTGGATGTTTTGGTTTTTTTCGCGGCGATGTTGGATGTTTTGGTTTTCTGGCGGCGATGTTAGAATATTTGGTTTTCTGGCGGCGATGTTGGATGTTTTGGTTTTCTAGCGGCGATGTCAGATTATTTGGTTTTCCGGCGGCGATGTAGGATGTTTTGGTTTTCTAGAGGCGATGTAAGATTTATTGGTTTTTCGGCAGCGATGTTGGATGTTTTGGTTTCCCGGCGGCTATGTCGGATGTTTTGGTTTTCTGGCGGCGATGTCAGATTATTTGGTCTTTCAGCGGTGATGTTGGATGTTTTGGTTTTCCGGCGGCGATGTCAGATGTTTTGGTTTTCTGGCGGCGATTTCAGATTATTTGGTTTTCCGGCGGCGATGTCAGATGTTTTGGTTTTCTGGTGGCGATGTTAGATTATTTGGTTTTTCGAAGGAGATGTTGGATGTTTTGGTCTTCCGGCGGCGATGTCGGATGTTTTGGTGTTCTGGCGACAATGTCATATTTTTTGGTTTTCCGGTGGCGATGTCGGATGTTTTGGTTTTTTGGCGACGATGTCTGATTATTTGGTTTTCTAGCGGCGATGTCGGATGTTTTGATTTTCTGGCGGCGTTGTCAGATTATTTGGTTTTCCGACGGCGATGACAGATATTTTGGTTTTCTGGCGGCGATGACAGGTATTTTGGTTTTCCGGCGGAGATGTTGGACGTTTTGGTTTTCCAGCGCCGATGTTGGATGTTTTGGTTTTCTGGCGGGAATGTCAGATTATTTGGTATTCCGGCGACGATGTCAGATGTTTTCGTTTTCTGGCGACGATGTCAGATTATTTGGTTTTCCGGCAGCGATGTCAGATGTTTTGGTTTTCTAGCGACGATGTCAGATTACTTGGTTTTCCGGCGGTGATGTCAGATGTTTTGGTTTTCTGGCATCGATATCAAATTATTTGGCTTTCCGGCGGTGATGTTGGATGTTTTGGTTTTCCGGCAGCGATCTCTGATGTTTTGGTTTTCTTGCAGCGATGTTAGATTATTTGGTTTTCCGGCGGCGATGTCCGATTATTTGGCCTTCCGGCAGCGATGTTGGATGTTTTGATTTTCCGGCGGCGATGTCGGATGTTTTGGTTTTCTGGTGGCGATGTCATTTTATTTTGTTTTTCGGCACCGATGTTTGATGTTTTGGTTTTCTGGCGGCGATGTCAGATTATTTGGTTTTCCGGCGGCGATGTAGGATGTTTTTGTTTTCTGGAGGCGATGTTAGATTATTTGGTTTTTCGGCAGCGATGTTGGATGTTTTGGTTTCCCGGCGGCGACGTCGGATGTTTTGGTTTTCTGGCAGCGATGTCAGATTATTTGGTCTTTCGGAGGCAACGTTGGATGTCTTGGTTTTCCGGCGGCGAAGTTAGATGTTTTGGTTTTCTGGCGGCGATGTCAGACGATTTGGTTTTGCGGCGATGATTTCGGATGTTTTGGTTTTTTGGCGGCGATATCAGATTATTTGGCTTTCCGGCAACGATGTTGGATGTTTTGGTTTTCCGGCAGCGATGTCGAATGTTTTAGTTTTCTAGCAGCGATGTCAGATTATTTGGTATTCCGGCAACGATGTCAGATGTTTTCGTTTTCTGGCGACCATGTCAGATTATTTGGTTTTCCGGCAGCGATGTCAGATGTTTTGGTTTTCTAGCGACGATGTCAGATTATTTGGTTTTCCGGCAGCGATGTTGGATGTTTTGGTTTTCCAGCGGTGATGTCGGATGTTTTGGTTTTCTGGCGGCGATGTTAGATAATTTGGTTTTCTTGCGGCGATGTTGGATGTTTTGGTTTTTTTCGCGGCGATACTGGATGTTTTGGTTTTCTGGCTGCGATATTAGATTATTTGGTTTTCGGGCGGTGATGTTGGATGTTTTGGTTTTCTAGCGGCGATGTCAGATTATTTGGTTTTCCCGCGGCGATGTAGGATGTTTTGGTTTCCTGGCGGCGATGTTAGATTATTTGGTTTTTCGGCAGCGATGTTGGATGTTTTGGTTTCCCGACGGCGATGTCGGATGTTTTGGTTTTCTGGCGGCGATGTCAGATTATTTGGTCTTTCGGCGGCGATGTTGGACGTTTTGGTTTTCCGGCGGCGAAGTCAGATGGTTTGGTTTTCTGGCGGCGATGTCAGATTAATTGGTTTTCCGGCAGCGATGTCGGATGTTTTGGTTTTCTGGCGACTATGTCAGATTATTTGGTAGTCCGGCGGCGATGTCAGATGTTTTGGTTTTTCGGTGGCGATGTCAGATTATTTGGTTTTCCAGCGGCGATGTCAGATGTTTTTGTTTTCTGGCGGCGACGATGTCAGATTGTTTGGTTTTCCGGCGGAGATGTTGGATGTTTTGGTTTTCCGGCGGCGATGTCGGATGTTTTGGTTTTCTTGCGGCGTTGTCAGATTATTTGGTTTTCCGACGGCGATGACAGATGTTTTGGTTTTCTGGTGGCGATGTCAGATTGTTTGGTTTTCCGGTAGAGATGTTGGACGTTTTGGTTTTCCGGCGGCGATGTCGGATGTTTTGGTTTTCTGGCAACGATATCAGATTATTTGGTATTCCGGCGGAGATGTCGGATGTTTTGGTTTTCTGGCGACGATGTCAGACTATTTGGTTTTTCGACGGCGATGTCAGATGTTTTGGTTTTCTGGCGGCGATGTCAGATTATTTGGTTTTTCGGCGGCGATGTCGGATGTTTATGTTTTTTGGCGGGGATGTCAGATTATTTGGTTTTCTTGCGGCGATGTTGGAAATTTTTGTTTTTTTCGGGGCGATGTTGGATGTTTTGGTTTTCTGGCGGCGATGTTAGATTATTTGGTTTTCTGGCGGCGATGTTGAATGGTTTGGTTTTCTAGCGGCGATGTCAGATTATTTGGTTTTCCGGCGGCGATGTAGGATGTTTTGGTTTTCTGGCGGCGATGTTAGATTTATTGGTTTTCTGGCGGCGATGTCAGATTATTTGGTCTTTCGGCGGTGATGTGGGATGTTTGGGTTTTCTGGCGGCGTTGTCAGATTGTTTGGTTTTCTGACGGCGATGACAGATGTTTTGGTTTTCTGGCGGCGATGTCAGATTATTTGGTCTTTCGGCGGCGATGTTGGATGTTTTGTTTTTCCGACGGCGATGTTGGACGTTTTGGTTTTCCGGCGGCTATGTCGGATGTTTGGGTTTTCTTACGGCGATGTCAGATTATTTGGTATTCCGGCAGCGATGTCGGATGTTTTGGTTTTCCGGCTGCGATGTCAGATTATTTGGTTTTCCAGCGGCGATGTCAGATGTTTTGGTTTTCTGGCGGCGATGTCAGATTGTTTGGTTTTCCGGCGGAGATGTTGGACGTTTTGGTTTTCCGGTGCCGATGTCAGATGTTTTGGTTTTCTTGCAGCGATGTCAGATTATTTGGTTTTCCGGCGGCGATGTCAGATGTTTTGGTTTTCTGGCGTCGATATCAGATTATTTAGCTTTCCGGCGGCGATGTTGGATGTTTTGGTTTTCCGGCGGCGATGTCTGATGTTTTGGTTTTCTTGCAGCGATGTCAGATTATTTGGTTTTCCGGCGGCGATGTCAGCTGTTTTGGTTTTCTGGCGTCGATATCAGATTATTTAGCTTTCCGGCGTCGATGTTGGATGTTTTGGTTTTCTGGCGGCGATGTTAGATTATTTGGTTTTTCGGCGGCGATGTCACATGTTTTGGTTTTCCGGTAGCGATGTTGGATGTTTTGGTTTTCCGGCGGCGATGTCGGATGTTTTTGTTTTCTGGCGGGGATGTCAGATTATTTGGTTTTCTTGCGGCGATGATGGATGTTTTGGTTTTTTTTCGCGGGGATGTTGGATGTTTTGGTTTTCTGGCGGTGATGTTGAATGGTTTGGTTTTATAGCGGCGATGTCAGATTATTTGGTTTTCCGGCGGCGATGTAGGATGTTTTGGTTTTCTGGCGGCGATGTTAGATTTATTGGTTTTTCGGCAGCGATGTTGGATGTTTTGGTTTCCCGGCGGCGATGTCAGATGTTTTGGTTTTTTGGCGGCGATGTCAGATTATTTGGTCTTTCGGCGGCGATGTTGGATGTTTTGGTTTTCTGGCGGCGTTGTCAGATTGTTTGGTCTTTCGGCGGCGATGTTGGATGTTTTGTTTTTCCGGCGGCGATGTTGGACGTTTTGGTTTTCCGGCGGCTATGTTGGATGTTTTGGTTTTCTGACGGCGATGTCAGATTATTTGGTATTCCGGTGGCGATGTCGGATGTTTTGGTTTTCTGGCGACTATGTCAGATTATTTGGTTTTCCGGCAGCGATGTCAGATGTTTTGGTTTTTCGGTGGCGATGTCAGATTATTTGGTTTTCCAGCGGCGATGTCAGATGTTTTGGTTTTCTAGCGGCGGCGATGTCAGATTGTTTGGTTTTCCAGCGGAGATGTTGGATGTTTTGGTTTTCCGGCGGCGATGTCGGATGTTTTGGTTTTCTTGCGGCGATGTTAGATTGTTTGGTTTTCCGACGGCGATGACAGATGTTTTGGTTTTCTGGTGGCGATGTCAGATTGTTTGGTTTTCCGGTAGAGATGTTGGACGTTTTGGTTTTCCGGCGGCGATGTCGGATGTTTTGGTTTTCTGGCAACAGTATCAGATTATTTGGTATTCCGGCGGAGATGTCGGATGTTTTGGTTTTCTGGCGACGATGTCAGACTATTTGGTTTTTCGACGGCGATGTCAGATGTTTTGGTTTTCTGGCGGCGATGTCAGATTATTTGGTTTTTCGGCGGCGATGTCGGATGTTTATGTTTTCTGGCGGGGATGTCAGATTATTTGGTTTTCTTGCGGCGATGTTGGAAATTTTTGTTTTTTTCGGGGCGATGTTGGATGTTTTGGTTTTCTGGCGGCGATGTTAGATTATTTAGTTTTCTGGCGGCGATGTTGAATGGTTTGGTTTTCTAGCGGCGATGTCAGATTATTTGGTTTTCCGGCGGCGATGTAGGATGTTTTGGTTTTCTAGCGGCGATGTTAGATTTATTGGTTTTTCGGCAGCGATGTTGGATGTTTTGGTTTCCCGGTGGCGATGTCAGATGTTTTGGTTTTCTGGCGGCGATGTCAGATTATTTGGTCTTTCGGCGGTGATGTTGGATGTTTGGGTTTTCTGGCGGCGTTGTCAGATTGTTTGGTTTTCTGACGGCGATGACAGATGTTTTGGTTTTCTGGCGGCGATGTTAGATTATTTGGTTTTCCGGCGGCTATGTTAGATTATTTGGTTTTCCGGCGGCGATGTCAGATGTTTTGGTTTTTCGGTGGCGATGTCAGATTATTTGGTTTTCCAGCGGCGATGTCAGATGTTTTGGTTTTCTGGCGGCAGCGATGTCAGATTGTTTGGTTTTCCGGCGGAGATGTTGGATGTTTTGGTTTTCCGGCGGCGATGTCGGATGTTTTGGTTTTCTGGCGGCGATGTTAGATTATTTGGTTTTCTGGCGACTATGTCAGATTATTTGGTTTTCCGGCGGCGATGTCAGATGTTTTGGTTTTTCGGTGGCGATGTCAGATTATTTGGTTTTCCAGCGGCGATGTCAGATGTTTTGGTTTTCTGGCGGCGGCGATGTCAGATTGTTTGGTTTTCCGGCGGAGATGTTGGATGTTTTGGTTTTCCGGCGGCGATGTCGGATGTTTTGGTTTTCTTGCGGCGATGTTAGATTATTTGGTTTTCCAGCAACGATGACGGATGTTTTAGTTTTCTGCCGGCGATGTAAGATTATTTGGTTTTTCGGCAGAGTTGTTGGATGTTTTGGTTTTCCAGCAGCGATGTTGGATTATTTGGTTTTCTGACGGCAATGTTAGATTATTTGGTATTCCGGCGGCGATGTCAGATCTTTTGGTCTTCAGGCGGCGATGTCGGATATTTTGGTGTTCTGGCGACAATGTCAGATTTTTTGGTTTTCCGGTGGCGATGTCGGATGTTTTGGTTTTTTGGCGGCGATGTATGACTATTTGGTTTTCTAGCGGCGACTTCGGATGTTTTGATTTTCTGGCGGCGTTGTCAGATTATTTGGTTTTCCGACGGTGATGACAGATATTTTGGTTTTCTGGCGGCAATGTTAGATTGTTTGGTTTTCCGACGGAGATGTTGGATGTTTTGGTTTTCCGGCGGCGATGTCTGATGTTTTGTTTTTCTTGCAGCGATGTCAGATTATTTGGTTTTCCGGCGGCGATGTCCGATTATTTGGCCTTCCGGCGGCAATGTTGGATGTTTTGATTTTCCGGCGGCGATGTCGGATGTTTTGGTTTTCGGGCGGCGATGTCATTTTATTTTGTTTTTCGGCGACGATGTTTGATGTTTTGGTTTTCTGGCGGCGATGTCAGATTATTTGGTTTTCTGACCGAGTTGTTCGATGTTTTGGTTTTCCGGAGGCAATGTCGGATGTTTTGGTTTTCTGGCGGCAATGTTAGATTATTTGGTATTCCGGCGGCGATGTCGGATGTTTTGGTTTTCTGGCGGCAATGTTAGATTATTTGGTTTTCCGGCAGCGATGTTGGATGTTTTGGTATTCCGGCGGCGATGTCGGATGTTTTGGTTTTCTGGCGACGATGTCAGAATATTTAGTTTTCCGACGGCGATGTCAGATGTTTTGGTTTTATGGCGATGATGTCAGATTATTTGGTTTTCCGGCGGCGATGTCAGATGTTTTGGTTTTCTGGCGACGATATCAGATTATTTGGCTTTCCGGCGGCGATGTTGGATGTTTTGGTTTTCCGGCGGCGATGTCTGATGTTTTAGTTTTCTTGCAGCGATGTCAAATTATTTGGTTTTCCGGCCGAGTTGTTCGATGTTTTGGTTTTCCGGAAGCAATGTCGGATGTTTTGGTTTTCTGGCGGCGATGTCATTTTATTTTGTTTTTCGGCGCCGATGTTTGATGTTTTGGTTTTCTGGCGGCGATGTCAGATTATTTGGTTTTCCGGCCGAGTTGTTCGATGTTTTGGTTTTCTGGAGGCGATGTCGGATGTTTTGGTTTTCTGGGGCCAATGTCAGATTATTTGGTATTTCGGCGGCGATGTCGGATGTTTTTGTTTTCTGGCGGCAATGTCAGATTATTTGGTTTTCCGGTAGCGATGTTGGATGTTTTGGTTTTTCGGCGGCGATGTCGGATGTTTTGGTTTTCTGGCGGCGATGTCAGATTATTTGGTTTTCTTGCGGCGATGTTGGATGTTTTGGTTTTTTTGGCGGCGATGTCTGATTATTTAGTTTTCTAGCGGCGATGTCGGATGTTTTGATTTTCTGGCGGCGTTGTCAAATTATTTGGTTTTCTGGCGGAGATGTCTGATTGTTTGGTTTTCCGGCGGAGATGTTGGACGTTTTGGTTTTCCGGCGGCGATGTCGGATGTTTTGGTTTTCTGGCGGCAATGTTAGATTATTTGGTATTTCGGCGGCGATGTCGGATGTTTTGGTTTTCTGGCGGCGATATCAGATTATTTGGCTTTCCGGCGGCAATGTTGGATGTTTTGGTTTTCCGGCGGCGAGGTCGGATGTTTTGGTTTTCTTGTAGCGATGTCAGATTATTTGGTTTTCCGGCGGCGATGTCCGATTATTTGGCCTTCCGGCGGCGATGTTGGATGTTTTGATTTTCCGGCGGCGATGTCGGATGTTTTGGTTTTCTGGCGGCGATGTCATTTTATTTTGTTTTTCGGCGCCGATGTTTGATGTTTTGGTTTTCTGGCGGCGATATCAGATTATTTTGTTTTCCGGCCGAGTTGTTCGATGTTTTAGTTTTCCGGAGGCGATGTCGGATGTTTTGGTTTTCTGGCGGCAATGTCAGATTATTTGGTATTCCGGCGGCGATGTCGGATGTTTTGGTTTTCTTGCGGCAATGTCAGATTATTTAATTTTCCGGCGGCGATGTTGGATGTTTTGGTTTTCCGGCGGCGATGTCGGATGTTTTGGTTTTATGGCGGCGATGTCAGATTATTTGGTTTTCTTGCGGCGATGTTGGATGTTTTGGTTTTTTTCGCGACGATGTTGTATGTTTTGGTTTTCTGGCGGCGATATTAGATTATTTGGTTTTCGGGCGGTGATGTTGGATGTTTTGGTTTTCTAGCGGCGATGTCAGATTATTTGGTTTTCCGGTGGCGATGTAGGATGTTTTGGTTTCCTGGCGGCGATGTTAGATTATTTGGTTTTTCGGCAGCGATGTTGGATGTTTTGGTTTCCCGACGGCGATGTCGGATGTTTTGGTTTTCTGGCGGCGATGTCAGATTATTTGGTCTTTCGGCGGCGATGTTGGATGTTTTGGTTTTCTAGCGGCGAAGTCAGATGGTTTGGTTTTCTGGCGGCGATGTCAGATTAATTGGTTTTCCGGCAGCGATGTCGGATGTTTTGGTTTTCTGGCGGTGATGTTAGATTATTTGGTTTTCCGACGGCGATGTTGGATGTTTTGGTCCTCCGGCGGGGATGTCGGATGTTTTGGTTTTCTGGCGACAATGTCAGATTTTTTGGTTTTCCGGCGGCGATGTCGGATGTTTTGGTTTTTTGGCGGCGATGTCTGATTATTTGGTTTTCTAGCAGCGATGTCGGATATTTTGGTTTTCTGGCGGCGTTGTCAGATTATTTGGTTTTCCGACAGCGATGACAGATGTTTTGGTTTTCTGGTGGCGATGTCAGATTGTTTGGTTTTCCGGCAGAGATGTTGGACGTTTTGGTTTTCCGGCGGCGATGTCGGATGTTTTGGTTTTCTGGAAACAATATCAGATTATTTAGTATTCCGGCGGAGATGTCGGATGTTTTGGTTTTCTGCCGACGATGTCAGACTATTTGGTTTTCCGACGGCGATGTCAGATGTTTTGGTTTTCTGGCGGCGATGTCAGATTATTTGGTATTTCGGCGGCGATGTCGGATGTTTTTGTTTTCTGGCGGCAATGTCAGATTATTTGGTTTTCCGGTAGCGATGTTGGATGTTTTGGTTTTTCGGCGGCGATGTCGGATGTTTTGGTTTTCTGGCGGCGATGTCAGATTATTTGGTTTTCTTGCGGCGATGTTGGATGTTTTGGTTTTTTTGGCGGCGATGTCTGATTATTTAGTTTTCTAGCGGCGATGTCGGATGTTTTGATTTTCTGGCGGCGTTGTCAAATTATTTGGTTTTCTGGCGGAGATGTCTGATTGTTTGGTTTTCCGGCGGAGATGTTGGACGTTTTGGTTTTCCGGCGGCGATGTCGGATGTTTTGGTTTTCTGGCGGCAATGTTAGATTATTTGGTATTTCGGCGGCGATGTCGGATGTTTTGGTTTTCTGGCGGCGATATCAGATTATTTGGCTTTCCGGCGGCAATGTTGGATGTTTTGGTTTTCCGGCGGCGAGGTCGGATGTTTTGGTTTTCTTGTAGCGATGTCAGATTATTTGGTTTTCCGGCGGCGATGTCCGATTATTTGGCCTTCCGGCGGCGATGTTGGATGTTTTGATTTTCCGGCGGCGATGTCGGATGTTTTGGTTTTCTGGCGGCGATGTCATTTTATTTTGTTTTTCGGCGCCGATGTTTGATGTTTTGGTTTTCTGGCGGCGATATCAGATTATTTTGTTTTCCGGCCGAGTTGTTCGATGTTTTAGTTTTCCGGAGGCGATGTCGGATGTTTTGGTTTTCTGGCGGCAATGTCAGATTATTTGGTATTCCGGCGGCGATGTCGGATGTTTTGGTTTTCTTGCGGCAATGTCAGATTATTTAATTTTCCGGCGGCGATGTTGGATGTTTTGGTTTTCTGGCGGCGATGTCGGATGTTTTGGTTTTATGGCGGCGATGTCAGATTATTTGGTTTTCTTGCGGCGATGTTGGATGTTTTGGTTTTTTTCGCGACGATGTTGTATGTTTTGGTTTTCTGGCGGCGATATTAGATTATTTGGTTTTCGGGCGGTGATGTTGGATGTTTTGGTTTTCTAGCGGCGATGTCAGATTATTTGGTTTTCCGGTGGCGATGTAGGATGTTTTGGTTTCCTGGCGGCGATGTTAGATTATTTGGTTTTTCGGCAGCGATGTTGGATGTTTTGGTTTCCCGACGGCGATGTCGGATGTTTTGGTTTTCTGGCGGCGATGTCAGATTATTTGGTCTTTCGGCGGCGATGTTGGATGTTTTGGTTTTCTAGCGGCGAAGTCAGATGGTTTGGTTTTCTGGCGGCGATGTCAGATTAATTGGTTTTCCGGCAGCGATGTCGGATGTTTTGGTTTTCTGGCGGTGATGTTAGATTATTTGGTTTTCCGACGGCGATGTTGGATGTTTTGGTCCTCCGGCGGGGATGTCGGATGTTTTGGTTTTCTGGCGACAATGTCAGATTTTTTGGTTTTTCGGCGGCGATGTCGGATGTTTTGGTTTTTTGGCGGCGATGTCTGATTATTTGGTTTTCTAGCAGCGATGTCGGATATTTTGGTTTTCTGGCGGCGTTGTCAGATTATTTGGTTTTCCGACGGCGATGACAGATGTTTTGGTTTTCTGGTGGCGATGTCAGATTGTTTGGTTTTCCGGCAGAGATGTTGGACGTTTTGGTTTTCCGGCGGCGATGTCGGATGTTTTGGTTTTCTGGCAACAATATCAGATTATTTAGTATTCCGGCGGAGATGTCGGATGTTTTGGTTTTCTGCCGACGATGTCAGACTATTTGGTTTTCCGACGGCGATGTCAGATGTTTTGGTTTTCTGGCGGCGATGTCAGATTATTTGGTTTTTCGACGGCGATGTTGGATTATTTGGTTTTCTGGCGGCAATGTTAGATTATTTCGTATTCCGGCGGCGATGTCAGATGTTTTGGTTTTCAGGCGGCGATGTCGGATATTTTGGTGTTCTGGCGACAATGTCAGATTTTTTGGTTTTCCGGTGGCGATGTCGGATGTTTTGGTTTTTTGGCGGCGATGTCTGACTATTTGGTTTTCTAGAGGCGACTTTGGATGTTTTGATTTTCTGGCGGCGTTGTCAGATTATTTGGTTTTCCGACGGTGATGACAGATATTTTGGTTTTCTGGCGGCAATGTTAGATTATTTGGTTTTCCGGCAGCGATGTTGGATGTTTTGGTATTCCGGCGGCGATGTCGGATGTTTTGGTTTTCTGGCGGCAATGTCAGATTATTTGGTATTCCGGCGGCGATGTCAGATGTTTTGGTTTTCTGGCGACGATCTCAGATTATTTGGTTTTCCGACGGCAATGTCAGATGTTTCGGTTTTCTGGCGACGATGTGAGATTATTTGGTTTTCCGGCGGCGATGTCAGATGTTTTGGTTTTCTGGCGTCGATATCAGATTATTTGGCTTTCTGGCGGCGATGTTGGATGTTTTGGTTTTCCGGCGGCGATGTCTGATGTTTTGTTTTTCTTGCAGCGATGTCAGATTATTTGGTTTTCCGGCGGCGATGTCCGATTATTTGGCCTTCCGGCGGCGATGTTGGATGTTTTGATTTTCCGGCGGCGATGTCGGATGTTTTGGTTTTCTGGCGGCGATGTCATTTTATTTTGTTTTTCGGCGCCGATGTTTGATGTTTTGGTTTTCTGGCGGCGATATCAGATTATTTTGTTTTCCGGCCGAGTTGTTCGATGTTTTAGTTTTCCGGAGGCGATGTCGGATGTTTTGGTTTTCTGGCGGCAATGTCAGATTATTTGGTATTCCGGCGGCGATGTCGGATGTTTTGGTTTTCTTGCGGCAATGTCAGATTATTTAATTTTCCGGCGGCGATGTTGGATGTTTTGGTTTTCCGGCGGCGATGTCGGATGTTTTGGTTTTATGGCGGCGATGTCAGATTATTTGGTTTTCTTGCGGCGATGTTGGATGTTTTGGTTTTTTTCGCGACGATGTTGGATGTTTTGGTTTTCTGGCGGCGATATTAGATTATTTGGTTTTCGGGCGGTGATGTTGGATGTTTTGGTTTTCTAGCGGCGATGTCAGATTATTTGGTTTTCCGGTGGCGATGTAGGATGTTTTGGTTTCCTGGCGGCGATGTTAGATTATTTGGTTTTTCGGCAGCGATGTTGGATGTTTTGGTTTCCCGACGGCGATGTCGGATGTTTTGGTTTTCTGGCGGCGATGTCAGATTATTTGGTCTTTCGGCGGCGATGTTGGATGTTTTGGTTTTCTAGCGGCGAAGTCAGATGGTTTGGTTTTCTGGCGGCGATGTCAGATTAATTGGTTTTCCGGCAGCGATGTCGGATGTTTTGGTTTTCTGGCGGTGATGTTAGATTATTTGGTTTTCCGACGGCGATGTTGGATGTTTTGGTCCTCCGGCGGGGATGTCGGATGTTTTGGTTTTCTGGCGACAATGTCAGATTTTTTGGTTTTCCGGCGGCGATGTCGGATGTTTTGGTTTTTTGGCGGCGATGTCTGATTATTTGGTTTTCTAGCAGCGATGTCGGATATTTTGGTTTTCTGGCGGCGTTGTCAGATTATTTGGTTTTCCGACGGCGATGACAGATGTTTTGGTTTTCTGGTGGCGATGTCAGATTGTTTGGTTTTCCGGCAGAGATGTTGGACGTTTTGGTTTTCCGGCGACGATGTCGGATGTTTTGGTTTTCTGGAAACAATATCAGATTATTTAGTATTCCGGCGGAGATGTCGGATGTTTTGGTTTTCT
Organism: Lathyrus sativus; assembly: GCA_963859935.3. NCBI lineage: Eukaryota > Viridiplantae > Streptophyta > Magnoliopsida > Fabales > Fabaceae > Lathyrus > Lathyrus sativus. The sequence continues at coordinate 1,266,290 of CAWUDS030000990.1, read as the reverse complement.
GCCGACGATGTCAGACTATTTGGTTTTCCGACGGCGATGTCAGATGTTTTGGTTTTCTGGCGGCGATGTCAGATTATTTGGTTTTTCGACGGCGATGTTGGATTATTTGGTTTTCTGGCGGCAATGTTAGATTATTTCGTATTCCGGCGGCGATGTCAGATGTTTTGGTTTTCAGGCGGCGATGTCGGATATTTTGGTGTTCTGGCGACAATGTCAGATTTTTTGGTTTTCCGGTGGCGATGTCGGATGTTTTGGTTTTTTGGCGGCGATGTCTGACTATTTGGTTTTCTAGAGGCGACTTTGGATGTTTTGATTTTCTGGCGGCGTTGTCAGATTATTTGGTTTTCCGACGGTGATGACAGATATTTTGGTTTTCTGGCGGCAATGTTAGATTATTTGGTTTTCCGGCAGCGATGTTGGATGTTTTGGTATTCCGGCGGCGATGTCGGATGTTTTGGTTTTCTGGCGGCAATGTCAGATTATTTGGTATTCCGGCGGCGATGTCAGATGTTTTGGTTTTCTGGCGACGATCTCAGATTATTTGGTTTTCCGACGGCAATGTCAGATGTTTCGGTTTTCTGGCGACGATGTGAGATTATTTGGTTTTCCGGCGGCGATGTCAGATGTTTTGGTTTTCTGGCGTCGATATCAGATTATTTGGCTTTCTGGCGGCGATGTTGGATGTTTTGGTTTTCCGGCGGCGATGTCTGATGTTTTGTTTTTCTTGCAGCGATGTCAGATTATTTGGTTTTCCGGCGGCGATGTCCGATTATTTGGCCTTCCGGCGGCGATGTTGGATGTTTTGATTTTCCGGCGGCGATGTCGGATGTTTTGGTTTTCTGGCGGCGATGTCATTTTATTTTGTTTTTCGGCGCCGATGTTTGATGTTTTGGTTTTCTGGCGGCGATGTCAGATTATTTGGTTTTCTGGCCGAGTTGTTCGATGTTTTGGTTTTCCGGAGGCGATGTCGGATGTTTTGGTTTTCTGGCGGCAATGTCAGATTATTTGGTATTCCGGCGGCGATGTCGGATGTTTTGGTTTTCTGGCGGCAATGTTAGATTATTTGGTTTTCCGGCAGCGATGTTGGATGTTTTGGTATTCCGGCGGTGATGTCGGATGTTTTGGTTTTCTGGCGACGATGTCAGATTATTTAGTTTTCCGACGGCGATGTCAGATGTTTTGGTTTCCTGGCGACGATGTCAGATTATTTGGTTTTCCGGCGGCGATGTCAGATGTTTTGGTTTTCTGGCGGCGATATCAGATTATTTGGCTTTCCGGCGGCGATGTTGGATGTTTTGGTTTTCCGGCGGCGATGTCTGATGTTTTGGTTTTCTTGCAGCGATGTCAAATTATTTGGTTTTCCGGCCGAGTTGTTCGATGTTTTGGTTTTCCGGAGGCAATGTCGGATGTTTTGGATTTCTGGCGGCGATGTCATTTTATTTTGTTTTTCGGCGCCGATGTTTGATGTTTTGGTTTTCTGGCGGTGATGTCAGATTATTTGGTTTTCCGGCCGAGTTGTTCGATGTTTTGGTTTTTCGGAGGCGATGTCGGATGTTTTGGTTTTCTGGGGCCAATGTCAGATTATTTGGTATTTCGGCGGCGATGTCGGATGTTTTTGTTTTCTGGCGGCAATGTCATATTATTTGGTTTTTCGGTAGCGATGTTGGATGTTTTGGTTTTTCGGCGGCGATGTCGGATGTTTTGGTTTTCTGGCGGCGATGTCAGATTATTTGGTTTTCTTGCGGCGATGTTGGATGTTTTGGTTTTTTTGGCGGCGATGTCATATTATTTAGTTTTCTAGCGGCGATGTCGGATGTTTTGATTTTCTGGCGGCGTTGTCAAATTATTTGGTTTTCCGACGGCGATTACAGATGTTTTGGTTTTCTGGCGGCGATGTCAGATTGTTTGGTTTTCCGGCGGAGATGTTGGACGTTTTGGTTTTCCGGCGGCGATGTCGGATGTTTTGGTTTTCTGGCGGCAATGTCAGATTATTTGGTATTCCGGCGGCGATGTCGGATGTTTTGGTTTTCTGACGACGATGTCAGGTTAATTGGTTTTCCGACGGTGATGTCAGATGTTTTGGTTTTCTGGCGCCGATGTCATATTATTAGGTTTTCCGGCAGCGATGTCGGATGTCTTGGTTTTCTGGCGGCGATATCAGATTATTTGGCTTTCCGGCGGCAATGTTGGATGTTTTGGTTTTCCGGCGGCGAGGTCGGATGTTTTGGTTTTCTTGTAGCAATGTCAGATTATTTGGTTTTCCGGCGGCGATGTCCGATTATTTGGCCTTCCGGCGACGATGTTGGATGTTTTGATTTTCCGGCGGCGATGTCGGATGTTTTGGTTTTCTGGCGGCGATGTCATTTTATTTTATTTTTCGGCGCCGATGTTTGATGTTTTGGTTTTCTGGCGGCGATATCAGATTATTTTGTTTTCCGGCCGAGTTGTTCGATGTTTTAGTTTTCCGGAGGCGATGTCGGATGTTTTGGTTTTCTGGCGGCAATGTCAGATTATTTGGTATTCCGACGGCGATGTCGGATGTTTTGGTTTTCTTGCGGCAATGTCAGATTATTTAATTTTCCAGCGGCGATGTTGGATGTTTTGGTTTTCCGGCGGCGATGTCGGATGTTTTGGTTTTATGGCGGGGATGTCAGATTATTTCGTTTTCTTGCGGCGATGTTGGATGTTTTGGTTTTTTTCGCGACGATGTTGGATGTTTTGGTTTTTTGGCGACGATATTAGATTATTTGGTTTTCGGGCGGCGATGTTGGATGTTTTGGTTTTCTAGCGGCGATGTCAGATTATTTGGTTGTCCGGCGGCGATGTAGGATGTTTTGGTTTCCTGGCGGCGATGTTAGATTATTTGGTTTTTCGGCAGCGATGTTGGATGTTTTGGTTTCCCGACGGGGATGTCGGATGTTTTGGTTTTCTGGCGGCGATGTCAGATTATTTGGTCTTTCGGCGGCGATGTTCGATGTTTTGGTTTTCCGGCGGCGAAGTCAGATGGTTTGGTTTTCTGGCGGCGATGTCAGATTAATTGGTTTTCCGGCAGCGATGTCAGATGTTTTGGTTTTCTGGCGGCGATGTTAGATTATTTGGTTTTCCGACGGCGATGTTGGATGTTTTGGTCCTCCGGCGGCGATGTCGGATGTTTTGGTTTTCTGGCGACAATGTCAGATTTTTTGGTTTTCCGGCGGCGATGTCGGATGTTTTGGTTTTTTGGCGGCGATGTCTGATTATTTGGTTTTCTAGCGGCGATGTCGGATATTTTGGTTTTCTGGCGGCGTTGTCAGATTATTTGGTTTTCCGACGGCGATGACAGATGTTTTGGTTTTCTGGTGGCGATGTCAGATTATTTGGTTTTCCGGCAGAGATGTTGGACGTTTTGGTTTTCCGGCGGCGATGTCAGATGTTTTGGTTTTCTGGCAACAATATCAGATTATTTAGTATTCCGGCAGAGATGTCGGATGTTTTGGTTTTCTGGCGACGATGTCAGACTATTTGGTTTTCCGACGGCGATGTCAGATGTTTTGGTTTTCTGGCGGCGATGTCAGATTATTTGGTTTTTCGGCGGCGATGTCGGATGTTTTTGGTTTCTGGCGGGGATGTCAGATTATTTGGTTTTCTTGCGGCGATGTTGGAAGTTTTTGTTTTTTTCGGGGCGATGTTGGATGTTTTGGTTTTCTGGCGGCGATGTTAGATTATTTGGTTTTCTGGCGGCGATGTTGAATGGTTTGGTTTTCTAGCGGCGATGTCAGATTATTTGGTTTTCCGGCGGCGATGTAGGATGTTTTGGTTTTCTGGCGGCGATGTTAGATTTATTGGTTTTTCGGCAGCGATGTTGGATGTTTTGGTTTCCCGGCGGCGATGTCAGATGTTTTGGTTTTCTGGCGGCGATGTCAGATTATTTGGTCTTTCGGCGGTGGTGTTGGATGTTTTGGTTTTCTGGCGGCGTTGTCAGATTGTTTGGTTTTCTGACGGCGATGACAGATGTTTTGGTTTTCTGGCGGCGATGTCAGATTATTTGGTCTTTCGGCGGCGATGTTGGATGTTTTGTTTTTCCGACGGCGATATTGGACTTTTTGGTTTTCCGACGGCTATGTCGGATGTTTTGGTTTTCTTACGGCGATGTCAGATTATTTGGTATTCCGGCGGCGATGTCAGATGTTTTGGTTTTCTGGCGACGATGTCAGATTATTTGGTTTTCCGGCGGCGATGTCGGAAGTTTTGGTTTTTCGGCTGCGATGTCAGATTATTTGGTTTTCCAGCGGCGATGTCAAATGTTTTGGTTTTCTGGCGGCGATGTCAGATTGTTTGGTTTTCCGGCGGAGATGTTGGACGTTTTGGTTTTCCGGTGCCGATGTCAGATGTTTTGGTTTTCTTGCAGCGATGTCAGATTATTTGGTTTTCCGGCGGCGATGTCAGATGTTTTGGTTTTTTGGCGTCGATATCAGATTATTTAGCTTTCCGGCGGCGATGTTGGTTGTTTTGGTTTTCCGGCGGCGTTGTCTGATGTTTTGGTTTTCTTGCAGCGATGTCAGATTATTTGGTTTTCCGGCGGCGATGTCCGATTATTTGGCCTTCCGGCGACGATGTTGGATGTTTTGATTTTCCAGCGGCGATGTCGGATGTTTTGGTTTTCTGGCGGCAATATCAGATTATTTGGTATTCCGGTGGAGATGTCGGATGTTTTGGTTTTCTGGCGACGATGTCAGACTATTTGGTTTTCCAACGGCGATGTCAGATGTTTTGGTTTTCTGGCGGCGATGTCAGATTATTTGGTTTTTCGGCGGCGATGTCACATGTTTTGGTTTTCCGGCAGCGATGTTGGATGTTTTGGTTTTCCTGCGGCGATGTCGGATGTTTTTGTTTTCTGGCGGGGATGTCAGATTATTTGGTTTTCTTGCGGCGATGTTGGATGTTTTGGTTTTTTTCGCGGGGATGTTGGATGTTTTGGTTTTTTGGCGGTGATGTTGAATGGTTTGGTTTTCTAGCGGCGATGTCAGATTATTTGGTTTTCCGGCGGCGATGTAGGATGTTTTGGTTTTCTGGCGGCGATGTTAGATTTATTGGTTTTTCGGCAGCGATGTTGGATGTTTTGGTTTCCCGGCGGCGATGTCAGATGTTTTGGTTTTCTGGCGGCGATGTCAGATTATTTGGTCTTTCGGCGGCGATGTTGGATGTTTTGTTTTTCCGGCGGCGATGTTGGACGTTTTGGTTTTCCGGCGGCTATGTCGGATGTGTTGCACCTTAAAATTTGCTCAACCTTATTCACTTGGTTTATGTTTCAATATCATTAGCATTTGCATATAGAGTCATGTACATAGTCTAATCATCTGCATGGCATAGCATAGCAAGTCATCCAACAGGAGACCAATCATTATTCTCATCTCTAGAGGCCTATCAAGAGGTTACTATCCTAATTCAATCTCATTCAAGTCATCAGAAAAGAATTTGAAAGCAGAGAAGTCAATGGATCAAGCATTGAGTCTATCTCTTATCTAAGAGTATCTGGGGATCATCAAAGAAGGTATGGGTTGTGAATTGAGAGCATGAGAAGTATCTAGACATCTTGGAGGACTTAGAAAGGCATTTGGAGAAGGAAACAAGTTGTTGATGTGATCACAAGAATTGTAGTTGAAGACAGTCAACTAGGGTTTCATCTGGGTCAACCCTGGGTCAAAGGATTGTTTGAAAGGCATTGAGAGCCATTGAGGAGATGTGGGGTTCATCATTTGACATGTAGAAGAGGATATGGTGATATGCCAAGAAGAAATCAAGAGAAATCAAGGAGAAGAGGAGTTTCTAAATTAGGGTTTCTGTGTAAAATCCCCTAGTTTAGGTCAAATTTCCAAGCAAGATAAGTCAAAATGCAAGCTTCAAATGGATCCTTGGCCAACATGAAACTTGTAGAGGATCTCAATACCTTTAATTTGAGTGGTGGAAGACATCAAGATGATTTATAGAACTCAAGTTATGGTCCTTGAAAGTTACAGGTCTTCTGAGGTATCTGAAATTTTGTCTGTGAAAGTGACTTGACTTCCAAGCTATTTTTGCCCCTCAAGGAGATTTCAAATGAATTTCTGGTCAACATAAGAATTGTTCCTCATTGTCTTAGCTTTCTATAATGGTATAGTATGCATTCATAGGATGTGTGGAACTCTACTTATGGTCTTGGCAAGAAAAGGGTATTTTGGTCATTTGTGACTTACAGGTCATTTCAACCTATACCCAAAACTCATACAAGGAGGCCTCAAATGAAAAACTTCCCAACATCAAAGTTGCTCAAAATGCCATTTTAAGTCAATAAAAGAAGTCATGAAAGTTGGGAAATGCATGGAACTTAGGATTATAAAATGGACCAAGTATAAAGGAAAAAAGTCCATTTTAAATCACCAAAATTGTGAAATTTTGATATGAGGGCAAAACTAAGCATGTGACCAACCATTTTGAAGGTAAATCATGTTTTAAGACCAATGGCAATGTTAGTTTTTGGGTTGAGGTCAAGAAATGGAAGTTATCCTTAGTTGCTTATGCATGAAGCAACACTTGCCAAACCAAGCTTTGGTCAAGGTACAACACAAAGGACCATCCAAACACTTCCTATTTCTCATTTGAAGAGAAATTCAAGTATCATTTTGGAGCTGTAACAAGGTATTCACAAGCTGGTTTTTCAACTCATCCTTTTTCAAAATCTCATACCATGAGATGTCAAGTTTCTCCTTGGACCCTTCTAGCAAGTTCCAGAACACTCTATCCTCATCTACATAAGCATTGAAGCTGATCCAAAGCATTTTTTGGGATTCATTGGTGAAGAAACTCAGAACTGCATTTCACATTTCTCTCTTGCAAGTCATTTTCGATTTTCCTCAATCCTCCATCATTTCCTAAAATTCTCGATCCTATTCAACTCAATAATCACTACTAAAGGTGCTCCAATCAAAATCTGAGGGAATTCTGGCACAAATTGTGTTCTTGAGTTTCTGCACATTCAACTGCAAGTCAGATTCTATTATGGTGATCCAAGCCGTTTGAGGAAGAATCATTGCAAACAGAAGCAAGATACCAATACATTGACTGATCCTGGAGTCTTACAAGCCTTGAATTGAAGAAAATCGCCTTCTGTTTTCATCATTTTTCCAGGTTGGTACTTTTCTTATTTTGGCTCGAATTGGAGGAGATCTTAGTGAATTGTTAGGGTAGACACACTCTAGGTGGTTAGAGGTTGGTTTCTGGACAGTTTGAGGAGATTTGATGAAGATTAATGTGTGTGTGCAATTTCTGTTAGGAGCAAGAACTCCCTTAATAACAAGGGATAATGTTAATTCTTTAGTTAGTTTTGATCAGGGTAAAGAGAGGAACAGGTTTATGCCATTAATTTTGAGGATTGTGAGAGTTGGTTCTTGATCGTATTTTGGGGACAACTATCGGGTTTAGGGTTAGGTTGAATTTCAATTAGTTCTGAAGCCATGATCGAATTACTGGTGGAATTTGGAGTGAGTTTGGTCTTTGCACTTTGGATTTTCATCAAGAACTGAGGAAGTTCGTGTGGGGATCAGTTTGTGTTCTTGGAGCATTCATCCATGGAGTTTGGCTCCAAAGCTGATTTCAAATGGGGAAGAAGGGTTCTGAACCCTTGGATCATAATAAAACCATTGACCGAGACAATGATCCAAAGGATGTGCGTGATCCAAAATTTGTGAAGGATTCTTGATGAGCAAAACGCACCGTATCATTTAATCTGACCATTGGGCTTAAGTGAACATTGCTACCAACACCCCCGTTTTGTTAAGCCCAACCGAATACACGTGATATCCTTGCTAAATACACCGCTGGTTTATTCTTTTTTCTTTTGATTTTCATTTTAATTTCCTGAAGAGTGTTGGGCCTAACAATTAATGTTCGCACCCCCACTTTTCCAGCCCACCATGGATTACAACTGGAGCGAACTGCTTTTCTCACCCCCTCCCATTGATTTCCTTATATTTCTTTAATTTCCTCTCATTTCTTCATGATTTTCAAAAATCATAATAAATTGAAAAAACATTATTTTTCAATAATTCTTTTTGCATAATTTTATTTAAAGAGTCTAGAAAATTATAAAAAATAAAAATTGCATTTTATTTTTTATTTGATATTTTTCCCATATTTTCCAAATAAATAGCATTTTAAATAGTTTCATTTCATACATAAATTTGTTAATTTTTGTTCTTATAGTTGCTTTAATATTTTTTGTCCATTCTTTTTAGGTTGTTTATTTTAGACATACAACTTGTAGATGCAATTTAGTTCCTATTTTTTAGGAGTTAGTTTTAGGTGATTAGCTTAGGTGAAAACAACATGAACAAATTAGGGTTTTAAACCAACTTAGGAGAAATAGTTTATTTCTTTTAGGATAGTTTTCAGTTGATTTTTTGGGTAGGGACTATAGGGGCTATGGGTGTAGGATAGATCCCCTTAGAAATCATCAGGATTCCCCTACTGCTATTAATATTACTGTTATATGTGATAGCCTGGTGTGGTGTGCCCTCTGGGGATTATTGTTTGGTTGTGTGGGTATTGGGATTGTCTGGGGATTGGGGAAGCTGAAGACTTGTGATGATGAAGCCATTGGAGATCCAGAGTCTGAAGTCCAACTTCCAGAGTTGAAGAGGAGATTCTTGCTAGCAGCTGATGAGGAGATTAGGGTTTAGAAGCTAGGCAGAGCCCTAGACTAGAAAGCTTGTTTCTCAAACATGGAATGCCTTGTCTGCATCCATCCTTTCCCTATGATTCAAAGCCTCTTTCAAATATCCACTTCCTTCCTTTGGAAGGATCAGTGAATGTATTTGAAAGATAGAACTTTTGAGGGGAAACTTTCTGTTTAATGTTAACAGTTAATGAACCACCCTTGGTAGGTAATTAACTGTCTGACATTCATTCCCTTCATCTTGTTGACTGATATTCCTCCAGAAGCCTGAGACTTGAAGAGAAGCCATTGCAGATGGAAGACTGATGATGAAGACCTTGCTTGAAAGCTGTGGAGATGGAGATTGAGGTTTGTAGCTGTATGGAGATGACTTGAAGATAGGTGTTGATGCAGAGCTGCTGTGGCTGTTTATTTTTGCTGTATTTCATTCTGGATGTATTGATTGGTTTTCCTGACTGTATTGTTTGCTGTTTACCCTGTTGAGTTGAAAGTGAAGCCTGTTCACTTTTGCCTATTGTTTTCTAGGTTCGAGGTTGAGTGGGACTCCCTTGCCTCGCTTGTATTGTTGCATCCATGCATTTTACTGCTTTACTGTATATATTTGATATTGTTTCTATTTCTGTCTGTTCCCTTAGGATCTCTGTTTCTCTCTACGCAAGAGAGGAGCATGATAGACACTAGGTCTTAACCCATGCATGATAACATTAGGTCAGTTTGATTCCCTTTGCAACCATAGATTAGAGTTCTGTCTCTTCTTTCTCAAAACAAACAGAAAAACACCATAAAGATTTCAAACACAATAAAAGACAATTCTTTCGTAAAAGAATGTGAACTCATCAAAACGTCATTTTTTGTCCGCTTGGACTGCTAATCAGAAAAGCCTTTTTCAGAAGGAATAAAATCAACCAAGACAGACTTGTGTCATACGTGGCCCGAACTACGTTTGCTCTGATCTTCCATGCAGTGTGGAAGTACGTAGGCATAAGATGCGATATCCTAGCGAGCAACCTTCCCCTCCTTTCCCGTAGGTAGGCGAACTACGTTGACTCTGATTTCTCGTTCCAGGCGGGAATACGTAGGCATAAAGTGTGATACTTTGCCGAGTCATTTTTATTTTCATTTTATTTTCTTTTTAACCCTTGACCTATAGTTTAGATAGAATAACAATCCATACCTGAAAACAAGCGTGGATCCCGTCGAGTACGACGGACGTGAGGGGTGCTAATACCTTCCCCTTGCGTAACCGACTCCCGAATCCAGGTTTTGGTTGCGACGACCATACCTTTACCGTGTTGTGCGAGGTTTACTCTGAGCGTTTCCTTTCCCTCCCGTGGGATAAATAACGCGCGGTGGCGACTCTTCTGTTCAGCCGGCGCCGATTTTCGCAGTAGCGACAGCTGGCGACTCTGCTGGGGATCCAACGTCCCCTGGCTGCTAAGGACTGCGATAGTTCTTATGCATTTGGGATCCAACGTCCCTTAAGAGAGTCAATCCTAGCGCTTGTTTGCCCGTCGAGGAATTTGTATGGATTTACGTTTCTGTATTTACCTTTCAGCATTATATTATCATTATTATTGCTGTATTGGGGTGTGACAGGTGGTTCTATGATTGAGAGATAAGTCGGACCTGGGCTTGAGTGCACCTAGAATTAGAGTAGAAAGTAGTGGGCGCGTGCCGGCTTTGCTTGCATTAGTGTCTCATGAAATCTACACTCGGACGAGGTTCTTCTGGTTGGCTTCTTTTTCTACCCTTTGGGTCGAAGAGGTTGTTGGTCAGCTGAATTGTCGACTCCGGGAACCGATCATTTGGAAGTTGGCTAAGTGAGGCCTCTTCAGGATTTGATGATGCCACTCCTTCTGGGAATCGTATCATCAACCCTGAAAGTCTGTGACGCCGACGACCACATAGGATGCCATACCTTTATCAGTTACTAGGATATCCACCTGTGAGAGGGTTTGGGGGTTATGCAGGAAACTAGACCTTCAGACTACTGGTTTGTTTCTTGATCAGAGATCCCGGGTATTTATGGAGAGTTCTGAGGTCTGTCAGAGACCAGTTGGAGGGTTCTGAGGTCTGTCAGAGACCAGTTGGAGATATGATATGAGGTCTGCCAGAGACCAGTTAGAGTTATGGTTTGAGGTCTGTCAGAGACCATTGTTGGAGCTTTGTCTTAGGTCTATCTGAGACCAGGGTTTGAGGACTTCTAAAGAGGCTGTTTGAGACCTCTTGATATGGTTCAGGCTATTCAGCTACGGCATTTGGTCCCTGTTGCATGTTACTCACATTGCATTGTTTGCATACCCATTATCATTGCATCCCATTAACGTGTGTCTGTGCTGCAGGTGCATTTGCATATCCTCCGATTCTAGTGCCCAGACTTCTGAGTATTGATTATGGCTGGTTTGAGGAAAACAGTTGCGTATAAGCTGCCTACACCTGATATTACTCCTTTGCTTGGTCTGATATCTCTTGCTGATGAGGAGGTTAGGAGAAGCTTCAGAATGAGTCATGGGAGATTACTGAGATTAGTCTGCAAGCCCACTACTAATGAGATGAACGGGCTGTACACCTTGATGCAGTTCTATGACCCTGCATTGAGATGTTTTACCTTTGCTGACTTCATTCTAGGGCCTACCATTGAGGAGTATGTGGAGTTTACTGAGCTACCCGTGCAGAACAAGGTTCCCTTTATTCACTCTGCTGCTGAGCCCAAGTTGGAGGACTTGGCCAAAGCCTTGCATATGGACGCTGCAAAACTGTTAGTGACTTCGTGGCTTGGGGTTTCAGGTTTCTCTCTTGATTTCTTGGTTGGCAAAGCTCAGGAGTATGCCAAGAGCGGATGTTGGTTGGTTTTCAATGCTATTTTGGCTCTCTGTATTTATGGGATTGTGCTGTTCCCTAACTTACCCAACTTCGTAGATCTGGACGCTTTCCATCTATTCGCTGCCGGCAATCCAGTGCCAACGTTGATCGGAGACTTCTACCACTCATTGCACTACAAGAACGAAAACCGAAGGGGAAAAGTTGTTTACTGCTGTGCTCCTTTATTGAATATGTGGTTCAAAAGTCATCTTCCAATGAAGGGGTCCTTTGTGGAAAGTGCAGCCACTGCTAGCTGGTCAGAACGCCTGATGAGGCTATCTTCCGAAGACATTGGATGGTTTGATAGAGACCTACTGGGATCTGAACTTATCTTCAGTTGTTCGGGGTACCCTAATGTCCCGTTGATTGGAAGGAAAGGGTGTATCAATTACAACCCTTCTCTGTTTGTCCGTCTGTTCGGATATGCGCTGAAGAACCCGCCAAAGGAGGGAGAAGTACAGGAATCTCTGTACTTCACTGGAGATTTAAAGGGGGAGTTATTGGCCAAGCTGCAGCATGCCTGGACGCGTATTAACCGAAGAGGGAAGCCGTTGTTAGGGAAGAATGACTGTCAGGCCTATGCACCTTATAGAGTTTGGATCCAGGAGAGAGCAAGTCAGTTGAGGATGCCATTTCCAGATGCACCAGTTCTTGTTCCTATTCCGGTAGCAGAGCCAACTACTGTTTCTAGGGAGACCTATGAGCAAGTTGTGAAAGAAAAAGAAGCCTTGATAAAGATCAACGAAGGGTTAGAGCAGGAGCTAGCCCGGATACGCAGTGAGAAAAACAAGGTCGTCCATGCTTTCCAACAGCAGATTGAGCTAATGAACAAATTAGGGGCTAAGTTGACTGAGGAGAGGAAGAAGCGCGAACGTCTGGGGCAAGAGTTCAGAAGCTCCCATGACATGCTTGAATCCAAGAAGAAAGCGCTTGACATCGCTCACCGAGAGATCTCTTCCTGCAATAAGACTTGGAATGCCACGCTCACTAACAATAAGAAAAGGGAGGATAAGTTGAAGCAGCAAATCTCCGACCTCGAAAAGCAGCTGAAGTCCAGCATCAAGAAGTGTGAAGAAGAAGTGATGACCCGGTATAGTCTCCAGAATGCACTAAACAAGGCCATCAAAGGCAGAGATGAAGCTGTGTCTCAGAAGCGTAAACTAGAAGATCGCTGCGGAGAGGGGGCATGGGAAGAAACTGCTTAAGACGTATGCCGTGTCCTTAAGAAAAGGAACCAACTTGTTGAAGGGCTGCTTGCTCGACCCAGTCATCCGGAGACCAAGAAGTTGCTAGAAGAGTGTCAGACTTATGGGAGGATTTGATCATTTCATGTAGTAGCTTGTATGCTTTATTTGCATAGTGCTGACCATCACCAGGATTGTTGGTTGAGGTCATGCCTTCTTGTTGTACTCTCAGTGACATTGTATTCCGGGTTTATTGATTTCTCAGCAATATATGAGGCTTTCTGTGATTTAGCTCCGATCTTTATATTGATAGCACTGCCACTGCACCGGCACCTTCACACTAGAATCGGGGAATGAACTTCCCTAATGCACAGACACACATGTTGCATTGCATTCATATTCATATTGCATTACAGGTAATCTTTGAATGGTGTCTTATTTCCTGCTCTGTACCAGGTACTTTACAGGATTGCAGATCAGCACCCGCACCGCTATTCTACTCGCACCAACTGTCGAAGAATCATGGATCAAATGCAGAACGAGATGCAAGATGTGCGCGAGAAGCTCGCTCTCTTCATGCAAACCATGGAAGCTATTGCAAAAGGTCAGGAGAACTTGCAAGCCATGGTCCAGCCTCTGTTGGCCCGAAATGCTGGTCACAGTAACGAGGATCATCAGTCTGTGCGAGTCGATACTGTTCATGGAGACGGCACTCCCACGCCAGTGGCGCCGCCTGTAGTCAATATACCTGCTGCTAATATCAACAACGCTACCGCTGCGGCGAACGGTAACGTCGGAGTTGGAAACGAGACTGCTGTCCATAACGTTGGGCTTGGTGATGTCAACTTGGGAGATAATATGGGAGGCAACGGCTTTGTCAATGCTGGATTCGGGTTCAATGATCAGGGATTCGATAACACTGGGAAATATGGTTTCAACGCCCAAGGCTTTGGGCAAGATGGTTATGGTGTGACCAATCAGGGTTACGGAGGTTTCGGAAATGGAAACGGCGCTGGGTTTATGGCTTATGGGCCTGCTGGAGGTGTTCAAGGGTACGGCAACAGAGGCCGAGGTCCGAGGATGAATCAGATCAGGGCTGGACGTAATAATGGATATGATGGGTATGGAGCTGGGAATGGTATGTGGCAAGAAGATCAGCAGGAGGACGCTTTCTCCGGCGGAGGTTTCGAAGGGCCGATGGATGACTCCCAGAAGATCAGAATGCTGGAAGAGCAGATGAGGGGGGTCCTGAACCAAAGTGCTGTGGGCTTGGACATGGCAACAATGGGTCTGGTACCTAGCTTGAGGGTGTCAATCAAATTCAAAGCTCCTGCGTTTGATAAGTATAAAGGGGACACGTGTCCGAAAGTGCACGTACGGGCTTATTACAGAAAGATGTCTGCGTACTCAACTGATGAAAGAATGCTAATGCATTTTTTTCAAGATAGTTTGTCAGGCCCTTCCCTAGAGTGGTATATGGGGTTGGAGCCAACCAATATCAAGACATGGAAGCAGTTGGCAGAAGCATTTGTAACTCACTACAAGTATAACAGCGACTTGGCGCCCAATCGAGTCCAATTGGCAGGGCAGTCGCAGAAGAAGGGGGAGAGCTTTAAAGAGTACGCACAAAGGTGGCGCGATATGGCTGCCAGGGTCCGTCCTCCTGTAGAAGACAAGGAAATGAACGACATGTTCGTCGGCACATTCACAGGCTTGTTTCATGACATGTTGTTTCATACATCTCTGGCCAGTTTTTCAGACCTAATTCTGATGGGAGAAAAGATTGAACGTAACATTAAGCAAGGAAAGTTCCAGGATGAGGAATCTACTGCATTTGGCAGTAATAAGAGGGCTTTTGGGGGGCGCCGTCAGGGCGAGGCAAGCGCAGTATTTGGAGGCCGAGGCAGAGGTCGGAACCAATATCATCAATCGCAACAGGTGGCGAGTGTTACTATCCCGTATCAGCAACAACCACCTCAACAACAACAACCGTTTCGGCAGCAGCCAATGCAGCAGCAGCAGCAGCAGCCTCAGCAGGGGGCACAGCAGGCTCAGCGAAGATTCCAGGGTGGTAAACCGAGAAGAGTGTTCGAGAAGCCTCCATCAACCTATGCAGATTTGTTGCAGACATTGTTGGGATTGAACCTGGTAGAGAAGAGAACTCTGGCACCTATAACGGGAACTCCCCCGTTTGGTTATGATGCAAGCAGGCACTGTGAGTTTCATTCTGGGGCTCCGGGCCACGATATAGAGGGTTGCCATGCTTTTAAGCATGTTGTGCAGGATCTTTTGGACAATAAGACTATCAATTTCGGAACAGCAGGTCCGAATATAGTGCAGAAGCCCATGCCTAATCATGGGGCGAATGCCCTTCTGACTGAGGAAGGGTTGAACCTTATTATGAATGTCGATGATTTAAAGACGCCGCTGAGCGAGATAAAAAGCAGATTGTTGCAAGGGGGTGTTTATCCAGGATGTGACGAGTATTGCTTAGAATGTTGGACCCTAGCTGGGGGGTGTGATGATTTGAGGAAAGGCATTCAGGCCTTAATTGATGAAGGCACACTGCAGTTTGACCGAGCAGCGAATGAGGAGCCTGCAGGGGCAGTAGCAGATGATCAGAGAGATGTGGCCACTGTAACGATTCCTCGAAAGACAATCACTATTGCAGAACCGGTTCAGCGACCACCGATCACCATAACTAAGGCCGGACCGATCCCGTACGAAAACACAAAAGCAGTCCCATGGTCATATGGGTTGGAGGTGTATTGTGACGGAATAAAGACTGATATGGATAAACAGCCAGCCGGGGCTGTGGAGAACGTTGTTGGTTCAGGAGGTATGACAAGGAGCGGTAGGATCTTTATATCACCTGAAGTCGAGGCCGAAAGACTAGCGAAAGGAAAAGAGAAAGTGGTGGAGAATGTCCCAGTGCAAGCAAGCGAAAAGGCAGCAGCATCGAAGGATGTAGAAGAGTTCATGCGCTTGATTCGAAAAAGTGATTATAAGATTGTGGAGCATCTGCAACAGACGCCGTCCAAAATATCCATCTTGTCATTGCTCTTATGTTCGGAAGCTCACAGAAATGCTTTGTTGAAAGTCCTGGATACTTCCTTCGTACCCCAAGACGTCTCCGTGAATCAGCTGGAAGGAGTGTTGGCACATGTAAATGCAGGCCACAGCTTGGGCTTTACCGATTTTGATTTGACCCCGAAAGGGAGAGATCATAATATGGCGCTGCACATATCTGTTGAGTGTAGAGGATCGGTAATGTCGCACGTATTGGTCGACACCGGATCATCTCTGAATGTGATGCCCAAGAAAGCGATGATGAAGCTGGATGTCAGAGGAATCCTGTGCACGCCCAGTGATTTGGTAGTCAGAGCGTTTGACGGCACGCGAAGAACGGTCTTTGGATCGATAACATTACCCCTGCAGGTAGGGCCGGAGGTGTTTGCAACTGAGTTTTATATCATGGATATACAGCCTGCCTACAGCTGCTTGCTTGGAAGACCCTGGATTCATGGGGCTGGGGCAGTCACGTCTACCCTGCATCAAAAGTTAAAATATATGGTCGGAGACAGCGTGGTCACCGTATGTGGAGAAGAAGACATCCTGGTCAGCCATCTATCGTCGTTCAAATATGTGGAGGTCGACGGAGAGATCCACGAAACACCCTGCCAGGCATTTGAAGGTTTGCGTACCAAGGACAAAGGTCCCGGGCCGAGCAAAGTGCCAGAGATAGCCGTCTCGTCATATAAAGAAGCTCAAGCTCTGGTGGAGGCAGAAGAAGCAAAGGGCTGGGGCAAAGTGCTAGATATTCCTGTAAAGATGGACCGGTTCGGGTTGGGATATCAACCGTCGTCGTCAACACCTTCTGTGGGGGCACCCCGTTTCAGAGGGCCAATAACCATCTCTGCCAGTGGAGTGTGCCATGAAACCGTCAACGCTGCTTCGGAGTCTGACGAAGGAGACAGCGACTGTGATATGGATGCCTGGATTCAGCCAAGCACGCCAGGACAAGGACTGTGCAACTGGTCTATTCAGGAGCTTGTTCCTGTGACTCTTAAACAGTAATGCTTTGCTTTATTAATTGTTGAATAATCTGATGTCTTGCCCAGGGCATCAGCACTTGCTTAGGGTTGTGTTGTTATGAACATTGCGTGTTATTCATTAAATAAATGGCGTTTTTTTTCATGTGCAAATACTGTAATCCATGTCTTTCTTGTTTTATATTTCTCAATAAAATGGCAACGTGGTTATTCGCTTTAGATGCATTTTGAAGCACTTAACTATTCCTTTTGCAGGATAACATTTTCAGATGACATCCTTGAACCACCTATGACTCGTCCCGACTTTGAGCACCCGGTATTTCAGGCCGAAGAAGAGGTTGTCGAAGATAGTGACGTTCCTGAAGAACTGTCTTGGTTGGTGAAGCAGGAGGAAAGAGCCATTCTGCCTCACGACGAGATCATCGAAATTATCAACTTGGGGTCGGAAGGGGTTGAGAAGAATATCCGCATCGGGGCCGCACTGTAGGGTGATATCAAGCGAAAACTGGTTGAAATGCTCCGAGAATATAGTGATGTATTCGCTTGGTCGTATGAACATATGCCAGGGCTCGATACAGATATGGTGGTGCACCGTCTGCCACTGAAGGAAGACTGCCCGCCCGTCAAACAAAAACTTCGCAGAACTCGACCAGATATGGCAGTGAAGATCAAAGAGGAAGTTCAAAAACAGTGGGACGCTGGTTTCCTGGCTGTGACCAAGTATCCCTTATGGGTTGCTAACATCGTACCCGTGCCAAAGAAAGATGGCAAGGTTCGAATGTGCGTGGATTATAGGGATTTGAATAAAGCAAGCCCAAAAGACGATTTTCCGCTTCCTCATATTGACGTGCTGGTCGATAATACTGCTCAATACTCCGTATTCCCCTTCATGGATGGCTTCTCAGGCTATAATCAAATTAAAATGGCGCCAGAGGATATGGAGAAGACTACTTTCATAACACCTTGGGGAACATTTTGCTACAAAGTGATGCCCTTTGGTTTGAAAAATGCTGGGGCAACATATCAGCGTGCGATGACGACTCTTTTCCATGATATGATGCATAAAGAGATCGAAGTTTATGTTGACGACATGATTCCCAAATCCCAGACGGAGGAAGAGCATCTGGTGAATCTGCTGAAGTTATTTAAAAGGCTTAGGAAGTTCAGGCTGAGACTGAACCCTAAAAAATGCACCTTCGGGGTGAGATCGGGTATGCTGCTGGGGTTTATTGTAAGTAAAAGAGGAATAGAGGTCGACCCTGCTAAAATAAAAGCGATTCAAGAAATGCCGACGCCTAAAACAGAGAAAGAGGTGCGCGGGTTCTTAGGGAGGTTGAACTACATCGCTCGGTTCATATCTCACCTAACTGCCACGTGTGAACCATTATTCAAACTGTTGAAGAAAGATCAAGCTGTAACGTGGAACGAAAATTGTCAGAAGGCGTTCGATAAAATAAAGAAGTATTTGCAGGAACCTCCTATTTTGATACCCCCAGTGGCGGGCAGACCCTTGATCATGTATTTGACGGTTCTTGAGGGAAGCATGGGTTGTGTTCTCGGTCAGCACGACGAGACAGGGAGAAAAGAGCATGCAATCTATTACTTGAGTAAGAAATTTACAGATTGTGAATCTCGATACTCAATGCTGGAGAAAACTTGTTGCGCGCTAGCCTGGGCCGCCAAGCGTTTGAGGCAATACATGCTGAATCATACAACCATGCTCATCTCGAAGATGGATCCTATCAAATATGTATTCGAAAAGCAGGCGTTGTCAGGAAGAATTGCCCGTTGGCAGATGGTCTTGACTGAATATGACATTCAATACGTCTCGCAAAAGGCCATAAAGGGGAGTGTGCTGTCTGAGTATCTGGCGGAGCAGCCTATTGAAGATTACCAATCGATGAGGTTTGATTTTCCTGACGAGGATATCATGTACCTAAAGATGAAGGATTGTGAAGAGCCGTTGCCAGACGAAGGACCAGAGTTGGGTTCCAAATAGAAGATGATATTTGACGGAGCTGTGAACGCTTACGGTAGCGGAATAGGGGCCATCATCACTACGCCACACGGGTCGCACATCTCGTTTACTGCCCGATTGACCTTTCCAGTTACCAATAATGAAGCCGAATACGAAGCTTGTATAATGGGGCTTGAAGAAGCCATTGATTTGCGAATCAAGAATTTAGACGTATACGGAGACTCAGCTCTGGTGGTGAATCAAATCAAAGGAGAATGGGAGACACTTCAGCCCAACTTGATACATTACATGAATTATGCAAGGAGATTGTTGCCTTTCTTCGACAAAGTTGAATTGCATCACGTACCGCGGACAGAAAATCAAATGGCTGACGCCCTCGCCACTTTGTCTTCCATGTACAAAGTCAATTTCTGGAACGAGGCTCCCAGAATCATTATCTCTCGGCTTGACAGACCAGCTTTCGTATTTGCTATTGATGAAGCATCCGACGACAAACCATGGTATTTTGATATCCTTAATTTCCTGAAGAATAAGGAGTATCCGGCTGGGGCATCCAGTCAGGATCAAAAGACTCTCAGGAGATTAGCGGGTAATTTCTATTTGAATCCAGATGGTGTCTTGTACAGAAGAAACCACAATTTGGTGTTGTTGCGTTGTGTAGATGAAAAAGAGGCAAAACTACTCATGGAGGAAATACACGAAGGTACCTTTGGTACGCATGCTGGTGGACATGCTATGACAAGAAAGCTGCTGCGGGCAGGTTATTTTTGGCTGACTATGGAAACTGATTATTTCAAGTTTGCGAAGAAGTGCCACAAGTGCCAAATCTATGCTGATAAGATTCATGTGCCTCCGAGTCCTCTGAACGTAATGTCATCGCCATGGCCATTCTCGATGTGGGGAATCGATATGATTGGAAAGATCGAGCCGATAGCTTCTAACGGGCATCGGTTCATCCTAGTAGCAATCGATTATTTCACCAAGTGGGTGGAAGCGGCGTCATATGCAAATGTAACGAAGCAAGTGGTGGCCAGATTCATCAAGAGAGATATCATTTGCCGATATAGGATCCCCGAGCGGATAATCACGGACAACGGTTCAAACTTGAACAACAAAATGATGAAGGAGCTCTGTCAGAATTTTAAGATCGAACATCACAACTCCTCCCCTTACCGACCCAAGATGAATGGCGCTGTCGAAGCGGCCAATAAGAATATCAAGAAGATTGTGCAGAAAATGGTGGTGACCTATAAGGATTGGCACGAGATGCTACCTTTTGCTTTGCACGGTTATCGTACAACGGTACGCACATCAACCGGGGCAACCCCGTTCTCCTTGGTGTATGGAATGGAAGCGGTATTACCATTAGAAGTTGAGATCCCTTCCCTGAGGGTATTGCGAGACGTTCAGCTGGACGAGGCAGAATGGGTAAAAGACAGGTTGAATCAATTGAGTTTGATGGATGAGAAGAGGCTAGCTTCTCTAGCATATGGTCGTTTGTACCAGAGCCGAATGAAGAAAGCATATGATAAGTAGATACATCCGCGAAGCTTTCAGACGGGCGATTTGGTGCTGAAAAGGATTCTCCCGCCGCAAGCAGATCACAGGGGCAAGTGGACCCCCAACTACGAAGGGCCATACGTTGTCAGGAAAGTCTTTTCAGGAGGAGCGTTATTGTTGTCCACCATGGACGGTGAAGACTTTACGTCACCTGTAAATTCGGACGCAGTTAAAAAATACTTTGCTTAAAATAGACCCGCTGGACAGAAAAAAAGAGAGTCCAGGCAAAAATGGGGCATCCTGGCGAACCAAAAACAGAATAAAAGGTTCGGGCAAAAGTTAGGGATAAAATTGAAAAATGTACACCCGCGAAGTTGAAAACCTACCCTGGGCGGCTTCAGCAAAAAGGGGTATCCCGGTGAACTGAAAACCCGTAAAGGGCGGTTCACGCAAAAGTTAGGGATTTGAAAAGCAAATGATTGCGGTTCTAATTTGACACTACAGTGAGCATCAGTGCGGGAGGATACCGGAGGAGTCGATTATCAGATACAACCTCTTCAGAAGAGTGAATACCGGGAAAGCATTAGAGTCGAATGAGTCATAGGAGGATCAGTTCGTGGTGTTCGTCTGCATCCCGTTGCCGACATGTGTACAAAATTTAATTTGTCAAAATATTTATGCTCATTGTGCATACTTGTATATCTGCTTTGCGTAGCTTCCTCTTTTCAGGAGTTACATCCCGTGTACAAAAAACTCTGCCCATTCAGGGGCCCAATCAATAAAATATGTTATTCAGTACTTGATGCTGGTCCTTTACTGTTTTGTGCATGATAAAGCGCCTAAGTTTACTGAAACCAGCATGTGTATAACATCACTGGCCCCTACCAACGATTACTAAAGCGTTGAATTAACTGAAAACGATGTTACTAACCTGAATAGATTTGGTTGCATAGGCTTGTCTTGTCTTGTTGTGTTGGTGCAGGTTCCATAGCCGTACGAGGAAGATGATCAAAAGATTGCGATAACGAAAGACTCGACCCCCACGCAGGTCATGCATGTGCCTCCTGAAGAAGGATCGAATTCCCTAGCTAATCGTAGCCTATCTAGAAGGCATGCTCCAGCAAAGTCATTTATCCTTAGCAGAGTTTGGCGATTCCTAGATCGAAGGCTGTATTCAGACAGTGCATCTCAAGCAGAATGGGTTAGCCTCAGAAGATTAATATTTCAGATCGGTGAGCTGTATTCAGGCAGTTTACCTTTCCCCGCAGGGTCATTTACTCTCCCCCAGCGGATCCAGCGGATTTTCCCCAAGAGAATCATCCCATTCCCAGTGGAATTCTCTTCTCCGCGGGTATTTTCATTCCTCCTAGTGGAATTTGAAGATTAAGACTATCCCCGACAGAGTTGGTGCGGGTCCTAGCATTTATTTTGCCGGAATACCGTGTGATACCCGTTCGCTTTCCCGCAGAAGTTCGATCATACCAAGCGCATCTGTTATTCTCCAGTAGAGTTGTATTCCCCAGCAGGGTGTTACTTCAGCAAGGGGTTTGGTTTAAGTTCCTCATTTCCCAGCTGAGTCGACTTCATCCTTCCAGCATTTATTTTGCTGGAATAATTCTGTAGCATCTGGCCATCCCCAGTGGAGTTGGCATTGTTTTTAGCATTTATTTTGCTAAAGCAGTTCCTGTATTTCAGCAGTTCGAGTCTGCATTTGCATCCACCAAATAAAAGCGTAGCATTTCCACGCCGAATGGAGCATTGCATCATTGTTGAATCCTGACGTGGACAAATCAAGGCGAAACGTGAATCCTGACGTGGATAGATTTATTCCTTATGTGGAAAGAGAAATTTTGGTTCCTTACGTGGAAAAACAAGGCTATTCCTTACGTGGAAAGCTTCGAGTCCTTACGTGGACAAATCAGAAAGAATCGGTTTCCTTACATGGAAAGAAGGGAGTCTTTACGTGGACAAAGCGAGGTGAAAGTTGAGTCCTTACGCGGACGTATCGGACTGGAGTCCTTACGTGGACAGATGAAGATGTATTCCTTACGTGGAAGAAAAATGATTCCTTACGGGGAAAAAAGATTGTGTTCCTGACGTGGAAAGGTGGGTCCTTACGTGGAAGAAGAGATGTTCTCCTTACGTGGAAAGAGATTGATTCCTTACGTGGAAAGTTTAGTCCTGACGCGGACAGATCGAGGAAAGAGGTGATTCCTTACGTGGAAAGATTGAGTCCTTACGTGGACATATCAGATTTATTCCTTACGTGGAAAGATAGTATTCCTTACGTGGAAAGAGGCTTGTATTCCTGACGTGGAAAAGAAGAGTTGATTCCTAACGTGGAAGAGGTTTAGTCCTGACGTAGACAGAGTCAAAAGAAGACGTATTCCTTACGTGGAAGAGTTTGACGAGGAAGAAATTCATTCCTAACATGGAAAGGTGAGTCCTAACATGGACAATGTTATTCCTAACGTGGACAAGAGTTTACTCCTGACGTGGACGGTTTATTCCTTACGTGGAAAGACGAGCCATCCCCAGCACGGTCGCTAATGGATCAGTTGATTGCCGTAACAGTCAGATTCAGTTGATGAATATCGTTCCTCAAGCAGGAGTGCAGTTTATTTCTGCGGTTGGCAAATTTATAGGTTCTTAGTATTCAACCGTCTCGTACCACGAATGTCTGAAGGCTCCGGGCTCTTCACCCAATCGGGTCCAAGTCGCTTGAATAGGGGCAGCTGTTGCACCCTAAAATTTGCTCAACCTTATTCACTTGGTTTATGTTTCAATATCATTAGCATTTGCATATAGAGTCATGTACATAGTCTAATCATCTGCATGGCATAGCATAACAAGTCATCCAACAGGAGACCAATCATTATTCTCATCTCTAGAGGCCTATCAAGAGGTTACTATCCTAATTCAATCTCATTCAAGTCATCAGAAAAGAATTTGAAAGCAGAGAAGTCAATGGATCAAGCATTGAGTCTATCTCTTATCTAAGAGTATCTGGGGATCATCAAAGAAGGTATGGGTTGTGAATTGAGAGCATGAGAAGTATCTAGACATCTTGGAGGACTTAGAAAGGCATTTGGAGAAGGAAACAAGTTGTTGATGTGATCACAAGAATTGCAGTTGAAGACAGTCAACTAGGGTTTCATCTGGGTTAACCCTGGGTCAAAGGATTGTTTGAAAGGCATTGAGAGCCATTGAGGAGATGTGGGGTTCATCATTTGACATGTAGAAGAGGATATGGTGATATGCCAAGAAGAAATCAAGAGAAATCAAGGAGAAGAGGAGTTTCTAAATTAGGGTTTCTGTGTAAAATCCCCTAGTTTAGGTCAAATTTCCAAGCAAGATAAGTCAAAATGAAAGCTTCAAATGGATCATTGGCCAACATGAAACTTGTAGAGGATATCAATACCTTTAATTTGAGTGGTGGAAGACATCAAGATGATTTATAGAACTCAAGTTATGGTCCTTGCAAGTTACAGGTCTTCTGAGGTATCTGAAATTTTGTCTGTGAAAGTGACTTGACTTCCAAGCTATTTTTTCCCCTCAAGGAGATTTCAAATGAATTTCTGGTCAACATAAGAATTGTTCCTCATTGTCTTAGCTTTCTATAATGGTATAGTATGCCTTCATAGGATGTGTGGAACTCTACTTATGGTCTTGGCAAGCAAAGTGTATTTTGGTCATTTGTGAATTACAGGTCATTTCAACCTATACCCAAAACTCATACAAGGAGGCCTCAAATGAAAAACTTCCCAACATCAAAGTTGCTCAAAATGCCATTTTAAGTCAAGAAAAGAAGTCATTAAAGTTGGGAAATGCATGGAACTTAGGATTATAAACTGGACCAAGTATAAAGGAAAAAAGTCCATTTTAAATCACCAAAATTGTGAATTTTTGATATGAGGGCAAAACTAAGCATGTGACCAACCATTTTGAAGGTAAATCATGTTTTAAGACCAATTGCAATGTTAGTTTTTGGGTTGAGGTCAAGAAATGGAAGTTATCCTTAGTTGCTTATGCATGAAGCAACACTTGCCAAACCAAGCTTTGGTCAAGGTACAACACAAAGGACCATCCAAACACTTCCTATTTCTCATTTGAAGAGAAATTCAAGTATCATTTTGGAGTTGTAACAAGGTATTCACAAGCTGGTTTTTCAACTCATCCTTTTTCAAAATCTCATACCATGAGATGTCAAGTTTCTCCTTGGACCCTTCTAGCAAGTTCCAGAACACTCTATCCTCATCTACATAAGCATTGAAGCTAATCCAAAGCATTTTTTGGGGTTCATTGGTGAAGAAACTCAGAACTGCATTTCACATTTCTCTCTTGCAAGTCATTTTCGATTTTCCTCAATCCTCCATCATTTCCTAAAATTCTCGATCCTATTCAACTCAATAATCACTACTAAAGGTGCTCCAATCAAAATCTGAGGGAATTCTGGCACAAATCGTGTTCTTGAGTTTCTGCACATTCAACTGCAAGTCAGATTCTGTTATGGTGATCCAAGCCGTTTGAGGAAGAATCATTGCAAACAGAAGCAAGATACCAATACATTGACTGATCCTGGAGTCTTACAAGCCTTGAATTGAAGAAAATCGCCTTCTGTTTTCATCATTTTTCCAGGTTGGTACTTTTCTTATTTTGGCTCGAATTGGAGGAGATCTTAGTGAATTGTTAGGGTAGACATACTCTAGGTGGTTAGAGGTTGGTTTCTGGACAGTTTGAGGAGATTTGATGAAGATTAATGTGTGTGTGCAATTTCTGTTAGGAGCAAGAACTCCCTTAATAACAAGGGATAATGTTAATTCTTTAGTTAGTTTTGATCAGGGTAAAGAGAGGAACAGGTTTATGCCATTAATTTTGAGGATTGTGAGAGTTGGTTCTTGATCGTATTTTGGGGACAACTATCGAGTTTAGGGTTAGGTTGAATTTCAATTAGTTCTGAAGCCATGATCGAATTACTGGTGGAATTTGGAGTGAGTTTGGTCTTTGCACTTTGGATTTTCATCAAGAACTGAGGAAGTTCGTGTGGGGATCAGTTTGTGTTCTTGGAGCATTCATCCATGGAGTTTGGCTCCAAAGCTGATTTCAAATGGGGAAGAAGGGTTCTGAACCCTTGGATCATAATAAAACCATTGACCGAGACCATGATCCAAAGGCTGTGCGTGATCCAAAATTTGTGAAGGATTCTTGATGAGCAAAACGCACCGTATCATTTAATCTGACCATTGGGCTTAAGTGAACATTGCTACCAACACCCCCGTTTTGTTAAGCCCAACCGAATACACGTGATATCCTTGCTAAATACACCGCTGGTTTATTCTTTTTTCTTTTGATTTTCGTTTTAATTTCCTGAAGAGTGCTGGGCCTAACAATTAATGTTCGCACCCCCACTTTTCCAGCCCACCATGGATTACAACTGGAGCGAACTGCTTTTCTCACCCCCTCCCATTGATTTCCTTATATTTCTTTAATTTCCTCTCATTTCTTCATGCATTTTCAAAAATCATAATAAATTGAAAAAACATTATTTTTCAATAATTCTTTTTGCATAATTTTCTTTAAAGAGTCTAGAAAATTATAAAAAATAAAAATTGAATTTTATTTTTTATTTGATATTTTTCCCATATTTTCCAAATAAATAGCATTTTAAATAGTTTCATTTCATACATAAATTTGTTAATTTTTGTTCTTATAGTTGCTTTAATATTTTTTGTCCATTCTTTTTAGGTTGTTTATTTTAGACATACAACTTGTAGATGCAATTTAGTTCCTATTTTTTAGGAGTTAGTTATAGGTGATTAGCTTAGGTGAAAACAACATGAACAAATTAGGGTTTTAAACCAACTTAGGAGAAATAGTTTATTTATTTTAGGATAGTTTTCAGTTGATTTTTTGGGTAGGGACTATAGGGGCTATGGGTGTAGGATAGATCCCCTTAGAAATCATCAGGATTCCCCTACTGCTATTAATATTACTGTTATATGTGATTGCCTGGTGTGGTGTGCCCTCTGGGGATTATTGTTTGGTTGTGTGGGTATTGGGATTGTCTGGGGATTGGGGAAGCTGAAGACTTGTGATGATGAAGCCATTGGAGATCCAGAGTCTGAAGTCCAATTTCCAGAGTTGAAGAGGAGATTCTTGCAAGCAGCTGATGAGGAGATTAGGGTTTAGAAGCTAGGCAGAGCCCTAGACTAGAAAGCTTGTTTCTCAAACATGGAATGCCTTGTCTGCATCCATCCTTTCCCTATGATTCAAAGCCTCTTTCAAATATCCACTTCCTTCCTTTGGAAGGATCAGTGAATGTATTTGAAAGATAGAACTTTTGAGGGGAAACTTTCTGTTTAATGTTAACAGTTAATGAACCACCCTTGGTAGGTAATTAACTGTCTGACATTCATTCCCTTCATCTTGTTGACTGATATTCCTCCTGAAGCCTGAGACTTGAAGAGAAGCCATTGCAGATGGAAGACTGATGATGAAGACCTTGCTTGAAAGTTGTGGAGATGGAGATTGAGGTTTGTAGCTGTATGGAGATGACTTGAAGATAGGTGTTGATGCAGAGCTGCTGTGGCTGTTTATTTTTGCTGTATTTCATTCTGGATGTATTGATTGGTTTTCCTGACTGTATTGTTTGTTGTTTACCCTGTTGAGTTGAAAGTGAAGCCTGTTCACTTTTGCCTATTGTTTTCTAGGTTCAAGGTTGAGTGGGACTCCCTTGCCTCGCTTGTATTGTTGCATCCATGCATTTTACTGCTTTACTATATATATTTGATATTGTTTCTATTTCCGTCTATTCCCTTAGGATCTCTGTTTCTCTCTGCGCAAGAGAGGAGCATGATAGACACTAGGTCTTAACCCATGCATGATAACATTAGGTCAGTTTGATTCCCTTTGCAACCATAGATTAGAGTTCTGTCTCTTCTTTCTCAAAACAAACAGAAAAACACCATAAAGATTTCAAACACAATAAAAGACAATTCTTTCGTAAAAGAATGTGAACTCATCAAAACGTCATTTTTTGTCCGCTTGGACTGCTAATCAGAAAAGCCTTTTTCAGAAGGAATAAAATCAACCAAGACAGACTTGTGTCATACGTGGCCCGAACTACGTTTGCTCTGATCTTCCATGCAGTGTGGAAGTACGTAGGCATAGGATGCGATATCCTAGCGAGCAACCTTCCCCTCCTTTCCCGTAGGTAGGCGAACTACGTTGACTCTGATTTCTCGTTCCAGGCGGGAATACGTAGGCATAAAGTGCGATACTTTGCCGAGTCATTTTTATTTTCATTTTATTTTCTTTTTAACCCTTGACCTATAGTTTAGATAGAATAACAATCCATACCTGAAAACAAGCGTGGATCCCGTCGAGTACGACGGACGTGAGGGGTGCTAATACCTTCCCCTTGCGTAACCGACTCTCGAATCCAGGTTTTGGTTGCGATGACCATACCTTTCCCGTGTTGTGCGAGGTTTACTCTGAGCGTTTCCTTTCCCTCCCGTGGGATAAATAACGCGCGGTGGCGACTCTTCTGTTCAGCCGGCGCCGATTTTCGCAGTAGCGACAGGATGTTTTGGTTTTCTTACGGCGATGTCAGATTATTTGGTATTCCGGCGGCGATGTCAGATGTTTTGGTTTTCTGGCGACTATGTTAGATTATTTGGTTTTCCGGCGGCGATGTCGGATGTTTTGGTTTTTCGGTGGCGATGTCAGATTATTTGGTTTTCCAGCGGCGATGTCAGATGTTTTGGTTTTCTGGCGGCGATGTCAGATTGTTTGGTTTTCTGGCGGAGATGTTGGATGTTTTGGTTTTCCCGCGGCGATGTCGGATGTTTTGGTTTTCTTGCGGCGATGTTAGATTATTTGGTTTTCCAGCAACGATGACGGATGTTTTAGTTTTCTGTCGGCGATGTAAGATTATTTGGTTTTTCGACAGAGTTGTTGGATGTTTTGGTTTTCCAGCAGCGATGTTGAATTATTTGGTTTTCTTGCGGCAATGTTAGATTATTTGGTATTCCGGCGGCGATGTCAGATGTTTTCGTCTTCAGGCGGCGATGTCGGATATTTTGGTGTTCTGGCGACAATGTCAGATTTTTTGGTTTTCCAGTGGCGATGTCGGATGTTTTGATTTTTTGGCGGCGATGTCTGACTATTTGGTTTTCTAGCGGCGACTTCGGATGTTTTAATTTTCTGGCGGCGTTGTCGGATTATTTGGTTTTCCGACGGTGATGACAGATATTTTGGTTTTCTGGCGGCAATGTTAGATTGTTTGGTTTTCCGGCGGAGATGTTGGACGTTTTGGTTTTCCGGCGCCGATGTCGGATGTTTTGGTTTTCTGGCGGCAATGTCAGATTATTTGGTATTCCGGCGGCGATGTCAGATGTTTTGGTTTTCTGGCGACGATGTCAGATTATTTGGTTTTCCGACGGCGATGTCAGATGTTTTGGTTTTCTGGCGACGATGTGAGATTATTTGGTTTTCCGGCGGCGATGTTAGATGTTTTGGTTTTCTGGCGTCGATATCAGATTATTTGGCTTTCCGGCGGCGATGTTGGATGTTTTGGTTTTCCGGCGGCGATGTCTGATGTTTTGTTTTTCTTGCAGCGATGTCAGATTATTTGGTTTTCCGGCGGCGATGTCCGATTATTTGGCCTTCCGGCGGCGATGTTGGATGTTTTGATTTTCCGGCGGCGATGTCGGATGTTTTGGCTTTCGGGCGGCGATGTCATTTTATTTTGTTTTTCGGCGCCGATGTTTGATGTTTTGGTTTTCTGGCGGCGATGTCAGATTATTTGGTTTTCTGGCCGAGTTGTTCGATGTTTTGGTTTTCCGGAGGCAACGTCGGATGTTTTGGTTTTCTGGCGGCAATGTCAGATTATTTGGTATTCCGGCGGCGATGTCGGATGTTTTGGTTTTCTGGTGGCAATGTTAGATTATTTGGTTTTCCGGCAGCGATGTTGGATGTTTTGGTATTCCGGCGGCGATGTCAGATGTTTTGGTTTTCTGGCGACGATGTCAGATTATTTGGTTTTCCGACGGCGATGTCAGATGTTTTGGTTTTCTGGCGACGATGTCAGATTATTTGGTTTTCCGGCGGCGATGTCAGATGTTTTGGTTTTCTGGCGGCGATATCAGATTATTTGGCTTTCCGGCGGCGATGTTGGATGTTTTGGTTTTCCGGCGGCGATATCTGATGTTTTGGTTTTCTTGCAGCGATGTCAAATTATTTGGTTTTCCGGCCGAGTTGTTCGATGTTTTGGTTTTCCGGAGGCAATGTCGGATGTTTTGGTTTTCTGGCGGCGATGTCATTTTATTTTGTTTTTCGGCGCCGATGTTTGATGTTTTGGTTTTCTGGCGGCGATGTCAGATTATTTGGTTTTCCGGCCGAGTTGTTCGATGTTTTGGTTTTCCGGAGGCGATGTCGGATGTTTTGGTTTTCTGGGGCCAATGTCAGATTATTTGGTATTTCGGCGGCGATGTCGGATGTTTTTGTTTTTTGGCGGCAATGTCAGATTATTTCGTTTTCCGGTAGCGATGTTGGATGTTTTGGTTTTTCGGCGGCGATGTCGGATGTTTTGGTTTTCTGGCGGCGATGTCAGATTATTTGGTTTTCTTGCGGCGATGTGATGTTTTGGTTTTTTTGGCGGCGATGTCTGATTATTTAGTTTTCTAGCGGCGATGTCGGATGTTTTGATTTTCTGGCGGCGTTGTCAAATTATTTGGTTTTCCGACGGCGATTATAGATGTTTTGGTTTTCTGGCGGCGATGTCAGATTATTTGGTTTTCCGGCGGAGATGTTGGACGTTTTGGTTTTCCGGCGGCGATGTCGGATGTTTTGGTTTTCTGGCGGCAATGTCAGATTATTTGGTATTCCGGCGGCGATGTCGGATGTTTTGGTTTTCTAGCGACGATGTCAGGTTATTTGGTTTTCCGACGGCGATGTCAGATGTTTTGGTTTTCTGGCGACGATGTCATATTATTTGGTTTTCCGGCGGCGATGTCGGATGTCTTGGTTTTCTGGCGGCGATATCAGATTATTTGGCTTTCCGACGGCGATGTTGGATGTATTGGTTTTCCGGCGGCGAGGTCGGATGTTTTGGTTTTCTTGTAGCGATGTCAGATTATTTGGTTTTCCGGCGGCGATGTCCGATTATTTGGCCTTCCGGCGGCGATGTTGGATGTTTTGATTTTCCGGCGGCGATGTCGGATGTTTTGGTTTTCTGGCGGCGATGTCATTTTATTTTGTTTTTCGGCGCCGATGTTTGATGTTTTGGTTTTCTGGCGGCGATATCAGATTATTTTGTTTTCCGGACGAGTTGTTCGATGTTTTAGTTTTCCGGAGGCGATGTCGGATGTTTTGGTTTTCTGGCGGCAAGGTCAGATTATTTGGTATTCCGGCGGCGATGTCGGATGTTTTGGTTTTCTTGCGGCAATGTCAGATTATTTAATTTTCCGGCAGCAATGTTGGATGTTTTGGTTTTCCGGCGGCGATGTCGGATGTTTTGGTTTTCTGGCGGCGATGTCAGATTATTTGGTTTTCTTGCGGCGATGTTGGATGTTTTGGTTTTTTTCGCGACGATGTTGGATGTTTTGGTTTTCTGGCGGCGATATTAGATTATTTGGTTTTCGGGCGGTGATGTTGGATGTTTTGGTTTTCTAGTGGCGATGTCAGATTATTTGGTTTTCCGGCGGCGATGTAGGATGTTTTGGTTTCCTGGCGGCGATGTTAGATTATTTGGTTTTTCGGCAGCGATGTTGGATGTTTTGGTTTCCCGACGGCGATGTCGGATGTTTTGGTTTTCTGGCGGCGATGTCAGATTATTTGGTCTTTCGGCGGCGATGTTGGATGTTTTGGTTTTCCGGCGGCGAAGTCAGATGGTTTGGTTTTCTGGCGGCGATGTCAGATTAATTGGTTTTCCGGCAGCGATGTCGGATGTTTTGGTTTTCTGGCGGCGATGTTAGATTATTTGGTTTTCCGACGGCGATGTTGGATGTTTTGGTCCTCCGGCGGCGATGTCGGATGTTTTGGTTTTCTGGCGACAATGTCAGATTTTTTGGTTTTCCGGCGGCGATGTCGGATGTTTTGGTTTTTTGGCGGCGATGTCTGATTATTTGGTTTTCTAGCGGCGATGTCGGATATTTTGGTTTTCTGGCGGCGTTGTCAGATTATTTGGTTTTCCGACGGCGATGACAGATGTTTTGGTTTTCTGGTGGCGATGTCAGATTGTTTGGTTTTCCAGCAGAGATGTTGGACGTTTTGGTTTTCCGGCGGCGATGTCAGATGTTTTGGTTTTCTGGCAACAATATCAGATTATTTAGTATTCCGGCGGAGATGTCGGATGTTTTGGTTTTCTGGCGACGATGTCAGACTATTTGGTTTTCCGACGGCGATGTCAGATGTTTTGGTTTTCTGGCGGCGATGTCAGATTATTTGGTTTTTCGGCGGCGATGTCGGATGTTTTTGGTTTCTGGTGGGGATGTCAGCTTATTTGGTTTTCTTGCGGCAATGTTGGAAGTTTTTGTTTTTTTCGGGGCGATGTTGGATGTTTTGGTTTTCTGGCGGCGATATTAGATTATTTGGTTTTCGGGCGGTGATGTTGGATGTTTTGGTTTTCTAGCGGCGATGTCAGATTATTTGGTTTTCCGGCGGCGATGTAGGATGTTTTGGTTTCCTGGCGGCGATGTTAGATTATTTGGTTTTTCGGCAGCGATGTTGGATGTTTTGGTTTCCCGACGGCGATGTCGGATGTTTTGGTTTTCTGGCGGCGATGTCAGATTATTTGGTCTTTCGGCGGCGATGTTGGATGTTTTGGTTTTCCGGCGGCGAAGTCAGATGGTTTGGTTTTCTGGCGGCGATGTCAGATTAATTGGTTTTCCGGCAGCGATGTCGGATGTTTTGGTTTTCTGGCGGCGATGTTAGATTATTTGGTTTTCCGACGGCGATGTTGGATGTTTTGGTCCTCCGGCGGCGATGTCGGATGTTTTGGTTTTCTGGCGACAATGTCAGATTTTTTGGTTTTCCGGCGGCGATGTCGGATGTTTTGGTTTTTTGGCGGCGATGTCTGATTATTTGGTTTTCTAGCGGCGATGTCGGATATTTTGGTTTTCTGGCGGCGTTGTCAGATTATTTGGTTTTCCGACGGCGATGACAGATGTTTTGGTTTTCTGGTGGCGATGTCAGATTGTTTGGTTTTCCGGCAGAGATGTTGGACGTTTTGGTTTTCCGGCGGCGATGTCAGATGTTTTGGTTTTCTGGCAACAATATCAGATTATTTAGTATTCCGGCGGAGATGTCGGATGTTTTGGTTTTCTGGCGACGATGTCAGACTATTTGGTTTTCCGACGGCGATGTCAGATGTTTTGGTTTTCTGGCGGCGATGTCAGATTATTTGGTTTTTCGGCGGCGATGTCGGATGTTTTTGGTTTCTGGTGGGGATGTCAGATTATTTGGTTTTCTTGCGGCAATGTTGGAAGTTTTTGTTTTTTTCGGGGCGATGTTGGATGTTTTGGTTTTCTGGCGGCGATGTTAGATTATTTGGTTTTCTGGCGGCGATGTTGAATGGTTTGGTTTTCTAGCGGCGATGTCAGATTATTTGGTTTTTCGGCGGCGATGTAGGATGTTTTGGTTTTCTGGCGGCGATGTTAGATTTATTGGTTTTTCGGCAGCGATGTTGGATGTTTTGGTTTCCCGGCGGCGATGTCAGATGTTTTGGTTTTCTGGCGGCGATGTCAGATTATTTGGTCTTTCAGCGGTGATGTTGGATGTTTTGGTTTTCTAGCGGCGTTGTCAGATTGTTTGGTTTTCTGACGGCGATGACAGATGTTTTGGTTTTTTGGCGGTGATGTCAGATTATTTGGTCTTTCGGCGGCGATGTTGGATGTTTTGTTTTTCCGACGGCGATATTGGACGTTTTGGTTTTCCGGCGGCTATGTCGGATGTTTTGGTTTTCTTACGGCGATGTCAGATTATTTGGTATTCCGACGGCGATGTCGGATGTTTTGGTTTTCTGGCGACGATGTCAGATTATTTGGTTTTCCGGCGGCGATGTCGGATGTTTTGGTTTTCCGGCTGCGATGTCAGATTATTTGGTTTTCCAGCGGCGATGTCAGATGTTTTGGTTTTCTGGCGGCGATGTCAGATTATTTGGTTTTCCGGCGGAGATGTTGGACGTTTTGGTTTTCCGGTGCCGATGTCAGATGTTTTGGTTTTCTTGCAGCGATGTCAGATTATTTGGTTTTCCGGCGGCGATGTCAGATGTTTTGGTTTTCTAGCGTCGATATCAGATTATTTATCTTTCCGGCGGCGATGTTGGTTGTTTTGGTTTTCCGGCGGCGATGTCTGATGTTTTGGTTTTCTTGCAGCGATGTCAGATTATTTGGTTTTCCGGCGGCGATGTCCGATTATTTGGCCTTCCGGCGACGATGTTGGATGTTTTGATTTTCCCGCGGCGATGTCGAATGTTTTGGTTTTCTGGCGGCAATATCAGATTATTTGGTATTCCGGCGGAGATGTCGGAT
The DNA here is from genome assembly GCA_963859935.3 of Lathyrus sativus. Lineage (NCBI taxonomy): Eukaryota > Viridiplantae > Streptophyta > Magnoliopsida > Fabales > Fabaceae > Lathyrus > Lathyrus sativus. The sequence goes on along the minus strand of CAWUDS030000990.1, from coordinate 1,232,493 downwards.
GTTTTGGTTTTCTGGCGACGAAGTCAGACTATTTGGTTTTCCGACGGCGATGTCAGATGTTTTGGTTTTCTGGCGGCGATGTCAGATTATTTGGTTTTTCGGCGGTGATGTCACATGTTTTGGTTTTCCGGCAGCGATGTTGGATGTTTTGGTTTTCCGGCGGCGATGTCGGATGTTTTTGTTTTCTGGCGGGGATGTCAGATTATTTGGTTTTCTTGCGGCGATGTTGGATGTTTTGGTTTTTTTCGCGGGGATGTTGGATGTTTTGGTTTTCTGGCGGTGATGTTGAATGGTTTGGTTTTCTAGCGGCGATGTCAGATTATTTGGTTTTCCGGCGGCGATGTAGGATGTTTTGGTTTTCTGGCGGCGATGTTAGATTTATTGGTTTTTCGGCAGCGATGTTGGATGTTTTGGTTTCCCGGCGGCGATGTCAGATGTTTTGGTTTTCTGGCGGCGATGTTAGATTATTTGGTCTTTCGGCGGCGATGTTGGATGTTTTGGTTTTCTGGCGGCGTTGTCAGATTGTTTGGTCTTTCGGCGGCGATGTTGGATGTTTTGTTTTTCCGGCGGCGATGTTGGACGTTTTGGTTTTCCGGCGGCTATGTCGGATGTTTTGGTTTTCTGGCGACGATGTCAGATTATTTGGTATTCCAGCGGCGATGTCGGATGTTTTGGTTTTCTGGCGACTATGTCAGATTATTTGGTTTTCCGGCGGCGATGTCGGATGTTTTGGTTATTCGGTGGCGATGTCGGATGTTTTGGTTTTCTTGCGGCGATGTTAGATTATTTGGTTTTCCAGCAACGATGACGGATGTTTTAGTTTTCTGCCGGCGATGTAAGATTATTTGGTTTTTCGACAGAGTTGTTTAATGTTTTAGTTTTCCAGCAGCGATGTTGGATTATTTAGTTTTCTGGCGGCAATGTTAGATTATTTGGTATTCCGGCGGCGATGTCAAATATTTTGGTCTTCAGGCGGCGATGTCGAATATTTTGGTGTTCTGGCGACAATGTCAGATTTTTTGGTTTTCTAGTGGCGATGTCGGATGTTTTCGTTTTTTGGCGGTGATGTCTGACTATTTGGTTTTCTAGGGGCGACTTCGGATTTTTGATTTTCTGGCGGCGTTGTCAGATTATTTGGTTTTCCGACGGTGATGACAGATATTTTGGTTTTCTGGCGGCAATGTTAGATTGTTTGGTTTTCCGGCAGAGATGTTGGACGTTTTGGTTTTCCGGCGCCGATGTCGGATGTTTTGGTTTTCTGGCGGCAATGTCAGATTATTTGGTATTCCGGCGGCGATGTCAGATGTTTTGGTTTTCTGGCGACGATGTCAGATTATTTAGTTTTCCGACAGCGATGTCAGATGTTTTGGTTTTCTGGCGACGATGTGAGATTATTTGGTTTTCCGGCGGCGATGTCAGATGTTTTGGTTTTTTGGCGTCGATATTAGATTATTTGGCTTTCCGGCGGCGATGTTGGATGTTTTGGTTTTCCGGCGGCGATGTCTGATGTTTTGTTTTTCTTGCAACGATGTCAGATTATTTGGTTTTCCGGCGGCGATGTCCGATTATTTGGCCTTCCGGCGGCGATGTTGGATGTTTTGATTTTCCGGCGGCGATGTCGGATGTTTTGGTTTTCTGGCGGCGATGTCATTTTATTTTGTTTTTCGGCACCGATGTTTGATGTTTTGGTTTTCTGGCGGCGATGTCAGATTATTTGTTTTTCTGGCCGAGTTGTTCTATGTTTTGGTTTTCCGGAGGCAATGTCGGATGTTTTGGTTTTCTGGCGGCAATGTCAGATTATTTGGTATTCCGGCGGCGATGTCGGATGTTTTGGTTTTCGGGCGGCAATGTTAGATTATTTGGTTTTCCGGCAGCGATGTTGGATGTTTTGGTATTCCGGCGGCGATGTCGGATGTTTTGGTTTTCTGGCGACGATGTCAGATTATTTGGTTTTCCAATGGCGATGTCAGATGTTTTGGTTTTCTGGCGACGATGTCAGATTATTTAGTTTTCCGGCGGCGATGTCAGATGTTTTGGTTTTCTGGCGGCGATATCAGATTATTTGGCTTTCCGGCGGCGATGTTGGATGTTTTGGTTTTCCGGCGGCGATATCTGATGTTTTGGTTTTGTTGCAGCGATGTCAAATTATTTGGTTTTCCGGCCGAGTTGTTCGATGTTTTGGTTTTCCGGAGGCAATGTCGGATGTTTTGGTTTTCTGGCGGCGATGTCATTTTATTTTGTTTTTCGGCGCCGATGTTTGATGTTTTGGTTTTCTGGCGGCGATGTCAGATTATTTGGTTTTCCGGCCGAGTTGTTCGATGTTTTGGTTTTCCGGAGGCGATGTCGGATGTTTTGGTTTTCTGGGGCCAATGTCAGATTATTTGGTATTTCGGCGGCGATGTCGAATGTTTTTGTTTTCTGGCGGCAATGTCAGATTATTTGTTTTTCCGGTAGCGATGTTGGATGTTTTGGTTTTTCGGCGGCGATGTCGGATGTTTTGGTTTTCTGGCGGCGATGTCAGATTATTTGGTTTTCTTGCGGCGATGTTGGATGTTTTGGTTTTTTTGGCGGCGATGTCTGATTATTTAGTTTTCTAGCGGCGATGTCGGATGTTTTGATTTTCTGGCGGCGTTGTCAAATTATTTGGTTTTCCGACGGCGATTACAGATGTTTTGGTTTTCTGGCAGCGATGTCAGATTGTTTGGTTTTCCGGCAGAGATGTTGGACGTTTTGGTTTTTTGGCGGCGATGTCGGATGTTTTGGTTTTCTGGCGGCAATGTCAGATTATTTGGTATTCCGACGGCGATGTCGGATGTTTTGGTTTTCTGGCGACGATGTCAGGTTATTTGGTTTTCCGACGGCGATGTCAGATGTTTTGGTTTTCTGGCGACGATGTCATATTATTTGGTTTTCCGGCGGCGATGTCGGATGTCTTGGTTTTCTGGCGGCGATATCAGATTATTTGGCTTTCCGACGGCGATGTTGGATGTTTTGGTTTTCCGACGGCGAGGTCGGATGTTTTGGTTTTCTTGCAGCGAGGTCAGATTATTTGGTTTTCCGGCGGCGATGTCCGATTATTTGGCCTTCCGGCGGCGATGTTGGATGTTTTGATTTTCCGGCGGCGATGTCAGATGTTTTGGTTTTCTGGCGGCGATGTCATTTTATTTTGTTTTTCGGCGCCGATGTTTGATGTTTTGGTTTTCTGGCGGCGATATCAGATTATTTTGTTTTCCGGCCGAGTTGTTCGATGTTTTAGTTTTCCAGAGGCGATGTCGGATGTTTTGGTTTTCTGGCGGCAATGTCAGATTATTTGGTATTCCGGCGGCGATGTCGGATGTTTTGGTTTTCTGGCTGCAATGTCAGATTATTTAATTTTCCGGCGGCAGTGTTAGATGTGTTGGTTTTCCGGCGGCGATGTCGGATGTTTTGGTTTTCTGGCGGCGATGTCAGATTATTTGGTCTTTCGGCGGCGATGTTGGATGTTTTGGTTTTTCGGCGGCGAAGTCAGATGGTTTGGTTTTCTGGCGGCAATGTCAGATTAATTGGTTTTCCGGCGGCAATGTCAGATGTTTTGGTTTTCTGGCGGCGATGTTAGATTATTTGGTTTTCAGATGGCGATGTTGGATGTTTTAGTCGTCCGGCGGCGATGTCGGATTTTTTGGTTTTCTGGCGACAATGTCAGATTTTTTGGTTTTCCGGCAGCGATGTCGGATGTTTTGGTTTTTGGCGGCGATGTCTAATTATCTGGTTTTCTAGCGGCGATGTCGGATATTTTGGTTTTCTAGCGGCGTTGTCAGATTATTTGGTTTTCCGACGGCGATGACAAATGTTTTGGTTTTCTGGTGGTGATGTCAGATTGTTTGGTTTTCCGGCAGAGATGTTGGACGTTTTGGTTTTCCGACGGCGATGTCGGATGTTTTGGTTTTCTGGCGGCACTGTCGGATGTTTTGGTTTTCTGGCGGCAATGTCAGATTATTTGGTTTTCCAGCAGCAATGTTGGATGTTTTGGTTTTCTTGCGGCGATGTCAGATTATTTGGTATTCCGGCGGCGATGTCGGATGTTTTGGTTTTCTGGCGACGATGTCAGATTATTTGGTTTTCCGGCGGCGATGTCGGATGTTTTGGTTTTCCGGCGGCGATGTCAGATTATTTTGTTTTCCAGCGGCGATGTCGGATGTTTTGGTTTTCTGGCGGCAATGTCAGATTGTTTGGTTTTCCAGCAGCAATGTTGGATGTTTTGGTTTTCTTGCGGCGATGTCAGATTATTTGGTCTTTCGGCGGCGATGTTGGATGTTTTGGTTTTCTGGCGGCGTTGTCAGATTATTTGGTTTTCTGACGGCAATGACAGATGTTTTTGTTTTCTGGGGGCGATGTCAGATTGTTTGGTTTTCCGGCGGAGATGTTGGACGTTTTGGTTTTCCGGCGGCGATGTCGGATGTTTTTGTTTTCTTGCGGCGATGTCAGAATATTTGGTATTCCGGCGGCGATGTCGGATGTTTTGGTTTTCTGGCGACGATGTCAGATTATTTGGTTTTCCGGCGGCGATGTCGGATGTTTTGGTTTTCCGGCGGCGATGTCAGATTATTTGGTTTTCCGGCAGCAATGTTGGATGTTTTGGTTTTCTTGCGGCGATGTTGGATGTTTTGGTTTTTTTGGTGGCGATGTCGGATGTTTTGATTTTCTGGCAGCGTTGTCAGATTATTTGGTTTTCGGACGGTGATTACAGATGTTTTGGTTTTCTGGCGGCAATGTCAGATTATTTGGTATTCCGACGGCGATGTCGGATGTTTTGGTTTTTTGGCGGCAATGTCATATTATTTAATTTTCCGGCGGCGATGTTGGATGTTTTGGTTTTCCGGCGGCGATGTCGGATGTTTTGGTTTTCTGGCGGCGATGTCAGATTATTTGGTCTTTCGGCGACGATGTTGGATGTTTTGCTTTTTCGGTGGCGAAGTCAGATGGTTTGGTTTTCTGGCGGCAATGTCAGATTAATTGGTTTTCCGGCGGCAATGTCAGATGTTTTGGTTTTTTGGCGGCGATGTTAGATTATTTGGTTTTTAGATGGCGATGTTGGATGTTTTAGTCGTCCGGCGGCGATGTCGGATTTTTTGGTTTTCTGGCGACAATGTCAGATTTTTTGGTTTTCCGGCAGCGATGTCGGATGTTTTGGCGGCGATGTCTGATTATCTGGTTTTCTAGCGGCGATGTCGGATATTTTGGTTTTCTAGCGGCGTTGTCAGATTATTTGGTTTTCCGACGGCGATGACAGATGTTTTGGTTTTCTGGTGGCGATGTCAGATTGTTTGGTTTTCCGGCAGAGATGTTGGACGTTTTGGTTTTCCGACGGCGATGTCAGATGTTTTGGTTTTCTGGCGGCAATATCAGATTATTTGGTATTCCGGCGGCGATGTCGGATGTTTTGGTTTTCTGGTGACGATGTCAGACTATTTGGTTTTCCGACGGCGATGTCAGATGTTTTGGTTTTCTGGCGGCGATGTCATTTTATTTTGTTTTTCGGCGCCGATGTTTGATGTTTTGGTTTTCTGGCGGCGATATCAGATTATTTTGTTTTCCGGCCGAGTTGTTCGATGTTTTAGTTTTCCAGAGGCGATGTCGGATGTTTTGGTTTTCTGGCGGCAATGTCAGATTATTTGGTATTCCGGCGGCGATGTCGGATGTTTTGGTTTTCTGGCTGCAATGTCAGATTATTTAATTTTCCGGCGGCAATGTTAGATGTGTTGGTTTTCCGGCGGCGATGTCGGATGTTTTGGTTTTCTGGCGGCGATGTCAGATGGTTTGGTTTTCTGGCGGCAATGTCAGATTAATTGGTTTTCCGGCGGCAATGTCAGATGTTTTGGTTTTCTGGCGGCGATGTTAGATTATTTGGTTTTCAGATGGCGATGTTGGATGTTTTAGTCGTCCGGCGGCGATGTCGGATTTTTTGGTTTTCTGGCGACAATGTCAGATTTTTTGGTTTTCCGGCAGCGATGTCGGATGTTTTGGTTTTTGGCGGCGATGTCTAATTATCTGGTTTTCTAGCGGCGATGTCGGATATTTTGGTTTTCTAGCGGCGTTGTCAGATTATTTGGTTTTCCGACGGCGATGACAAATGTTTTGGTTTTCTGGTGGTGATGTCAGATTGTTTGGTTTTCCGGCAGAGATGTTGGACGTTTTGGTTTTCCGACGGCGATGTCGGATGTTTTGGTTTTCTGGCGGCACTGTCGGATGTTTTGGTTTTCTGGCGGCAATGTCAGATTATTTGGTTTTCCAGCAGCAATGTTGGATGTTTTGGTTTTCTTGCGGCGATGTCAGATTATTTGGTATTCCGGCGGCGATGTCGGATGTTTTGGTTTTCTGGCGACGATGTCAGATTATTTGGTTTTCCGGCGGCGATGTCGGATGTTTTGGTTTTCCGGCGGCGATGTCAGATTATTTTGTTTTCCAGCGGCGATGTCGGATGTTTTGGTTTTCTGGCGGCAATGTCAGATTGTTTGGTTTTCCAGCAGCAATGTTGGATGTTTTGGTTTTCTTGCGGCGATGTCAGATTATTTGGTCTTTCGGCGGCGATGTTGGATGTTTTGGTTTTCTGGCGGCGTTGTCAGATTATTTGGTTTTCTGACGGCAATGACAGATGTTTTTGTTTTCTGGGGGCGATGTCAGATTGTTTGGTTTTCCGGCGGAGATGTTGGACGTTTTGGTTTTCCGGCGGCGATGTCGGATGTTTTTGTTTTCTTGCGGCGATGTCAGAATATTTGGTATTCCGGCGGCGATGTCGGATGTTTTGGTTTTCTGGCGACGATGTCAGATTATTTGGTTTTCCGGCGGCGATGTCAGATGTTTTGGTTTTCCGGCGGCGATGTCAGATTATTTGGTTTTCCGGCAGCAATGTTGGATGTTTTGGTTTTCTTGCGGCGATGTTGGATGTTTTGGTTTTTTTGGTGGCGATGTCGGATGTTTTGATTTTCTGGCAGCGTTGTCAGATTATTTGGTTTTCCGACGGTGATTACAGATGTTTTGGTTTTCTGGCGGCAATGTCAGATTATTTGGTATTCCGACGGCGATGTCGGATGTTTTGGTTTTCTGGCGGCAATGTCATATTATTTAATTTTCCGGCGGCGATGTTGGATGTTTTGGTTTTCCGGCGGCGATGTCGGATGTTTTGGTTTTCTGGCGGCGATGTCAGATTATTTGGTCTTTCGGCGACGATGTTGGATGTTTTGCTTTTTCGGTGGCGAAGTCAGATGGTTTGGTTTTCTGGCGGCAATGTCAGATTAATTGGTTTTCCGGCGGCAATGTCAGATGTTTTGGTTTTCTGGCGGCGATGTTAGATTATTTGGTTTTTAGATGGCGATGTTGGATGTTTTAGTCGTCCGGCGGCGATGTCGGATTTTTTGGTTTTCTGGCGACAATGTCAGATTTTTTGGTTTTCCGGCAGCGATGTCGGATGTTTTGGCGGCGATGTCTGATTATCTGGTTTTCTAGCGGCGATGTCGGATATTTTGGTTTTCTAGCGGCGTTCTCAGATTATTTGGTTTTCCGACGGCGATGACAGATGTTTTGGTTTTCTGGTGGCGATGTCAGATTGTTTGGTTTTCCGGCAGAGATGTTGGACGTTTTGGTTTTCCGACGGCGATGTCAGATGTTTTGGTTTTCTGGCGGCAATATCAGATTATTTGGTATTCCGGCGGCGATGTCGGATGTTTTGGTTTTCTGGCGACGATGTCAGACTATTTGGTTTTCCGACGGCGATGTCAGATGTTTTGGTTTTCTGGCGGTGATGTCAGATTATTTGGTTTTTCGGCGGCGATGTCAAATGTTTTGGTTTTCCGGCAGCGATGTTGGATGTTTTGGTTTTCCGGCGGCGATGTCGGATGTTTTTGTTTTCTGGCGGCGATGTCAGATTATTTGGTTTTCTTGCGGCGATGTTGGATGTTTTGGTTTTTTTCGCGGTGATGTTGGATGTTTTGGTTTTCTGGCGGCGATGTTAGATGGTTTGGTTTTCTGGCGGCGATGTCAGATTATTTGGTTTTCCGGCGGCGATGTAGGATGTTTTGGTTTTCTGGCGGCAATGTTAGATTTATTGGTTTTTTGGCAGCGATGTTGGATGTTTTGGTTTCCCGGCGGCGATGTCAGATGTTTTGGTTTTCTAGCGGCGATGTCAGATTATTTGGTCTTTCGGCGGCGATGTTGGATGTTTTGTTTTTCTGGCGGCGTTGTCAGATTATTTGGTTTTCTGACGGCAATGACAGATGTTTTGGTTTTCTGGGGGCGATGTCAGATTGTTTGGTTTTCCGGCGGAGATGTTGGACGTTTTGGTTTTCCGGCGGCGATGTCGGATGTTTTGGTTTTCTTGCGGCGATGTCAGATTATTCGGTATTCCGGCGGCGATGTCGGATGTTTTGGTTTTCTGGCGACAATGTCAGATTATTTGGTTTTCCGGCGGCGATGTCGGATGTTTTGGTTTTCTGGCGGCGATGTCAGATTATTTGGTCTTTCGGCGGCGATGTTGGATGTTTTGGTTTTTCGGCGGCGAAGTCAGATGGTTTGGTTTTCTGGCGGCAATGTCAGATTAATTGGTTTTCCGGCGGCAATGTCAGATGTTTTGGTTTTCTGGCGGCGATGTTAGATTATTTGGTTTTCAGATGGCGATGTTGGATGTTTTAGTCGTCCGGCGGCGATGTCGGATTTTTTGGTTTTCTGGCGACAATGTCAGATTTTTTGGTTTTCCGGCAGCGATGTCGGATGTTTTGGTTTTTGGCGGCGATGTCTAATTATCTGGTTTTCTAGCGGCGATGTCGGATATTTTGGTTTTCTAGCGGCGTTGTCAGATTATTTGGTTTTCCGACGGCGATGACAAATGTTTTGGTTTTCTGGTGGTGATGTCAGATTGTTTGGTTTTCCGGCAGAGATGTTGGACGTTTTGGTTTTCCGACGGCGATGTCGGATGTTTTGGTTTTCTGGCGGCACTGTCGGATGTTTTGGTTTTCTGGCGGCAATGTCAGATTATTTGGTTTTCCAGCAGCAATGTTGGATGTTTTGGTTTTCTTGCGGCGATGTCAGATTATTTGGTATTCCGGCGGCGATGTCGGATGTTTTGGTTTTCTGGCGACGATGTCAGATTATTTGGTTTTCCGGCGGCGATGTCGGATGTTTTGGTTTTCCGGCGGCGATGTCAGATTATTTTGTTTTCCAGCGGCGATGTCGGATATTTTGGTTTTCTGGCGGCAATGTCAGATTGTTTGGTTTTCCAGCAGCAATGTTGGATGTTTTGGTTTTCTTGCGGCGATGTCAGATTATTTGGTCTTTCGGCGGCGATGTTGGATGTTTTGGTTTTCTGGCGGCGTTGTCAGATTATTTGGTTTTCTGACGGCAATGATAGATGTTTTTGTTTTCTGGGGGCGATGTCAGATTGTTTGGTTTTCCGGCGGAGATGTTGGACGTTTTGGTTTTCCGGCGGCGATGTCGGATGTTTTTGTTTTCTTGCGGCGATGTCAGAATATTTGGTATTCCGGCGGCGATGTCGGATGTTTTGGTTTTCTGGCGACGATGTCAGATTATTTGGTTTTCCGGCGGCGATGTCGGATGTTTTGGTTTTCCGGCGGCGATGTCAGATTATTTGGTTTTCCGGCAGCAATGTTGGATGTTTTGGTTTTCTTGCGGCGATGTTGGATGTTTTGGTTTTTTTGGTGGCGATGTCGGATGTTTTGATTTTCTGGCAGCGTTGTCAGATTATTTGGTTTTCCGACGGTGATTACAGATGTTTTGGTTTTCTGGCGGCAATGTCAGATTATTTGGTATTCCGACGGCGATGTCGGATGTTTTGGTTTTCTGGCGGCAATGTCATATTATTTAATTTTCCGGCGGCGATGTTGGATGTTTTGGTTTTCCGGCGGCGATGTCGGATGTTTTGGTTTTCTGGCGGCGATGTCAGATTATTTGGTCTTTCGGCGACGATGTTGGATGTTTTGCTTTTTCGGTGGCGAAGTCAGATGGTTTGGTTTTCTGGCGGCAATGTCAGATTAATTGGTTTTCCGGCGGCAATGTCAGATGTTTTGGTTTTCTGGCGGCGATGTTAGATTATTTGGTTTTTAGATGGCGATGTTGGATGTTTTAGTCGTCCGGCGGCGATGTCGGATTTTTTGGTTTTCTGGCGACAATGTCAGATTTTTTGGTCTTTCGGCGGCGATGTTGGATGTTTTGGCGGCGATGTCTGATTATCTGGTTTTCTAGCGGCGATGTCGGATATTTTGGTTTTCTAGCGGCGTTCTCAGATTATTTGGTTTTCCGACGGCGATGACAGATGTTTTGGTTTTCTGGTGGCGATGTCAGATTGTTTGGTTTTTCGGCAGAGATGTTGGACGTTTTGGTTTTCCGACGGCGATGTCAGATGTTTTGGTTTTCTGGCGGCAATATCAGATTATTTGGTATTCCGGCGGCGATGTCGGATGTTTTGGTTTTCTGGCGACGATGTCAGACTATTTGGTTTTCCGACGGCGATGTCAGATGTTTTGGTTTTCTGGCGGTGATGTCAGATTATTTGGTTTTTCGGCGGCGATGTCAAATGTTTTGGTTTTCCGGCAGCGATGTTGGATGTTTTGGTTTTCCGGCGGCGATGTCGGATGTTTTTGTTTTCTGGCGGCGATGTCAGATTATTTGGTTTTCTTGCGGCGATGTTGGATGTTTTGGTTTTTTTCGCGGTGATGTTGGATGTTTTGGTTTTCTGGCGGCGATGTTAGATGTTTTGGTTTTCTGGCGGCGATGTCAGATTATTTGGTTTTCCGGCGGCGATGTAGGATGTTTTAGTTTTCTGGCGGCAATGTTAGATTTATTGGTTTTTTGGCAGCGATGTTGGATGTTTTGGTTTCCCGGCGGCGATGTCAGATGTTTTGGTTTTCTAGCGGCGATGTCAGATTATTTGGTCTTTCGGCGGCGATGTTGGATGTTTTGTTTTTCTGGCGGCGTTGTCAGATTATTTGGTTTTCTGACGGCAATGACAGATGTTTTGGTTTTCTGGGGGCGATGTCAGATTGTTTGGTTTTCCGGCGGAGATGTTGGACGTTTTGGTTTTCCGGCGGCGATGTCGGATGTTTTGGTTTTCTTGCGGCGATGTCAGATTATTTGGTATTCCGGCGGCGATGTCGGATGTTTTGGTTTTCTGGCGACAATGTCAGATTATTTGGTTTTCCGGCGGCGATGTCGGATGTTTTGGTTTTCCGGCGGCGATGTCAGATTATTTGGTTTTCCGGCAGCAATGTTGGATGTTTTGGTTTTCTTGCGGCGATGTTGGATGTTTTGGTTTTTTTGGCGGCGATGTCGGATGTTTTGATTTTCTGGCAGCGTTGTCAGATTATTTGGTTTTCCGACGACGATTACAGATGTTTTGGTTTTCTGGCGGCAATGTCAGATTATTTGGTTTTCCGGCGGCGATGTAGGATGTTTTGGTTTTCTGGCGGCAATGTTAGATTTATTGGTTTTTTGGCAGCGATGTTGGATGTTTTGGTTTCCCAGCGGCGATGTCAGATGTTTTGGTTTTCTGGCGGCGATGTCAGATTATTTGGTCTTTCGGCGGCGATGTTGGATGTTTTGGCGGCGATGTCTGATTATCTGGTTTTCTAGCGGCGATGTCGGATATTTTGGTTTTCTAGCGGCGTTGTCAGATTATTTGGTTTTCCGACGGCGATGACAGATGTTTTGGTTTTCTGGTGGCGATGTCAGATTGTTTGGTTTTCCGGCAGAGATGTTGGACGTTTTGGTTTTCCGACGGCGATGTCAGATGTTTTGGTTTTCTGGCGGCAATATCAGATTATTTGGTATTCCGGCGGCGATGTCGGATGTTTTGGTTTTCTGGCGACGATGTCAGACTATTTGGTTTTCCGACGGCGATGTCAGATGTTTTGGTTTTCTGGCGGTGATGTCAGATTATTTGGTTTTTCGGCGGCGATGTCAAATGTTTTGGTTTTCCGGCAGCGATGTTGGATGTTTTGGTTTTCCGGCGGCGATGTCGGATGTTTTTGTTTTCTGGCGGCGATGTCAGATTATTTGGTTTTCTTGGGGCGATGTTGGATGTTTTGGTTTTTTTCGCGGTGATGTTGGATGTTTTGGTTTTCTGGCGGCGATGTTAGATGGTTTGGTTTTCTGGCGGCGATGTCAGATTATTTGGTTTTCCGGCGGCGATGTAGGATGTTTTGGTTTTCTGGCGGCAATGTTAGATTTATTGGTTTTTTGGCAGCGATGTTGGATGTTTTGGTTTCCCGGCGGCGATGTTAGATGTTTTGGTTTTCTAGCGGCGATGTCAGATTATTTGGTCTTTCGGCGGCGATGTTGGATGTTTTGTTTTTCTGGCGGCGTTGTCAGATTATTTGGTTTTCTGACGGCAATGACAGATGTTTTGGTTTTCTGGGGGCGATGTCAGATTGTTTGGTTTTCCGGCGGAGATGTTGGACGTTTTGGTTTTCCGGCGGCGATGTCGGATGTTTTGGTTTTCTTGCGGCGATGTCAGATTATTTGGTATTCCGGCGGCGATGTCGGATGTTTTGGTTTTCTGGCGACAATGTCAGATTATTTGGTTTTCCGGCGGCGATGTCGGATGTTTTGGTTTTCCGGCGGCGATGTCAGATTATTTGGTTTTCCGGCAGCAATGTTGGATGTTTTGGTTTTCTTGCGGCGATGTTGGATGTTTTGGTTTTTTTGGCGGCGATGTCGGATGTTTTGATTTTCTGGCAGCGTTGTCAGATTATTTGGTTTTCCGACGACGATTACAGATGTTTTGGTTTTCTGGCGGCAATGTCAGATTATTTGGTTTTCCGGCGGCGATGTAGGATGTTTTGGTTTTCTGGCGGCAATGTTAGATTTATTGGTTTTTTGGCAGCGATGTTGGATGTTTTGGTTTCCCAGCGGCGATGTCAGATGTTTTGGTTTTCTGGCGGCGATGTCAGATTATTTGGTCTTTCGGCGGCGATGTTGGATGTTTTGGTTTTCTGGCGGCGTTGTCAGATTATTTGGTTTTCTGACGGCAATGACAGATGTTTTGGTTTTCTGGGGGCGATGTCAGATTGTTTGGTTTTCCGGCGGAGATGTTGGACGTTTGGGTTTTCCGGCGGCGATGTCGGATGTTTTGGTTTTCTTGCGGCGATGTCAGATTATTTGGTATTCCGGCGGCGATGTCGGATGTTTTGGTTTTTTGGCGACGATGTCAGATTATTTGGTTTTCCGGCGGCGATGTCAGATGTTTTGGTTTTCCGGCGGCGATGTCATATTATTTGGTTTTCCAGCGGCGATGTCGGATGTTTTGGGTTTCTGGCGGCTATGTTGGATGTTTTGGTTTTTTTGGCGGCGATGTCGGATGTTTTGATTTTCTGGCAGCGTTGTCAGATTATTTGGTTTTCCGACGACGATTACAGATGTTTTGGTTTTCTGGCGGCAATGTCAGATTATTTGGTTTTCCGGCGGCGATGTAGGATGTTTTGGTTTTCTGGCGGCAATGTTAGATTTATTGGTTTTTTGGCAGCGATGTTGGATGTTTTGGTTTCCCAGCGGCGATGTCAGATGTTTTGGTTTTCTGGCGGCGATGTCAGATTATTTGGTCTTTCGGCGGCGATGTTGGATGTTTTGGTTTTCTGGCGGCGTTGTCAGATTATTTGGTTTTCTGACGGCAATGACAGATGTTTTGGTTTTCTGGGGGCGATGTCAGATTGTTTGGTTTTCCGGCGGAGATGTTGGACGTTTTGGTTTTCGGCGGCGATGTTGGATGTTTTGGTTTTCTTGCAGCGATGTCAGATTATTTGGTATTCCGGCGGCCATGTCGGATGTTTTGGTTTTCTGGCGACGATGTCAGATTATTATGTTTTCCAGCGGCGATGTCGGATGTTTTGGTTTTCCGGCGGCGATGTCAGATTATTTGGTTTTCCAGCGGCGATGTCGGATGTTTTGGTTTTCTGGCGGCAATGTCAGATTATTTGGTTTTCCAGCAACAATGTTGGATGTTTTGGTTTTCTTGCGGCGATGTCAGATTATTTGGTCTTTCGGCGGCGATGTTGGATGTTTTGGTTTTCTGACGGCGTTGTCAGATTATTTGGCTTTTTGACGGCAATGACAGATGTTTTGGTTTTCTGGGGGCGGTGTCAGATTGTTTGGTTTTCCAGCTGAGATGTTGGACGTTTTGGTTTTCCGGCGGCGATGTCGGATGTTTTGGTTTTCTTGCGGTGATGTCAGATTATTTGGTATTCCGGCGGCGATGTCAGATGTTTTGGTTTACTGGCAACGATGTCAGATTATTTGGTTTTCCGGCGGCGATGTCAGATGTTTTGGTTTTCCGGCGGCGATGTCAGATTATTTGGTTTTCCGGCAGCAATGTTGGATGTTTTGGTTTTCTTGCGGCGATGTTGGATGTTTTGGTTTTTTTGGCGGCGATGTCTGATTATTTAGTTTTCTAGCGGCGATGTCGGATGTTTTGATTTTCTGGCGGCGTTGTCAGATTACTTGGTTTTCCGACGGCGATTACTGATGTTTTGGTTTTCTGGCGGCGATGTCAGATTGTTTGGTTTTCCGGCGGAGATGTTGGACGTTTTGGTTTTCCGGCGTCGATGTCGGATGTTTTGGTTTTCTGGCGGCAATGTCACATTATTTGGTATTCCGGCGGCGATGTCGGATGTTTTGGTTTTCTGGCGACGATGTCGGATGTTTTGGTTTTCTGGCGGCAATGTCAGATTATTTGGTTTTCCGGCAGCGATGTTGGGTGTTTTGGTTTTCCTGCGGCGATGTCGGATGTTTTGGTTTTCTGGCGGCAATGTCAGATTATTTGGTTTTCCGGCAGCAATGTTGGATGTTTTGGTTTTCTTGCGGCGATGTTGGATGTTTTGGTTTTTTTGGCGGCGATGTCTGATTATTTAGTTTTCTAGCGGCGATGTCGGATGTTTTGATTTTCTGGCGGCGTTGTCAGATTATTTGGTTTTCTGACGGCGATTACAGATGTTTTGGTTTTCTGGCGGCGATGTCAGATTGTTTGGTATTCCGGCGGCGATGTCGGATGTTTTGGTTTTCTGGCGGCAATGTCAGATTATTTGGTTTTCCGGCAGCGATGATGTTGGATGTTTTGGTTTTCCGGCGGCGATGTCGGATGTTTTGGTTTTCTAGCGGCGATGTCAGATTATTTGGCCTTTCGGCGGCGATGTTGGATGTTTTGGTTTTTCGGCGGCGAAGTCAGATGGTTTGGTTTTCTGGCGGCAATGTCAGATTAATTGGTTTTCCGGCGGCAATGTCAGATGTTTTGGTTTTCTGGCGGTGATGTTAGATTATTTGGTTTTCGGATGGCGATGTTGGATGTTTTAGTCGTCCGGCGGCGATGTCGGATTTTTTGGTTTTCTGGCGACAATGTCAGATTTTTTGGTTTTCCGGCGGCGATGTCAGATGTTTTGGTTTTTGGCGGCGATGTCTGATTATCTGGTTTTCTAGCAGCGATGTCGGATATTTTGGTTTTCTAGCGGCGTTGTCAGATTATTTGGTTTTCCGACGGCGATGACAGATGTTTTGGTTTTCTGGTGGCGATGTTAGATTGTTTGGTTTTCCGGCAGAGATGTTGGACGTTTTGGTTTTCCGACGGCGATGTCGGATGTTTTGGTTTTCTGGCGGCAATATCAGATTATTTGGTATTCCGGCGGCGATGTCGGATATTTTGGTTTTCTGGTGACGATGTCATACTATTTGGTTTTCCGACGGCGATGTCAGATGTTTTGGTTTTCTGGCGGCGATGTCAGATTATTTGGTTTTCCGGCGGTGATGTCAGATATTTTGGTTTTCCGGCAGCGATGTTGGAAGTTTTGGTTTTCCGGCGGGGATGTCGGATGTTTTTGTTTTCCGGCGGCGATGTCAGATTATTTGGTTTTCTTGCGGCGATGTTGGATGTTTTGGTTTTTTTCGCGGCGATGTTGGATGTTTTGGTTTTCTGGCGGCGATATTAGATTATTTGGTTTTCGGCGGCGATGTAGGATGTTTTGGTTTTCTGGCGGCAATGTTAGATT
The DNA here is from genome assembly GCA_963859935.3 of Lathyrus sativus. NCBI lineage: Eukaryota > Viridiplantae > Streptophyta > Magnoliopsida > Fabales > Fabaceae > Lathyrus > Lathyrus sativus. The sequence goes on along the minus strand of CAWUDS030000990.1, from coordinate 1,216,477 downwards.
TATTGGTTTTTTGGCAGCGATGTTGGATGTTTTGGTTTCCCGGCGGCGATGTCAGATGTTTTGGTTTTCTGGCGGCGATGTCAGATTATTTGGTCTTTCGGCGGCGATGTTGGATGTTTTGGTTTTCTGGCGGCGTTGTCAGATTATTTGGTTTTCTGACGGCAATGACAGATGTTTTGGTTTTCTGGCGGCGATGTCAGATTGTTTGGTTTTCCGGCGGAGATGTTGGACGTTTTGGTTTTCCGGCGGCGATGTCGGATGTTTTGATTTTTTTGCGGCGATGTCAGATTATTTGGTATTCCGGCGGCGTTGTCGGATGTTTTGGTTTTCTGGCGACGATGTCAGATTATTTGGTTTTCCGGCGGCGATGTCGGATGTTTTGGTTTTTTGGCGGCAATGTCAGATTATTTGGTTTTTCGGCAGCAATGTTGGATGTTTTGGTTTTCTTGCGGCGATGTCAGATTATTTGGTATTCCGGCGGCGATGTCGGATGTTTTAGTTTTCTGGCGGCAATGTCAGATTATTTGGTATTCCGGCGGCGATGTCAGATGTTTTGGTTTTCTGGCGACGATGTCAGGTTATTTGGTTTTCCGACGGCGATGTCAGATGTTTTGGTTTTCTGGCGACGATGTCATATTATTTGGTTTTCCGGCGGCGATGTCGGATGTCTTGGTTTTCTGGCGGCGATATAAGATTATTTGGCTTTCCGGCGGCGATGTTGGATGTTTTGGTTTTCCGGCAGCGATGTCGGATGTTTTGGTTTTCTTGCAGCGATGTCAGATTATTTGGTTTTCCGGCGGCGATGTCCGATTATTTGGCCTTCCGGCGGCAATGTTGGATGTTTTGATTTTCCGGCGGCGATGTCGGATGTTTTGGTTTTCTGGCGGCGATGTCATTTTATTTTGTTTTTCGGCGCCGATGTTTGATGTTTTGGTTTTCTGGCGGCGATATCAGATTATTTTGTTTTCCGGCCGAGTTGTTCGATGTTTTAGTTTTCCGGAGGCGATGTCGGATGTTTTGGTTTTCTGGCGGCAATGTCATATTATTTGGTATTCCGGCGGCGATGTCGGATGTTTTGGTTTTCTGGCGGCGAAGTCAGATGGTTTGGTTTTCTGGCGGCAATGTCAGATTAATTGGTTTTCCGGCGGCAATGTCAGATGTTTTGGTTTTCTGGCGGCGATGTTAGATTATTTGGTTTTCAGATGGCGATGTCGGATTTTTTGGTTTTCTGGCGACAATGTCAGATTTTTTGATTTTCCGGCGGCGATGTCGGATGTTTTGGTTTTTGGCGGCGATGTCTGATTATCTGGTTTTCTAGCGGCGATGTCGGATATTTTGGTTTTCTAGCGGCGTTGTCAGATTATTTGGTTTTCCGACGGCGATGACAGATGTTTTAGTTTTCTGGTGGTGATGTCAGATTGTTTGGTTTTCCGGCAGAGATGTTGGACGTTTTGGTTTTCCGACGGCGATGTCGGATGTTTTGGTTTTCTGGCGGCAATATCAGATTATTTGGTATTCAGGCGACGATGTCGGATGTTTTGGTTTTCTGGCGACGATGTCAGACTATTTGGTTTTCCGACGGCGATGTCAGATGTTTTGGTTTTCTGGCGGCGATGTCAGATTATTTGGTTTTCCGGCGGCGATATCAGATGTTTTAGTTTTCCGGCAGCGATGTTGGATGTTTTGGTTTTCCGGCGGAGATGTCGGATGTTTTTGTTTTATGGCGGCGATGTCAGATTATTTGGTTTTCTTGCGGCGATGTTGGATGTTTTGGTTTTTTTCGCGACGATGTTGGATGTTTTGGTTTTCTGGCGGCGATGTTAGATTATTTGGTTTTCTGGCGGCGATGTTGAATGGTTAGGTTTTCTAGCGGCGATGTCAGATTATTTGGTTTTCCGGCGGCGATGTAGGATGTTTTGGTTTTCTGGCGGCAATGTTAGATTTATTGGTTTTTCGGCAGCGATGTTGGATGTTTTGGTTTCCCGGTGGCGATGTCAGATGTTTTAGTTTTTTTGGCGGCGATGTCAGATTATTTGGTCTTTCGGCGGCGATGTTGGATGTTTTGGTTTTCTGGCGGCGTTGTCAGATTGTTTGGTTTTCTGACGGCGATGACAGATGTTTTGGTTTTCTGGCGGCGATGTCAGATTATTTGGTCTTTCGGCGGCGATGTTGGATGTTTTGTTTTTCCGGCGGCGATGTTGGAGGTTTTGGTTTTCCGGCGGTGATGTCAGATGTTTTGGTTTTCTTACGGCGATGTCAGATTATTTGGTATTCCAGCGGCGATGTCGAATGTTTTGGTTTTCTGGAGACGATGTCAGATTATTTGGTTTTCCGGCGGCGATGTCGGATGTTTTGGTTTTCCGGCGGCGATGTCAGATTATTTGGTTTTCCAGCGGCGATGTCAGATGTTTTGGTTTTCTGGCGGCAATGTCAAATTATTTGGTTTTCCGGCGGTGATGTCAGATATTTTGGTTTTCCGGCAGCGATGTTGGAAGTTTTGGTTTTCCGGCGGGGATGTCGGATGTTTTTGTTTTCCGGCGGCGATGTCAGATTATTTGGTTTTCTTGCGGCGATGTTGGATGTTTTGGTTTTTTTCGCGGCGATGTTGGATGTTTTGGTTTTCTGGCGGCGATATTAGATTATTTGGTTTTCGGCGGCGATGTAGGATGTTTTGGTTTTCTGGCGGCAATGTTAGATTTATTGTTTTTTTGGCAGCGATGTTGGATGTTTTGGTTTCCCGGCGGCGATGTCAGATGTTTTGGTTTTCTGGCGGCGATGTCAGATTATTTGGTCTTTCGGCGGCGATGTTGGATGTTTTGGTTTTCTGGCGGCGTTGTCAGATTATTTGGTTTTCTGACGGCAATGACAGATGTTTTGGTTTTCTGGCGGCGATGTCAGATTGTTTGGTTTTCCGGCGGAGATGTTGGACGTTTTGGTTTTCCGGCGGCGATGTCGGATGTTTTGATTTTTTTGCGGCGATGTCAGATTATTTGGTATTCCGGCGGCGTTGTCGGATGTTTTGGTTTTCTGGCGATGATGTCAGATTATTTGGTTTTCCGGCGGCGATGTCGGATGTTTTGGTTTTTTGGCGGCAATGTCAGATTATTTGGTTTTTCGGCAGCAATGTTGGATGTTTTGGTTTTCTTGCGGCGATGTCAGATTATTTGGTATTCCGGCGGCGATGTCGGATGTTTTAGTTTTCTGGCGGCAATGTCAGATTATTTGGTATTCCGGCGGCGATGTCAGATGTTTTGGTTTTCTGGCGACGATGTCAGGTTATTTGGTTTTCCGACGGCGATGTCAGATGTTTTGGTTTTCTGGCGACGATGTCATATTATTTGGTTTTCCGGCGGCGATGTCGGATGTCTTGGTTTTCTGGCGGCGATATAAGATTATTTGGCTTTCCGGCGGCGATGTTGGATGTTTTGGTTTTCCGGCAGCGATGTCGGATGTTTTGGTATTCTTGCAGCGATGTCAGATTATTTGGTTTTCCGGCGGCGATGTCCGATTATTTGGCCTTCCGGCGGCAATGTTGGATGTTTTGATTTTCCGGCGGCGATGTCGGATGTTTTGGTTTTCTGGCGGCGATGTCATTTTATTTTGTTTTTCGGCGCCGATGTTTGATGTTTTGGTTTTCTGGCGGCGATATCAGATTATTTTGTTTTCCGGCCGAGTTGTTCGATGTTTTAGTTTTCCGGAGGCGATGTCGGATGTTTTGGTTTTCTGGCGGCAATGTCATATTATTTGGTATTCCGGCGGCGATGTCGGATGTTTTGGTTTTCTGGCGGCAATGTCAGATTATTTGGTTTTCCGGCAGCGATGTTGGATGTTTTGGTTTTCCGGCGGCGATGTCGGATGTTTTGGTTTTCTGGCGGCGATGTTAGATTATTTGGTCTTTCGGCGGCGATGTTGGATGTTTTGGTTTTTCGGCGGCGAAGTCAGATGGTTTGGTTTTCTGGCGGCAATGTCAGATTAATTGGTTTTCCGGCGGCAATGTCAGATGTTTTGGTTTTCTGGCGGCGATGTTAGATTATTTGGTTTTCAGATGGCGATGTCGGATTTTTTGGTTTTCTGGCGACAATGTCAGATTTTTTGATTTTCCGGCGGCGATGTCGGATGTTTTGGTTTTTGGCGGCGATGTCTGATTATCTGGTTTTCTAGCGGCGATGTCGGATATTTTGGTTTTCTAGCGGCGTTGTCAGATTATTTGGTTTTCCGACGGCGATGACAGATGTTTTAGTTTTCTGGTGGTGATGTCAGATTGTTTGGTTTTCCGGCAGAGATGTTGGACGTTTTGGTTTTCCGACGGCGATGTCGGATGTTTTGGTTTTCTGGCGGCAATATCAGATTATTTGGTATTCAGGCGACGATGTCGGATGTTTTGGTTTTCTGGCGACGATGTCAGACTATTTGGTTTTCCGACGGCGATGTCAGATGTTTTGGTTTTCTGGCGGCGATGTCAGATTATTTGGTTTTCCGGCGGCGATATCAGATGTTTTAGTTTTCCGGCAGCGATGTTGGATGTTTTGGTTTTCCGGCGGAGATGTCGGATGTTTTTGTTTTATGGCGGCGATGTCAGATTATTTGGTTTTCTTGCGGCGATGTTGGATGTTTTGGTTTTTTTCGCGACGATGTTGGATGTTTTGGTTTTCTGGCGGCGATGTTAGATTATTTGGTTTTCTGGCGGCGATGTTGAATGGTTAGGTTTTCTAGCGGCGATGTCAGATTATTTGGTTTTCCGGCGGCGATGTAGGATGTTTTGGTTTTCTGGCGGCAATGTTAGATTTATTGGTTTTTCGGCAGCGATGTTGGATGTTTTGGTTTCCCGGTGGCGATGTCAGATGTTTTAGTTTTTTGGCGGCGATGTCAGATTATTTGGTCTTTCGGCGGCGATGTTGGATGTTTTGGTTTTCTGGCGGCGTTGTCAGATTGTTTGGTTTTCTGACGGCGATGACAGATGTTTTGGTTTTCTGGCGGCGATGTCAGATTATTTGGTCTTTCGGCGGCGATGTTGGATGTTTTGTTTTTCCGGCGGCGATGTTGGAGGTTTTGGTTTTCCGGCGGTGATGTCAGATGTTTTGGTTTTCTTACGGCGATGTCAGATTATTTGGTATTCCAGCGGCGATGTCGAATGTTTTGGTTTTCTGGAGACGATGTCAGATTATTTGGTTTTCCGGCGGCGATGTCGGATGTTTTGGTTTTCCGGCGGCGATGTCAGATTATTTGGTTTTCCAGCGGCGATGTCAGATGTTTTGGTTTTCTGGCGGCAATGTCAAATTATTTGGTTTTCCGGCAGCAATGTTGGATGTTTTGGTTTTCCGGCGGCGATGTCGGATGTTTTGGTTTTCTGGCGGCGATGTTAGATTATTTGGTTTTCCGACGGCGATGCTGGATGTTTTGGTCTTCCGGCGGCGATGTCAGATGTTTTGGTTTTCTGGCGACAATGTCAGATTTTTTGGTTTTCCGGCGGCGATGTCGGATGTTTTGGTTTTTTGGCGGCGATGTCTGATTATTTGGTTTTCTAGCGGCGATGTCAGATATTTCGGTTTTCTGGCGGCGTTGTCAGATTATTTGGTTTTCCGACGGCGATGACAGATGTTTTGGTTTTCTGGCGGCGATATCAGATTATTTGGCTTTCCGGCGGCGATGTTGGACGTTTTGGTTTTCCGGCGGCGATGTCGGATGTTTTGTTTTTCCGGCGGCGATGTTGGAGGTTTTGGTTTTCCGGCGGTGATGTCAGATGTTTTGGTTTTCTTACGGCGATGTCAGATTATTTGGTATTCCAGCGGCGATGTCGAATGTTTTGGTTTTCTGGAGACGATGTCAGATTATTTGGTTTTCCGGCGGCGATGTCGGATGTTTTGGTTTTCCGGCGGCGATGTCAGATTATTTGGTTTTCCAGCGGCGATGTCAGATGTTTTGGTTTTCTGGCGGCAATGTCAAATTATTTGGTTTTCCGGCGGTGATGTCAGATATTTTGGTTTTCCGGCAGCGATGTTGGAAGTTTTGGTTTTCCGGCGGGGATGTCGGATGTTTTTGTTTTCCGGCGGCGATGTCAGATTATTTGGTTTTCTTGCGGCGATGTTGGATGTTTTGGTTTTTTTCGCGGCGATGTTGGATGTTTTGGTTTTCTGGCGGCGATATTAGATTATTTGGTTTTCGGCGGCGATGTAGGATGTTTTGGTTTTCTGGCGGCAATGTTAGATTTATTGTTTTTTTGGCAGCGATGTTGGATGTTTTGGTTTCCCGGCGGCGATGTCAGATGTTTTGGTTTTCTGGCGGCGATGTCAGATTATTTGGTCTTTCGGCGGCGATGTTGGATGTTTTGGTTTTCTGGCGGCGTTGTCAGATTATTTGGTTTTTTGACGGCAATGACAGATGTTTTGGTTTTCTGGCGGCGATGTCAGATTGTTTGGTTTTCCGGCGGAGATGTTGGACGTTTTGGTTTTCCGGCGGCGATGTCGGATGTTTTGATTTTTTTGCGGCGATGTCAGATTATTTGGTATTCCGGCGGCGTTGTCGGATGTTTTGGTTTTCTGGCGATGATGTCAGATTATTTGGTTTTCCGGCGGCGATGTCGGATGTTTTGGTTTTTTGGCGGCAATGTCAGATTATTTGGTTTTTCGGCAGCAATGTTGGATGTTTTGGTTTTCTTGCGGCGATGTCAGATTATTTGGTATTCCGGCGGCGATGTCGGATGTTTTAGTTTTCTGGCGGCAATGTCAGATTATTTGGTATTCCGGCGGCGATGTCAGATGTTTTGGTTTTCTGGCGACGATGTCAGGTTATTTGGTTTTCCGACGGCGATGTCAGATGTTTTGGTTTTCTGGCGACGATGTCATATTATTTGGTTTTCCGGCGGCGATGTCGGATGTCTTGGTTTTCTGGCGGCGATATAAGATTATTTGGCTTTCCGGCGGCGATGTTGGATGTTTTGGTTTTCCGGCAGCGATGTCGGATGTTTTGGTATTCTTGCAGCGATGTCAGATTATTTGGTTTTCCGGCGGCGATGTCCGATTATTTGGCCTTCCGGCGGCAATGTTGGATGTTTTGATTTTCCGGCGGCGATGTCGGATGTTTTGGTTTTCTGGCGGCGATGTCATTTTATTTTGTTTTTCGGCGCCGATGTTTGATGTTTTGGTTTTCTGGCGGCGATATCAGATTATTTTGTTTTCCGGCCGAGTTGTTCGATGTTTTAGTTTTCCGGAGGCGATGTCGGATGTTTTGGTTTTCTGGCGGCAATGTCATATTATTTGGTATTCCGGCGGCGATGTCGGATGTTTTGGTTTTCTGGCGGCAATGTCAGATTATTTGGTTTTCCGGCAGCGATGTTGGATGTTTTGGTTTTCCGGCGGCGATGTCGGATGTTTTGGTTTTCTGGCGGCGATGTTAGATTATTTGGTCTTTCGGCGGCGATGTTGGATGTTTTGGTTTTTCGGCGGCGAAGTCAGATGGTTTGGTTTTCTGGCGGCAATGTCAGATTAATTGGTTTTCCGGCGGCAATGTCAGATGTTTTGGTTTTCTGGCGGCGATGTTAGATTATTTGGTTTTCAGATGGCGATGTCGGATTTTTTGGTTTTCTGGCGACAATGTCAGATTTTTTGATTTTCCGGCGGCGATGTCGGATGTTTTGGTTTTTGGCGGCGATGTCTGATTATCTGGTTTTCTAGCGGCGATGTCGGATATTTTGGTTTTCTAGCGGCGTTGTCAGATTATTTGGTTTTCCGACGGCGATGACAGATGTTTTAGTTTTCTGGTGGTGATGTCAGATTGTTTGGTTTTCCGGCAGAGATGTTGGACGTTTTGGTTTTCCGACGGCGATGTCGGATGTTTTGGTTTTCTGGCGGCAATATCAGATTATTTGGTATTCAGGCGACGATGTCGGATGTTTTGGTTTTCTGGCGACGATGTCAGACTATTTGGTTTTCCGACGGCGATGTCAGATGTTTTGGTTTTCTGGCGGCGATGTCAGATTATTTGGTTTTCCGGCGGCGATATCAGATGTTTTAGTTTTCCGGCAGCGATGTTGGATGTTTTGGTTTTCCGGCGGAGATGTCGGATGTTTTTGTTTTATGGCGGCGATGTCAGATTATTTGGTTTTCTTGCGGCGATGTTGGATGTTTTGGTTTTTTTCGCGACGATGTTGGATGTTTTGGTTTTCTGGCGGCGATGTTAGATTATTTGGTTTTCTGGCGGCGATGTTGAATGGTTAGGTTTTCTAGCGGCGATGTCAGATTATTTGGTTTTCCGGCGGCGATGTAGGATGTTTTGGTTTTCTGGCGGCAATGTTAGATTTATTGGTTTTTCGGCAGCGATGTTGGATGTTTTGGTTTCCCGGTGGCGATGTCAGATGTTTTAGTTTTTTTGGCGGCGATGTCAGATTATTTGGTCTTTCGGCGGCGATGTTGGATGTTTTGGTTTTCTGGCGGCGTTGTCAGATTGTTTGGTTTTCTGACGGCGATGACAGATGTTTTGGTTTTCTGGCGGCGATGTCAGATTATTTGGTCTTTCGGCGGCGATGTTGGATGTTTTGTTTTTCCGGCGGCGATGTTGGAGGTTTTGGTTTTCCGGCGGTGATGTCAGATGTTTTGGTTTTCTTACGGCGATGTCAGATTATTTGGTATTCCAGCGGCGATGTCGAATGTTTTGGTTTTCTGGAGACGATGTCAGATTATTTGGTTTTCCGGCGGCGATGTCGGATGTTTTGGTTTTCCGGCGGCGATGTCAGATTATTTGGTTTTCCAGCGGCGATGTCAGATGTTTTGGTTTTCTGGCGGCAATGTCAAATTATTTGGTTTTCCGGCGGTGATGTCAGATATTTTGGTTTTCCGGCAGCGATGTTGGAAGTTTTGGTTTTCCGGCGGGGATGTCGGATGTTTTTGTTTTCCGGCGGCGATGTCAGATTATTTGGTTTTCTTGCGGCGATGTTGGATGTTTTGGTTTTTTTCGCGGCGATGTTGGATGTTTTGGTTTTCTGGCGGCGATATTAGATTATTTGGTTTTCGGCGGCGATGTAGGATGTTTTGGTTTTCTGGCGGCAATGTTAGATTTATTGTTTTTTTGGCAGCGATGTTGGATGTTTTGGTTTCCCGGCGGCGATGTCAGATGTTTTGGTTTTCTGGCGGCGATGTCAGATTATTTGGTCTTTCGGCGGCGATGTTGGATGTTTTGGTTTTCTGGCGGCGTTGTCAGATTATTTGGTTTTCTGACGGCAATGACAGATGTTTTGGTTTTCTGGCGGCGATGTCAGATTGTTTGGTTTTCCGGCGGAGATGTTGGACGTTTTGGTTTTCCGGCGGCGATGTCGGATGTTTTGATTTTTTTGCGGCGATGTCAGATTATTTGGTATTCCGGCGGCGTTGTCGGATGTTTTGGTTTTCTGGCGATGATGTCAGATTATTTGGTTTTCCGGCGGCGATGTCGGATGTTTTGGTTTTTTGGCGGCAATGTCAGATTATTTGGTTTTTCGGCAGCAATGTTGGATGTTTTGGTTTTCTTGCGGCGATGTCAGATTATTTGGTATTCCGGCGGCGATGTCGGATGTTTTAGTTTTCTGGCGGCAATGTCAGATTATTTGGTATTCCGGCGGCGATGTCAGATGTTTTGGTTTTCTGGCGACGATGTCAGGTTATTTGGTTTTCCGACGGCGATGTCAGATGTTTTGGTTTTCTGGCGACGATGTCATATTATTTGGTTTTCCGGCGGCGATGTCGGATGTCTTGGTTTTCTGGCGGCGATATAAGATTATTTGGCTTTCCGGCGGCGATGTTGGATGTTTTGGTTTTCCGGCAGCGATGTCGGATGTTTTGGTATTCTTGCAGCGATGTCAGATTATTTGGTTTTCCGGCGGCGATGTCCGATTGTTTGGCCTTCCGGCGGCAATGTTGGATGTTTTGATTTTCCGGCGGCGATGTCGGATGTTTTGGTTTTCTGGCGGCGATGTCATTTTATTTTGTTTTTCGGCGCCGATGTTTGATGTTTTGGTTTTCTGGCGGCGATATCAGATTATTTTGTTTTCCGGCCGAGTTGTTCGATGTTTTAGTTTTCCGGAGGCGATGTCGGATGTTTTGGTTTTCTGGCGGCAATGTCATATTATTTGGTATTCCGGCGGCGATGTCGGATGTTTTGGTTTTCTGGCGGCAATGTCATATTATTTGGTATTCCGGCGGCGATGTCGGATGTTTTGGTTTTCTGGCGGCAATGTCAGATTATTTGGTCTTTCGGCAGCGATGTTGGATGTTTTGGTTTTCCGGCGGCGATGTCGGATGTTTTGGTTTTCTGGCGGCGATGTTAGATTATTTGGTCTTTCGGCGGCGATGTTGGATGTTTTGGTTTTTCGGCGGCGAAGTCAGATGGTTTGGTTTTCTGGCGGCAATGTCAGATTAATTGGTTTTCCGGCGGCAATGTCAGATGTTTTGGTTTTCTGGCGGCGATGTTAGATTATTTGGTTTTCAGATGGCGATGTCGGATTTTTTGGTTTTCTGGCGACAATGTCAGATTTTTTGATTTTCCGGCGGCGATGTCGGATGTTTTGGTTTTTGGCGGCGATGTCTGATTATCTGGTTTTCTAGCGGCGATGTCGGATATTTTGGTTTTCTAGCGGCGTTGTCAGATTATTTGGTTTTCCGACGGCGATGACAGATGTTTTAGTTTTCTGGTGGTGATGTCAGATTGTTTGGTTTTCCGGCAGAGATGTTGGACGTTTTGGTTTTCCGACGGCGATGTCGGATGTTTTGGTTTTCTGGCGGCAATATCAGATTATTTGGTATTCAGGCGACGATGTCGGATGTTTTGGTTTTCTGGCGACGATGTCAGACTATTTGGTTTTCCGACGGCGATGTCAGATGTTTTGGTTTTCTGGCGGCGATGTCAGATTATTTGGTTTTCCGGCGGCGATATCAGATGTTTTAGTTTTCCGGCAGCGATGTTGGATGTTTTGGTTTTCCGGCGGAGATGTCGGATGTTTTTGTTTTATGGCGGCGATGTCAGATTATTTGGTTTTCTTGCGGCGATGTTGGATGTTTTGGTTTTTTTCGCGACGATGTTGGATGTTTTGGTTTTCTGGCGGCGATGTTAGATTATTTGGTTTTCTGGCGGCGATGTTGAATGGTTAGGTTTTCTAGCGGCGATGTCAGATTATTTGGTTTTCCGGCGGCGATGTAGGATGTTTTGGTTTTCTGGCGGCAATGTTAGATTTATTGGTTTTTCGGCAGCGATGTTGGATGTTTTGGTTTCCCGGTGGCGATGTCAGATGTTTTAGTTTTTTGGCGGCGATGTCAGATTATTTGGTCTTTCGGCGGCGATGTTGGATGTTTTGGTTTTCTGGCGGCGTTGTCAGATTGTTTGGTTTTCTGACGGCGATGACAGATGTTTTGGTTTTCTGGCGGCGATGTCAGATTATTTGGTCTTTCGGCGGCGATGTTGGATGTTTTGTTTTTCCGGCGGCGATGTTGGAGGTTTTGGTTTTCCGGCGGTGATGTCAGATGTTTTGGTTTTCTTACGGCGATGTCAGATTATTTGGTATTCCAGCGGCGATGTCGAATGTTTTGGTTTTCTGGAGACGATGTCAGATTATTTGGTTTTCCGGCGGCGATGTCGGATGTTTTGGTTTTCCGGCGGCGATGTCAGATTATTTGGTTTTCCAGCGGCGATGTCAGATGTTTTGGTTTTCTTGCGGCGATGTTGGATGTTTTGGTTTTTTTCGCGGCGATGTTGGATGTTTTGGTTTTCTGGCGGCGATATTAGATTATTTGGTTTTCGGCGGCGATGTAGGATGTTTTGGTTTTCTGGCGGCAATGTTAGATTTATTGTTTTTTTGGCAGCGATGTTGGATGTTTTGGTTTCCCGGCGGCGATGTCAGATGTTTTGGTTTTCTGGCGGCGATGTCAGATTATTTGGTCTTTCGGCGGCGATGTTGGATGTTTTGGTTTTCTGGCGGCGTTGTCAGATTATTTGGTTTTCTGACGGCAATGACAGATGTTTTGGTTTTCTGGCGGCGATGTCAGATTGTTTGGTTTTCCGGCGGAGATGTTGGACGTTTTGGTTTTCCGGCGGCGATGTCGGATGTTTTGATTTTTTTGCGGCGATGTCAGATTATTTGGTATTCCGGCGGCGTTGTCGGATGTTTTGGTTTTCTGGCGATGATGTCAGATTATTTGGTTTTCCGGCGGCGATGTCGGATGTTTTGGTTTTTTGGCGGCAATGTCAGATTATTTGGTTTTTCGGCAGCAATGTTGGATGTTTTGGTTTTCTTGCGGCGATGTCAGATTATTTGGTATTCCGGCGGCGATGTCGGATGTTTTAGTTTTCTGGCGGCAATGTCAGATTATTTGGTATTCCGGCGGCGATGTCAGATGTTTTGGTTTTCTGGCGACGATGTCAGGTTATTTGGTTTTCCGACGGCGATGTCAGATGTTTTGGTTTTCTGGCGACGATGTCATATTATTTGGTTTTCCGGCGGCGATGTCGGATGTCTTGGTTTTCTGGCGGCGATATAAGATTATTTGGCTTTCCGGCGGCGATGTTGGATGTTTTGGTTTTCCGGCAGCGATGTCGGATGTTTTGGTATTCTTGCAGCGATGTCAGATTATTTGGTTTTCCGGCGGCGATGTCCGATTGTTTGGCCTTCCGGCGGCAATGTTGGATGTTTTGATTTTCCGGCGGCGATGTCGGATGTTTTGGTTTTCTGGCGGCGATGTCATTTTATTTTGTTTTTCGGCGCCGATGTTTGATGTTTTGGTTTTCTGGCGGCGATATCAGATTATTTTGTTTTCCGGCCGAGTTGTTCGATGTTTTAGTTTTCCGGAGGCGATGTCGGATGTTTTGGTTTTCTGGCGGCAATGTCATATTATTTGGTATTCCGGCGGCGATGTCGGATGTTTTGGTTTTCTGGCGGCAATGTCATATTATTTGGTATTCCGGCGGCGATGTCGGATGTTTTGGTTTTCTGGCGGCAATGTCAGATTATTTGGTCTTTCGGCAGCGATGTTGGATGTTTTGGTTTTCCGGCGGCGATGTCGGATGTTTTGGTTTTCTGGCGGCGTTGTTAGATTATTTGGTCTTTCGGCGGCGATGTTGGATGTTTTGGTTTTTCGGCGGCGAAGTCAGATGGTTTGGTTTTCTGGCGGCAATGTCAGATTAATTGGTTTTCCGGCGGCAATGTCAGATGTTTTGGTTTTCTGGCGGCGATGTTAGATTATTTGGTTTTCAGATGGCGATGTCGGATTTTTTGGTTTTCTGGCGACAATGTCAGATTTTTTGATTTTCCGGCGGCGATGTCGGATGTTTTGGTTTTTGGCGGCGATGTCTGATTATCTGGTTTTCTAGCGGCGATGTCGGATATTTTGGTTTTCTAGCGGCGTTGTCAGATTATTTGGTTTTCCGACGGCGATGACAGATGTTTTAGTTTTCTGGTGGTGATGTCAGATTGTTTGGTTTTCCGGCAGAGATGTTGGACGTTTTGGTTTTCCGACGGCGATGTCGGATGTTTTGGTTTTCTGGCGGCAATATCAGATTATTTGGTATTCAGGCGACGATGTCGGATGTTTTGGTTTTCTGGCGACGATGTCAGACTATTTGGTTTTCCGACGGCGATGTCAGATGTTTTGGTTTTCTGGCGGCGATGTCAGATTATTTGGTTTTCCGGCGGCGATATCAGATGTTTTAGTTTTCCGGCAGCGATGTTGGATGTTTTGGTTTTCCGGCGGAGATGTCGGATGTTTTTGTTTTATGGCGGCGATGTCAGATTATTTGGTTTTCTTGCGGCGATGTTGGATGTTTTGGTTTTTTTCGCGACGATGTTGGATGTTTTGGTTTTCTGGCGGCGATGTTAGATTATTTGGTTTTCTGGCGGCGATGTTGAATGGTTAGGTTTTCTAGCGGCGATGTCAGATTATTTGGTTTTCCGGCGGCGATGTAGGATGTTTTGGTTTTCTGGCGGCAATGTTAGATTTATTGGTTTTTCGGCAGCGATGTTGGATGTTTTGGTTTCCCGGTGGCGATGTCAGATGTTTTAGTTTTTTGGCGGCGATGTCAGATTATTTGGTCTTTCGGCGGCGATGTTGGATGTTTTGGTTTTCTGGCGGCGTTGTCAGATTGTTTGGTTTTCTGACGGCGATGACAGATGTTTTGGTTTTCTGGCGGCGATGTCAGATTATTTGGTCTTTCGGCGGCGATGTTGGATGTTTTGTTTTTCCGGCGGCGATGTTGGAGGTTTTGGTTTTCCGGCGGTGATGTCAGATGTTTTGGTTTTCTTACGGCGATGTCAGATTATTTGGTATTCCAGCGGCGATGTCGAATGTTTTGGTTTTCTGGAGACGATGTCAGATTATTTGGTTTTCCGGCGGCGATGTCGGATGTTTTGGTTTTCCGGCGGCGATGTCAGATTATTTGGTTTTCCAGCGGCGATGTCAGATGTTTTGGTTTTCTGGCGGCAATGTCAAATTATTTGGTTTTCCGGCAGCAATGTTGGATGTTTTGGTTTTCCGGTGGCGATGTCGGATGTTTTGGTTTTCTGGCGGCGATGTTAGATTATTTGGTTTTCCGACGGCGATGCTGGATGTTTTGGTCTTCCGGCGGCGATGTCAGATGTTTTGGTTTTCTGGCGACAATGTCAGATTTTTTGGTTTTCCGGCGGCGATGTCGGATGTTTTGGTTTTTTGGCGGCGATGTCTGATTATTTGGTTTTCTAGCGGCGATGTCAGATATTTCGGTTTTCTGGCGGCGTTGTCAGATTATTTGGTTTTCCGACGGCGATGACAGATGTTTTGGTTTTCTGGCGGCGATATCAGATTATTTGGCTTTCCGGCGGCGATGTTGGACGTTTTGATTTTCCGGCGGCGATGTCGGATGTTTTGTTTTTCCGGCGGCGATGTTGGAGGTTTTGGTTTTCCGGCGGTGATGTCAGATGTTTTGGTTTTCTTACGGCGATGTCAGATTATTTGGTATTCCAGCGGCGATGTCGAATGTTTTGGTTTTCTGGAGACGATGTCAGATTATTTGGTTTTCCGGCGGCGATGTCGGATGTTTTGGTTTTCCGGCGGCGATGTCAGATTATTTGGTTTTCCAGCGGCGATGTCAGATGTTTTGGTTTTCTGGCGGCAATGTCAAATTATTTGGTTTTCCGGCGGTGATGTCAGATATTTTGGTTTTCCGGCAGCGATGTTGGAAGTTTTGGTTTTCCGGCGGGGATGTCGGATGTTTTTGTTTTCCGGCGGCGATGTCAGATTATTTGGTTTTCTTGCGGCGATGTTGGATGTTTTGGTTTTTTTCGCGGCGATGTTGGATGTTTTGGTTTTCTGGCGGCGATATTAGATTATTTGGTTTTCGGCGGCGATGTAGGATGTTTTGGTTTTCTGGCGGCAATGTTAGATTTATTGTTTTTTTGGCAGCGATGTTGGATGTTTTGGTTTCCCGGCGGCGATGTCAGATGTTTTGGTTTTCTGGCGGCGATGTCAGATTATTTGGTCTTTCGGCGGCGATGTTGGATGTTTTGGTTTTCTGGCGGCGTTGTCAGATTATTTGGTTTTTTGACGGCAATGACAGATGTTTTGGTTTTCTGGCGGCGATGTCAGATTGTTTGGTTTTCCGGCGGAGATGTTGGACGTTTTGGTTTTCCGGCGGCGATGTCGGATGTTTTGATTTTTTTGCGGCGATGTCAGATTATTTGGTATTCCGGCGGCGTTGTCGGATGTTTTGGTTTTCTGGCGATGATGTCAGATTATTTGGTTTTCCGGCGGCGATGTCGGATGTTTTGGTTTTTTGGCGGCAATGTCAGATTATTTGGTTTTTCGGCAGCAATGTTGGATGTTTTGGTTTTCTTGCGGCGATGTCAGATTATTTGGTATTCCGGCGGCGATGTCGGATGTTTTAGTTTTCTGGCGGCAATGTCAGATTATTTGGTATTCCGGCGGCGATGTCAGATGTTTTGGTTTTCTGGCGACGATGTCAGGTTATTTGGTTTTCCGACGGCGATGTCAGATGTTTTGGTTTTCTGGCGACGATGTCATATTATTTGGTTTTCCGGCGGCGATGTCGGATGTCTTGGTTTTCTGGCGGCGATATAAGATTATTTGGCTTTCCGGCGGCGATGTTGGATGTTTTGGTTTTCCGGCAGCGATGTCGGATGTTTTGGTATTCTTGCAGCGATGTCAGATTATTTGGTTTTCCGGCGGCGATGTCCGATTATTTGGCCTTCCGGCGGCAATGTTGGATGTTTTGATTTTCCGGCGGCGATGTCGGATGTTTTGGTTTTCTGGCGGCGATGTCATTTTATTTTGTTTTTCGGCGCCGATGTTTGATGTTTTGGTTTTCTGGCGGCGATATCAGATTATTTTGTTTTCCGGCCGAGTTGTTCGATGTTTTAGTTTTCCGGAGGCGATGTCGGATGTTTTGGTTTTCTGGCGGCAATGTCATATTATTTGGTATTCCGGCGGCGATGTCGGATGTTTTGGTTTTCTGGCGGCAATGTCAGATTATT